>OZ024909.1:74542487-74869987 GCA_964017125.1 Flabesymbios commensalis | reverse complement strand
AAAAGTTAACGAAGATGAACCAAGTTAAGGGAAATCAGTTTTCAATACTCATGATAAAAAATGTATGGAACATAATAATTGTATCCCCGATATTTACGCCGAAAAAGGCTATCACATGGGATTATAATATTGTGTGCTTGTAATAGAATTTCACCAGGGGAAGTTGAAATTATAGGTCTAAAATGTGTTGCCTAAACTTACCGTTAATTCATCCTATGCTGTTGATTTAATGTCTACGCAGATGTAATACCACATATGTATTACCACATCATTCTGCTATGCGAAGAAGTTAGGCCTGATACGCGATTTCATGCGAAATATTACTGCAATAAATTGCAATTATTATACTCCTACTTACGACAGTTTATTAATGCAAAGAAAGCTAATTTAAAGCTGCTCCTTGGGATGAGACATTTTCAATTTTGTCAATTTTGACAATTTAATTTATATGAAGCTATGTAGCCTACTGATCTTAACTAAAAATACAAAAAAGTCAAAAAATAATTTTAAAGCACCGAAAGAGAGTGAAATAGTTATATTTCCCGGTCGTATATTGCCATGTAAACAAAACAAGTCAGCAATATACAACACTTTGCACCACATTTTCCCACACCTTGGACGGCGAGATCAGAGCAATCGCCGCTAATTGGTGTATTGTAGTGAGGACATGGGGTGATACACCTGCAACACTAAATGTCTGCCGAACGCTGGGCAGACGACATCATCATGTGGCCCAATGCTGTAGAAACATTCAACCGTCCTTCTGGAAATGTTTGGGTATACAAACAGTTTGTTTGGGTTTTAAGCGGTTTCATGGAAATGTTGATATAAAATATTTTAAATAATCTAAAAACTTCGAAAAAAATAAAAGCATGATCTGGGGGATACAATACTTCATTACAAAACTAAAAACGAAAATCGATGTCATCCCAAGGAGCTGCTTCAACTTGACATTTACAGGACAACTTTTAATTACCCTCGGGCGCCAATTCAGTCGTTTCAATTGACAAATTGTATAACGCCCTCAGAAGTGGAGGATAAATCTCTATAAATCCTCCATCAGAGCTTAAAGGGTGTAAGTGCAACTTTGTAAAGTGGCATATGCACCCTTTATATTTCAGGGGGTGAATTCTGGACTACAACAATCGTAATTCTTTGTTTTTATGAAGAAGTAAAACACAAGATGTGTACATTGATGAATTACTTTTATTAAATACAAAAGTTAGGTCTGCTTCAATTTCACTATTGCATGTATTATATTGTAATATTTATATTGTATGCCATGATGGAGTGAAATAAACGGGTTTCTGTATATTTTGCTTTTTTAACTCTAAACCCTATCAATTACCTGGAATTGAGATTGTCATCTTCATCCACTACAAGCTGCGAATTGTAGTGGACGTAGATGCATTAGAATGGGTGGTAAATGAAAAAATACGTTGGGCCTATTATTAAAACAGATCCATGAAAAGGTTGTCTTAGAGTGCACTGTTCACAGAGTGCACTGTTTAATGTGATAGAGTGCACTGTAGTGCTCGATTTCTGTCCAATGACGGGCGGAGGTACACGTCACGAGGTGTAAAATGACCAATCAACAGCCGTCATTAAAGGTGCATTCAGCAGTTTATGCTAAACGCGTTTTGAATGTCTCTTTAACCATTTTGGCGTAAGCTAAATCCATTTCTGAACAGTACCTAGCTGAACAAATTGTAAAGATATGTGGAATTCAGGTTGAAATCCATGTTTTTTTAAATTTATGTATGCATAAATCTTGAAATATTTAGTTGAAAAATCAGATATGTTCCAATGTTTATTATCAGAGTGTCGAGTCTTACTTTATCGTTTGTGTTATATAAAAGGGCACTGAAATAAATGACACTGACATTATTCTGCATGCGGCGTCAACACAATTTTGCGGCAGGTACACCCATGAGAGGAGGGAGTATCGTTATATAATAAATTCTACATTTGCCGATGCTTCCGTATCAAGTACACATGGGCGGGGGCCCTAGGGTAGTGGTTAGCACCGCTGCCTTCCACGCCAGAGTCCGGGGTTCGGTTCCCGGTCTCGGCGGTTTGAAAGAAACGAAATTGTTTCTTCCCCATCCACGTGTGAAAGTTAGTATTGTGGGGAGCCTCCGTGACCGAGAGGTAGCGTGCTCGGCCTCAGCCCGCCAGGGCTCGAATTTCGAATCCTGTGTCTGGAGGACAGTGTCATCTCAATCATCTCACCATCCTCAGGAGGTTCTCCTGGCCCAGTTTAGCCTATATGTGCACAAAGGTGGCCTAAAGCCCGATTCATTTCATTTCATTATCAAGTACACATATTCCGTTTTTAAAACACACCACTACATTATTGTCTTTGTCCGACCACGACATTCTAAGCCGGGAATGAAGAGTTATTGTTCGTAAAGTACAGACCAATTATCATGGTTGGCATATGGTGTTATAATCAGTCAGGCGCGAACGAACTGTTGATTATGAGGGATCTTTATTATGGTCGGATGTGTTTTAAGTCAGTTGAAACCCTTTTCTACATTCTTAGTCTCGATCTTTTTTCAAAGCTACTAATGTAGAGTTCCTCGGGCTTTATCCTATACAAAACTCGCATAAACTGAATCCAACATGTAAGAGAACTTAAGCCAAAAAGTGTCTGTTTGCCGCAGTCATGCTGTTAAAAGTATTCATCGCAATATTGTCTCCTGCGCTAAAAGCGCTAAAAAAAATTATAAAAACTTTGGAGACCAAAGGATTTATTTCTATTTGAAATCATCATAAATGTCTTATTTAGCTTTTTCTAATACATTTGAATATCTATGTTATGGGTCTACGACTATTAGAAAAAAAAATCCCTTACAGTGCGGCGATCGACTTTGACGACGAACGACGATATCCGCGCTGTAAGGGTTGAATGCTTGATTTATATATAGGTAAGAACTTTTAATTCAACTCTCACCTCCACTATCTTACAACAATGAGTCGTTTACCTTGAGATGTGAATGGAAATTGATCAGAAATATCTATAAACTATAGATAATGGTTAAATTCAGATTTAACTGGATTAGTCCGGCAGCCAAAGGGGGGGGGGTGGCCATGTCTTGGTTTATAATTATTTTTTCTTTTTTGATTGTACCATCCTCGTCATCATATCTCTGTGGATGTGGGTTTCTAACCTTTGAGGGAGTTTTTTTTTAAACACAAAATTAAAAATGGTCGCCACGAAATTACTAAAGTCAACATATATTCGTTATCAGGGAATACATAGGAATACATAGCAAAACTTCCTCAACATTTCAGAGCGAGACTTGATTAGTTTTTTACCAAAACATATGTTTTTTGTTATCGGTGAATGCAATGCACCGTTCTTAACTTATTTTGAAAGCAGGATTACTGATGTGGTGGTAAATGTTGTTGAGCTGTCACATCGAAGAATATAGGTTCGCCCTCGCTCTGGTGTGGATGTTTAAACATAGTATTTTCTCCACACACTTAGGAATTCGGGATTGTTGGTCTATACGGCAGTGTTATCTGATTCATCTCACTATCCTTGGTGTGTATGTGCGCATATTCATTCTCCTGAGGGCCATTCATCTAGTCGCAGTATTAAAAGTGCTGTATTATCAACAAATTTCTGAAAATATGTACATCACAACTAAGACTAAGAGCTGAAAAAAACATGTATCACAGAAAGCATGGTTGCTCCAGTGACACATGTTTCAGTTGCAGATCTACGATGTACAAAAAAACATTTTTTGTATAATTAGAGTAATGTCCGTGCACTTTTAAATTTGGCAAACATGAACGTGTGAGTGAAAATAGTTTCACCACGTATTTTCCTGGTATCAGGAGTGAAGGTATCATTGTCAGTTGTCATTAATTAGTGGTCATTAGTGTATTTAGTGGTAACATGATACTAGCATACTAGCATGCTCCTATATTAATGTGAGAATGCCCGTCTACTATTATAATGTGTCCTGTGGGCTACTCGACGTTTATTAATTTATAAACAGGACAAACCACACTAGGTTACATACTGTTTATTATATTTCTATTGAACTTATATTATACAATTTAATATATGATATTATACGATAATTATTTTTCATGTAAGTCAATAACGCATACTTAAACCAATCATCCGTTCGTGACATCAAGCATGAATTTAATGGTACTGCTAAGGATAGCGTCAATCACAAAAAAGACATGGAAAGGTCACGTACCAAACCATACATGTTGGTAGTCACAATACAATAAAATGCCATATGATAAAGTCACAAAAAAAAAAACCCTTGCTTTATTGTTGGTCTAGTGCCATAAATAATATATTCGTGTAGATTCATGCAATAACTAACTAATCAGTGATGTATATTTAATCTAATCTGCCTACTCCTACGACATTTGTATCAATCTTTATATCAATATAAATCAAAATTCCTAACATATGTTTTATGATAATCTATATTGCCAAGTACCTGCTTCAGATGCGGACATCTCGGCCACAAGGCCAACATGTGTAATAAGTGATGATAAGAACACGGCACGTCTGACACAGACAGCTCAAACCAGACAAAACAACATTAGTGTCCTTTATGTTCGCAACAATAATAACACACAAATAAAAACAAACACACATGGTTTGGTGGATATGGTCGGCTGGCGACATTTTAATTATTGAACTTGAAGATAAAATTGCAAGACCACAAACTTTCTAACATTATGCAATAATATGCAATGTTATTGCATCTTAACTTATGCAATGTTACCGCATGTGGGGCAACATTGCACAATAAACAAACTATGGATAAAATTATGCAATGTCACCTCACGTGGGGTGACATTGCATAATCTATATTCCAGCTGGTTGCTATGACAACCAAATAATTTTCTTTAGCTTATTTGTTAATTGGGGGACCTGCGCCCCAGAGAGAACATGTATTTTAAATCAAACATTTTGTAAGAAATGGTAAAATAAGATCACATCTTTCACTACATTTTAATTGCCAGCATGTAGTGAATTTTCAGCATTATTAACCAATAGTTCCCAATTAAGCATAAAGATACAACTAACATAGCATAAGAAAAACCTGATCAAAATGTTCTAGTCTTTTAGGTGGCCGAAAAGGGGAGGTGGTGGGAATTCGTTTTCAAAATAAGCATGTTAACCCTGGAAGAAAATTCTCGAAACTGAACAAAGAATTTCTAAAGGCAACGCGCGCTAAAGTCACACGCCCTCTGATTGGCGTAGAGAGCGCGTGGGTGGACACATGATAGTAACATGGTATTTCACTGGTGAAAGCGGAGCATGTGAATTCCCCTCAGCCTCACCAGCTTGCTGCAACTTCGGACTACCGTCGCTCTCATAAATGAACTTAATAGTGAACTATTAAGCGTCACTTATTTGAAAGCTAAGACAGTCTGAAGACAGTTTCATCAAATGTAAACAAAATGCGAGACTTCTCCGCCCTACTTGAGCTTAGTAAAAGTGATATTGTCACAGTATATTGGCCTTTGTCTAGAAGGCGGTCCTTGTGTTGATCTTTTTTTCATCTAATGTAGGCCTACATTTGTGCCAGAATACACATTTTTTTCAGAAAAATAACTAAATCGTTGTTTATTTCGACTGTTTTGTTAAGGTTTCATGGTTGTGGTTTTGTCTATGCTACCAATTTATTTTGTAGTATGCTATCTAATTTATAAATTTCAATGTAAATATTGCTATTATCATTTCAATCCATCCCTGCATGGTAACTATTGGGGGCCTCTTCATTCTAGGCCTAGCTCTTACAAACTATTATTCCTCTCACATTTTTTTCTATGTGGATGGATCGGATGGATGAAGGGGAGGCCGTTATTATGATGTGTAAATTAGGCTATATTTTCTACTCTTCATAACAAATTGAATAACCCGGTACTACAACATACATGGTATTTTCAGACAAAAGTTTTGGAAATAATTTGTCATGGAAAAGCCACGAATCAGATTTCTATGGGAACCCTGAAATTACATAGCGACTGCATAGCAGTTTTTGGCAGATAATAATTCAATATCAGAGATGTGAAATTTTCATAAATATTTTTTTTTTCATTTGAAGCTGGCAATTGCCTAAGCAATTCCAGCTTCAAATGACGAAAAAATAGAAACAAACATTTTAACAGGACATGGATTAAACGCCGCCGACATTTCCCAGACATTTGACAGAATTATTAAATTCCCCGGCTTTTCCACGGCTTTCCAGATATTTGTTTAAACTCCAGGTTTTTTAGAACATGTGGGAACCGTACTAGCCTACTACGGGTCTAGCTGCACAACCGTTAAGGGGGCCCACCATTCAATTACTAGGGGGACTGGAGTTTTTGAACTGGATAAATTCTTTATTTCACCTCCTGTCTGCACTATTTTATTTATTTTACACTTTGCCGCAAGAAAAATATTTATTTCACTTTCTTTTTCTGTCTACAAATTTGGATCCCAAAGTAGGCTCAGCTTTGATATTGGGTTTAAGGAGATGAGATTTAATCTTCAATTAATTTTGCTAATTGTTTTTATAGAGCCAATAAATATTTATTGACAGATAATTATTTGTTTCATGAAAATTCAGGCTACAAATATTTATTGCCGAAGTACTCCAGCCCCCTCTCCCCTTGGAAATTAAATGGTGACCTCCCTACAGAGGAAGACACATGGAACAGTACTGTCTGCGATGCCTTCAATCTGTGACTGCGGCAGAATTCACAGCCGCGTTCACTGGACCAACACACAAACACTGTGGATAATAATGCACTTGATACTGAACCCGAAGCCCAACGAGTATCATACTGTGCTAGCCTTTATCTAGCTAAATTAATTTATTTGGATTTATTTCAATTTTTAACCACATGAAGTTGTGTCTCGCTACAGCAACCCACAATTTCAAGTGGATGAAAATTACACATATTTGCTCAATTTGAGCACAAATATTAGCAAATCTTGTTTAGACACATTTATTTCACAATAACAATGATTTGGTTGAATAATAAAACAGTCTAAAAACGACAATAGTCGTGCTCAGTATGATAAGGGCTAAGATAGTGGAGATGTAGATGTTGCTATCATCACCTGTAAACACAGACGTATAATATAATGTGCATATGCATATAATGTATTTTTATTTATACAACACATTATCACTGATAGATATCACAGCAAAATATATAGGCTATATATATATATTTTAAATAAAAATATCGGTCAGATGAGATTCCCCACAATTCTGAATCTTTATAAGTGGATGGGAAGAATAATTTTGTTTCTTTGAAATATAACTTACATCCTTCGTGACAATCAACCACTCTATATCAAGGTAAACATATTGATCTGAAGGGTTACGTGTAGCTATAAAAGCTAATGAGTGCTCCACTCATGCTATGTATTAAATACAAGTGAAAGTATAAATTTGCAGCAATAAACAAAGAAAATGCCCATTACTGGAATACACTGTCTCAGTGATACGTGTGTGCCACTAGAACAGATAGAATTGCGACAGACATTGAGAGTACATTTTAATACCGACGTATGATTTGGTGTAGGACTACAATGGTCATTTAAGGATGACAAAGCCAGCCCAATCCTCTAATAATTAATTTATCGCCATTATATAGAGTTGCATCTATAGCTAGTTTCGTTTTAACACTGATAAAGTTTAGTAATATATATTTAAAACTGGAAAAACAGTACCTGAAGGAATACTTGCTTGCATTTAACTTTTTCTGTAAGCTCATATAAAAGAGTAAAATGGATAGGCAAAGCTGTTCGCTTTATTATGTACAATAACAACTGACTGACAGTCTGACAGGCCTACGTATTCTTGTTAACTAAATAATATATTCACAGAATGTCCCTTATAAATACTGATATATTCCCAGCAATAATGTCAAGAAGATCGGAAATAAAATTAATAAATTTCTTCAAATGAGGATAATAGGCCTATATTGTTGTGAACGGCTTATGAGTAAATTAGTATTCAAAATTGACCACGTGGCCACAGATGTCCTCGCATTCCAATAACGAGGGTACATTGAAAACTGTATATATCTGCTCATGCCATACTTGAAGGCGTTCCAAATATTTTCTCTTTGGCATTGTTAGACATAGTTGATCAATGTTCGAAACATGACATTTAATATTGGGAAAATAAACTAATTTGATTTGATAGCATTAAGAAAAAAATGAGAAATTCATGTCTTGTGTTTGTTTTCTTGAAAAATAACATGCCTAAGCACAATTTGACGATTGGGAATAACAAGAATACTTGCACCACATAGTTGATCAATGTTCGACACATGACATTTAATATTAGGAAAAGAAACTAATTTGATTTGATAGCATTAAGAAAAAAATGAGAAATTCATGTCTTGTGTTTATTTTCTTGAAAAATAACATGCCTAAGCACAATTTGACGATTGCGAATAACAAGAATCCTTGCACCACTTCGATATATTTTATGTCCATTTAATGTGTTAGACCTTCTGCTGCTAAGACCGTATATATATACGTTTTCAAGCAAATTTCCGACCAAGTAAAATATCACAAAAATGTGTAACATATTTTGTGGTAGATGCTCAGTTAATCAAATAATTCAATTTGGGAGATGTCTATTTTTTCCTGAAATAATTTTATTTTTCATTCATTAGAAGCTGGAAATTGCGTCAAATAAATGTAAAATACTAAAAACAATTGAGCAGTTCAAGGGTAAATCAGTCTACTTTCTATAAAATATTGAGCAGCCATTGAGAAATCTCCGATTACACAGCATCATACAAGTCATCAATGTACTATAAGAGAAACAAAAGTGATCTAAGGACTGATCCTTGCGGAACCCCAGTTGGATTTGATGTGATGGATGACATTTTCATGCAGGTAGCGTGTTAATCTAATTTCTGCAGACGTTGGGACTTTGGCTTGCGTGTATTCAGCCATTGGCCTTGGCTGGTGCCTCGCTGACAGATTGACTCGACCCCCGAACCTGGAGTTGTCACCTGAGCTGTGACACTTCCCAGCTAGCCAGATGATTCAGACTCATTTCTTGCTTGTTGTCTAGTCAATATAGACCTACTTATTGTTCTCCCTAAAATTGTTGTGATTCTAGCAACAAACGTGTGTACAAAAAAGTCGTCAATCCCTTGGTTTACAATAATATGTTGTTCACGGTATTGCTTTATATAGGCATAATTGATTGCTAGGTAAAATATTAAACATTGTAATAGAAACTCTGATATGTACTTCAATACCTTATATATCTCAGCAGGAATTTTTCCATCTAATGTACACTTGTACCAGAATGCACATTTTGTTTGCCAAAACATCACTAAAACTTTTAACTTGTTTATTTCCACTGTTTTGTTAAGGTTTCATGGGGGTGGTTTTGGTATGCCAATGTATTTTGTAGTATGCTATCTAATTTATGAACTTCAATGCAAAAATTGCTTTTAACATTTCAATCAATCCCTGCATGTTAACTAGTGTGGGCCTTTTTAAAATAAGCCCAGGTCTTACAAACTATTATTTCCTCCCACATTATACTGGCTTGTCCACAAAGGTTCTCACGTTGGACAAATAATAATACTAACATATGTGTAACTTTTTTTTCTATGTAATGGATCGGATGGCTGAAGGGGAGGCCATTATGATGATGTGTAAATTAGGCTATATTTGCTACGGTGCACAACAAATTGAATTACCCGCGGTACTACAACATACATGGTATTTTCAGTCCCGGAAATAATTTGTCATGGAAAAGTCCTGAATCAGATTTCTATGGGAACCCTGAAATTACATAGCGACTGCATATCAGTTTTTGGTAGATGCTCAGGTTATCCAACAAATCAATATTGGAGATGTATACTTTTCAAAAATATAAACATTTCTCGTCATTTGAAGCTGGAAATTGCGTCAGCAATTCAAGACTATTTTTTTTAACTGGATAAATTCTTTATTTCACCTCATGTCTGCAATATTTCCTTTACTTCACACTGTGCCTCAAGCAAAATATTTATTTCACTTTCGTTTTTTTCTGTCCACAAAATTGGTTCCCAAAGTAGGCTTAGCCTTGATGCTGGGTTTAAGGAGATGAGATTTAATCGTCAATTAATTTTGCAAAATTGTTTTTTTTAGGGCGATTAAATATTTATTTACAACATGTCCTTCAGATAATTATTTATTTCATGAAAATTCAGCCTCAAAATATTTATTGCAATAGTACTTCAGCCCCCCCCCCCTTCCTCTGGAGATTAAATGGTGGTCTCACTAAAGAGGTAGACACATTAACAGTCTGCGATGCCTTCAATCGTGACTGCGGCAGAATACTCAACCGAGTTTACTGGACCAACACACGAACACTATCTACAATAACACACTTGATACTGAACACGATTTGGACCCGAAGCCCCACGAGTCTCATATCGTGTTACCTTCAATCCTGCTGAGTAAATCAGTTAATTTATTTAAATTTATCTAAAATTGTACCCACTCTAAATCGTGTCTCGCCACCGCGACCCACAACTTCAAGTGGATGAAAATTACACATATTTGCTTAATTTGAGCACAAATATTTGCAAATCTTGATGTTTAGACACATTTAATTCACAATAACAGTTATTTAGTCGACTAATAAGACAGAATAAAAACGACAATAGTCGTAGTATGAGGGTGGAATATTAACAAGGTTAGAGCGATTTTTAGCAATGAGCAACTCAATTTTTGAAAGGAGGATAAGAACCCCCTGGAACCGCCACCCCAGCAAACAAGATACGTTGGCTCAATGTTGGGTTAATGCCAACATTGACCAACCATTGGGCCAACTCCTCGTGTTTGCTGGGACTGCATATGCGTGTAAATATTACAATTAGCACTACGGGATGAATGTTGGCTAATTGTTGGACCAGCGTCGCAGACGGTGGGCCAACATTAAACCAACATTTGGTTATCGTCTCACTCGAGCTGGGAAGCCACACTGTATCTCTTCAGATAGGGGCCCTGGTGCAGTGGTTAAAGCTGCCTGCTTGGAAAGTCAGAGATCGATAGCTGGTGAAAAGAGGGTAGATAAACAAAACAAAGAACGAAACAAAATGTTTCTTCTCCGCTCACTCTTGAATATTCAATATTGTGGGGAGCCTCTGTGACGAGTGGCAGCGTGCTCGGCCTCGGACCACCATGGCACGAATATCGAATCCTGTGTCTGAAGAGCAGTGTCATCTCATTCACTTCACCATCCTCAGGATATTATCCTGGTCCAGTTTAGCCTATATGAGCACAAAGGTGACCTAAAACCCCATTAATTTCATTTAATTTGTCGACCTTGGTTGCAGGTTTAATATCGTAGGCCATATATGTCTACTGGTATTAGAGTTTGATAGCAAATAAATTCAACGGGCAGCGGCGAGTTGATATATAGAAATATACATCACAATTAATTATATTGTCAGCAGACACCCAAACAATTAGGTGTACACATTTCACAGCACGAAATGCTGATCATACCAATGTTGGCTCGATTTTGGCCCACCGTTTGCAACGCTGAGCCAACATCGAGTCAACATTGGGTCAACATGACGCAGGACACTGTCTCAACGTTGTCCCATCATTATTCCAACAATGTTACGTCTATGTTTACTGATAATAACAATTTCTCTAGCTTCACTATCTTAACCCTGTTGATCACGACTATTGTCGTTTTTATTCTGTTTTATTAGTCGACTAAATAACTGGTATTGTGAATTAAATGTGTCTAAACATCAAGATTTGCAAATATTTGTGCTCAAATAAAGCAAATATGTGTAATTTTTATCCACTTGAAGTTGTGGGTCGCGGTGGCGAGACACGATTTCAAGTGGGTACAATTTTGAATAAATTTAAATAAATTAACTCAGCAGGATTGAAGGTAACACGATATGAGACTCGTGGGGCTTCTGGTCCATATCGTGTTCAGTATCAAGTGTGTTATTGTAGATAGTGTTCGTGTGTTGGTCCAGTAAACTCGGTTGTGTACTCTGCCGCAGTCACGATTGAAGGCATCGCAGACAGTTAATGTGTCTTCCTCTTTAGTGAGACAACCATTTAATCTCCAGAGGAGGGGGGGGGGCTGAAGTACTATTGCAATAAATATTTTGAGACTGAATTTTCATGAAATAAATAATTATATGAAAGACATGTTGTAAATAAATATTTATTCGCCCTAAAAAAAACAATTTTGCAAAATTAATTGACGATTAAATCTCATCTCCTTAAACCCAGCATCAAGCCTAAGCCTACTTTGGGATTCAATTTTGTGGACAGAAAAAAACGAAAGTGAAATAAATATTTTGCTTGAGGCACAGTGTGAAGTAAAGGAACTATTGCAGACATGAGGTGAAATAAAGAATTTATCCAGTTAAAAAAAATCAGTATTGAATTGCTGACGCAATTTCCAGCTTCAAATGACGAGAAATGTTCATATTTTTGAAAAGCATACATCTCCAATATTGAATTGTTGGATAATCTGAGCATCTACCAAAAACTGATATGCAGTCGCTATGTAATTTCAGGGTTCCCATAGAAATCTGATTCAGGACTTTTCCATGACAAATTATTTCCGGGACTGAAAATACCATGTATGTTGTAGTACCACGGGTAATTCAATTTGTTGTGCACAGTAGCAAATATAGCCTAATTTACACATCATCATAATGGCCTCCCCTTCAGCCATCCGATTCATTACACAGAAAAAAAAAGTCACACATATGTTAGTATTATTATTTGTCCAATGTGAGAACCTATGTGGACAAGCCAGTATAATGTGGGAGGAAATAATAGTTTGTAAGACTTGGACTTATTTTAAAAAGGCCCACACTAGTTACCATGCAGGGATTGATTGAAACCTTAACAAAACAGTCCGAATAAACAAGTTAAAAGTTTTAGTGATGTTTCGGCAAACAAAATGTGCATTCTGGTACAAGTGTACATTAGATGGAAAAAAATCAACACAAAGGTCGCCTTCCTGCTGAGATATATAAGGTATTGAAGTACATATCAGAGTTTCTATTACAATGTTTAATATTTTACCTAGCAATCAATTATGCCTATATAAAGCAATACCGTGAACAACATATTATTGTAAACCAAGGGATTGACGACTTTTTGTACACACGTTTGTTGCTAGAATCACAACAATTTTAGGGAGAACAATAAGTAGGTCTATATTGACTAGACAACAAGTAAGAAATGAGTCTGAATCATCTGGCTAGCTGGGAAGTGTCACAGCTCAGGTGACAACTCCAGGTTCAGGGGTCGAGTCCATCTGTCAGCGAGGCACCAGCCAAGGCCAATGGCTGAATACATGCAAGCCAAAGTCCCAACGTCTGCAGAAATTAGATTAACACTACCTGCATGAAAATGTCATTACATCAAATTCAACTGGGCTCCGCAAGGATCAGTCCTTAGATCACTTTTGTTTCTCTTATAGTACATTGATGACTTGTGTGATGCTGTGTAATCGGAGATTTCTCAATGGCTGTTCAATATTTTATAGAAAGTAGACTGATTTACCTTTGGACTGCTGAGTATTTTACATTTTTTTGACGCAATTTCCAGCTTCAAATGAATGAAAAATAAAATTATTTCAGAAAAAAATAGACATCTCCCAAATTAAATTATTTGATTAACTGAGCATCTACCACAAGATATGTTAAACATTTTTGTGGTATTTTACTTGGTCGGAAATTTGCTTGAAAACGTATATATATACGGTCTTAGCTACAGAAGGTCTAACACATTAAATGGACATAAAATATATCGAAGTGGTGCAGGGATTCTTGTTATTCCCAATCCTCAAATTGTGCTTAAGCATGTTATTTTTCAAGAAAACAAACACAAGACATGAATTTCTCCTTTTTTTTTTAATGCTATCAAATCAAATTAGTTTATTTTCCCAATATTAAATGTCATGTTTCGAACATTGATCAACTATGTCTAACAATGCCAAAGAGAAAATATTTGGAACGCCTTCAAGTATGGCATAGGGCAGATATATACAGTTTTCAATGTACCCTCGTTATTGGAATGCGAGGATATCTGTGGTCACTTGGTCAATTTTGAGTACTAATTTACTCATAAGCCGTTCACAACAATATAGGCCTATTATCCTCATTTTATTTCAGATCTTCTTGACATGCATTGCTGGGCATATATCAGTATTTATAAGGGACATTCTGTGAATATATTATTTAGTTAACAAGAATACATAGGCCTGTCAGACTGTCAGTCAGTTGTTATTGTACATGTATATTAAAGCAAACAGCTTTGCCTATCCATTTTACTCTCTTATATTAGCTTATAGAAAAAGTTAAATGCAAGCAAGTATTCCTTCATGTACTGTTTTTCCAGTTTTAAATATATATTACTTAACTTTCTCAGTGTTAAAACGAAACTAACTATAGATGGAACTCTATATAATGGCGATAAATTAATTATTGTAGGATTGGGCTGGCTTTTTCTCCCTTACATGACCATTGTAGTCCTACACCAAATAATACGTCGGTATTAAAATGTATTCTCAATGTCTGTCGCAATTCTATCTGTTCTAGTGGCACACACGTATCAGTGAAACAGTGTATTCTAGTAATGGGCATTTTCTTTGTTTATTTCTGCAAATTTATACTTTCACTTGTATTTAATAGATAGCATGAGTGAAGCACTCATTAGCTTTTATAGCTACACGTAACCCTTCAGATCAATATGTTTACCCTGATATATAGTGGTTAATAGTCACAAAGGATGTAAGTTATATTTCAAAGCAACAAATTAATTCTTCCCCATTCACTTATAAAGATTCAGAATTGTGGGGAACCTCATCTGACCGATATTGTAATTCAAAAAATATAGATATAGCCTATATATTTTGTTGTGATATATATCAGTGATAATGTGTTGTATAAATAAAAATACATTATATGCATACGCACATTATATTATACGTCTGTGTTTACTGGTGATGAAAACAACATCTACATCTCCACTATCTCAGCCCTTCTCATGCTGAGCACGACTATTGTCGTTTTTATTCTGTTTACTACTCAACTAAATCATTGTTATTGTGAAATAAATGTGTCTAAACATCAAGATTTGCAAATATTTGTGCTCAAATTAAGCAAATATGTGTAATTTTCATCCACTTGAAGTTGTGGGTCGCTGTAGCGAGACACAACTTCATGTGGGTAAAAATTGAAATAAATTCAAATAAATTAACTTAGCTGAATAAAGGCTAGCACAATATGAAACTCGTTGGGCTTCGGGTTCAGTATCAAGAGCTTTATTATCCACAGTGTTCGTGTGTTGGTCCAGTGAACGCGGCTGTGCATTCTGCCGCAGTCACAGATTGAAGGCATCGCACACAGTACTGTCACATGTGTCTTCCTCTGTAGGGAGGCCACCATTCAATTTCCAAGGGGAGAGGGGGCTGGAGTACTTCGGCAATAAATATTTTGAGACTGAATTTTCATGAAACAAATAATTATCTGTCAATAAATATTTATTGGCCGTAAAAAAACAATTGGCAAAATTAATTGACGATTGAATCTCATCTCCTTAAACCTATTATCAAAGCTGAGCCTACTTTGGGATCCAAATTTGTAAACAGAAAAAAAAGTTTAAGAAAGTGAAATAAATATTTTTCTTGCGGCAAAGTGTAAAATAAATAAAATATTGCAGACAGGAGGTGAAATCAAGAATTTATCCAGTTCAAAAACTCCATTCCCCCTAGTAATTGAATGGTGGGCCCCCTTAACGGTTTTGCTGCTATACCCGTAGTAGGCTAGCACGGTTCCCACATGTTCTGGAAAACCTGGAGTTTAAAAAAATATCTGGAAAGCCGTGGAAAAGCCAGGGAATTTAATAATTTTGTCAAAATGTCTGGGAAATGTCGGCGGCGTTTAATCCATGTCCTGTTAAAATGTTTGTTTCTATTTTTTCGTCATTTGAAGCTGGAATTGCTTAGGCAATTGCCAGCTTCAAATGAAAAAAAAAATTATTTATGAAAAATACACATCTCTGATATTGAATTATTATCTGCCAAAAAACTGCTATGCAGTCGCTATGTAATTTCAGGGTTCCCATAGAAATCTGATTCGTGGCTTTTCCATGACAAATTATTTCCAAAACTTTTGTCTGAAAATACCATGTATGTTGTAGTACCGGGTTATTCAATTTGTTATGAAGAGTAGAAAATATAGCCTAATTTACACATCATAATAACGGCCTCCCCTTCATCCATCCGATCCATCCACATAGAAAAAAATGTGAGAGGAATAATAGTTTGTAAGAGCTAGGCCTATATTGAAGAGGCCCACAATAGTTACCATGCAGGGATGGATTGAAATGATAATAGCAATATCTACATTGAAATTTATAAATTGGATAGCATACTACAAAATAAATTGGTAGCATAGACAAAACCACAACCATGAAACCTTAAAAAAACAGTCGAAATAAACAACGTTTTAGTTATTTTTCTGAAAAAAATGTGTATTCTGGCACAAATGTAGGCCTACATTAGATGAAAAAAAGAACAACACAAGGACCGCCTTTTAGACAAAGTCCAATATAGTCTTGAAGTATATAAACATAGTTTCTATTACAATTGTTTAATATTTTACCTATAAAGCAATATCGTTTACAATATATTATTGTAAAACTTGTGCTTGTTTGTACACACTTTTGTTGCTTAAATGACAATAATTTTAGGGAAGAACAAGACGTAGGTATTGTAGACTTGACAGCAAATGAGCTCATCGTTGGTTGAGACGTCGGCCAAACATTTGTGCAATGATTGTCGCCAGCTACCAATAACCATCGTCCCTAAGGCATTCTGAAGGTTACACGTCTGAAGCATCGGGCTAGCTGGGAATTGTAGGGCATCAGAGCACATCTGAGGTGACAACTCCAGGTTCAGGGGTCCAGTCCATCTGTCAACGAGGCGCCAGCCAAGGCCGATGGCTGAATAAGTGCAAGCTAAAGTCCCAACGTCTGCAGAAATTAGATTAACACTCTACCTGCATGAAAATGTCATTACATCAAATCCAGCTGGGATACAGCAAGGATCGGTCCTTAGACCACTTTTGTTTCTCTTACAGAACGGTACATCAAGGACTTGTATGATGCTGTGTAATCAGTGAGTTTTCAATGGTTGTTCAATATACTATAAAAATAACAACAATTTACCCTTGGACTGCTGAATTGTTTTTCATTCATTCGAAGCAACTTTCCAACTTCAAATGAATGAAAAATAAAATTATTTATGAAAAATAAAAATCTCCAAAATTGCGTTATTTTATTAATGAGCGTCTACCAGAAGATAAATTACACAATTTAGTGGTATTTTACTTAGTCTGAAGTTTGCTTGAAAACCTATATATACGATCTGAGTAGCACAAGGTTTAACACACTGAATATACATAAGATATATCGAAGTGGTGCAAGGACTGTTGTTATTCCTAATCCACAAATTGTGTTTATAAAGAAAACAAACACAGACATAGGGCCTAAATATCTCATTTTTTCTAAATGGTATCAAATCAAATTAGTTTTACCCCCAATATCAAATGTCATGGCCCGAGCATTTATTAACTATGTCTAACAATGCCAAAAAGCAAATATTTTGAGCGCCTTCAAGTAAAGCAAGAGCAGATATATATAGGCTACAGTTTTCACTGTAGGCCCCTGCGATGACATCTCATGATCTGCAGTCACTTGGTCAAAAAACATAGGCTTTTCGGGCAGTTGGTATTGTAGGCTACATATACAAGCCAACAGCTTTGCCTATCCATTTTACTCCCTTATAGGAGTTTATAGAAGTTAAATGCAAGTTTTAAATATACAATACTTAACTTTTTCAGTGTTAAAACGAAAATAACCATAGAGCCAACTTTATATTGACAACAGATTAAGTGATGTAGAATCAGGTTGGATTTTCCATCGTTAAATGACCATTTGTAGGCCCTCACCGAATCATGCGTCGATATTAAAATGTATTCTCAACCCATCCTCGTCTAGAATCCACTGGCACACACGTATCTGTGAAACAGTGTATTTTAGTAATGAACATTTTTTTTGTTTGTTGTTTCAAATTTATTTTTCACTTGTATTTAATGTGTTGCTTGAGGGAAGCACTCATTAGTTTTTTACATCTATGCGTAATCCTTCAGATCAATACGCTTACCATGGTATATTAACTATGCCACATGTCACGCCGGAGGATGGTATAGTTATAGTGGTTAATTGTCACGGAGAATGTAGGTTCATTCTCTGTTCTGTTTTTGAGTTTCAAAGAAACAAAATGTTTCTTCCCCGTTTATTTGTGAAGATTCAGTATTGTGGGGAGCTTCATGTGAGCGATGAGTTTATTAGGAAAGATATATATATATTATTGTGATATAATCAGTGTATAAACACATATACATTATCTTCCACAGAAACTGTAAATATGCCTAACATGCGCTCGGCCCAACAAGCTGGCAAAAATACATATGAATTATAAGCATTATTTATTACATTTCTTTTTAATATCAAGTACCACTGGATGTCTGAAAGGCGGAAATTATGAGCTTCGTCGGGAAATACAAAAATGTAAATAAAACGTCAGACTGAATTATTGATGATATTATGGCGATGTGATGAGCTAATGTTGGGGAAACGTCGAAGCTGTTGGGCAAGCAGTAGGCCACCATTGGCTCAGTGTATCGTGCTTTCTGTCCATAAATAATGTTGTTTTCGTCGTCATTATCTCTGATTCAGACCACTGGCTTCAGGTGGGGGAGGGGGGTGATAGATGTTTCATTAGCGTATTATTATCTCAGCCACTTTATTTTATCGCAATGGAAAGGGAAAAAAATGCAGTGGAGATTAATTAGCGGTGAATAGTATAAAAAGGTACTGTTACAAAAAACTATATTACTAATGATTTAATTTAGTTTTACTTCAATGACAAAAGATCTAAGAACATCCAATTAAACTTTTCATCTGGATTGTTTTGTAGAGGCCTGGGCATGTCTGTCATTTTGTAGACCTTCTGTATCTTAATTTTTAAAAGGCTTTGTCATCGCTTATCATAATATTTACACATATACGGAGCCCTTCAGTAGATATTTCTCCATTCAGGTGGGCCCACAACAAGACATGCATATTCTAGACGATGTGGCTGCTTTAACTCTCCAGGTTCCCTTATCACAATTTTCCATCACACGGAACATTTCGAATAAAATACGGTATGATGCATCAGAAAATATGTAATCGTAAATGTAGACATCTGACCATATGTCTCCAATCAATTATAGTAGCACTTGGGAATTAGTTTAAAAGTCAGTAATATGTACTATTATCTAAGTGCAACCATGGATAACATAAGTTCAACTACAATATTGCACCTTGGTATTTTATGCAATTATTGATCTATCACATTTAAAATATAACTGGTTTTTTTCAACACTCTTTATAAAAGCTTGAATCATCTTAACTTTTCGAATGGAAATGAGTGAAAGTTAAGATGTAAATTTGAAGATGTTTTGGAATGGCCTGCGGTTTATTTCCATTCGTTTTGCTTGGGGAAGAGTATGTGATATGTCAATGGAGGAGATGAGAATGACGGTGGAAATAACTTGTCAGCAATTCACATGTCAAATGAATAAAAATGGCATTAAATAATTGCGTACCAGGAAAGTTAACCCCCCCCCCCCCCTTAGAAAAATACCTAGTCATTTATGGGGACATAAGGCAAGTAACAACACAGATCGGATTTCATTTCAATCAAAAAAAAAATCTTTAAAAAAAAAAAATTATGATTTGCATCGAACAATAATATTTCTGATACAGAAATTAGATTTTGTAGAGATGCTAAATGTCTGACTATAGATTTATTCATAATAGATTAACATCGGAAACAGATCAACTATTTACTATATGAATTAGACACGAACAGAAAATGAAAACAATTTCCGACACGAACCTTCCTTGAGTAGCTGTATAAAAAACGGAAACGGGAAAAAAAGAAATAATAACACAAAAAGAATGTTTTCCTTTATCTTTAATAAATATCTAGTTTACTTGCATTGACAGGTAAAATACCACGCAGTAAGAACATCTTTCACAAACAATATATTTAAAGTACCATAATATGAGATGATCTTACTGGATCTTCTCACTAATTGACAAAATATGATAATTTAGAAGTAATTGATTCTAATTAGAAATCTGATATCAGATTAATATCACAATCATGAGGTCTATATATAGACTGGTTAACCATGCTAACCGTAGACAGCAAACATGAGACATTCAACAAATATTGGCATAAAGTTGGGCCAGCGTCGCAGACGATGGCCCAGCATTAAATCAACATTTAATCGACCCCCAGTGTTTGCTGGTTCCTTCTAGTGCCGTATATTGACGTGTTCAAGCAAGTGTCAAATAAACAGTTATTGTAACAGAACACATATATTATAGTAGATCTTCAGTTGATCAAATAATACAATTTGAGAGATGCCTATTTTTCATAAATAGAGATATTTTTCGTCATTTCAAGCCGGAATTATCAGTACAATTTACAGCTTTAAATCAAGGAAAAATACTAACAGACTAATTCATCAGGACAAAGGCTGATAAATATAACTAATTATATAGATAGATCTAATAATGTCACACATAGCGGGCTGTTATTATCTCTTGCTGTAAGACATGTACTCCACTTTAAGTTGTCATTAAAAACGTACTTAAACTGAAAAACGTAATTTGAAAAAGATATTGCCTTTCTACAAGATACGTTCCCTTGTCACGGAGAGAAAACAAACAAGGAAAATCATCATCAGTTCAGCTTGACATAATTATTTAGTAGCACAAGTCATACTTTTGCTTTAAATAATTTTGTATAAACCATAGGTTTTTTTCCAATCTGAAATCCTCATAAATGTTTTAGTTATCTCTTTCTCCTTCATTTCAATACCTATGTTATCAGGTTATGCATCCACGGTCATTATATTTTTTATTCTTTCAGTGCGGGGACCGCCTTTAGACGTCAGAATCTGATGTCTAAAGATGGTCCTCGCGCTGAAAGCGTTTTAACATATGGTATTAATGGGGATGATTCCACCTCGCATTTCACAAAAGGAATAAGTGTTTTTTACGGGTCGAGACTTGGATTAATTTTAAAATATTGAAAAAATTAAATTATTGAACTAAGGGCAAGACAGATAATTCACCGATAGTTTCAGCCAAAGTTGCTTGAATGTTGGTCCAGAGTCTGCGACGCTAGCCCAACAATAATGCAGCATTGGATCAGCGTCTCGAGTAAGCTGGGGATTATGTCGTGTAAGTTGTCTTATGTTAAGTTACGGTGTCCTTGGGTTTTGGTGTCTTCAGTTTAGGTAAACTAAGGGTACGTGATATCCTCTTGTATGTCAGTGTTTCCATGGTGCCCATACTTAGGTCTGTTGTTCTGTGTTTTGGATTATTTAGATCCGGTATGTGTATCCATGTCTTCTAATAATGGGTCTAATGTGTACGAAGCCCTAATAGTAGCTTCTAGGCTACACGGTGACCAGGGATTGTTTGTCTCTATTTGTCGTCATTAGAAGCTGGAATTGCTGACGCAATTTCCAGCTTCAAATGACAAAAAATATTTATATTTTTGAAAAATACACATCTCTACGGTTGTAGTATTTAAGGCTGTCGTCTTGTGTTTGGGTTTCTTTAGATTGGGTATCAGGGGAGCTATTGGTTCCTTAATAGTATCTGACGTGCAGGGTCTATCCACTAGCTGGAGGAGCGCTGGTGAGGTAGGTGATTGTACAAGCATTTGCAAGAAGTCCAGGAGACAAGGAACCAGGGCAGGGCTGCTGAACCATAAAGAAACAGCCGTTTGAGCGACCAGCCACCAGAGTAAAGGACAAGGACTGACCCTTTTGAGATGTGCTCTGCTTTCTGAGCAGTGTGTTTGAAACCACCATCATGAACTGTCATCGTTAGCCAACCATCCGTGTCCGCCGTGCCATCACCCAAGCTAGCAATGTAATGATAAAGAGCTCATTGCTTAAGACCACAGTCTATCCACAGTTGAAGAGCATCTTATTTAACAGCGTTATGGATGATGTTTGAACGCGTCTTTATTAGACTCGTCTGTTTCTATCTATATACGGTTGAAGGGCGTCTTATTTAACCTTTTAAGCCCTCACGATGCATTAAAGCATCATTTTACATCCCTGAAATCATACTCAATTTTCCCACAACTAAGGGTTTAGAATGAAAATGTCCATGATACTGGTTTTCCAATACATGGCAATTTCCCTTAATTTTTCACCCACTTCAAATCATCTTCATCCACTAAAAGTCGATAATTGCGACAGCAATTTGTGGCTTGTAGTGGATGAAGATGACAGTGGGAAATTCAGGCTTGAAAGGGTTAACAACGTTATGAATGATATCTGCGCTCGTTTTTGTTGTTACAGTTTGCTTGTATGCATCCAAGGAATATAGAAGGTCTATTCTATATCCCTGGATGTATCTATCTATCTACGGTTGAAAGGCATCTTATTTAACAGTGTTATAAATGATGTCTACGCTCGTCTTTGTTATTACAGTCTGTTTGTTTCTATCTATCTCCGGTTGAAGGGTTTCTTATTTAACAGCGTTATGAATGATGTCTGCGCTCGTTTTTCCAGGTCTCCTAACTCCTTTACGGCAGGTGCCAGCATCTCTACGTGGCCTTTATATCCAGACCCTGTTTGGAGAGAACAACATATATAAGTGATGGAAAAGAAGCCGTTTGTTAACCCTCGTCCTGCAGATCAGGACTATTGTAGTTTTCAATCTGTTTTATTTTCTGATCAAATCACTGATATCAGGAACAAAATGTGTATTTAACCATAAGGATAGATGTCAAATTAAACAAATATCAGCAATTTTCACCCACTTGAAGTTGTGGGTCGCGATAGCGAGACACAACTTCAAGTGGGTGAAAATTTAATTAAATTAACTTAGCAGGATAAGGGTTAATTGTTTACAGTAAAAAACATCACAAAATGTAATCTCCATATCATACAGGGTCATCACATATGAGAGTTTAACATTTCCTGATTCGTGCATGAACAAAACCAGACACTCGTTTCACAATTATGCATTTTCAAAATACACCCTTCAAACACAAAATATTTGTATAACATTTTTACAATGTTTGATCAGCGTCGAAAACGTCGTCGAAGACGTTGGGCCGACGTTGTACACATGTTATTTTGTGCTTACTGGGTATGATAATAGTTTAGATAAATCTAAACACCATCTTAAAAAATCTAGATAAAAATATATATGCCTACACAATTGATATAGAATTAAATTTAAAAATATATAGTACTATTTAAAATGAAGAAAATTGCCATAGGACTAGCGTTAAAATAATACAAAAAATACCCTTATTGACACGTTTAGTACCATAAACTACCTCTATCACCACGTTCATTGTCATAAACTTACTTACATTGACAAGTTTACACCAGAAACTTTCCGCAATTGACACGTTTACTACAAGAAACTTCTCTCAATTGACACGTTTTCTACCCGAAACATAAGTCAATTGACACGTTTTTTATCAGAAAATTACCTCTATTGACACGTTTACTACCGTAAACAACTTTCCCATCAAACTCGTTTTGTGCGATTTTCAGGTCTGTAGCAATTTGATCAATAGTGACTCCCAGGTGCTCCTCAATATCACCTAAATACTGCAACAGACAGGTAAATAAGGTGTTAGTCATGTATACATCACCTAAATACTGTAACAATCAGGGAAATAAGGTGTTAGTCATGTATATATCACCTAAATACGCCAACATTTAGGCACATAATGTGTTAGTCATGTATGAGAACGAAATTAGAAACAACACCAGAAAGGTGTATCGACGCAGGCATCGATGACTATGCCTCTGTTGTTAACGGCCCCCTACTTTTTTTTAAGACAGTCAAACTATATTTTCCTTCGACCTACATCGTACCTCCCCCCACCCAAAAATAATTGAAACCAAAGATGCCTTCTATTTTTTTCAAAAGACAGTTAAAATAAATAAATATCCCTACTGAAAAAAATAAATCCGAAGATGTTTTTTAAAAAAAAAACAATTAAAAAAATAAAAGTAAAATAATATATTTGTTTGACCCACCTTCCCCCACCCGAAAAAATTAAATCTGAAAAGGCTACTGAAAAAAAAAGAAATTGTAAAACTATGCCTTCACCACCCTGCTTATTTGTTCAAATTTGTTGTGACCCCCCCCCCCCCCCCCCCTCCCACTCAATTGAAAACAATGTAATCGGAAGAGGATGTGTGAGACTAACCTGTGGTTCATTATACCAGATACAACATCCACCATGGTCTGTCAGATTAGTGTTGTAACAACCGCGACCTCGATTAGAACAGTTCGAATGATACCACACCTGGAACATAACATACAGCATTATCATATACCATTATCATATATTAACAGCATATAACATTATCATATTATCATATAACATTATCATATAAAATTACCATATAACATCATATATTAACATCATATAACATTATCATATAACATTATCATATAACAAACATTATCATATAACATTATCTTACAGCATCATCATATGACATTATCGTATAACATTATCATATCACATTATCATATAACATTATCCTATAACATCATCATATGACATTATCGTACAACATTATCATATAACATTATCATATAAAATTATAATATAAAATTATCATATAACATTATCATATAAAATCATCATATGAAAATATCATATAGCATTATCATATAGCATAATCATATAAAATTATCATATAACATTTTCATATAACATTATCATACAACATCATCATATAACATCAGTATCAGTACACAATATCGTATAACATTATCATATAAAATTATCATATAACATAATCGTATAACATTATCATATAACATCATCATATAACATTATCATATAACATTATCATATAACATTATCATATAACAGTATCATATAACAGCGTCATAGACCATCAGTATCAGTACACAATAAATCAACTACGTTTGGAACGGTTAGAACATTATCATATACACTGTAACATTATCATTACAAATGCAAAATAAATCAACTACACCTGCAACATGGGCCTACACCACGTCATTAGTATGAGAGCTTAATACGTTTGTGTTTACTCACAGGACCAATTTAGATATGACATAACTGTTATCCACTGACGCTTAGCCCTTACAACGACGAAATATTTTTGTATAAACCATAGAGACTAAGGTTTTTTTCATTTTGAAGTCATCATAAATGTCATAGTTAGCTTTTTCTGCTTCATTTAAATACCTATGTTATGGGTCTACAACAGTTATCATTGTTTCATTATTTTAGTGCGGGGACCATTATTCAACGTCCGAATCTGACGTGTGTAGACGTCAGATTGTGACGTCTAAAGACGGTCCCGCGCTTAAAGGGTAAAAACAGGTCCGATATGAACTACAACGTAAAAAAATACCGTGCAAGCACTCAAATACCCCGCGGCTGATGCAGTGACCCTATATATGGCAGGTTTCAAGGCAATTAATTGAAAATAAGAACGAGGTTTCGAGGGAATTATGAAAAAAAAAGTTGAAAAAAAATTAGTCGCCAGGTGGCGGCCATTTTGATTATTGGAGAGATGCAATAATTATTTTTCCAGTTATCGCGTTAACAAGGAATTTTGTAATTAAAAAAAGCCGCCATAGCCTCGTTTTCGGTTGCACGCGAAAACGGCAATGCCAACAGACTCGCAGATCCTGAAAACTTATATATACCAGGTTTCAAGGGAATTATGAAAAAAAAAGTCGATAAAAAAAAATCGTCGAAAAAAAAAAATTAGTCGCCAGGTGGCGGCCATTTTGGTTATCGGTTGAAAGCAGAAAATCTAATCAGGTGATCTCCATACTCATGGGTGACTTCACGTAAAAAAAATGGGGAGATCCAATAATTATTTTTCAAGTTATCGCGTTAACAAGATTTTTTTTTAATCTTTGACCTTGACCTTTGATCTATGACCTTGACCTTGGGTAAAAAAAAGTGCCGGGAGTGGTTGAATGTTAGCATGAATTATTAATTTATTCAGTTGCACCATGCTGGTGTAGTAGCCAAAAGAGTGCGTGCGGCGGCGGCGGCGGAGACGGCGGCGCACGAAGGGGACGACAATACCCCTTCGGGCCCAACGGGCCGAGGGGTAAAAACCCACATGTAATACACGTATAATAATTTTTTAGAATTTGAAACATTATTCTTTATTATGAGAATAATCTTTGTAAAAGAAAACTAAGTGAAGGAGAATGAACGAGATTCGATAGATTTGTAGATCTGAATGTACGAGGCGCGCAGCGCCGAGGATATTCGGATCTACGAATCTATCGTAATTGAGTTCTTACTTCGACTTAAAATACACAACAAAGGTAGGCCTACATGTGTTTCAAGATTTGATATACAAAATCTCGTTTTTAAAGTCAGCATGGTAAACTATGAAACATTAGCCATGCAGTGTCATGCTGAAATATTTATATTGTGCGCGACCCGGCCAATGTAACAATAACAGTAGATTCGCAGATCCGAATCTACTGTTTTAACAGTAAATTTAACGTCACCGGTGTATTTTAATAAAGTAATAGTGATTCATCTACTCACTTTTTCTTTGACAACCGAAACAAAAGAAATGGCCAGTCCCATTCTGTGTAAAACAAAAAATACAAACGTAGAAAATGAGGTAATAATTAAAGTGATAATGAAAATATCACCAACAATTATATAAATACAAAAATAATATCGTAAATCACTATGAACTATCATTGTGAATCATCAAATTATCTGCACAAGTATATCGGTAAATTTCAGGAATGATATCTACAAGGTAAGCCCCCCCCCCCCCCATATATCACTTGTCGCGTCCATTGCCCTTTAATCGTTTAGACACTGTGGCCCCCATTGACATTTTGCAGATAAAGAACCTAGTGAACAATTCACATTAACAAATAGACTTATAGACAAATAATTTCAGACTAGATTTAATTTTCCTGAAAATTTTGAAACCAAGAAATCCGAAACGGCTTCTGTAATATCAATAGTTCATTATCATATCAGCTCAGCTTAAGCTACTTGGCCAGAGCTGAGCTGAGCCGAAATCACAGAGGCTACCAACAATACTGAATATCCACAAGTGGACGATGAAGAAACATTTAGCCAGAGCTGAGCTGAGCTGAAATCACGGAGGCTGTCCACAATACTAAATATTCACAGGTGAACGGAGGAGAACATTTAGCCGGAAGTGAGCTCAGCTCACAGCTGCTGATATAAAATCACTGCCCGCAATACTGAATATCCAAGAATGGAAGGAGAAGAAACAATATTTTCTGAATACCTCAACACCACATTGAGGACTGAACCCGCAGGCTCTGGCGTGACAAGCAACATGTTTAACCAGAAACCAGCTGATTACCAGCAAGTACAATCCAACAAACACGATACATTGAACCAATGTTGGTCCGACATTGGTTCATTGTCTCGTGTTTGCTGGGAAGACACTGATCTAATGTTGGCATAGTGTTGGCGGATCGTCCTAGACGCTGGCCCAGCATCATAACAACATTGGATCAACGTTTTGTGTTTGACATTCACTGATATATTTTTGGATAAACCATGAAAACCAGAGGTGTTTTTTCAATTTGAAATAATCATAAAGTTAATTTAGGTCTTTCCGTTTCATTTGAATACCTATGGTATGAATGAATGAATGAATGAAATCTTATATAGCGCATGTATCCAGCCGGTCTAGGGCCATTATAAATGCTTTAATTCTGTTGGCAAGCTACTCCTTCCCCTTTGTTTATTTTTGTTAGTAGCTCTGCCCATATAAACCGTTTATGCACCAGTACTCACACCAGCAATTTGACAAGACAAAATATCTACAACCAAGCTTATGGGTACCAAACTTGTAAACAAAATTTGCAAGCGCACGCTAACACCAAGAGTATCAAGCCTTGCAACTGGAAGTTATACTCTGCTACGGAAAGAAGAAGAAGATGAAGACGAAGAAGAATTATTTCAGTTCGGGGACGGTCCCCGCGCGGAAAGGGTTATGGTACGTTCACATATGCGCAAATATGAGGATGAATACAAACGTGACAAAAACCCATCTTGTGCAAAAAAGCGCAGCATTTGCGTGCCGCACACAACTTGATATTTGAAGATGAAAAAATGTCACTTATGTCATTTTGGTGTAGGAGCTCATATATACACGGACGCGAGTAAACTAACAAATGCTGCCATGCTGGTATTCGTGCATATGGCTGAATGTACCTTTATCTGAGAGGAATACATGGAAACAGCTCCCATCCATTGCCGCGTCTGAGCAGGCAGTCGCCCGGTGTTGGTGTAATGTTGTCCCTGTAGGCCTAGTAGACAGTAGCCTCGTGTCTGTCTGTCTGTCTGATGTCTAGTTAAGCAAACACCACGTATAACAAGACATAAGTCCAGGAGCTCCCGCTCCGAATTAGAATTTGATTTAAGCAATTTTGTGTAGGGTTTTTAATGTAGTCCTAGGCTAGGTCAAAAATCACGACGCAAGACAACTAGGTCTAAGAAGCTCAGTCTAAGAGTAAGATAAGAACTAGACAGTCTGTCAGAGATTGCAAACCTCCATTGAATATAATGATCCTAATCAGTATCCCAGTAATGGTCTACCTATCTGGCACGGTTTACCCGATATCAGGCCAATCGAGGTAACTAATAGCTGATTTACGGTCATTTTGAATTTGATATAAACTAGTTAAAAAATTAGGGTGCATCCTCCCCCGAAACCTCAAATTTTGTTTTATAGTAATGGACTAGCATCTCACACAGTTTGCAAAATATTGGGCATGTGAAAGTAAATAATGGCTGATAGGGGGCCATTTTGAATTTGATCGAGTCAGAATTTTTCAAGATGCATCCTCAGCTGAAATCTCACATTTCATTCTATAGTAATCGTCCAGCTATCTAGCACGGTTTACCAAATAACGACTATGTGAAAGTGAATAATGGCCGATAGGCGGCCATTTTGAATTTGATCTAGTCAATTTTTTTCAAGATGCATCCTCTCCTGTAATCTCACATTTTGTTTTATAGTAATGGTCCAGCAATCTAACACGGTTTACCAAATATCAGCAATGCGAAAGTAAATAGTGGCCGATAGGCGGCCATTTTGAATTCGACTGAGTCGAAAGTTTTTAAAAGGCATGCTCTCCCGAAACGTCACATTTTGTTTTATAGTAATGGTCTAGCTATCTAGCACGGTTTACCTGATATCAGGCCTATCGAGGTAAATAATGCTGACCATCGGCCATTTTGAATTCGTAAGTTAAAAATTTTCAGGGTGCATCCTCCCCCGAAAACTCACACTTTGTTTTATAGTAATCAGGTAATGGTCTAGCCATTTAGCACGGTTTACCAAATATCAGCCATGTGAAAATGAATAATGGCCGAAAAGGCGGCCATTTTGAATTTGATCAAGTCAATTTTTTTAAGATGCATTCTCATCTGAAATCCCACATTTCGTTTTATAGTAATGGTCTAGCCATCTAGCACGGTTGACCAAATATCGGCCATGTGATAGTGAATAATGGCCGATAAGCGGCCATTTTGAATTTTATCGAGTCGAATTTTTTCAAGATGCATCCTCTCCTGAAATCACACATTTTGTTTTATAGTAGTGGTCTAGCCATCTAGCACGGTTTACCAAATAACGGCCATGTGAAAGTGAATAATGGCCGATTGGCGGCCATTTTGAACTTGGACGAGTTGAATTTTTTCAAAATGCATCCTCTCCTGAAACCTCACAATTTGTTTTATAGTAATGGTGTAGATATCTTGAGCGGTTTTCATGATATTCCACAATATTAGGCCTGTCGAGGTGAATAATGGCCGATAGGCGGCCATTTTGAATTTTATCAACTTGAAATTTTTCAAGATGTATCCTCTCCTGAAACTTCACAATTTGTTTTATAGTAATGGTGTAGCTATCTTGAGCGGTTTTCATGATATTCCGCAAAATCTTTCAGTCGAATTTACCGATGTTATAAATTAGGTCAAAGTGCTGGGTCAACTTCAAGGTCGAGGTCCAAAAACCTGAAAAGGCACAACTAGGGACCTTAGAGAACATGTATGTGCAATATGACTGTCATCGGCCCAGTACTTTTCGAAATCTGCTCCGGAAACTAAGTGCGCGTGAAAACGTCTAAATAGGTCATATTTCTGAACCAAAAGTAGGTCAAAGTTCAAATACCTCAAAAGGCACGACTAGACCCCCTAGGGGTGTTGTGTGTAAAATTTGAAGACAATCGGACAAGTACTTTCAGAGATATGCTCCGGAAACGAATTGTTTACGGACGGCCCAACGCCGTAACATCATCATTTTCTCCTCTGCGACCTTGCGTATTGAATTCGGATTAAAAATATTTTAACCTGTCCATTATCCACCTGAAAGTAACCCACATACCAAAAATTGTTATCCTAGCTTATTTTCTCACAAAGTTATAGGCAAAAGAAGAGGCAAAAAAAACCGGAGGCGGAATCCATAGCTCCCTCCGTCTCACCTACGGTGACGGCGGGAGCTAATTACCGCGCGCTTTGAAAGGGATTCCAAAAAATAGATTTGCAGACTACACAGTGAGAATCTCCCTGATTCCGACATTTTCCTATTGAATACCTGGAGACACCTCACCGACTTCCGTGACCCAGCAGACATTGGCCCAATTACCTGTTCTTACCTTCACAGAAAATCATGTTGCTGCTAAAATAATTAGATCGAATGAAATCATCCGCTTCCGTCCTGAAGTCTTCTAATATAAAAATACCATTTTCTAACTGGATTTTGCTTCAAATTGACACTCAATACAACACACTTCTTGAAATGGATTCATTGCGTAGAAGATTATTCAAACCAAAAAAAAATCATTTTTCCACTGAAAAGGTGCTTTAAAGGAGACGTCAATCATTAGACGCCTGTTGCTGCAGAGCTTAGTTTGCACGGACGGACAGACGGACGGACAGAGAGTGTAGATTGTTGTGATGGTTAACTTTCAGCTCCATACGATGGACATATATAGAACGTACAAACGGACGGCCATCCAGGCTAGAGGTGTAGATTGTTTCCTTTCAGCTCGCCCCAACCGCCCGATAGATGGATATAGAAGGGACAGACGGACGGACGTATAGGTTAGATGTGTGTTGTTGATACGATGGACATAGGTCGGACAGACGGACGGACATCCAGGTTAGATGTACATATTGTTGTTACCTTTCAGCTCGCCCGACGCGCCCGATACGATGGACATAGTTCTCCTTCTCGTCCGGCAGCGTCACGTTAATAACTGAAAACAAACATGTGTGACTTTATGTGACTTTATCTGACTTTATGTGACTTGGCTTGACTTTAATCAGTGGAAACCGTACCAACAAAAACTGTAACGTTAACCCTTAGAGCGGTGATACAGTTTGATATAACCAAAGGGTTATTTTCAATTTTAAATCAACATAAAAGTCTTAGTTATCTGCTTCTGCTTCATTTGAATACCTATGTTATCGGTCTACTGCCTTTATAAAATATATAGTCTAATCTTTTAGTGCGAGATCGACTTTAAACGTCAAAGTCTGACGTCTAGACGTCAGACTCTGACGTTTAAAGTCGGTCAAAGAGCTAAACGGGTTGATCAGTGGAAACAGTAGGAGCCAAAAAGGAACGATAATTACTGGAATAAAACATGACAAGATAAAAAGTAGAAAATAGAAGATATCAAATATGGCGAAAACTATACCATTAATCACAGAGAGCCATACCTATAAAACATGACAAATAAAAGTGCAAAATCGCGTGATAAGCAAAATATGACGGTCTAGAAAGTGCATCGCATGTCGATGATTATGCACGGAAGGGCAGACAGAAGACTAGGACCCCCGCTCAGCAGCGGTACTAATATAATATGCCTACCCCTTCTAGAATCAGATCGTCGCGATGTGATGCGGCTCAATGTCGTGCTAACGGCTGGTCGGTCACATCACAGATGATACGATTAGATGGTGAAGGCATTAGAATCACAGCAAAATGAGGATTGTAAAATGTTAAAATCATTGTCATTTGTAGATGATCTACCGGTAAAACAATCAGAGCTAGTCCATCTCTTATCTGAATCTATATTTCAATTGGCTGAGTGCAAGTCAGTAACCTTAACCGTGTCTGTAAATGATTTAGTTTTACGGATTTTTCACAAGATGAATTTAATCAATTTTCACATTAACAATAATAATGATGTGAAATATTGAGTTATTATTTTACATTAAGCACATTAGGCGTGGCGCTGCTGAATAAACTAATTGTGAAGCTTCCCTGAACCAGCCAAACACACACTAGACGTGCAGCCACTATTGCTGTAATGTTGGCCCCAACGTCTGCGACGCTGGCCCAACATTATACCAGCATTGGTTTAACGAATCACAAAGAGGATGATACACCCATTACATTCTAGCGGCCGAAATAAAGACCAAGATCAGAGATGCATCAGAGATTTGAACAGTTTTAGCTTCTGCTGTAAGTGAAGCCCTTCGGCTACGGCAATAAGCCATAACCTCTAATGATCGTCTAAAAGCGATAGAAAAAGAAAAGCAGAAACTCTTCAAACAATAGTGAAGAAATGTATGATTGCCGGTGGAGGTGTTATAACTCCTCGTTATATTTAGCGACATATATAATAAACTTTTAGATCTCTGGTATATCATTCTCAGTCACCACATTTTATGCTACGGTCACCAGCACCAGATAAAATGACCTGTTTTTTTCTTGAATTTCCCAGTATTTTCTCCACATGGACAATTCTCCCTATTTCTCCCTGTGGTATGGGTCAAGTGCAAACTCAGGGTCAAGTGATGTCAATCAACACGTGACAAGCAGACGACAGATGATTGGTCAGCCAAATCACCTGACTACCTATATATACTAGGTGTCTTAAATGGCTGACATGCGCTACTAAAGGCCGCCACAGCCTCGTTCCCAGGGCAGCCATCACAGGTGGACTCAGAATATCATCTTTCATGTGGTTTAAATCCTTAAAAAAACTTTAAATGCTTAAAAAACATTACTGTGACCCACACCTGACCCTGACAGCTATGTCAAGTCAGAAGTTTCCGCGAGCCAAAAGGAGAGTAGTTTACATGATTATGGCTGACAAGTAGGCTTGGGACTATTATGCAAACACACACAATTCTGTGAAACTCAATGACCTTGACCTCCTTTGTTTTCACCGAGCTGGCTAATACAATGAAGTATGGGGGATAGGTCTTATATAACCTTGTTTTCACTGAGTGACGTCACTGAATTTCACAGAATGAAGTATGGGGGAGTGGTCTTATATAAACTTGTTTTCACCGAGTGAAGTCACTGAGTTTCACAGAATGAAGTATGGGGAGGGGGGTCTTATATAACCTTGTTTTCACCGAGTGACGTCACTGCGTTTTGCAGAATAAACCTGTGTTGTACTATAGTTTGCCTGTGCTATACAAAGTCGGCCAGCATCAAAGCAACATTGAATCTGTTATACTGTTTTTTTTGCAGGCTTGTTTGGGTGTAATATAATAAGGTACCAGCAGAAATATATTGACGATATAAACCACTCAGGGGACCCTGGTGCAATGGTTAGAGCTGCATGTTTGGAAAGTCAGAGATCTCGGGTTTGTCTCCACTCTGGGCCAGGAAAAAACATTTTGTTTCGTTGAAACTTGAATGATTCAAGTTTCAAAGAAACAAAATGTTTTTCCCGGCTCACTCGTAAAGATCCCCTCCCCCTCCCCTCTCCCCTTGGAATCCTTTTCTTCCCCTCCATGTATTCAGACGTTCACTGTTAGTAACCCTTCTCCCCCCCCCCATTCCCCCGCACCCCACCCCTCTTCTCTTATATTTCCCATTGGACACGGCTGTCTAGTGTGACATGTACCACCTCAAGCGTCTCCATGACAACCTCTGTTTCAGCTACACCTAGCAAACACGCATATTGCCACAATGCTGGTCAATGCTGTGTAGATGTTGGACCAGCAATGACCCAACTTTGGGCCAATATCTGGCGATTTCTGGTACATATTCGACTAGAAATAAAGGCAGTGAAATATAGCACCTGTGAACCCTCTGATTCTCACAGGGGAGAAACATTCACATAGAAAGTAACGCATTCACGTCAAACTTCTGCTACTTGCAGGGGGGGGGGCAATATATAAAAGTAATATATTGGCAATATTCATAATCTATTTTTTTAAAAGGGATAATCTGGATGGTCCTGGCATTTTAAAAAGGATACATTAATTACTCGGAGACGCTTGGAAGTGGAGCTTGATGAAATGAGCTGTAATTTATATTTCAAATGAACATGACCTTTTTTTTGATAGTTTGTCTTTTTAACACGATGGTTGTGTGAGTGTGGGATGTTTTTGAATATATTAAGACACATTGTGACTTTTATGCTCTCTGAGCAAACATCACCTGATGTGACTTCTGTTTGTCTCTGTGCTCTTTAAATATGCTCTCCAGGCAACCATTACTTGGTGCGACCTGCTGCCTCTCTCTCTGTTCTTATACATGTTATAACTCTCTCTATTTCCTCCCTTTAAGCTCTCTATAGTCTGTCCGTCGGTGGAGGCTGGTCCAAAATGAAAGTAAGCTGTTCGGGTATTGCTCAGTCAATTCTCAAGCGATTTTGCAACCATGCTTATCTAGTCATTTGGCAACAGCCCTGAAAATTCTCGAAATTCCAATAAGTTTTTCAAAAGTCATTTGACATATAACACAATTATGAGGATAAACTGGAATGAAGTTGGTGGGTTTATACAGAGACGTCTTAATTAAAAAACTTACTACATGTTAAATGGTTTAACTTTTGAACTATGCAATATTTTTTTACGAAAATAAAAAAAGAATCAAGAAAAAGCTAACTTTATTTTTTGCATAATCCCTCACCGTTGGACATACTATAGACAAACATCACTTACTGCTGTCGCCTCTCTATCAATGCTCTCTATGCCCTCGCTATGCTCTCTAGGCACCCATCAATTCATGTGTTCTGGTGAATCTCGTGATGAAAACAATCCTAAAACTGCATCACACTATTTCCGTTGACAGCCGTAATGGCTTTTCCTCGTTTGCCCCACCCGCCGACTCGTTAAACCTGTATCCAGCTAACAAGGGACGTTCACTAGTGCTGGATTAATGTAGGCTCAGCGTCTGTGACGTTGGACCAATATTAACAAGGCGTCTGGGTCTGACCAAAGTTAATCTTGCTGACTTGTTTCCATACATTTCTAAAACTCAGACCACCTTAGCTGATAAGGCAAAACAGGCTATGTTTAAACTCAATAGAAAATTATATCATTTATATGACCCAAAACTTGAATTCTGCTGTGAACTTTTGATAGATTAATTGCCCCTATACTTATGTACGGAAGTGAAGTGCGGGGTTTTCATAGTGCGGATGCAGTGGAAATAGTACAATCTAATTTTTGTAAGAAAGTTTTAAAACTTAAGAAGACTACTACTAGTAATATTGTGTATGGTGAACCAGGAAGATTTCCTCTTCAGTTGCAGAAATATTTTAGAATTAAAAACTAATGGTTAAAAATAGTATCTCATAAGGGAAATCCATCAGTATGTAAAATATATGATTCGCTGTATAAACGTTTAAATGAAGATGAAAACATAATCAACTGGGCTAGTCTTACACGAAATTTACTGTTTAAACTGGGATTTGCAGACGTTTGGATGGCACAAGGCGTAGGAAATACTGACCATTTTTTAAATATTTGAAAACAGCGGTTACATGATCAGTTTATACAAGCTTGGTTTGGGGATATGGAGACAGGCTCAGATATGGAATTGTATAGACATGTGAAAGTAAGGTTTTCTTATAGTATATATTTTGATGTTGTTACCATTCCTAAATATAGGTACGCAATGTGTACATTTTTCGCACGAAATCACAGGTTTGCAATTGTAAGTGGTCGATGGTTAGGACAGCCGCAAAATACAATATTTTGTTAACCCTTCAATGTTTAAATTAACACAACTCCTTACGAGTGAAAACAGAAAAACGATCCACAACTTGGCCACATATGTGTATAAAGAAATAAACCTATACCTAACATATACCTACATTTCAGGCGTGGTGTATATAACGTCTTAACCGTCAGCTGCTGACTTGCTTACATACATTATATCTCATGCAAGGTGTACGTAACGTGGTAACCCGCCGGCTGCTGACTTGTTTGTCATACATAATATTTCACGCATGGTGTATATAACGTATTAACCGTCCGCTGTTGACTTGTTTGTCATGCATTATATCTCATGCAAGGTGTACATAACGTGCCAACCCGTCAGCTGCTGACTTGTTTCCATACATTATATCTCATGCAAGGTGTACATAAGGTGTTAACCCGTCAGTTGCTGACTTGTTTCCATACATTATATCTCACGCAAGGTGTACATAACGTGTCAACCCGTCGGCTGCCGACTTGTTTCTATACATTATATCTATCGCACGCTGCACATAACGTGTTAACACGTCGGCTGCTGACTTGTGTGATACATTATTTCATGTATGGTGTACGTAACGTGTTAACCCGTGACTGCGGACTTGTTCCCATACATCATATCTATCGCATGCTGCACGTAACGTGTTAACCCGTCGTCTGCTGACTTGTTTCCATGCATTATATCTATCGCATGCTGCACGTAAGGTGTTGACCCGTCGTCTGCTGACTTGTTTCCATACATCATATCTATCGCATGCTGCACGTAACGTGTTAACCCGTCGTCTGCTGACTTGTTTCCAAAAATCATATCTATCGCATGCTGCACGTAACGTGTTAACCCGTCGTCTGCTGACTTGTTTCCATACATTATATCTCACACATGGTGCACGTAACGTGTTACCCGTCGGCTGCTGACTTGTTTCCATACATTATATCTCATGCATGGTGCACGTAACGTGTTACCCGTCGATAGCTGACTTGTTTCCATACATTGTATCTCATGCATGGTGCACGTAATGTGTTACCCGTCGATAGCTGACTTTTTTCCATACATTGTATCTCATGCATGGTGCACGTAATGTGTTACCCGTCGGCTGCTGACTTGTTTCCATACATTATATCTCATGCATGGTGCACGTAACGTGTTAACCCGTCATCTGCTGACTTGTTTCCATACATTATATCTCAAGCATGGTGCACGTAACGTGTCAACCCGTCCTCTGCTGACTTGTTTCAATACATTATATCTCACACATGGTGCACGTAACGTGTTACCCGTCGGCTGCGGACTTGTTTCCATACATTATATCTATCGCATGCTGCACGTAACGTGTTAACACGTCGGCTGCTGCCTTGTTTCCATACATTATATCTCAAGCATGGTGCACGTAACGTGTTAACCTGTCGGCTGCTGACTTGTTTCCATACATTATATCTCAAGCATGGTGCACGTAACGTGTTACCCGTCGATAGCTGACTTGTTTCCATACATTGTATCTCATGCATGGTGCACGCAACGTGTTCCCCGTCGACTGCTGACTAGTTTCCATACATTATATCTCATGCATGGTGCATGTAACGTGTTAACCCTTTGTCTGCTGACTTGTTTCCATACATCATATCTATCGCATGCTGCACGTAACGTGTTAACCCGTCGTCTGCTGACTTGTTTCCTTACATTATATCTCATGCATGGTGCATGTAACGTGTTAACCCGTCGTCTGCTGACTTGTTTCCATACATTATATCTATCGCATGCTGCACTTAACGTGTTAACCCGTCGTCTGCTGACTTGTTTCCATACATTATATCTATCGCATGCTGCACTTAACGTGTTAACCCGTCGTCTGCTGACTTGTTTCCATACATCATATCTATCGCATGCTGCACGTAACGTGTTAACCCGTCGTCTGCTGACTTGTTTCCTTACATTATATCTCACACATGGTGCACGTAACGTGTTACCCGTCGGCTGCGGACTTGTTTCCATACATTATATCTATCGCATGCTGCACTTAACGAGTTAACCCGTCGTCTGCTGACTTGTTTCCATACATCATATCTATCGCATGCTGCATGTAACGTGTTAACCCGTCCGCTGCTGACTTGCTGTGATACATTATATCCCAAGCATGGTGCACGTGACGTGTTAACCTGTCGGCTGCTGACTTGTTTCCATACATTATATCTATCGCATGCTGCACGTAACGTGTTAACCCGTCGGCTGCTGACTGTTTCCATACATTATATCTCACGCATGGTTCACGCAATGCATAACAGATTCTAAAAATGCAATAAAACTTTGTACGGACCCCAATGCAAGCTTATCTCATGTTTTCTCAGACCAACACAATATATCTCACCCATAATTTACATAATGTGTTAACCCTTATACTGTTGACTGCTTGTTTATATTTCTCATTCAATTGAAGCTGGAATTGCTACGCAATTTCCAGCTTCAATTGAATGAGAAACACTCGATTTACGAATAATAGAAATGTATCTCCAAAATTGAATGATAGATCAACTGACACATATTATCGATTTAAGAATAATGAAATGTAACTCCAAAATTGAATGATGGATTAACTGAGCCTCTAACACATATTATTTTGTCTCTTTCAGTGACATTTATTTCGTTTACAATTTGCAAACGTATATTTTGGCCCTAGCAGCACAAGGGTTAAATGTAGTTATAATGTGGACCGGAGAATTGAGAATAAGTGATGATCTACTCACCGCTAGGTAGACCTGCTATGTCCAGACCTCGGGCTGCTACATCAGTACAGATCAGAAAACGTACGGCTTTATTCTGAAAATAAAAAACAAAATATAAAATGTGTCTGGACTAGATACATGATAAAAAGTGCACAAAGAAATTGAAGTGACTCATACACATTATTATTACCTACTGCTGTTATTACCTCTGCCAGAAAGGTTATGTTTCCAGTGTTGTTTATTAATATGTCTGCCCCCCCCCCCTCCCCTGATCACTTCTAGATACAGGATCCGCATTACGGTTCAGATCACATGGACTGGTGGCATAGTATATTTGAATAATTGTATGGAATACTTCTTTATGACGTAATAGTCTCACAACTGTTGTGTATGTTCACTATAGTACCTATATATACCTGAATGAATGAATGAAATAGGTTGAATCTATCATAAGTGATCAAGTACATTGAAGTTTTACTATTATATATACCCACTAAATGGATGAATGCAAACTACTGTGCTTTTAAAATCAATACATTTGCTTAACTCTATTATCTGATATCTTTTCCAGTCGATTTGTTCTATTATGAAAGTCTACTCTTTCTCTTAGAACCAGCATTTACTATTGTTTTTATCACCACTGCGATGTGAACATCTCAGCGTCAATGTTTATAAAATATCTTGTTTTTTTTGTGAAATAACAAAAAACAATATTTCAAATTAAAGGTACGTAAGTCCTTACTGTGATTGATCACATTTTATTTTATTCAATTATTTAATTCAAATCATGCACATGATTCCTAAATTTGCTAATGGCGCTTAAAGAGTTGCTCTTTTACAGTTTTGTGCCTGAAGAACGGATGAGAGCGCACTGGTGACGGGATTATCACCTTAGTGTGTCATATCCCACCCATACCATATACCCATGGAAAAACAACTTACAATATGTATTTGTCGATTAACATTTAAACTTTCAAGATGCCCCATAGCATCATTTTGTATCACAGAAAAATGACTTATTTTCCAACCACTAATAGTTTTCAAACGATTTTTTTATGAAACTATTTTTTTTACATTTGAAGCTGGAAATTGTGTTAGCAAGTGCAGCTATAATTTATTTCTAATGTTTTCAGTTGTAAATGTTAAATAGAAGCAGCAAGAGAAGGGAATTACCTGTGTTGTGGTATCTGAACGATACTTTTTATCAGATATTCAGTAAAGAATTATTGAGATGATAGACGTTGTTCTCTAGTTACGTTATTTAGATACTTCATCCCATTTAACTCTGCTTGACTTTACCGAACATCACGATTTGGAAACAATTAAAACTGTTTGTCTTTTACATGGCAGATCTATTGTATTATGTTTGCTTTGGTTTATCAAATCGTGATGATAGGGAGGATGACTGGGATCACGATGACTTGGTTTATTGTCTGTTCATGTGTCAGTTTTGATATATTGGTCATTGGACAGTTAGTTTCGCATTAGCGTTCTTTTATTTTCCTAATAACAGGGGTAAGTCAACAATTCACAATATAATTCGAAAATATATTATCAATATATATTAAGTTGGACATTGCGCTAGATTTCAATTTAGACTACCAGCATGGTCTACAGAAATAATAATAAATATGAGCAATCAATGTAAGTGGTGTAAAATGTGATAACACTTAACCTGTCAGTGCACATATCGCTTTCAGCAATAATTGAAGGGGAAAACACACTCAAATAACCTATATACTTTGGATTGCTGGCTACTGCGGTACTCACTCAAAACACCTTCATACATTGGATTAAAGGTTACATTCGAAAACACCTACCTTGAATTTCTCCAGATTTCCTTTTCTCTCCTGTGGTTTCCGGTCACCATGGAGACAAACACAAGAGAACTCCTGGTTCCGTTGTCTTCCTGATTCAACACAACAACACGAATTAATTACAGCAATAGGTAATGTTTGAAAAAGAATCATGAAGTATAGCTATATAACATTTACTTCACATTCAATTTATATGAGTGGCATTGCTTTGCATTATTGAGCACAAATTGAGGGGCATTTCATTGTATTTTATATATTGAAAGCAACATTAATTAAAAGCAAAATCATTTCGAGAACAGAATGCTTTTGTTTTACGTAATATAACATAGTAGGCCTATATGGATAATACAAATATATATCACTGCGGCTACATTTCATGCAGTGTGCCTTCTGCAAAAATTCAACTAATTGTTGTTAAATGTGGCATTTAATAGTCAAATACTTTCAATGTATTGAATATTCTTTTAAAATTTTGTGACGTGATGAAAATGAACGAAAATGAAACACATGATCAGAATTGTCGATGGTCTTACCTCCGTCTTTTCTCATTGAGATCAGTCTTGCCACAGTTTAGTTCTTACCTCGGCGTTTACATTGACATAAGCCTTATCACAGTCTAGTTTTGTTCTTATATCCGCCATTTTAAATTTAGAAAAGGATTTTCACTGCCTAGTTTAGTTCTTACCTTAGTCCTATATACACTGTAGTGTACCATGAACGTTGATTTTATTTCCAAATCAGGGTAGTGGGCGTTTATTGGAATATGTGCGTTTATTAGAAAAAATACAGCATGAATCCAAAATATCACAGTTTGGTTTAGTTCTTACCTCCGATTTGTCGTTGAAATAGGCCTAATCATAGTCTAGTTTGATTTTTACCTCCTCCTTTTCATTGGTAGAAGCATCTATATTATCACAGTCCCGTTTAATTACTAACTCCGCTTTTTTGTTGATATATGCCTTCACACAATATAGTTTATTTCTTACCTCCGGCATTTTCGTTGATATAAGCCTCCATATTATCAGAGTCTACATTGTTTTTTTACCTCCGCCTTTTTCGTTGATATAAGTCTCCATATTATCAGTCTACTTTGTTTTTTACCTCCGCCCTTTTTGTTGAGATAAACCTTATCACAGTCTATTTTAGTTCTTACCTCCGCCCTTCTCGTTGATATAAGCCTCCATATTATCACAGTCTACTTTGTTTTTTACCTCCGCCCTTTTCGTTGATAAACCTTATCACATTCTATTTTAGTTCTTACCTCCGCCCTTCTCGTTGAGATAAGCCTCCATGTTATCACAGTCTAGTTTAGTTCTTACCTCCGCTTTTTTATTGAGATAAACCTTTTAAAAGTCTATTTTAGTTTTTACCTCCGCCCTTTTCGTTGAGATAAGCCTCCATATTATCACAGTCTAGTTTAGTTCTACAGAAGATGAGAGCTCTGTCCATCTTATGTTCCCGTATGGCTCGCACTGTGTACTCCCCCTTCAGCATCTTCACCGCTTCAGACATCATCTCTGGAAGAAACATAACACCCTGAATAAACATCTCTGTCACAACAATAACACCCTAAGTAAACATCATCTCTGTAAGAATAATAACACCATAAATAAACATCATCTCTGTTGGAAAATAACACCGTAAATAAACATCATCTCTGTAAGAAAATAACACCGTAAATAAAGATAGCGACACGAACAACAACACCCTAAGTAAACATCATCTCTGTAAGAACAATAACACCCTAAATAAACATAAACTCTAGGAGAAAAAAATACCACCCTAAGTAAACATCATCTCTGAAAAAAAATCATTAAAAAGCCCGTAAATACCATCATATCTGAAAAAAAAAAAAACTAAATAATCATCTCAGACAATAAAGTAGATAAAATGAAAAAAAACAGTCTAAGTAACCCTCAGTTGCTAATCTCTTTAGTCGGGGCATCTAACAAATTCAACACGAATAAAACTACATTTCAGAGTAAGAAACTAAAAGAACAGTGTTTCAGAAAAATAATTAAAAAAATGTCCTGACTGACTTTAGCTCATGGAAAGTGATAATACATTTTGCAATCGCAGTGAAAAGGCCTTTCGTCGTGACATAACATGAATAGCAAGAAAAATAAAGAAGACGTGTATAAATAAAAGGAGAATATTCATTTCGTGACATAGCATTACTAACATATGCCCTGATGAATTGTTTCTATGTTTCATTTATTTCAGACTGGAATTGTTAACGGAATAGCCGTGACAGTGCCTAGCAAACACGACACATTGACTCAATGTCAGATCAATGTTGGGCCAATGTCTGCGACGCTGGCCCAACATTGATCCAGCATTATACAGGGTTCGTACATCTTGACAATCACAATATTCAAGGACTTTTCCAAGTGTGTACCAGGTGCATCGTATAGACGCGTACACTGACTTATCAGCGATGGTGGTGGAAGAAATAGGCATACACGCTGAAGATATTAGTCTCCTCGGTTCATTCAAAAATTATATCCTGTACATTTAGAATTCTGGCCCATGAGAAAACCAATGCAGCTATGTTTACAAAATATTAGGCAATTTTTTTGTCTAATGCACGCAAACGGACTAAAGCCGATAAGGAATGCCTCCAATCGCAGGCTGGTGGGCCTGATGGAGACATACAAATACAATATTGTGCAAATATATAACATGCGGATAAAAGTCAATTTGAAGATCGCGATGGTGAAGACGACCACCACATTAGAAGCAACTATTCCAAATGTAGTTCAAACGTCTGCCCAGTGGTCGTCCTTTCTGGCTACTCCACGAAAAGAATGTTATATAAGTCCCCCTCCCCATACTTCATTGTATTAGATCAAGGCCATTGAGTTTCACAGAATAACAATTAGCACTAAGTCTACGTGACGTCTGCAGATGTGTCTGTGAATTCTCATTTTACCACGCCTCCTTAATGTAACCCACCCCCTTAGATAAACATCTGGTCCACTGCAATGTTGTATAAGGTCATAGAGTGGCAGAGCTACGTGCAGAATTACACGCACGATAATAAAAGGTTACTCCAATAACAGACATGTCATGGATGGAGTTTATAAAATTGATGTTATATTTGCTTGGCAAAAATGAAAGTCTTCACCTTCCACAATTAAAAGTTTATTGCCAATGCAGTGACGATGGGGCTATATAACAGAAGTGTCATAGCGGGCCGTCTTGGATATGCAAATGAGCTGATTTTCGAACTCAGCCAGGGCAATTCATCAGAGGATGTTCAGAAAAAATATTGGCAAATAGAGTGCGTTCTTGGATATGTAGATTCGCCCATGGCGGCCATGTTGGATTAGCACATTAGCTGATTTTCGATGGCAAATTATTTAAGATTTCTTCTCCTTGAAGTTTAGACCCAATGAGAAAAAATGTCGGGGTTAAGGGGTCTTGTCAAGTTAAAAAAGATTCAAAAATCCGAGAAAAACTCGGATTGGTCAGACGACAATCACCCACCCCCCTAACCATTTTTTTTTTTAATTTTTGGAAACATGAAAACAACACAAAAAACACCAAAAAACACAAAATTTGGACCCTGTCATCCTAGCCGATACACACTTTAAACAGTGTTGCAACTTCTCTAGAATTCCTTATCGTTTGAAACTGATAGGAAAATGTAAATTTGGGTACCATCGGCATAAAGATCGTGGTTTAAACAGAAACTGGATATTATAGCGCTGAGTGGTGCATTGTAAAACGTAAAAAGAAGTGGTCCCAGTACGGAGCCATCTGGAACTCCATATTCATTTAATGTTTACAGATTGATGCCTATTTTCAAATAAGAAGAAAACTAAATTTGATCCAGACTAGATATTCCAGATGGTGGCCAATAGGCATTTAAAATTTTAATTAACCCAATTGACTTCTAAATTTTAATTGACCCCTAATTACTATTAGGGTCCAGAAAGTTTCTCTACTTTATGTATGCCAACAGACATGTACGCATGGAGGTTGAGCGAGGCCTCTAAGGGATGGGTGGCGGGAATTAGGACATATCGTGAGCGAGGTCCTTTAGTAAAAAAAAGTCGCGAGCGACGACCATTTGAAACGAATTTAATCATTTTAATAAAAACGTCGACTAGCTTCTAGACATGTGTTTTTTCAGGAATAACATATTTTTTGTATCGGCTATAGATTATTTCATCATAACCATTTATTATTTGAAATCTATTTTCCTTGGCACCAGTACAGGTGATAAAAACCTAAATTAATGCAGATATTAATACAAAGCTTTTCTGGGTCAACTGGTGTTCAGAACCTTTCACCAGCTGGTGACGTATATATAGTACGTGAACTCCCATATTATAAATAACATTAATTCAATCAAAAAATCAACTACCCATTAAACCTTATCCTGTTGATAACGACTTTTGTCGATTTTAATAAGTTTTATCAGTCGACTAAATCACTGTTAATGTGAATGAAATGTGTGTCTAAACATCAAGATTTGCAAATATTTCTGCTCGAATAAACAAATATGAATAATTTTCAGCCACTTGAAGTTGTGTGTCGCGGTAGCGAAACACAACTTCAAGTGGGTGAAAATTAAAAAAATATGAACTCAGCAGGATAAGGGTTATACATGATGAAATCAGAGGGGTCAAAATCATATATCAAAAACAGGGTATCTCAGAAAACTTGATCAATTTCATTCTCCGTGCTTCTGTCGCGATATTGCCATGATCGGCAAAAAGTAATGTAAAGCAATATTCACTCACTGGGTACAAACGGCTGATGTGGAAGGCTTCCAAACTGTGTGTAGAATCCTACCTCACGAAGGGTGCAGAGTGCGTGATTATGGCAAAAACAAAACTATTCCCGCTCTTCACATTTAATAATTATTTGGCTGGTCACGAAAAGCATGATTGATTTTGACTTGGTTAAAAATGTCTGCACGCAGTATTTTTAATTTATTTATTTTCTATTTAGAAAATTAAAATTATTTGAAAAAATTAACAATGAGGCGTTGTATATAATCAATTAAATTATGTTTTATTACAAACCATAAATAAATTCATTTCGGGTGTGACTACTTAACATGTCGGTGACTGAATAATTGATAAAAATGTAAATTTCCAAGTGATTAAATAGGATGGATATGTTTCAGGAAAGATAAAAGTGAAATAATTAAATTGTGTTAAATTTGTGAAATTGTGTTACATTCTTAATTGAATTTGAGAATAGAAACGGTGGCACCAATCAGATATATTATTGTCCATATGTTGCTTTAATGCTACGCCACCATCTGCGACGCTGGCCCACCATTGAAACAGCGTAGAGTACGGTCTGGTAATTGGCAAAATGTATCCCCGAATACATCAAACGTTGACCCGATGTTCACTTAATGTTGGACCAGCACATTTAGCCCACCACAGGCTCAGCGGCCGGTAATTATCAGAGTGTATTACTGTATTACAGCCATCTCAGCCTAATGCACTCTGCCAGTGAGGGATTGGACAGAACCGCTCACGTGACAGCCTCCTGAAGGATGATTGAACGGTGCCATGTGTGACACCTTAGCACTTAGATAGGTGGGTCATTTCCTGCTGGCTGGCCACATTGTATTACGGTCTGTTAAAATTAAATGCTTAGTGAAAAAACATGAAAAAGCATGGCTGATGTTTTGTGTTTAGACATGTTGACAATGCTGTTGGGTTTTATTATATCCAATCTTGGAACACATACATGTACCAATTTTATGTATTTTAAGTCGAAAAGAGACCTAATTAACTATATATCCGTGGATCCGAATATACTCATATTCGTACATTAAGATCTACGAATCTATCGAATTTCTTTCCTTCAGAGTTAATCCAATAATACCTTTTTGTTTGTCACTTAGCTCTCCGGGATCACCTAGAGGTGATGTGGGAACGTAGTTACGGTTAGAAAACATAGGTGGACAGACGGACAGATGGACGTAAACATTATCAGACAGATTAAACATATCTTGATAAACAATTACGAGGGAGGAAATGAAATGTTATATTCCTTGCATCCGGTTTTTAAGGACAATTGGCAATCAAAAACTATTTCATGACATGTAATCTGGAATATCGTCTGCTTCCACATTTGCTATCGGTCACTCGAGACCGACTGACCGCCCACTGTCTATAATCTTACAGTCCGTTTCAATGTAAAAACACAATTTAATATTATAGCGCGTGATATTCGCTGACACATATCTCAATTCTCAACCGATTGTCATGATATTTAATTTTGCAAGCACTTTTGCAATTTTGCAAGCACTCTTCTTCTTCCTGCGACCAGCCTTAAAAAGTTAAATTAAAATATTGTGTAGTTTAAAAGTTGGTCACAAATAAAATGTATACCTATGACGCCCAACTACAGACCCATTAACACCATTGATATTTATTTCTTTCAGTGCGGGGACCGTTTTCATATGTCAGCATCTGCCGTCTGTAGACGTTAGATGCTGACATATAAAGAAGGTCCCCGCACTGAGAGAATTAAAATATTTCTAAAGGCCGTAGACCCACATAACATAGGTATTCAAATGAATCGGGGAAAACATAACTATGAAATTTAGGATGATTTCAAATTGGAAAAAAACCTTTAGTCTCCATGGTTTAAAAAAAATAACTCGTTGTAGGTCAATGTCAGAATTACATTACTATGATTACATGTCAAATGATCTAAATTCTGAATATTCACTAAATATCAAGGTTCATAGAGAACTGTCATAACTAACAATTTACTTCTAAATTATAGCAGCTAACTTTTAAAATATTCAGCATTTGTTTTAAAATGTTTCTGTATTGATGCCATAGGACTAGAGAATAGTAAGTACTTCATGAAAATAGATTGAAAATTCACTGAGAAATCAGCGAAAATCATGCGCTAACGTTACATGTTTGAAAGCATTATATCCACACATGCTGTAATATTAAGAAGTATTCGCTACACTTGAGTGTAGCGAATACTTCTGAATATTACAGGTATTCGTTATATTTGAGTGTAACGGATGCCTCTTGATACTGCAGTTATTCGTTACACTTGAGTATAACCTCTGAATACTAAAGTTATTTTTGAGTGTATCGAAAATCTGAGAATACAGCAGGTATTCGTTACATTTGAGTGTAACGAATACATCTGAATACTGCAGGTAATCGTTACATTTGAGTGTAACGAATACATCTGAATACTGCAGGTAATCGTTACATTTGAGTGTAACGAATACCTCTGAATACTGCAGGTATTCGTTACATTTCAGTGTAACGAATATCTCTGAATACTACAGGTATTCGTTACATTTGAGTGTAACGACTACATCTGAATACTACAGGCTGGATCCAGGCTACACGATACTAATCCAGCTTTAGATCCACCCCGTGTTTCTAATGCCACCCAGCTGGGTCTCTGGATATAGACAGCTCGTATAACTCTGCCAGGATCTGGTGTTCATTTAGACTCGTCCCCTTGGATCTGGTATTCATTTAGTGTTATTTCCCATCTCAATAATCCCCCCCTAGACACAACACATTGATTTATTGGTGGCTTAATGTTGGCCCACCGTCTGCGACGCTGGTCGAGCATCAAACCAACATTAAATTACGGCCACTGATCTCTTTTATTTGACAGGATACGGTATTAATTCAGTGTCATTTACCATAGTGACTATCAGGAAGACAAGAGACATTGATTTAATGGTGGCTTGGTGTTGGCCCACGGTCTGTGAAGCATCAAATCCCCAGAAGATTTTAAGAAGATATTAAGCTGCAGCCATGGAAACCAGTTGGATCCGGTATTAATTTGATGTCACTGAACCTTCTCAGAAGTACTTATCGCAGCTGACACGATGAATTAGTCGAATGTTGGCTTGATCTTGGCGTAATGCCTGCGACGTCCGCCCAGCATCAAACCAATATTGTACGAGCGACCAGGATCTTTATTAGACATGCTGCACCATGTAGGATCCTGGTGCTGGAAACTGATGATAGACAAATGTCGGTTATTTATATAATGTGTACAAATCACAAAATATCTAATCTACCATGTACATTTGAAAAAAACATAAAAACAAAGAATTGATATTTGTTTAAACACTGCATATGACGTTGTCTTACATGATAAGTATGCCAACACCTTTTTATAGTATTTTATATTATTTTATTATATAATTTTAATACACTAATATGGTTGGCATGCCTTGTAGAGATCGTCTCGACCTGTTCACGTCAACCGAAAGTAATAACATGCTGGAAAAAATAATCAATTAATAATAATTATTATTATTGTACCCCTTTTTTGCATGTTTTAACTGGAAGTCAACTTAATATAAAAAAAAATATCCTGTAATATTTTGGTACATGTAGCGACACATAGCTGCAAGTTACTTAGCGGCAAACGGTTAACCCTTAAAGCAATAAATTAAAAAAACTAAATTTTTACCCACTTGATGTTGTGTCTCGCTACCGCGATCCACAACTTCAAGTGGTAAAAACTACTCATATATGTTAAATTTGAGACTGAGCATTTGCAAATCTTGTTATTGAAACACTTATCTCGCTTCCAATAACAGTGATTTGATCGGCGAAACGGATTAAACAATCTGAGATTAAATATAGCAACATATTAACAAGGAGAACGGTATTGTAAAAAATACACTGAATGAAAACAGTCGAGACTCTATACATCAGGCCATAGGAGATTTGTAATAAATTGCGACTATCCTAATAAATAAATAAATGAATAAATAAATAAATAAATAAATAAATAAATAAATGAATGAATGAATGAATGAATGAATGAATGAATGAATGAATGAATGAATGAAAGACCACTTTTGTGCACATACAGGCTAAACTGGACCAGGAGGTGGATAAGATAACATTGTCCTTTAGAAAAGTGATTCTGAATTCGAGTCGTGGCGGTCTGAGGTCAAGCATGCTATTTCTCAGTCACGGAGGCTCCTCACAATATTGCATATCCGAGTTGACGAGGAAGACACTTTTTAAACTTCAATACAGAGAGCTTATGTGTGACAGGCTGTAGTGAGCAACATTTAGATTTGTTAAAATGGAATGACGACGTATTTGTAAATCTTACTGATAAAAGACACTTTTCACTTTTAAAGAGTGCTATTTGGAGTGTTAAGAACATTATTTGGCACAATCATTATTCTTGTCTTAATTAGCACATAATAAAAGGAAACTGGTAACTGCATACAATATGTTACAGAATACTTTGATATATTTAGTCGATTAATCACGATGAATATACATTGTTTAGTGTCATTGATATATATCGACCTTCCCTGTGAAATAATTAAAGTCACCTATGATTAATATATAATATATTGCCATAGGATCATTAGTACGGGCATTAGTCCATAACATACAATCAATATACCTGGTACAGGTCACGTTTTCACTGCGGCCTAATTAACTTTATTTATAACAGATCATCAACAATTTATAATGACAACTCAAATTTCGTTTTAACCCTTTAGCTACCAGAGTATATTATGCCTTATGAAATCAAATCCTTTCCAATCACTCTGCTAGTGGAAATTGCGCTGTACCCCGGATATTATAACAAGATGTCATTGGCTCATATATAAGAGTTTAAGCCAGTTTCAAATTAAAATGACACCTATTGATAAAATATCCATAAAGATAGTATATGTTCTAGTAATCTGATAATTTAATTTGGGAATTTATTTATTTATTTATTATTTTATTTATTTATTGAGACATATTTATACAGGGTGGACATTATTAGCAGTCAGGCTATTTTTCATATGTGCCCTGTAGGGATTTTGTTATATGAAAAACAAACATTCAATTATATAATATATAATACAAGTGAGCTTTATAATACAGATAGAAACGCCCCATAGTTAAAACACATAATATAGAAATGTTGCCCGCGCCAAAACCAGAGATAAAAAAACTACATATATATTATATATTAATATTAATATGAATAGTAGGTAAAATACACTCTGGAAAGCGTAGCAACGTACAAAATTACTTTTTAAAACATGGTCTATTATTCGTGAGAAATGTTTTTCGGCATTCCAAGTCCGCAGTTGCGTTAGCAATTCCAGCTTTAACAGCTGAAGGAATAAACAGGAGCACATTCGACAATAACACGCCGCCATTGTTGAACATTGTTGAAATTACCAAAGTAAAAATGATAAATCGCGATAAATCTGCCATTTTGGGCGATAATTTTTTTTTTCAGAAATTATTGAACTTCACCGAGACCTGGTTATAATCAACATGCAGAATAAATTTGAACATGATACATGGGAAATGTTAGCGCCGACGCCGGCACCGACGACGCCGAACTTCAATCACAATAGCCCACCTTTTTACAAAGAAAGTAAAAAGCGGCTAATAAATTAGTAAATCATAAATGATTAAAAAATGCTAAGTGGTCGTTCAGCGCAAAAAGGGTTTAAATATTACATTAGAACGGCATCAGAACAACAAAAACATCCCCAGACATCGTCAAAATGAGAAAGCCATGCTAGTCAGGAGTCGACATAATCCTGGTAATCAGAATGGAGGACGTACATTAACTCTGAATCTCTGATCACCTGTAACAATCACCTGTAATAATCACCTGTAATAATCAGCTGTAATATTCACCTGTAATAATCACCTGTAATAATCACCTGTAATATTCACCTGTAATAATCACCTGTAATAATCACCTGTAATAATCACATGTAATAATCACATGTAATAATCACATGTAATAATCACCTGTAATAATCACCTGTAATAATCACCTGTAATAATCACCTGTGATAATCACCTGTAATAATCACCTGTAATAATCACCTGTAATAATCACCTGTAATAATCACCTGTAATAATCACCTGTAATAATCACCTGTAATAATCACCCAATCACCTGTAATAATCACCTGTAATAATCACCTGTAATATTCACCTGTAATAATCACCTGTAATAATCACCTGTAATAATCACCTGTAATAATCACCTGTAATAATCACCTGTAATAATCACTTGTAATAATCACTTGTAATAATCACCTGTAATGATCACCTGTAATAATCACCTGTAATAATCACCTGTAATAATCACCTGTAATAATCACCTGTAATAATTACCTGTAATAATCACCTGTAATAATCACTTGTAATAATCACTTGTAATAATCACCTGTAATGATCACCTCTAATAATCTCCTGTAATAATCACCTGTAATAATCACTTGTAATAATCACCTGTAATAATCACCTGTAATAATCACCTGTAATAATCACCTGTAATAATCAACAGTAATAATCACCTGTAATAATCACCTGTAATAATCATCTGTAATAATCACCCGTAATAATCACCTGTAATTATAGGAGTTCTGAGAACACTACGTAATGATTATAACAAGAAAAGACATTACAGGAAAACTGGAGCAAAATCTCAGCTCCACCCTTGTCGTCCCAGAGGCTCGTTCTACTCTGAATATCATCCTCACGCCGATCTAATGCGTGTGTAGCCGTGAACAGATTTCTGTGATGTATTTTTTGTGCAGTAATGTATGTCACTGTTACAAAGTTTCGCGAAGTCACCGAAACATGACATCGACGCATGGTTTCAACATAAAAATCAGAACAAATTTCCCAGATTTTCCCCCGATTGTCATGATGTTTTTTAATTCCAGAGTTCCCAGGTCATATGGGAACCCTATTATAATCAGAGAGCACATCACATCAAAAATGTATCAAAATCTCAACTTAACCCTTTTCGGCCAATTATAAACGGGTTTAATACAGTTTCAATACAAACTAAAATGTCCCTGAATGTATGAAAATGTTAATACCTCTTCATAGACTTCCTATTCCGTATTATAACATAATGATTTTATAACAGTTATGAAGCACTAATAACAGCATCAGCCGATGTGTGTGTAGCGAAGCTACAGGAACAACAGCATGTCAGTCTTAGCATCAGCCATCAGCCTGAGCGGGGCGGAGCATGGCGGAGAAGAAGAGATGAGGGAATGGCAGAAACCGATGGCAGAAGGCGATGGCAGACGGCGGGCGTGCAACACATGGCAGAAGGCGTGTAGCGAGACCACTGATTGCTGTAGTCCATTTGTCCACTCCACCACAGAATGTGCTGTCATTGAGCATGAGCCGTGATCAACACTTCATAACGGCAGACTCTACAAGACAAGACCACTCTGAGACCAATCACACAACACCACACTGGTCACAGGGCCTAATTAGACACGTTCTGCAGGAATAGAGTGTGTAGGACATGAATAAAAAGACTTGATACACAATGACAGTATCTGGTCATGTCATCTACAGACTTATTCGATAGCTGCTCATTCCACCTGGTATATATATCAAGGTGAGGTGTAATGAGCTGTCAGTCTAACATTATATCAGGCAGTGAGATCACTAAGAGAGCAGTCTCACCAATACAGGTTGTACAAACAATCAGTACACTGTGAGATCACTAACCTAGGAGTCTACATTACCACTGAGTGAGTTAACTAAGATTAAAATGCCATCACTACAGGATACACAAACAATATTCACGCAGTTAGATTACTGAGACAGGAGCCTATATCAAAACAGGATGTACAAACAATAACCACGCAGTGAGATCACTAAGATAGGAGTCTACATTACTACGAGATGTACAAACAATAATCACGCGGTGAGATCACTAAGATAGGAGTCTATATCAAAACAGGATATACAAGCAATAATCAAGCACTGAGATCACTATGATGTAGTCTACATTACTACGGGATGTGCAAACAATAATCACACAGTGAGATCACTAAGATATGAGTCTATATTAACACGGGATGTACAAACAATAATCACGCAGTGAGATCACTAAGATAGGAATCTATATTAAAACAGAATATACAAACATTAATCACGCAGTGAGATCACTAAGATAGGAGTATACATTACTACAGGATGTACAAACAATAATCACGCAGTGAGATCATTAAGATGGGAGTCCACACTACTACATGATGTACAAACAATAATCACACAGTGAGCTCACTAACATAGGAGCCTATATCAAAACAGGATGTACAAACAATAACCACACAGTGAGATCACTAAGATAGGAGTCTATATCAAACAGGATGTACAAGTAGTAATCACTACAGGTTAGTCAGTATATCTCAAGTATCACAGCCGACATGCGGCGGTAATCCTTGTGCTGCTAGAACCTATTACCATTGTGCTGCTGCGACTGTATATAATACTATCTCAAACATGTCTCAAACCAAATTAAATGCCAATTAATCATTACAATGCTGAAATATTTTGTACTACGTATGTTATAGGTCTACGCCCATTGGAAATATTTAAACCTCTTTATACGTCAGAATCTGACGTCTACAGACGCCGATTCTGACGTATAAAGACGGTCCCCGCACTGAAAGGGTTAAACTGTGAAATACTTCGTGGTTCGGGCGTCACAGATACTGAATTAATCAAATAAGTCAATTTGGGAGATCTTTGTATTTAATAAATATTTATGTGTCGTCATTTGTAGCTGGAAATTGCCAGCTTCAATTGCATGACAAATAAAGCCAGATTATTCAGCAGCACAGGGGGTATTATTGTTGGGCCGGCGTCGTAGACGTTGGACCACCAATAAACCACATTAGAATAACGTTTCGTGTGTATTGCGCTGCAATCTGCGTCAATCTAGACCTCGCTCAAAGGCTCCGTCTGTAGTCACAACGGGCAAATTAGGTAAACTAAAGAACATTTTTATAACATTAATAGCAGTAGGCTAATTGTACAGACATACTTTTCGCAGCAGAGACTAATTTTCATGTAGATTATCAAATGGAATTACAAAACTAATTATTGTATACGTGGCGATGAGCTAAATATGCAAGAGAACTAAACAAATTATAATTAAGAAACGAGGAAATTAATCATTTCAGCTGCATTTGTTGGTCTATGTATGGTATTCTACTCTTAATTACGTGATATCGCGGTGTAGAATACTATGCTTGGTCCCATCTGTTCAATTTCTATTGAAGATGATCATGACCTTGATCGACCTTAATCGTGTGACTTTGAATGGCCTTGATTACTGATCTCAGATGTCTCCACACATATAGAGTTATCAGCATGTAGCCTCAGATCATTAGGGCTGCTGTATCTAAATGACATCGAGTCACGGATACAATCAACACCCACCACAAACCGCTAACATTCTACCAAAATTGGTTCATTTGCTGGTGTTTCCTTTACATACCAAAAATCATATCATGCTCCCACATTTACCTGCACAACATCTTAACCATTCATGATATATACAAAATAACGGTGTTCATTTACGCGCGATATGGAAAAATACAACACATGTCCAATGAATGAGTTGTGAGCCTTTAGGCAAACACTTTAATCATTGGACATCTGCTGTATTTCCCATACAGGACGTTTGTCATGACATAACTGGCACTGCCCTCATTTCAGCAACAGTGCGATATGGGATGATGCCGATATACGTCTCATAGTAAATTCAAGTGAAGTGACGATGTAAGTGTGTTTTCTTTATCAGAACCAGTGTATTTTCGTCTGCGGTCTGTGGCAAACACATTACATCTTAGCTAAATAGAATCCGCTGAAAAAATACTGATACTTTCCAATGTACGGGACAGATAACACATTACATTGAGTTTTGGTTTATTCCTGGGCCAGCGTCACAGACGGTCGACCAGCATTGAAACAGCATTAAACCAATGTCTCGTGTTTTCTCTGATATCAAAAATTAGTTAGAACTCGTTAGAAAATCACTCTGCAAAAAACGTAAATAAGTACAAAACAAAAATATTTTTGGGGGTCAGGCTTGTCCGACTTAGCTCCTCGGTGGTACTATTGGCACAGACGAAAAATGCAAACGGATTAGTGCCTCTCCGTTGTATTTTGTGACAAGAAAACTAGCTGTGCATAGTTCACCTATTTACGTGAACCCTACAAACAAAAGACGTTGGCCCACTGTTGGCTTACGGGTCATATCACCAAACATTGCCGTTCAACTTTAATATCTCGTCTTTGGGTTCGGGTCGGGTCACCAGGCCTTACCGTTTAAAGTTTGAAGAGAACAGCCACTCTCGCTCGCCTCCACTCACCTACTGTGTAAAACGTGTTCCATGATAGTGATCCACTTCTCTATTGGCCACCAGCTGTGATAATTCAGTTTATATATTAACTCAGCTCTCAATTCTGATGGTGAAGCATAAATATATATGCAGATTCTGAAGTAAAATGATTTATCACTAGAAAAAATCCAATGCAATAAATTTCCCCAAAATAATAGTTTTTTTTGCCCATATTCTCAATTACTTTGATTTACCTCAACATCTACTCTCATACCACAGAGTCTGCTAACAAACATTGGGGTGCCTGCCAGATCCAGATCTGGTGACAAAACATAATATTCATGCTTTTCCCAGCGAAACACCTTGAAAAATCCTCAGACTGCGAGTCAAATTAAAAGTCCACGGATTTAAGATTCACCAACATCGTTAGATTTTATAACGGGCTTGTTGACAGCAAACTCTTGTGCTGGGTCTCATGGTCAGGATCATCTTCTCACCTCTTTATTAATGCAATTACATAACGCAGTCCCAATGCACTCAATTCTGGCATTGCTGGCCCAACGTTGGCCCAACTTAATTCAGTAACACAATGTTTATCTATAACTATTTTCCGTTATGCATTTAGCTAATATAACACACTGCTCAAATCAAATAATTCAACTGCATTCTGAAATTATTATTACTGTTACTAAAGGCCAATAAATTATTATTACTGTTACTAAAGGCCAATAGTTTACAACCTGCCGTAATCCCTGAGGTGTCAACTCCCCCCCCCCTCCCCCCCCCCCCCGACAACACTCCCGTTAACGACAAATATGTTGTATACACATGATGTCTTCACGTCCTAATGGTCCTGCTATGTTTAGAATTAAATTGCTTAAATATCGATCAGAACCAGCAAACACGAGAGGTTGGCCCAACATTGAACCACAGGTTAGTGAACAACTCATGTTTGCTGGAAGGTTTCCAAACATTGTCCGTCAAATTGCTGTTTGACACATAAAATGGTCTAAAACACCTGCGAAGCCAAACAAATGGTAATCCAGGAATCTGTCCCAGTGTGTCTCACTGTTCACTTTTCTCTGCTCGTAACATTATAACCAAGCCTATTGTTAATACCTTGTTATTGATATTTAGCCCAATGAACTTTAGACATGGACCCAACGTCGTTTCAAGGTTGGGCCACCGTCTGTAACGCTGGCTTAACCCCTAAACAACATTCGTTCAACGTATCGTGCTTGCTTTGAGATCGCCTGCCACACCAGCACCTGGATGCATTGCGCGATATCAAACAATTATATCTTTGACAAAGTAATCTAAAGATAAGAGGGAAAACAATATGACAGGTGATATTTACACGTGATATAGCAGCCACTTCGTTTGACGCAAATAAAAAATCTAGCAGCTTAATTATCAGGCGAAGCGTGAGCCGTTCTGATGTCTGACTTGAGAAGATAGCTTCTTATCTCTATCTACATTGAAGGATGTTTATGTACATCCCCGGAAACGAGATTGTTAGTCTCTAAGCTATTTTGGCTAAGAGATGTGGGCCGAAATGTAGGTCGAAGCCCCGAAAGGCACGTGTGCACCACTGGAGAGATGTGTGTATAATGTGAAAGCAATCCCCGAGATTGCGATCCCCATGGGTCTCCCGAGATATGCTGACGCCAATTCCAGCTTCAAATGAGCCACGGTAAATAGCCATCCAAAATTGACATAATTGATCAGGGTGTGGTCTCGAATGCATCCCCCCACCCCCATTGAAACCTGAACGTTGGATCTTCAATTTGATCTGTTACACTTATTGTTCTTTATAAACACGGGTGATTTGCATCCAATGTGTTTGGTGAATGGTTAATCTACTGAGTTAAATGTAATCTGCTAGAATTCAAAGAGGCGACTAAGCATCAACCACATATACATAGCGCAAACGACAAATAAAAAGGGAATATATGGCAACAGAAATATGTGGCTACAACTGGTGCCATGCACCAGACAACACGTTGTTACAATGCTGGGCCAATGTGTCAAACAGCGGCCCAGCTCTCAGGTGGCATTAGAAAGAACGTTGGGTAAATGTTGAGCCACCGTCTACGACGTCGGCTCGACATTAAAGTATTATGGTTACTGGTACGGCTAACCAACAGACATAACAGGTATGTGGATATTAGACAAAGTGCCATCATAAATCACACATGACGTGAGTCCATGACCGCAGTACCTGGGAGAACCCAAGCAAGCACGAGACATGTATTGTGTTTGCTGAGACATTACATCTATTGTAGTCTGTGTCAACCTAAACAAAAATTACAGGGCATGATTTTCGCTGATAGCCAATTTTCAACCGATTTTCAAGTTTGCAAGCACATTATCTAGTATATTTCGAATCCTGTGTCTGGAGGACAGTGTCATCTCAATCATCTCACCATCCTCAGGAGGTTCTCCTGGCCCAGTTTAGCCTATATGTGCACAAAGGTGGCCTAAAGCCCGATTCATTTCATTTCATTTCATTATCTAGTATAATATGCTGAAATTCCATTTCGCACAGCTCCGCTATACTTATATATAATTGTGCTATACATGGATATAGAGACATCAAGGAGGTAAATTACATAGAAAAATAGTATTGGCAGGGCATTAATAAATTTGGTAACACTAACTTCTCCGATAGTTTGGGGAATAAACCACGGTTTTCGAGAGCACGGCGTAATGGAACACGGCTGAGTATATGCCGATGTGTGAATGTTGCTGACGCTAATAAACCTATTATAGTAGGGGAGCTTAACCTCAAAATATGGTCGAATCGTTCACTTCATTGCAAAAGTCTGAAATTTTTGTCACAGGCTGACATGACCTAGACATTTCAGAATCTGCCGAGAGACAAGTGAAATGTGCCCCCTAGCGGCCATATTGGACGATTCAAAATGGCCGCCACTAAAAACCTTGCGCAAGATAACATTTTAACTAAAAATCACAGAATAACTTGTAATACCTCTATTCTGAGGTTTTTGAGACCAATAATCACAATTATGATGTCATTTTCAATCTAAAATCACCAAATCGATTATTAAACTGATTATTATTGACCAAGTTTTAGATATGAGCGTCCTAACGAAGCTGTACAAGTTTTCTACAGGCCCAATCTGTGAGTGAAACAAAACACAAAACATTTTATATTTTCCTTGGCATGATGAGTCACAGTTGGTTTAACACTTACAAAGCAGGATTTTTTTGTATAAACCATGGGAAACAGAGGGTTTTTAAAATTTGAAATGTCTCAAATGTCTTAGTTAGATCTTTCGGCTTCAATTGAATACCTATGTTATTGGTCTACGTCCATTAGAAATATTGTAGTTCCTTCAGTGTGGGGAACGTCTTTATACATCAGAATCTGACTTCTACAGACGTCAGATTCTGACGTCTTAAGACGGCCCAGCCAACATTAATTTAACACTATATCAACGTCTCCTGATTCTTTGGGATTCATTTCGTAACAGGGCGTGATTAATTGTACGAGCACATCAACCTACATAACATCTCTGCCAGGTGAATACAATTAACAAGATTACCAACAAAGGTGACATTAACACAATGTTGGTTAGGTGTTGGGTTAAAATGTATGACAAGCTAGGACAGCGGCCCCTGTATAACAAGCTGCGACAGCGGTCCCTGTATAACGAGCTGGGACAGTGGCCCTTTAAAACAAGCTAGGACAGCGGCCCCTTTATAACAAGCTAGGACAGCGGCCCCTGTAAAACAAGCTAGGACAGCGGTCCCTGTATAACAAGCTGCGACAGCGGTCCCTATATGACAAGCTGCGACAGCAGCCCCTGTATGACAAGCTGCGACAGCGGCCCCTGAATGACAAGCTGGGACAGCGGTCCATGTATGACAAGCTTGGACAGCGGCCCCTGTATGACAAGCTTGGACAGCGGCCCCTGTATAACAAGCTGGGACAGCGGTCCCTGTATGACAAGCTGTGACAGCGGTCCATGTATGACAAGCTTGGACAGCGGCCCCTGTATGACGAGCTAGGACAGCGGACCCTGTATGACAAGCTAGGACAGCGGCCCCCTCTATGCCAAGCTATGACAGCGGCCCGTATATGACAAGCTGGGACAGCGGCCCCTGTATGACAAGCTGTGACAGCGGCCCCTGTAAGACAAGCTGTGACAGCGGCCCCTGTATGACAAGCTGTGACAGCGGCCCCTGTATGCCAAGCTAGGACAGCGGCCACCTCTATGCCAAGCTATGACAGCGGCCCGTATATGACAAGCTGGGAAAGCGGCCCCTGTATGACAAGCTGAGACAGCGGCCCCTGTATGACAAGCTAGGACAGCGGCCCCCTCTATGCCAAGCTATGACAGCGGCCCGTATATGACAAGCTGGGACTGCGGCCCCTGTATGACAAGCTAGGACAGCGGCCCCCTCTATGCCAAGCTATGACAGCGGCCCGTATATGACAAGCTGGGACAGCGGCCCCTGTATGACAAGCTGTGACAGCGGCCCCTGTATGACAAGCCGGGACAGCGGCCCCTGTATGACAAGCTGTGACAGCGGCCCCTGTATAACAAGCTGAGACAGCGGCCTCTGTATGACAAGCTGGGACAGCGGCCCCCTCTATGCCAAGCTATGACAGCGGCCCGTATATGACAAGCTGGGACTGCGGCCCCTGTATGACAAGCTAGGACAGCGGCCCCTTCTATGCCAAGCTATGACAGCGGCCCGTATATGACAAGCTGGGACAGCGGCCCCTGTATGACAAGCTGTGACAGCGGCCCCTGTAAGACAAGCTGTGACAGCGGTCCCTGTATGACAAGCTGGGACAGCAGCCCCTGTATAACAAGATGGGACAGCGGCCCCTGTATGACAAGCTGGGACAGCGCCCCTGTATGACAAGCTGGGTCAGCGGCCCCTGTATAACAAGCTGTGACAGCGGCCCCTGTATGACAAGCTGAGACAGCGGCCCCTGTATGACAAACTAGGACAGCGGTCCCTGTATGACAAGCTGGGACAGCGGGCCCTGTATAACAAGCTGTGACAGCGGCCCCTGTATGACAAGCTGAGACAGCGGCCCCTGTAAGACAAGCTGTGACAGCGGCCCCTGTATAACAAGCTGAGGCAGCGGCCTCTGTATGACAAGCTGGTACAGCGGCCCCTGTATAACAAGATGGGACAGCGCCCCTGTATGACAAGCTAGGACAGCGACCCCTGTATAACAAGATGGAACAGCGGCCCCTGTATGACAAGCTGGGACAGCGGCCCCTTTATAACAAGCTGGGACAGCAGCCCCTATATGACAAGCTGGGATAGCGGCCCCTGTATAACAAGATGGGACAGCGGCCTCTGTATAGCAAGATGGGACAGCGGCCCCTGTATAACAAGCTGGTATAGCGGCCATTGTATGACAAGATGTGACAGCGGCCCCTTTATAACAAGCTGGGACAGCAGCCCCTATATGACAAGCTGGGATAGCGGCCCCTGTATAACAAGATGGGACAGCGGCCTCTGTATAGCAAGATGGGACAGCGGCCCCTGTATAACAAGCTGGTATAGCGGCCCTTGTATGACAAGATGTGACAGCGGCCTCTGTATGACAAGCTGGTATAGCGGCCCTTGTATGACAAGATGGGACAGCGGCCCCTGTATAAGAAGCTGGTATAGCGGCCCTTGTATAACAAGATGGGACAGCGGCCTCTGTATGACAAGCTGGTATAGCGGCCCTTGTATGACAAGATGGGACAGCGGCCCCTGTATAACAAGCTGGTATAGCGGCCCCTGTATGACAAGATAGGACAGCGGCCCCTGTATGACAAGCTAGGACAGCGACCCCTGTATAACAAGATGGGACAGCGGCCTCTGTATAACAGGATGGAACAGCGGCCCCTGTATGACAAGCTGTGACAGCGCCCCCTGTATAACAAGATGGGACAGCGCCCCCTATATGACAAGCTGGGACAGCGGCCTCTGTATGACAAGGTGGGACAGCGGCCTCTGTATGACAAGGTGGGACAGCGGCCCCTGTATAACAAGACTACATAAGTCCAGGAGCTCCCGCTCCGAATAAGAATTTGATTTAAGCAATTTTGTGTAGGATTATTAATGTAGTCCTAGGCTAGGTCAAAAATCAAGACGCAAGACAACTACGTCTAAGAGACTCGGTCTAAGAGGAAGATAAGAACTAGACAGTCTGTCAGAGATTGCAAACCTCCATTGAAATTATTGATCCTAATCAGTATCCCGGTAATGGTCTACCTATCTGGCACGGTTCACCCGATATCAGGCCAATCGAGGTAAATAATGGCTGATTTACGGTCATTTTGAATTCGATAGAGTATAGTTAAAAAATTTCGGGGTGCATCGTCCCCCGAAACCTCACATTTTGTTTTATAGTAATGGACTAGCATCTAACACAGCTTGCAAAATATTCGGCTTGTGAAAGTAAATAATGGCCGATAGGCAGGCGGCTATTTTGAGTTTGATCGAGTCTAAATTTTTCAAGATGCATCCTCTCCTGAAATTTCACATTTTGTTTTATAGTAATGGCTTAGCCATCTAGCACGGTTTACCAAATAACGGCCATATGAAAGTGAATAATGGCCTAAAGGCAGCCGAAATTTTTCAAGATGAGTCGAAAGTTTTTAAAAGGCATCCTCTCCGGAAACGTCACATTTTGTTTTATAGTAATGGTCTAGCTATCTAGCACGGTTCACCTGATATCAGGCCTATCGAGGTAAATAATGCTGATTTTCGGCAATTTTGAATTCGTAAGTTAACAAATTTCAGGGTGCATCCTCCCCCGAAAACTCACATTTTGCTTTATAGTAATGGTCTAGCCATCTAGCACGGCTTACCAAATATCGGCCATGTGAAAATGAATAATGGCCGAAAAGGCGGCCATTTTGAATTTGAAATAGTCAACATTTTCCAAGGTGCATCCTCATCTGAAATCTCATATTTCGTTTTATAGTAATGGTCTAGCCATCTAGCACGGTTTACCAAATAACGGCCATGTGAAAGTGAATAATGGCCGAAAGGCGGCCATTTTGAATTTGTTCAAGTCGAATTTTTTCAAGATGCATCCTCTCTTGAAATCTCACATTTTGTTTTATAGTAATGGTTTAGCTATCTAGCATGGTTTACCCAATATCAGGCCTGTCGAGGTGAATAATGGCCAATAGGCGGCCATTTTGAACTTGATCAAGTTAAATTTTTTCAAAATGCATCCTCTCTTGATACTTTACAATTTCTTTAATGGTAATGGTGTAGCTATCTTGAGCGGTTTTCATGATATTCCGCAATATGAGGCCTGTCGAGGTGAATAATGGCCGATAGGCGGCCATTTTGAATTTTATCGAATTGACATTTTTAAAGATGCATCCTCTCCTGAAAGCTTACAATTTGTTTTATAGTAATGGTGTAGCTATCTTGAGCGGTTTTCATGATATTCCGCAAAATATTTCAGTCGGATTTACCGATGTTATAAATTAGGTCAAAGTGCTGGGTCAACTTTAAGGTCAAGGTCCAAAAGCCTGAAAAGGCACAGCTAGGGACCTTAGAGAACATGTATGTGCAATATGACTGTAATCGGCCCAGTACTTTTCGAGATCTTCTCCGGAAACGAAGTGTGTGTCAAAACGCTAAATAGGTCATAGTTCTGAATCAAAAGTAGGTCAAAGTTCATATACCCCAAAAGGCACAATTAGACCCCCTGGAGGTGTTGTGTGTAAAATTTGACGACAATCGGACAAGTACTTTCAGAGATATGCTCCGGAAACGAAATGTTCACGGACGGCCCAGCGGCCCAACGCCGTAACATCATCATTTTCTCCTCTGCGACCTTGCATATTGAATTTCGATTAAAAATATTTTAAACTGTCTATTATCCACCTGGAAGTAAGCCACATAACAAAAATTGTTATCATAGCTTATTTTCTTGCAAAGTTATGGGCAAAAGAAGAGGTGAAAAACAGAACGGAGGTAGAATCCATAGCTCCCTCCGTCTCACCTATGGTGACGGCGGGAGCTAACAAGCTAAGACAGCGGCCCCTGTATGACAAGGTGGGACAGCGGCCCCTGTATTAAAAGCTGGGACAGCGGCCCCTGTATGAGAAGGTAGGACAGCGGCCCCTGTGTGACAAGGTGGGACAGCGGCCCCTGTATAACAAGCTGGGACAGCGACCGGCTGACCCTGTATGGAAGGCAAACTGGGGTGGTATTAAGGAAAACTCTCAAGTACACTAAAGTCTTGTCCCGCGAGGTGTGGACGAGACAGCCATCAGACTAACCCTTTGCGATCTAAACAACAAAATAAAATACCTTTCAGCTATTTCTTTTTCATTCATTTAAAGCTGGAATTGCTAACACAATTGTATCCTTGCCGATAATAAATCTTTATTTTACAGCTAATATACCGCAAAATCGCTGCATTTGATGCTCATTTGATCTCTGTTTTCACAGGGAGCATGCCTCGAAGCCCCCCTCCCCCCAACAGGATGCACCCTGTCAGATGTCTTCACAAATACTTCACCCTCCCCTTATGTCATTTCTGGGGCAGGTGAGGTTTAGGCGTCAGTCTGATCTTCATCCTGTACTAGGAGCACTTCCCAAGACATGGATTTAATGCTGAGTCAATGTTAATAATGGGATGGTGACGCTCAGGCTTAAAATACAGGTGGATGTAAGTCATAAGCTAGTACTTTGTAGACATTATCCACCACAAAAACTAAGCACAGATTGACTCTGATATCATGGCATGACACAGTTCTACATATGATGCTGATTTGAAGTTGGGCCAGCGTCGTAGACGGTGGTCTAACATTAAACTAACATTGGTTTAATGGCTTTGTTTGCTGGGATTGCACCTTCACATGGTACATGCGCCTAAAATCACCAAGGCATATTATCAGTATCCGTACATAAAATGAAGTGGACAGTCAATGCCACGGACTGTCAATGCCATGGAATGTCAATGTCATGGAATGTCAATACATGTACTGTCAATGCCAAGAAAATCAGATCCGTGTCTAAGCCATTACCACGTGCTTGTCAGGGTCCGGGTCGTGACTGCGGCCTCCCAGGATCAAAACAGCTGCTGATGATTGTGAATCAATCTAGAACCAATCTCAGTGGAATGGAAACGTTTATGATCAATTGACGTGCACAGATAATTGATCAATTAATGATGTCCTCCTGAAACCGACAATCATCTCGTCCACGACATGACCCTATAACTTCTGGAATAACCCTTGTCAAGCTAGGTACTTCTATAATTATTCTGAATTATCAGCTATTTTTTCCTAATTTAGGCTGGAATTGTTAACGACAGTTCAAGTTTCGAAATGACGAAAAATATCTCCATTGCTGAAAAATAGACATCGCCTACATTTTGTTTTGATTGAGTCCCAGCAAAGGCGAGAGAATGTTGTTTTAATGTTGGTTCATCGCTTACAACGCTGGCCCAGCATTAAACAACATTGGCCCAAGGTATTGTGTTTTCTGGGGCAATTACCACATTCTGTATGATCAGTCTCACCTGCATTATATTTGACATTTTGTATTGTTCGCCATTTGTACTTTCATTTGTCTTTGCTATTTTGCACTCGCAGCATTTTATTAGCGTTTATACAGCTTCCCAGAGAGCAAGAACTCTTTAATTAAGAGTGAGCTAAAGCTGGCCCACTTTATGAGACATTTGGCCGACACTGCACCGCGGTCAATCTTCACTCATCATCCAGATGGCAGTAGAAGGACACACCAAGGTCAAGCTGTGACACCAGGTGCCAGTAGAAGGACACACCAAGGTCAAGCTGTGACACCAGATGCCAGTAGAAGGACACACCAAGGTCGAGCAATTGCTGCGGCACCAACAGAACCATGGATGTCAACCAGGCGTCACAGGTGGTCACATGCTGCCTGATAATTGTCTGAATTGATGTACCACAGCGCGGGTCAGCCAAATGTATTCAATTAACAGGCTAATATCCCACATGTTGGATATTTATATTCGTTGTATTGAAGAAGCTTCGGTTTAATTCCAGATCGACACTATATGATAATTGACTACTTTGATAACTGAACATTGTACTAGAGCAGTCATTGCTATTTGGGTATGCAGAGTCACAATCAAATATATCATGACTTGGTGCAGTGGCTGCCTGTTTGGAAAGTCCGAGATCGCGGGTTTGTCCCACCCCCCCCCCCCTCCTTTGGATTAATGTTTCAAAAAAACACATGTAAATATGTAATATTGTGGAGAGACCGAGAGGTAGCTTGTTCGGCCTCGGATCGGTTGTGATAAATCACAGGAGATCAGCCTGAGATAGAAATACACAGGTTGAGATAAATCACAGGAGATCAGCCTGAGATAGTTATACACAGGTTGAGATAAATCACAGCTCAGCCTGAGATAGATATAAACAGGTTCAGGTAAATCACAGAAGATCAGTCTGAGATAGATATACACAGGTTGAGATAAATCACAGGATATCAGCCTGAGATAGATATCAACAGGTTGAGATAAATCACAGGATATCAGCCTGAGATAGATATAAACAGGTTGAGATAAATCACAGGATATCAGCCTGAGATAGATATAAACAGGTTGAGATAAATCACAGGAGATCAGCCTGAGATAGATATAAACAGGTTGAGATAAATCACAGATCAGCCTGAGATAGATATAAACAGGTTTAGATGAATTCCACGGCACAACTGGCACCGCATACACCTTCATGTCAGTGTCAAAGAAGAGGGCCAGTGTTCTTCAAACGCAAGTAGTTCAACTGTATTCTGCTTTCTCGGCATCTCTCTCAGTTATTTCTTTCTGGTGATATTTCCCGCACATACTTATCCCCAGCAAACACACTGTGTTGACCAAATGCTGGGTTCATGTTGGTCCACCGTCTGCGACGTTGGGCCAACATCAACCCAGCATTGGGTCAGTGTATCATGTTTGTTGGGATACCATTTGTGACGTCATCACATCTGAGGGAGAAGGCCACATGTGTCATAAAGTCTCACATTTGACCTCGGTGCCTTCCTCTCTGATCCTGTCAGCCATTATTTGATCCTTGTCTCCTAAAGGTCTACGTCGCCGACCTCCACAGGCCAGCATATCACGCAAATGTGAAAATAAAATACCCTTGGCGATACCCCCCCCCCCCCACGTAGCCCTGGATTTTCATTATTTTCCCAGCCAATTCTCGATTTTCGACGACTTTTACAAGCCCTGTCACTAGTCACCCACCCATTAACCCTAACTTATTTCTTCAGTTTTAAGCACTGATGTCAAACGCTCTAAATTCTGAAATACTCACTACAAAAATTTCCATGGGGGGGCGGATCGCTAAATGAAGAGAAAATGCATTGAGAGTTAACTGATAAATGGGCTAAAATCATACGCTATTATGTTCATTTGAATTAAAATATCTCCCAATCAGCGGATCCAAGGGTGGGGGCGACGCTGATGATATTTCAGCTGGAATAGACAAGAAAACATGATTTCAAAATATTGCGAAGGAGCATGCCATGAGCAAATCCTGGATCCGCCTTTGCTAATGATAATATAAAAACCACTAATGTGATAGGATCACTGAATCTGTAAATCAACTCTCAGTAAATGTCATCTTTACCTGTAGAAATGACGAAATGACGACGTCCGGATCTCCACCATACTATAAAGGGAATCACTAGACAGGCCCCATAAAGTCTAAGGACGTGTGGGTGTCGTTCAAGTGCTCTTAATAATACATGTGATGTATTCTACTGGTGGTCAGAAGTCTCCAGTGACCATTAACAACGCTGACGGCAAACACAACACGTTAAAACAAAGCTGGAGCAACGTTGGCCCACCGTCCACGAAGTTAGGCCAGAATTAAAACAGCATTGGATTAGAGTGTGTTGTGTGCTGGGATAGCGCTCAGAGAGGCTCTCAGTACGTTGATCCAATGTTGACTCAATGTTGGACCAACGTCTGCGACGCTGGCCCAACATTGAGCCATCATTGGGTGACGTGTCATGCTTGCAGGTCCCCAATGAGATCAGATATTAGATACTAATTAATAACAAGAAAGCTGACCCTCTTTAGATGGATTATAAGAGTAACTACTAGTACAAAGACAATTCACTGAATAATTTACTAATCCTAAATGGCATAGTAAATTAGCAGATTTAAATAGCTTCCATTACATTGAGTTTATTATTCCTAACAGGTGGGGCGAACCTGATGTAGTGGCTTTTAGGCCATAGTTCAGAGCTTCTCGCTTCGGATATTCAGGAATAAGAAATGTATCTTCCCTGTCTACATGACCGATTGATACAGTGTTTGGTCTCATAGGTTTGAATGTCAAATCCTGTGTCTCAGGGTTATTAGTGCCATCTGATGCATCTCATCATCCTCGCCAGTCGGGTGGTTCTCCAATATCACGTACGTCACTTATTGAATGTGATGTTTATAACGCGTTCTGCTGCAAGAACAATAACCATGTAAAGACATTAATCGCAGTTATCAGCGACTTCGGTTTTATATTAAACCCTTAAATAACCCGCTAAATAACAATTTTCGCCCACTTGGATTGTGTCTCGCTACCAAGACCCACAAGTTCGAGTGGGTGAAAATTACTCGTATTCATTTGAGACCCAACATTTGCAAATCTTTAATGTTTAAACACCTAATAACAGTGATTTGGTCGGCTATTAAAATGGATTGAAAACGATTATAGTCGTACTTGCTTAGCGGTTTAGGAAAAATAACCATGTAACTTATTATTATTCCCTGTTATCATCGACTTTGGTTTTTACATTAAATCACATTAAACCAACGTTTAACGTGCAGTCCTATAAGCTAATAGCTACCTCGTGTAGGACGGTCTGTGTGATGCCTATTTCTACATCATCATGGTGACTCTGGTCAACAAAAGGTGGATATAAGATACATCCCGTCACTGTGATAGGCTCTGTATATTAATATATAATGTACATCCTCTCGTAGCTCCCTGTCGAGGACTTGGGGTCCATCCAACTAATACTTTGAGAAATAAGATTATCTTAACTTTCGCTCATTTTCATTAGAAAAGTTAGGATTTATCCTTACTTTTCTGAAGATAAATCTTAACTTTTCTTATGAAAATAAGAGAAAGTTAAGATCTCTCTTTTAGTATTCTTAGATGGATGGGTCCCTGATCCTTAACAGGTGGATATAAGTTACATCCTGTCGTGTTTCGCTGTAACGGTATATTTCCTGTCTGACCTCACATTTAACCATAAAGAGCTCCAGGAGGGGAAATCCCCACCTAGTCCCATATTAACCCTTTAACTGCTCATTTTAGGTGGTGTTATATTTTTGCGGACATAAACTGAGCCGAAAGAGTCACCTGGGCGACATCATCTGAGCCGATTCAGACACCGGGGCCGATATCACCTGTATCTCCGTCAATGTAGAGGAAGTCTGGACAAGCCAAGCAAAGTGGCTGCTCCCAGAAAACAACACACGTTCACGCAATGCTGATATAGCGTTGGGCCATTGTTTGCGACACTGGCCCAACGTTATATCAGCATTGGTTCACCTTGTGGAGACAGCTGGTAGTCCCCGCCCCCTCCCCTCGTGCTGCAGGTGGATGACTTAGTTTGCAGGAAACCACTTACTCGACCCCCAGCCACTTCATATATAATTAACCTTTTAACACCTACAGCTGTACTTTGAACACAAAATGCAGTCGCTGGAAACGTCACTGATTTTTTACAAATTGCATAAAAACAATAGATGTCTCCCATTGAGGCGCCGTATTTGAGCACTATTCATCCACAGAAGGTCATAAATGACGTGGATGTTAATTTACCGTACATCATTATATATTTCACATGGTTAACAGGTTAATAAACCCCGGTTTTACTGATTAAATCATTCAATCAGCATTTTGGCCGTAACACCTGCCAAATGAAACACGCGTGTCGTGGATGGCTACATTCAGTAAATCTGATCCAGGAGCGTGATTATCATATCAGTGTGAACATGGATACATGATTTTGATCACTGTGATCATGGATCGTCGCTGAAATTAATCCCCGTTCTGCTAAAAGGTTTGATGAATAGATTGATGCCATTTTTCCGTCATTCATTTGAAGCTGGAATTGCTAACGCAATTTCCAGCTTCTAAATTTAGTTATTTAATTATCTGATTATCCATCAAACTATATATTATCAATTAGAGTGATATTCGACTAGATTCGGAAATTATTCAGCTTGGCCCTTAGAAATATCACTAAATTTGATAAAATATTTTTTGGTAGATTCTCGGTTAATCCAATAATTCAATATTAGAGATGACTATTTTTCATACATAGTGTTATTTTTCGTCATTTGGAGGCTGGGAATTGCGTTACCAATTCCAGCTTCAAATGACGAAAAATAGCCATCAATTGATTGCAGAACCCCTCAGCCGTAGGCTCTGTCCATCAATATAAAGAAATAATGAGAAAAAAATGCACCTCACCACCACTATGTGCAATATTTTTTAAATGGCTGCGGCAGCCATTTTGTTTTTAATGGATTCATCCCAAAAGTTAATCAGATCATCAGAAATACCTAGAAAACAACCTTACCAAATTTGCATGCAATCCAACCAACGGTTCATAAGTTATCGTGCCCACAAGCTTTTCAGACGGCCATCTTGGAAAATATCCGCTTATTGCTTGGTGCCAAAAAAATATATGGGATGAATTGCCCAGGCACATAGGTCAACTCATGTCTGTAAAAAATAAAGGAAATTCACTTAAAATGACCTCCACTACCACCATGTCAATTTTTTTAATGTCTGCGGCAGCCATTTTGTTTTTAACGGATTCATCCCAAAAGCTAATCAAATCATCAGAAATATCTAGAGAACAACCATACCAAATTTAAATGCAATCCAAACAACGGTTCATAAGTTATCGTGCCCACAAGCTTTTTAGGCGGCCATCTTGGAAAATGGCCGCTTATGACTTGGTGACCCCCAAAAATATATGGGATGAATTGCCAAGGCACATAGGTCATGTCTGTAAAACATAAACAAAATTCATCAGTTAACTTTTTAGTAAGAGCTGAATTTCTGACTGCCCGTCCGCCCGACAGCCCGCCCGACAGCCCGCCCGACCGCCTGCCAGCCTCTGGTGATCACTATACCCCACAGCCTTGATGGCTGAGGGGTAAAAATAGAAACAAACAATTCAACAGGACAAGGGTTTATACGGGCCTAGCGGAACAAGGGTTAAATCTAATTTGCTCCACTTCATCATCAATCAGAGAAATTACGGGTCTCTGGCATGAGTTGTCCTTGGAAATGACCAGAATGAAATAAAAGACTATTGCTGTTCTATTGTGCCTGACATCAGAAACCACTCATTGGTAACAACCAGTGGTAATTGACGTGGGGTCGATTTCATTACTCAACAAAACAAGTCATGTTTACCCAATGTTCGTTTAATGTTGGGCCAGCGTCGGATGGTGTGCCAACAGTACACCTGCATTGGGTCAACAAATCGTAGATATAGGATATAGTAGCAACTGTGACTGTTAATGTTACTATGTCATTATCAATAAACCCTTATGAAGGAGCTCGCAGCCACAGAAGGGCGTAAATAACGTGGATGCTTATTTCCCACACAGCCTTCTAGGTTTCAAATGGCTAAGAAACCCCAGTTTACTGATTAAATCAATCAATCAGCATTTTGACCGCAACACCTGCCAAATGACACACGCGCTTTGTGGACAGCTACATTACTTTGGTAAATGTGATCCAGGAGCGTGTATATTACGAGGCTGAACCAGGCCACTCGCATTGCGAAATATGATCTTATGAAGGAGCTCGCAGCGCATGGCCTGTGCGAAATTAACGTCGATACACTGGTTTCAACCTAACTTGACGAGGCCAACATTACCATGATCGCCTAGTCTACGTGAATCTGTCATTATAGCGATCTACTCTACATGAATCTATCATTATAACTATCTACTCAACGTGAATCTGTCATTATATTGATCTACTCTACGTCAATCTGTCAATATAACGATCTACTCAACGTGAATCTGTCATTATAGCAAACTAATCTACGTGAATCTGTCATTATATTGATCTACTCTACGTGAATCTGTCATTATAGCGATCTACTCTACGTGAATCTGTCATTATAGCGATCTACTCAACGTGAATCTGTCATTATAGCGATCTACTCAACGTGAATCTGTCATTATAGCGATCTACTCGACGTCAATCTGACATTATAGAGATCTACTCTACTTGAATCTGTTATTATACCGATCTACTCTACGTGAATCTGTCATTATAGTAATCTACTCTACTACCACTGGCTTCAAATGACAAAAATACAGACCTTTAATTATATCAATACAATATATGTCAGTTTGGGGTGTATAATATGAAATGATTGGACTATTCCATCAACTGAGCTTCTAACATAGTATATGTCTCTGATTTCATTATCACCGATGGATCGTGTTCGCTGGAGGTTCACCACTCTACATTATTACACATCTACTCGTCCTTTCTAACCTGTATTTTTTTGATTAAAATGACTGATATGTCTCATAGGCTGGGTACAAAATTAAGACATCTTATATTATGGTTTGTATTACATAGACAGGGATATATCCTAACCAATCTAATAAACATGTCTGTCAAACTTTTCTCAACGGTTTCTATCGTATTTTTTCCCGTAGATTTCAAATCTGCCAGATACCATTCGAGATTTTGCATATTTAATTAGCTAATTTGCATATTTCCAAAATGGCCGCCGAAAAAAAAGTAATCGGCTATCAATACAGCTCCGGCAATCCTAGAAATGTGTTTTTTTGGCCCTAAGTTCGGGTTTTGAGATACCATAATGCAATTTTGGCGACAATAATAATTTTGGGGTCATTGGAAGGTCATAGGTCACGTGACCATTGAATACAATATCCAACATTCACGTTTTAGCAAAAAGTGCACAACTTAACCTTTTTTAGGATAAAATGATGATTTAAATGCCTGATAATATATATTTAATTTCAGAGAGTTACATCTTATACACAATACTATATTTATAAATACAAGATGGCCGCCATAATTCAAAATGGCCGCCAGCCGAATCCAAAATCAAGATATCTTAGTTCCTGGTTATCATATCTAAGCGAGCATAGTGGCTTGATTAAGGTTTTTTGGACCAAGGAATACAATGCGAAACATCATTATACTGTCAAATGATTTTTTAGAGGTTTTTGAAGTGTTTTTGATCTCTATAGCTTGATATTTTGGCAAAATTGTGTGATCCATCTACGCCACCATAGTTATGTTTGGATGACTTCCTCTCAGAATGAGTTTATCATCCGCCCACTGTTCTGAATTCACATACTAACATGATATAAAGTTAAGCCATATAAATTACATGTGTATGACAGCGACAAATTAGGTAAATAAACATTATTTACATTATAAAACGACACTGTTATGTTGTAGAGTATGTAAAACTACTACCCAGGGGGTTAACATCATATTTTCTGGAAAACTGACAGTCTGACACGGCGTGTTGTAAAAGGTTGGGCACCTGAAATGATATCTACATATATTTAGGATCACAACCTAGGTGCACAACCTTGCAAATCGACTACTGGAAATTGACAGGAGGCCAATAATGGCGGCCATTACCGAGAAACTTTAATTTCTCAATATCTCGGTCAATATTTAAGATAATTTGCTTTTAAAGTTGTCTAAACCTATCTTTTAAGGGTCAAGGATCAATATAGAGCCAACCCTGAAGTGATTGTATGTCTTCTTAACAAGATAGTACAGAAAGCCATGCATTTGATAGTGTGAAATTATTGTTTTGCGCTAGATATTATTAATCTCGTTTGATAAGAAAACATTTGACTGAGCAGGAATCAGCTTGCCATTCTCTACAACCCATCCATAGTCCTAAGGCTTGAGGATGGCTTGGCTGCATGCTTTATATGCTGTTGAAAAGCATTTTAATTGGGTGGCAACATCTTCAGCAGTGTTGACTTATTAATATTATTTAAGAACGTTTTGTCTCTGAGCGTATCTCTATCACAGCCTTCTCTTGTTGAAATATGAGTTCACACAAAGCTGTTGTGACTGGTCACACACATATATCGTGATTTCAATGGGAGCACCATCATCAGCAAAGTCTACCAGTGTAGTTATATCATTCAGCCAACTTTAACATGCCAGTAGAGAATGAATAGCCGATGGTATCTCGTCCGTTGATAATGTGAATAAATGACAGTGCCCTAAAGTTTGCATGACCCATTGGAGCGGCAAAACTCGTGAATGGATAGCTGTCTTGAGATGAACGACCAATTACAAAATATACAATGCAATGTATGTGACTGTAATTAGTACACTCTGTTTTATCCACCACCTAAGTGAAATTTAGTTGAACAAATGCAAGGATTACTTTGTTCCTCTTGGTACCATGTCTGACATAGAAAAGCAAGAAAGCGAGTCTTGTTGGAAAAACTCTTGAAAACCACTTGGATCGCTCTCTGTTAGCTATTTTACTATGTTCAGCAGAGCTTCTGGTCTTGATTTGAAAGAAATGGTGTCCAAAGCTGCCATTACTTTGAAGATCATAATTATACGAGGCTCTTGTCTCCCGTCAATGACTAGACTCAGAACCAGAAACCAAAATAGTATATAAGCGAAATTGATTCGTCTGACAAGAGTAATGACATTTCTACTCTTCGGCGAATAACACACAAAAAGTAAGTGGTGGAGACATTAACATTAATAACTTTATTAGTGATCATGAATGTAGCAATATGCCTCCATCATTGTTCGCAGAAAACGGAAATAGCATGATAGCTGATGATGCCATGGTGCTCACATTGAAATAACGGTAGATGTGTATGACCAGGCAAAGTAGCTTCTTGTGAACACATAATCCAACTTCGAAGGCTGTGATATAGCTATATATACTCCGATTCATCAAGTTTTATAATAACAAATCACTGCTGAAATTACTGCCACCCTCTTGCTTTAGAACATCATCTAAAGCGGGCAGCATTGGCAACAGCACTTGACAAGTCAGCTTACATCGCCGAGCTTACCTGCAAGCCTGAGGACTATGAACGGGTTGTATAAAATGATAAACTGATCCCAGATAAATCTACAAACCCACCAAGGCCACCATATATGACACACACAATGACACGTGGCTGCAAAAAGGGTTGCAGCAAAAAATGCTTGAGTAAGAGAAGAAAAATCCCCTGCTATGTAGAAGACTGTCAGAGATATCTAAGCAAAGGTTGCTGCGTACAACATCTTAAGACCTTGATGACGTGAGCGTGGGGTGATAGGGCATGGTGGGTTACTGCCCGATGTTCTGGGCATGTCTAGGGGGATTTACCCTCAGACATGCCCAGACGATCAAAGACTTAGGTTTTGATATGCAATTTAATGCTGAAACAGCGAGGCCTTTAGCACAGCCCCGCTATCCTCTGGTCGGATAGTCCTCAAGAGTCACAATATTTGAGGGTAACTCCATTCATCCCACATGAAAGACCTAATGTCAAACACTATTGCCTGTAGTTTAAGCTCTAGCACGGCCAACATTAGTGCCTGTACTGATGCGGGAGCTGCATTGGCACCACTATTGAGTCGAGGAAACAGGTTACCCAGCTGGCAATCCCCCACAATATTATAGCAAGCCACGTGTAGGCTGCAGCTTCCCCAACATGCAACAGACGGGACAGAGCCCAAATGACCCTCCCCAGGTGGGTGCAAAAAGTACTGCTACTAGCAATCATCCCAGTACCCCTTGGACTGACTATGTTATGAAGTGATTATAATGCCAAATGCTATATCACTGCAAGGGCTAATACTTATTCTATTATCAAGTTTTTGATCAATAAACATTATCATTGTTATAACATCGAACGCTCATGATGTTTTCTTATCAAAAGTGATTATTCTTATACAGTGTGAAACATTATTTCTGAAACATAAAAGCAGAGTTGTGTGTATATAGGCCTACTGGTATACATATTTACAAGACATAACATCACTTCAGGACTGGTTTTATATTGATCTTTGACTCTGAAAATATTGGTCTAGACAACTTTAAAAGAAAATTATCTTAAATATTGACCAAGATATTCACAAATTCAAGTTTTTCGGTAATGGCCGCCATTATTGGCTTCCTACCAATTTCTAATAGTCGATTTGCAAGGTTGTGCACCGAGGTTGTCATCCTAAATATATGTAGATATCATTTCAGGTGCCCAAACTTTTACAACACGCCGTGTCAGTTTTCCAGAAAATATGATGTTTACCCCTTGGGTAGTAGTTCTGGGTGGTAGTTCTACATACGCTACAAAATAACAGTGCCGTATTATAATGTAAATGATATATCTATTTATCTCTTTTATCGCTGTCATATACATGTAATGTATATGGTTTTACTTTAGATCATGTTAGCATGTGAATTCAGAACAGTGTGCGGATGATAACCTCATTCTGGGAGGAAGTTATTCAAATATAACTATGATATAACACAATTTTGCCAGAATATTAAACTATAGAGATCAAAAAGACATCAAAAATCGTTTGAAAGTATGATGATGTCTGACATTGTATTCCTTGATCCACAAAACCCCAATCTAGACACTAAGATGGCATAAATATGATATCTAGAAGCTCAGATATCTTGATTTTAGGTTTGGCTGGCGGCCATTTTGAATTATGGCGTCCATATTGTATTAATAAATATAGTCTTGTGTATGAGATGTAACTTTCTGAAATCAAATATATATTATCAGGCATTCTTATCATCATTTTATCCCCAAAAAGTCCATTTGTGCGCTTTTTGCTAAAACGTAAAGGTGGGATATTGTATTTCAATGGTCACGTGACCTATGACCTTCCAATGACCCCAAAAATAACATTGTCGTCAAAATGACATTATGGGATATCAAAACCCGAACTTAGGGCCAAAAAAACACATTTCTATGATTGCCGTGACTGTATTCATAGCAGATTACTTTTTTTGTGGCGGCCATTTTGGAAATATGCAAATTAGCTAATTAAATATGCAAAATCTCGAATGGTATCTGGCAGATTTGAAATCTACGGGAAAAAACACAATAGAAACCGTTGAGAAAAGTTTGACAGACATGTTTATTAGATTGGTTAGAATATATCCCTGTCTAACAATGTAAGTGTCAGTATAATAAACAAATTGAATAGAATTTAACCCTTTAATCACTAAGTTATTTCATTTAAATTTTCACCGGCTTGAAGTTGATGTGAAGCGGGTGGAAATAGTCATATTTGTTTAATTTGACCAAATACATTATAGCCGTAGGCTACATGGCACTTATAGGGTTAATTTGTTTTAAAACATTATATAAACGTATATTTCTATACAGTCCTAGTAACAAAAGGGTTCAATACACCAGTTTCAATCAATCATGGAGTTGTTTCCGCAAGGATAATCAACCCTTTAGACGTCTAATGTCAATCCCCACACTGAAGTACAATTATGTATAATGGCCGTAGACTCATAACTGTACATATGTATTCAAATGAAGTGGACAGAACTAACGAAGACATTTATGATGATTGCGAACTGAAAAACAAATCTTATGCAGAAATATTTCAGCGTTGTGCGTGTTAAATTAGCTATTAGCTAATTTAAATGTCCAAGTCATGTAGGCCCCCTAATCATATTAGAGTGCGGACAGTTATTAATGCCAATCTTCGTGATGGAAGAATAATTATTTTTTATGATTACATCCAGAGCAAGATGAGCTGAACAGATTCTGGGGCAGGAAGCAGCTTTACCGTTTATTTGCTAGAGAGGAATCTGCGTGTCTGCAACGGAAAGCTGCTTCTGTATTAGATTGAACCTTATATCTGCTAGAGACACATTCTGGGACAGGAAAAAGCTTATGTATTATCAATCTTCAACCCTTTATATGGTCGAGACGCATCGCGGCGTCTTTTGCCATATTTTATGTGTCACATTTACCTGTTCACTCATCACATGGAATAATTCATACCCTCGTCCCATTCACGTTTCACATCGCATAAATCGTTTATATAGTTTACACATCACATGGCATAATTCATATCCTCGTCCCATTTACGTTTCACATCGCATAAATCGTTTATATAGTTTACACATCACATGGCATAATTCATATCCTCGTCCCATTTACGTTTCACATCGCACTAATCGTCTATATAATTCATATACTCGTCCAATTTAAGTTTCAAAGCAAACTAGTCGTGTATGAAATTCATACCCTTGTCCTATTTACGTTTACTATCGCATAAATCGTCTATATAATCCATACCCTCGTCCCATTTTCGTTTCAAATCGCCTAAATCGTTTATATAGATTGCACAACACATGGCATAATTCATATCCTCGTCCCATTTACATATCACATCGCACTAATCGTCTATATAATTCATACCCTCGTCCCATTTACGTTTCACATCGCATAAATCGTTTAAATAGTTTACACATCACATGGCATAATTCATATCCTCGTCCCATTTACGTTTCACATCGCACTAATCGTCTATATAATTCATATCATCGTCCAATTTAAGTTTCACATCACACTTATCGTCTATGAAATTCATACCCTCGTCCCATTTACGTTTACTATCGCATACATCGTCTATATAATCCATACTCTCGTCCCATTTACGTTTAAAATCGCATAAATCGTTTAAATAGATTACACAACACATGGCATAATTCATATCCTCGTCCCATTTACGTTTCACATCGCACTAATCGTCTATATAATTCATATCCTCGTCCAATTTAAGTTTCAAAGCAAACTAGTCGTCTATGAAATTCATACCCTCGTCCAATTTATGTTTACTATCGCATAAATCGTCTATATAATCCATACCCTCGTCCCATTTACGTTTCAAATCGCATAAATCGTTTATATAGATTACAGAACACATGGCATAATTCATATCCTCGTCCCATTTACATATCACATCACATAAATCCTCTATATAAACAATATTTGTATTTATAGTGCATTTATGAATTTAACTTAACTTATTACATATTTTAAAAGTTAGGTTTATCATCAACATACTTTTATTTATCACACAGCTACATGTATTTAATTATTACTAGTGTCAAACTCATTGGGTACCTGTACCCCTTGCACAAAACTTTACTGTGCATTTATATTGGCCCAATACTGGCATAATGTCGGGTTAGCGTCGCAGACGTTGTGCGAACATTATACCAGCATTGGGTCAACGTCCTGTGATTACTGGGTAACCATAACTCAACAAACACAAGACGTTCACATAATATTGCCTTAATGTTGATCCACCGTTTTTCACGCAGGCCCAACATAACCACAGCATTGGGTCAACTTCCCTTGATAGCTAGGAACATACCATGTCTACAGTTTCACTGTGAAGTGTAATGTGACTTGACATTATGACGTAATTGTTTTCTAATTAATGTCATTATTGTGTTACAGGATGAATATAGCACACAGAAGGTGGAGACACGGTGTTAACAGATGGTGATTGAAAGAGTAAAAGTGGAAGATTTCGGCCGCATTTACGCTGTACAACCATACTGTACAGAATCTGAGAGATTAGGTGTACAGGTGGACGATTCTGTTAGCATTCACTCTACACGTGCAGCCACTGTACACAAAGAGAGTAGAGGAGTCCAATGACTCTACAATTTGTCTCTGTGTACAACTACACTGTACATAATATTTAAGTGTAAAGTTGATCGATACTTTATTCTGTACAGTCAAGCTGTACAATGAGTGTACAGAGGTGGATAGGTGATCATTGACAACATAGTGGTTACTTGAGTTCTCAAATAGATTATGACAGTATACTGCATATTGCTGCGCCTCTGAGCAACATTATCTGATGATTGTGGTGCCATAGAAGTGACTGATGTGATATATTGGAATATGACAGCTTTAATGATTGCTCTATTTTTTTCTATTCAAAGCAGGAATTGGTTTCTTTGTAAAAAATGTTTGAAAAATCTTAGAAATTTAATCGTGTGACTACAGATGTTATTGCTAATATAGTGTTTGCTTTGTCTGAGAACATCTACTGTCACGACTTCATAGCAATCTAAACCACATTGATCATAATGCTTAGCAATACTTTACATGAATATGGCATTATAACGATCTAGTCTACATGAATCTGTCATCCCAGTGATCTACTCTACGTGAATCAGTCATTACACCGATCTACTCTACGTGAATCTGCCATTATAGCGATCTACTATAGCGATCTACTCTATGTGAATATGTCATTATAGTGATCTCCTCTTCGTGAATTTGTCATTATAGCGATCTACTCTACGTGAATCTGTCATTATACCGATCTACTCTACGTGAATCTGTCATTATAGAGATCTAACTCTACGTTAATATGTCATTATAGTGATCTACTCTACGTGAATCCGTCATTATAGTGATCTACTCTACGTGAATCTGTCATTATAGTGATCTACTCTATATGAATCTGTCATTATACCAGTCTAAAACTACATAGATCATGGATAATTGAATTTTTTCCACGTGAACGTCAAATGTGAACCTGGTACAAAATGGCGGATTACTATGACTACAGTGGTAACCATGACTACGACATTACGGCTACCTGGCTACCCTATAACAGCACCCATTACTACGCTGTATACGTCACTAACTACACGTTTGAGATGTACTGGAATGACAGCAGTGAGTATCAGTGTCACAAACGTCTGAGTCAGCTAGTGCCACCAGTAATGATAGTGCTGGCAACGCTGGGCAACGTGTTACTGTTGTTGAGTTGGTTACATGAGCGGATGAAACAGCACGCTATAGGGCTATACCTGGGGGTGCTAGTGATCACAAACACTATCCTGTTATCCCTGGGGTACGGTCTACAGTGGATCAGCTACACCAGCCTCACCCCTCACCTGGCTAACCTCACAGATGAGGTGTGTAAGATCTGGCAGTTTGCCTTTCCTGGTCTCCTCAGTCTGCCTGGCTGGCTCACTGTGGCCGTCCTCATAGACAGGTACCTGGTACTGTGGCACCCTCTCAGGGCTGTAGATATGTCATCTGTATTCACAGCTAAGGTGGCTATATCTGCTATAGGTGTAGGTCTACTGGTGGTTAATGTACACGCCATGTGGACCTTTAAGCTCCATGTACCCCCCTACACCACACAACCTGTCTGTATAGTAGACATGGATCGTAGGGACTTCCAGACTGTGGTGTGGCCCTGGCTGGCTGCAGCCTTTAACGCCTACCTTCCTATGCTGGCAGCTGTAGGCTTCCTGTGTGCTCTTATTGTGGGCATGGTGTGTGGAGCATGTCTAACCACGGGAGTGGTACCGCGTAATGGTACCAGCCTCGCTATGGATACACGCGAGGTGCGGTACACACAGTCAGCCCTATTGGTCGCTATATGTCACGTGGTACTAGAGTTACCCACCATAGTTATCAACCTCCTGGAGTACTGTCGGCCTGAACTACAACAACAAATGCGTCTCTATGGTCACAGGTATATACCACCTAGCGAACTGGCAGAGTACTACAGACTATGGGGTCACTTCCTGTTGGCTAAATCTTTCTGTTTGCACGCTAGATGTGTGAATCAGGCGAGTACTTGTTTCCTGATCTTCCTGACACAGCGGCAGGCCCGGCAACACCTGGTGCTCTACATGAGGGGTAAACTCTGCTGTTGGAAATGCTGCTGTTGTTATCAGCCGCCAGGTGTGATAAAAGATGGCGAGATGCAGGAGAGAGTGTCAGGGAAAGATGTGATAGGGGCACAGCAAATAGAGGAGGTAAGCACACTCCTATAGGAGCAGATAGGAACAGATAAGAGTGGACAGGTGTGATAACAGTGAGATGCAGGAGAGAATGGAAGGGAAAGATGTGATAGGGGCACAACGGATAGAAGAAGGTAGCACACTCCTATAGGAACAGATAGGTTGATTCAGCACACTCCTATAGGAGCAGATAGGATAACGCAGCACACTCCTATAGGAAGAGATAGGATATTGCAGCACACTCCTATAATTGTCATATTCTGCCTTTTTTTTGAGGATATGTGTGATAGCTGAGAGATGCAGTGGAGAGTATCAGGGAAAAATGTAATGGGGGCACACCAGATAGCGGAGGTCTGCACTCTCCTATAGGAGCAGATGGGATAATAAAGCACACTCCAATACGTGTAGAGGACCAAACTTGGTGAAATGGTAGGCCTATATTATATTACAAAAAATGAGATAAGTTAACCAGTTTGCATGATATTCTATATCTGACTATGCGCTGACAGCCATCTTGGACGCCATCTTGAAAAACTAAAGACAATAGATAAGTTGATCTGTAAGCGTTCCATTACCATCATCATCGTACTGATAACAATTAATCACCATTAATATTGAATTATTTATTATGTATAATAATCCTGTTCAAAATTACATTAACGATCTGTTCGCTAAAAATTCCCCTTGCGCTAAAAAGGTTAAATATTGCCTCAAATTGTATGGGAGTGGTCAAAATGGATCCACTGCCCTCTAAACTAGTTGAAATGTCGGATCACAAAAAAAAACAATGAACTAAAATGATTAAATTTAAAGTTATTGCGCCCACAAGATCAAATTATTGACGTAAAATGAAAAAAAATCGCAATAAATCGGCCATTTTAAATTTTCTTAAGCCGTGATCGAAATTGTCCGAGAACTGGTCATTTGTGAAATTCATTAAAAAATTGGGAAGGATACATGAAGAACTTTTAAAGTAATCGTGCCCACAAGCAAATGTTAACGCCGACGCCAAAATTCAATTGCAATAGCCCACCTGTTTTAATTAATATTAAAAGGCAGGCTAAAAATGACCTTAACACGGAAAAGTGAGACTGCCATCCATCCTGGTGACGAAACTGGTCCCATTGTGCAGTGATTGGTGGTGGATATCAGCTTGTACCATGGAATTCCATGTGAAGTCAAAATATTTGAATGTGGCCGGCCGCCTATTTATTGTTATGCAAGTCAGAGCAAACATTTAATTGCTTGGTTTATACTCTGATGGAAAATGAAAATGAATCGGGCTTTAGGCCACCTTTGTGCACATATAGGCTAAACTGGGCCAGGAGAACCTCCTGAGGATGGTGAGATGATTGAGATGACACTGTCCTCCAGACACAGGATTCGAAATTCGAGCCCTGGCGTTATACTCTGATGGAACAGAAAAAAAAGAGCTGACTACCACAGAGACATTTAGCCAGAATCAGAAAATATGTTTCAATCTAAATTACATATTGATCGGGAAGGAAGACAAGTACAACATCTTGACATCTGGACAACAGAATCAATTTGCAAGTTTAAATTTCGCGTAGCTTCGAAGCCAAAAGCTTTTTAAAACAATTATGTATGGATATGATCTGTGCTCATGGGAAGCCCAGTAGCCTACACAGGTCCTTAAATAAGAAAAGATTGCAAGGGATGCTTCATTATAATAGAACAGTTAAACAAACTAAACCACATTTTTACCCTTACAGCGCGGAGATAGACTTTAGTTGTCAGAATCTGACGTCAGTAGACGTCAGATTCTGACGACAAATGTCTGGAATTTGAAAAATATCTAGAAAGCCATGGACAAGTCGGGGAATTTAATAATTCTGTCAAATGTCTGAGAAAATCAGCCATTTTAACTAGTATCACTTGTGTGCTGCTTAATTTTTTTTTTCTATTTTCATTCATTTGAAGCTGGAATTGCTAACGTAATTTCCAGCTTTAAATGACTAAAATATTTATATTTCTGACAAATACACATCTCCGATATTGAATAACTGGGTTAACTGAGCAGCGATATATAATTTCAGTATACACATGGAAATCTGATTAAAATGTCCATGACTTTTCCATGACAAATTACATATTTTTCTATAACTTTTGTCTGAAAATAACATGTATGTTGTAGTACGGATTATTCAATTTGTTATGAAAAGTAGCAAATATAATATACAGATCATAACAATCACCTCCCCTTCAGCCATCCGATCCATCCACATAGAAAAAAGTTACCCAAATGTGACTTATTGTGCAATGTGGGAACCTCTGCGGACATAAAGAAGAAAGAAGAAGCCAAAATCACAATCAAGAAAACCTTAACTAAATAGTCGAGATAAGCAAAGTTTTAGCTATTTTTTAGGAAAAAGATTGTCTGATACAAGTGTTACAATGTTTATATTTTACCTAGCAATCAATTATGGGTATATAAGGCAATATGCCTACAGTTAACAATATATTATTGTAAAACTTGTGATTAACGACTTGTTTGTATACACTTTTTTTGCTGAAATCATAATAATTTAAAGAACGAACAATAAAAAGAATGGTCTATTATATGGTCCTGAGCGCAAGTGAGAAATGAGTTCATCGTTGGTTGCGACGTTGGCCAAACATTATTTTGTCCAATGATTGTTGCCAGCTGACAATAACCACAGTCCCTGAAGGCGTTCTGAAGGTTACACGTCTGAAGCATCTGGCTAGCTGGGAAGTGTAGGGCATCAGGGCACAGCTGAGGTGACAACTCCAGGTTCAGGGGTCGAGTCCATCTGTCAGCGAGGCACCAGCCAAGGCCGATGGCTGAATAAGTGCAAGCTAAAGTCCCAATGTCTGCAGAGATTAGATTAACACTCTACCTGAATGAAAATGTCATTACATCAAATCCAGCTGGGATACAGCAGGGATCGGTCCTTAGACCACTTTTGTTTCTCTTACAGAACGGTACATCAAGGACTTGTATGATGCTGTGTAATCAGTGAGTTTTCAAAGGCTGTTCAATATACTATAAAAATAACAACAATTTATCCTTGGACTGCTGAGATGTTTGTGGTTATTTTTCATTCATTCGAAGCAATTTTCCAACTTCAAATGAATATAAAATAAAATTATATATGAAAAATAAAAATCTCCAAAATTGCGTTATTTTATTAATGAGCGTCTACCAGAAGATAAATTACACAATTTAGTGGTATTTTACTTAGTCTGAAGTTTGCTTGAAAACCTATATATACGATCTGAGTAGCACAAGGTTTAACACACTGAATATACATAAGATATATCGAAGTGGTGCAAGGACTGTTGTTATTCCTAATCCACAAATTGTGTTTATAAAGAAAACAAACACAGACATAGGGCCTAAACACCTCATTTTTTCTAAATGGTATCAAATCAAATTAGTTTTTTCCCTAATATCAAATGTCATGGCCCGAGCATTTATTAACTATGTCTAACAATGCCAAAAAGCAAATATTTTGAGCGCCTTCAAGTATAGCAAGAGCAGATATACATAGGCTACAGTTTTCACTGTAGGTCCCTGCGATGACATCTCATTATCTGCAGTCACTTGGTCAAAAAACATAGGCCTTTCAGGCAGCTGGTATTGTAGGCTACATATACAAGCCAACAGCTTTGCCTATCCATTTTACTCCCTTATATGAGTTTATAGAAGTTAAATGCAAGTTTTAAATATACAATACTTAACTTTTCCAGTGTCAAAACGAAAATAACCATAGAGCCAGCTTTATATTGGCAACAGATTAAGTAATGTAGAATCAGGTTGGATTTTCCTTCTTTAAATGACCATTTGTAGGCCCTCACCAAATCATGGTCGATATTAAAATGTATTCTCAACCCATCCTCGTCTAGAATCCACTGGCACACACGTATCTGTGAAACAGTGTATTTTAGTAATGAGCATTTTCTTTGTTTGTTGTTTCAAATTTATATTTCACTTGTATTTAATGTGTTGCTTTAGGGAAGCACTCATTAGTTTTTACATCTATGCGTAATCCTTCAGATCAATATGCTTACCATGGTATATTAACTATGCCACATGTCACGCCGGAGGATGTTATAGTTATAGTGGTTAATTGTCACGGAGAATGTAGGTTCATTCTCTGTTCTGTTTTTGAGTTTCAAAGAAACAAAATGCTTCTTCCCCGTTCATTTGTGAAGATTCAGTATTGTGGGGAGCTTCATGTGAGCGATGAGTTTATTAGGAAAAATATATATATATTATTGTGATATAATCAGTGTATAAACACATATACATTATCTTCCACAGAAACTGTAAATATGCCTAACATGCGCTCGGCCCAACAAGCTGGCAAAAATACATATGAATTATAAGCATTATTTATTACATTTCTTTTCAATATCAAGTACCACTGGATGTCTGAAAGGCGGAAATTAGGAGCTTCGTCGGGAAATACAAAAATGTAAATAAAACGTCAGACTGAATTATTGATGATATTGTGGCGATGTGATGAGCTAATGTTGGGCCAGCGTCGAAGATGTTGGGCCAGCAGTAGGCCACCATTGGCTCAGTGTATCGTGCTTTCTGTCCATAAATAATGTTGTTTTCGTCGTCATTGTCTCTGATTCAGACCACTGGCTTCAGGGGGGGGGGGGGGAATGGGGGTGATGGATGTTTCATTAGCGCATTATTATCTCAGCTACTTTATTTTATCGCCATTGAAAGGTAAAAAATGCAGTAGAGATTAATTAGCGGTGAATAGAATAAAAAAGTACTGTTACAAAAAACTATATTTCTAATGATTTTCTTTTAGTTTTACTTCAATGACAAAAGATATAAGAACATCCAATTAAACTTTTCTTCTGGATTGTTTTGTAGAGGCCTGGGCATGTCTGTCATTTTGTAGACCTTCTGTATCTTAATTGTTAAAAGGCTTTGTCATCGCGAACCGCTTATCATAATATTTACACATATACGGAGCCCATCAGTAGATATTTCTCCATTCAGGTGGGCCCACAACAAGACATGCATATTCTGGACGATGTGGCTGCTTTAACTCTCCAGGTTCCCTTATCACAATTTTGCATCACACGGAACATTTCGAATAAAATACGGTTTGATGCATCAGAAAATATGTGATCGTAAATGTTGACATCTGACCATATGTCTCCAGTCAACTATAGTAGCACTTGGGAATTAGTTTAAAAGTCAGTGATATGTACTATTATCTTAGTGCAACCATGGATAACATAAGTTCAACTACAATAACTGCACCTTGGTATTTTATGCAATAATTGATCTATCACATTTAAAATATAACTGTTTTTTTCAACTCTCTTTATAAAAGCTTGAATCATTTTAACTTTTCAAATGGAAATGAGAGAAAGTTAAGATAATGTAAATTTGAAGATGTTTTGAAATGGTCTGCGGTTTATTTTCATTCGTTTAGCTTGGGAGAGAGTATGTCATATATCAATGGAGGAGATGAGAATGAGGGTGGAAATAACTTGTCAGCAATTCACATGTCAAATGAATAAAAATGGCATTAAATAATTGCGTACCAGGAAAGTTAACTCCCCCCCCCCCCTAGAAAAATACCCGGAGTCATTCATGGGGACATAAGGCAATTAACAACACAGAGCGGATTTCATTTCAATAATATTTCTGATACAGAAATAAGATTTTGTAGAAATGCTAAATGTATGACTATATATTTATTCATAATAGATTAACATCGGAAACAGATCAACTATTTACTATATGAATTAGACACGAACAGAAAATGAAAACAATTTCCGACACGAACCTTCCTTGAGTAGCTGTATAAAACACGGAAACGGGAAAAAAAGAAATAATAACACAAAAAGAGTGTTTTCCTTTATCTTTAATAAATAGCTAGTTTACTTGCATTGACAGGTAAAATACCACGCAATAAGAACATCTTTCACAAACAATATATTTAAAGTACCATAATATGAGATGATCTTACTGGATCTTCTCACTAATTGACAAAATATGATAATTTAGAAGAAATTGATTCTAATTAGAAATCTGATATCAGATTAATATCACAATCATGAGGTCTATATATAGACTGGTTACCCATGCTAACCGTAGACAGCAAACATGAGACATTCAACAAATATTGGCTTAAAGTTGGGCCAGCGTCGCAGACGATGGCCCAGCATTAAACCAACATTTAATAGACCCCAGTGTTTGCTGGTTACTTCTAGTGCCGTATATTGACGTGTTCAAGCAAGTTTAAAATAAACAGTTATTGTAACTGAACACATATATTATAGTAGACATATATTATAGTATATATAGTTGATCAAATAATACAACTTGAGAAATGCCTATTTTTCATAAATAGAGATATTTTTCGTCATTCGAAGCCGGAGTTATCAGTACAATTTATAGCTTTAAATCAAGGAAAAATACTAACAGACAAATTCATCAGGACACAGGCTGATAAATATAACTAATTATATAGATAGATTTAATAATGTCACACATAACGGTCTGTTATTATCTCTTGCTGTAAGAGATGTACTCCACATTAAGTTGTCATAAAAAAACGTACTTAAACTGAAAAACGTAATTTGAAAACGATATTGCCTTTCTACAAGACACGTTCCCTTGTCACGGAGAGAAAACAAACAAGAAAAATCATCATCAGTTCAGCTTGATATAATTATTTAGTAGCCCAAGTCATACTTTTGCTTTAAATATTTTTGTATAAACCATAGGTTTTTTTTCAATCTGAAATCCTCATAAAAGTCTTAGTTATCTCTTTCTGCTTCATTTGTATACCTATGTTATCAGGTTATGCATCCACGGTCATTATGTTTTTTTATTCTTTCAGTGCGGGGACCGCCTTTAGACGTCAGAATCTGATGTCTAAAGATGGTCCTCGCGCTGAAGGCGTTTTAACATATGGTATTAATGGGGATGATTCCACCTCGCATTTCACAAAACGAATAAGTGTTTTTTACGGTTTTAAAATATTGAAAAACTATTCAACATAAGGAAAAATTATTCAACATAAGGGCAAGACAGATAATTCACCGATAGTCTCAGCCAAAATTGCTTGAATGTTGGTCTCGAGAGTCTGCGACGCTAGCCCAACAATAATGCAGCATTGGGTCAGCGTCTCGAGTAAGCTGGGGATTATGTCGTGTAAGTTGTCCTATGTTCAGTTACGGTGTCCTTGGGTTTTGGTGTCTTCAGTTTAGGTAAGGGTACGTAATATCATCTTGTATGTCAGTGTTTCCATGGTGCCCATACTTAGGTCTGTTGTTCTGTGTTTTGGATTCTTTAGATACGGTATGTGTATCCATGTCTTTAATAATGGGTCTAATGTGTAAGAAGCCCTAATAGTAGCTTCCAGGCTACGCGGTGACCAGGGATTGTTTGTCTCTATTTGTCGTCATTTTTGAAAAATACACATCTCTACGGTTGTAGTATTTAAGGCTGTCGTCTTGTGTTTGGGTTTCTTTAGATCGGGTATCAGGGGAGCTATTGGTTCCTTAATAGTATCTAACGTGCAGGGTCTATCCACTAGCTGGAGGAGCGCTGGTGAGGTAGGTGATTGTACAAGCATTGGCAAGAAGTCCAGGAGACAAGGAACCAGGGCAGGGCTGCTGAACCATAAAGAAACAGCCGTTTGAGCGACCAGCCACCAGAGTAAAGGGCAAGGACCGACCCTTTTGAAATGTGCTCTGCTTTCTGAGCAGTGTGTTTGAAACCACCATCATGAACTGTCATCGTTAGCCAACCATCCGTGTCCGCCGTGCTATCACCCAAGCTAGCAATGTAATGATAAAGAGCTCATTGCTTAAGACCACAGTCTATCCACAGTTGAAGAGCATCTTATTTAACAGCGTTATGGATGATGTTTGAACGCGTCTTTATTATAATCGTCTGTTTCTATCTATCTACGGTTGAAGGGCGTCTTATTTAACCTTTTAAGTCCTCACGATGCATTAAAGCATCATTTTACATCCCTGAAATCATACTTAATTTTCCTACAACTAAGGGTTTTGGAATGAAAATGTCCATGAAACTGGTTTTCCAATACATGGCAATTTCCCTTAATTTTTCACCCACTTCAAATCATCTTCATCCACTAAAAGTCGATAATTGCGACAGCAATTTGCGGCTTGTAGTGGATGAAGATGACAGTGGGAAATTCAGGCTTGAAAGGGTTAACAACGTTATGAATGATGTCTGCGCTCGTTTTTGTTGCTACAGTTTGCTTGTATTGATGTCTACGCTCGTCTTTGTTATTACAGTGTGTTTGTTTCTAACTATCTACGGTTGAAGGGCTTCTTATTTAACAGCGTTATGAATGATGTCTGCGCTCGTTTTTCCAGATCTCCTAACTCCTTTACGGCAGGTGCCAGCATCTCTACGTGGCCTTTATATCCAGACCCTGTTTGGAGAGAACAACTATATAAGTGATGGAAAAGAAGCTGTGTGTTAAACCTCATCCTGCAGATCAGGACTATTGTAGTTTTCAATCTGTTTTAATTGCTGATCAAATCACTGTTATCAGGAACAAAATGTGTTTTTAACCATAAGGATAGATGTCAAATTAAACAAATATCAGCAATTTTCACCCACTTGAAGTTGTGGGTCGCGATAGCGAGACACAACTTCAAGTGAGTGAAAATTTAAGTAAATTAACTTAGCAGGATAAGGGTTAATTGTTTACAGAAAAAAACATCACAAAACGTAATCTCCATATCATACAGGGTCATCACATATGAGAGTTTGACATTTCCTGATTCGTGCATGAACAAAACCAGACATTCGTTTCAAAATTATGCATTTTCAAAATACACCCTTCAAACACAAAATATTTGTATAGCATTTTTGCAATGTTTTACACCGACGTTGTACACATGTTTTGTGCTTACTGGGTATGATAATAGTTTAGATAAATCTAAACACCATCTTAAAAAATCTAGATAAAAATATATATGCCTACACAATTAATATAAAATTAAATTTAAAAATATATAGTACTATTTAAATTGAAGAAAATTGCCATAGGACTAGCGTTAAAATAACACAAAAAATACCCTTATTGACACGTTTAGTACCATAAACTACCTCTATTACCACGTTCATTGTCATAAACTTACTTACATTGACAAGTTTACACCAGAAATTTTGCGCAGTTGACACGTTTACTACAAGAAACTTCCCTCAATTGAGACGTTTTCTACCCGAAACATAAGTCAATTGACACGTATTTTATCAGAAAATTACCTCTATTGACACGTTTACTACCGTAAACAACTTTCCCATCAAACTCGTTTTGTGCGATTTTCAGGTCTGTAGCAATTTGATCAATAGTGACTCCCAGGTGCTCCTCAATATCACCTAAATACTGTAACAATCAGGGAAAAAAGGTGTTAGTCATGTATATATCACCTAAATACGCCAACATTTAGGGACATAATGTGTTAGTCATGTATGAGAAATTAGAAACAACACCAGAAAGGTGTATCGACGCAGGCATCGATGACTATGCCTCTGTTGTTAACGGCCCCCTACTTTTTTTTAAGACAGTCAAACTATATTTTCCTTCGAGCTACATCGTACCTCCCCCCACCCAAAAATAATTGAAACCAAAGATGCCTTCTATTTTTTTCAAAAGACAGTTAAAATAAATAAATATCCTTTTGACCTACGTACACCCTACCAAAAAAATTAAATCCGAAGATGTCTTTTAAAAAAAAAAAACAATTTAAAAAATAAAAGTAAAATAATATATTTGTTTGACCCACCTTCCCCCACCCGAAAAAATTAAATCTGAACAGGCTACCGAAAAAAAAGAAATTGTAAAACTATGCCTTCACCACCCTGCTTATTTGTTCAAATTTGTTGTGACCCCCCCCCCCCCCACTCAATTGAAAACAATGTAATCGGAAGAGGATGTGTGAGACTAACCTGTGGTTCATTATACCAGATACAACATCCACCATGGTCTGTCAGATTAGTGTTGTAACAACCGCGACCTCGATTAGAACAGTTCGAATGATACCACACCTGGAACATAACATACAGCATTATCATATACCATTATCATATAATAACAGCATATAACATTATCATATTATCATATAACATTATCATATAACATTACCATATAACATCATATAATAACATCATATAACATTATCATACAACATTATCATATAACATTATCATATAACAAACATTATCGTATAACATTATCTTACAACATCATCATATGACATTATCGTATAACATTATCATATAACATTATCATATAACAATATCATATGACATTATTATATGACATTATCGTACAACATTATCATATAACATTATCATATAAAATTATCATATAACATTATCATATAACATTATCATATAAAATTATAATATAACATTATCATATAACATTATCATATAAAATCATCATATGAAAATATCATATAGCATTATCATATAGCATTATCATATAAAATTATCATATAACATTATCATATAACATTATCATACAATATCATCATATAACATTATCATATAAAAATATCATAGTGCCGGGAGTGGTTGAATGTTAGCATGAATTATTAATTTAATCAGTTGCACCATGCTGGTATAGTAGCCAAAAGAGTGCGTGCGGCGGCGGCGGCGGAGACGGCGGCGCACGAAGGGGACGACAATACCCCTTCGGGCCCAACGGGCCGAGGGGTAAAAACCCACATGTAATACACGTATAATAATTTTTTAGAATTTGAAACATTATTCTTTATTATGAGATTAATCTTTGTAAAAGAAAACTAAGTGAAGGAGAATGAACGAAATTCGATAGATTTGTAGATCTGAATGTACGAGGCGCGCAGCGCCGAGGATATTCGGATCTACGAATCTATCGTAATTGAGTTCTTACTTCGACTTAAAATACACAACATAGGTAGGCCTACATGTGTTTCAAGATTAGATATACAAAAGCATGGTAAACTATGAAACATTAGCCATGCAGTGTCATGCTGAAATATTTATATTGTGCGCGACCCGGCCAATGTAATAATAACAGTAGATTCGCAGATCCGAATCTACCGTTTTAACAGTAAATTTAACGTCACCGGTGTATTTTAATAAAGTGATAGTGATCCATCTACTCACTTTTTCTTTGACAGCCGAAACAAAAGAAATGGCCAGTCCCATTCTGTGTAAAACAAAAAATACAAACGTAGAAAATGAGGTAATAATTAAAGTGATAATGAGAATATCACCAACAATTATATAAATACAAAGATAAAATCGTAAATCAATATGAACTATCATTGTGAATCATCAAATTATCTGCACAAGTATATCGGTAAATTTAATGAAATTTCAGGAATGATATCTACAAGTTTATTTAGATCTTTCCGTTTCATTTGAATACCTATGTTCTGGGTCTAGGGCCATTATAAATGCTTTAATTCTGTTGGCAAGCTACTCTTTCCCCTTTGTTTATTTTTGTTAGTAGCTCTGCCCATATAAACCGTTTATGCACCAGTACTCACACCAGCAATTTGACAAGACAAAATATCTACAACCAAGCTTATGGGTACCAAACTTGTAAACAAAATTTGCAAGCGCACGCTAACACCCAGAGTATCAAACCTTGCAACTGGAAGTTATACTCTGCTACGGAAAGAAGAAGAAGATGAAGACGAAGAAGAAGAATTATTTCAGTTCGGGGACGGTCCCCGCGCGGAAAGGGTTATGGTACGTTCACATATGCGCAAATATGAGGATGAATACAAACGTGACAAAAACCCATCTTGTGCAAAAAAGCGCAGCATTTGCGTGCCGCACACAACTTGATATTTGAAGATGAAAAAATGTCACTTATGTCATTTTGGTGTAGGAGTTCATATATACACGGACGCGAGTAAACTAACAAATGCTGCCATGCTGGTATTCGTGCATATGGCTGAATGTACCTTTATCTGAGAGGAATACATGGAGACAGCTCCCATCCATTGCCGCGTCTAAGCAGGCAGTAGCCCGGTGTTGGTGTAATGTTGTCCCTGTAGGCCTAGTAGACAGTAGCCTCGTGTCTGTCTGTCTGTCTGTCTGGTGTCTAGTTAACCAAACACCACGTATAACAAGACTACATAAGTCCAGGAGCTCCCGCTCCGAATTAGAATTTGATTTAAGCAATTTTGTGTAGGGTTATTAATGTAGTCCTAGGCTAGGTCAAAAATCAAGACGCAAGACAACTAGGTCTAAGAAGCTCAGTCTAAGAGTAAGATAAGAACTAGACAGTCTGTCAGAGATTGCAAACCTCCATTGAAATTAATGATCCTAATCAGTATCCCAGTAATGGTCTACCTATCTGGCACGGTTTACCCGATATCAGGCCAATCGAGGTAACTAATAGCTGATTTACGGTCATTTTGAATTTGATATAAACTAGTTGAAACCTCAAATTGTGTTTTATAGTAATGGACTAGCATCTAACACAGTTTGCAAAATATTGGGCATGTGAAAGTAAATAATGGCTGATAGGGGGCCATTTTGAATTTGATCGAGTCAGAATTTTTCAAGATGCATCCTCAGCTGTAATCTCACATTTCATTCTATTGTAATCGTCTAGCTATCTAGCAGGGTTTACCAAATAACGGCTATGTGAAAGTGAATAATGGCCGATAGGCGGCCATTTTGAATTTGATCTAGTCATTTTTTTTCAAGATGCATCCTCTCCTGTAATCTCACATTTTGTTTTATAGTAATGGTCCAGCTATCTAACACGGTTTACCAAATATCAGCAATGTGAAAGTAAATAGTGGCCGATAGGCGGCCATTTTGAATTCGATTGAGTCGAAAGTTTTTAAAAGGCATCCTCTCCTGAAACGTCACATTTTGTTTTATAGTAATGGTCTAGCTATCTAGCACGGTTTACCTGATATCAGGCCTATCGAGGTAAATAATGCTGACTGTCGGCCATATTGAATTCGTAAGTTAAAAATTTTCAGGGTGTATCCTCCCCCGAAAACTCACACTTTGTTTTATAGTAATCAGGTAATGGTCTAGCCATCTAGCACGGTTTATCAAATATCAGTCATGTTAAAATGAATAATGGCCGAAAAGGCGGCCATTTTGAATTTGATCAAGTCAATTTTTTTAAGATGCATTCTCATCTGAAATCTCACATTTCGTTTTATAGTAATGGTCTAGCCATCTAGCACAGTTGACCAAATATCGGCCATGTGAAAGTGAATAATGGCCGATAAGCGGCCATTTTGAATTTTATCGAGTCGAATTTTTTCAAGATGCATCCTCTCCTGAAACCTTACAAATTGTTTTATAGTAATAGTGTAGATATCTTGAGCGGTTTTCATGATATTCCACAACATCAGGCCTGTCGAGGTGAATAATGGCCGATAGGCGGCCATTTTGAATTTTATCAACTTGAAATTTTTCAAGATGCATCCTCTCCTGAAACCTTACAATTTATTTGATATTAATGGTGTAGCTATATTGAGCGGTTTTCATGATATTCCGCAATATCAGGCCTGTCGAGGTGAATAATGGCCGATAGGCGGCCATTTTTAATTTTATCGACTTGAAATTTTTCAAGATGCATCATCTCCTGAAACGTCACAATTTGTTTTATAGTAATGGTGTAGCTATCTTGGGCGGTTTTCATGATATTCCGCAAAATCTTTCAGTCGAATTTACCGATGTTATAAATTAGGTCAAAGTGCTGGGTCAACTTCAAGGTCGAGGTCCAAAAACCTGAAAAGGCACAACTAGGGACCTTAGAGAACATGTATGTGCAATATGACTGTCATCGGCCCAGTACTTTTCGAGATCTGCTCCGGAAACTAAGTGCGCGTCAAAACGTCTAAATAGGTCATAGTTCTGAACCAAAAGTAGGTCAAAGTTCAAATACCTCAAAAGGCACAACTAGACCCCCTAGGGGTGTTGTGTGTAAAATTTGAAGACAATAGGACAAGTACTTTCAGAGATATGCTCCGGAAACGGATTGTTTACGGACGGCCCAACGCCGTAACATCATCATTTTCTCCTCTGCGACCTTGCGTATTAAATTCGGATTAAAAATATTTTAACCTGTCCATTATCCACCTGGAAATAACCCACATACCAAAAATTGTTATCCTAGCTTATTTTTTCACAAAGTTATAGGCAAAAGGAGAGGCAAAAAAAAAACGGAGGCGGAATCCATAGCTCCCTCCGTCTCACCTACGGTGACGGCGGGAGCTAATTAGCGCGCGCTTTGAAAGGGATTCCAAAAAATAGATTTGCAGACTACACAGTGAGAATCTCCCTGATTCCGACATTTTCCTATTGAATACCTGGAGACACCTCAACGACTCCCGTGACCCAGTAGACATTGGCCCAATTACCTGTTCTTACCTTCACAGAAAATCATGTTGCTGCTAAAATAATTAGATCGAATGAAATCATCCGCTTCCGTCCTGAAGTCTTCTAATATAAAAATACCATTTTCTTACTGGATTTCGCTTCAAATTGACACTCAATACAACACACTTTCTGAAATGGATTCATTGCGTAGAAGATTATTCAAACCAATAAAAATTCATTTTCCCACTGAAAAGGTGCTTTAAAGCAGACGTCAATCATTAGACGCCCGCTGCTGCAGAGCTTAGTTTGCACGGACGGACAGACGGACGGACAGAGGGTGTAGATTGTTGTGATGGTTAACTTTCAGCTCCATACGATGGACATATATAGAACGGACAAACGGACGGCCATCCAGGCTAGAGGTGTAGATTGTTTCCTTTCAGCTCGCCCCAACCGCCCGATAGATGGATATAGAAGGGACAGGCGGACGGACGTATAGGTTAGATGTGTGTTGTTGATACGATGGACATCGGACGGACAGACGGACGGACATCCAGGTTAGATGTACATATCGTTGTTACCTTTCAGCTCGCCCGACGCGCCCGATACGATGGACATAGTTCTCCTTCTCGTCCGGCAGCGTCACGTTAATAACTGAAAAACAAACATGTGTGACTTTATGTGACTTTATCTGACTTGATGTGACTTGGTTTGACTTTAATCAGTGGAAACCGTACCAACAAAAACTGTAACGTTAACCCTTGAAGCGCTGATATTGTTTTATATAATCAAAGGGTTATTTTCAATTTTAAATCAACATAAAAGTCTTAGTTATCTGCTTCTGCTTCATTTGAATACCTATGTTATCGATCTACGGATTTTATAAAATATATAATCTAATCTTTTAGTGCGGGATCGACTTTAAATGTCAAAATCTGACGTCTAGACGTCAGACTCTGACGTTTAAAGTCGGTCAAAGAGCTAAACGGGTTAATCAGTGGAAACAGTAGGAGCCAAAAAGGAACGTTAATTACTGGAATAAAACATGCCACGATAAAAAGTAGAAAATACAAGATATCAAAATGTGGCGAGAACTAAACCATTAATCACAGAGAGCCATACCTATAAAACATGACAAATAAAAGTGAAAAATCGCGTGATAAGCAAAATATGACGGTCTAGAAAGTGCATCACATGTCGATGATTATGCACGGAAGGGCAGACAGAAGACTAGGACCCCCGCTCAGCAGCGGTACTAATATAATATGCCTACCCCTTCTAGAATCAGATCGTCGCGATGTGATGCGGCTCAATGTCGTGCTAACGGCTGGTCGGTCACATCACAAATGATACGAATAGATGGTGAAGGCATTAGAATCACAGCAAAATGAGGATTGTAAAATGGTAAAATCATTGTCATATGTAGATGATCTACCGGTAAAACAATCAGACCTAGTTCATCTCTTATCTGAATCTATATTTCAATCGGCTGAATGCAAGTAAGTAACCTTAACCGTGGCTGTGAATGATTTAGTTTTACGGATTTTTTCACATGATGAATTGAATCAATTTCCACATTGACAATTAATGATGATGTGAAATATTGAGTTATTATTTTACATTTAGCTCATTAGACTGCTCGATAAATTAATTGAGAAGCTCCAAACAATCACTAGACGTTCATTTACAATTGCTGTAATGTCAGACCAACGTCTGCGACGCTGGTCCAACATTACACCAACATTGATTCAACGAATCACAAAGAGGCTGATACACCCATGACATTCCAGCGGATACATCAGGGTTTTTGAACAGTTTTGGCTTCTGCTGTAAATGAAGCCCTTCGGCTACGGCAATAAGCCACAACCTCTAGGCTTATAATGATCGTCTAAAAGTGATAGAAAAGAAAAACAGAAACTCTTCAAACAAAAGTGAAGAAATGTATGCTTGCTGGTGGAGGTGTTATAACTCCTCGTTATATTTTGTGACATATATAATAAACTTTTAGATCTCTTGTATACCAGCAAACACGATAAATCTAGCTAATGTTTGACCAATGTTGGCCCACTGTCTACGACGTTGGTCCAACATTGGTCACACATAGATAGATAGATGGCTAGATGTGTCGTGTTTACCGGGATATCACTCTCAGTCACCACATTTTATGCTACGGTCACCAGCACCAGATAAAATGACCTGTTTTTTTCTTGGATTTCCCAGTATTTTCTCCACATGGACAATTCTCCCTATTTCTCTCTGTGGTATGGGTCAAGTGCAAACTCAGGGTCAAGTGATGTCAATCAACGCGTGACAAGCAGACGACAGATGATTGGTCAGCTAAATCACCTGACTACCTAGGTGTTTGAAATAGCTGACGTGCGCTATTCAAGGCGATCATAGCCTCGTTCCCAGGATGGCCATCACGGCTGGGCTGAGAATCTCTTCTTTCATGTGGACTAGTTTACATGATTATGGCTGACTACTAGGCTTGGGACTATTATGCAAACACATACAATCAATCTGTGTTGTACTATAGTTTGCCTGTACTATACAAGTCGGTCAGCATCAAAGCAACATTGAATCTGTTATACTGTTCTTTTTGCAGGCTTGTTTGGGTGTAATATAACAAGACTACATAAGTCCAGGAGCTCCCGCGACGAATTAGAATTTGATTTAAGCGATTTTGTGTAGGGCTTTTATTGTAGTCCTAGGCTAGGTCAAAAATCAAGACGCAAGACAACTAGGTCTAAGAAGCTCAGTCTAAGAGTAAGATAAGAACTAGACAGTCAGAGATTGCAAACCTCCATTGAAATTAATGATCCTAATCAGTATCCCAGTAATGGTCTACCTATCTGGCACGGTTTACCCGATATCAGGCCAATCGAGGTAACTAATAGTTGATTTACGGTCATTTTGAATTCGATATAAACTAGTTAAAAACTTAGGGTGCATCCTCCCCCGAAACCTCAATTTTTGTTTTATAGTAATGGACTAACATCTAACACAGTTTGCAAAATATTGGGCATGTGAAAGTGAATAATGGCCTACAAGACGGCCATTTTGAATTTGATCAAGTCGAAATTTTTCAAGATGCATCCTCAGCTGAAATCTCACATTTCATTCTATAGTAATGGTCTGGCCATCTAGCACGATTTACCAAATATCGCCCATGTGAAAGTGAATAATGGCCGATAGGAGGCCATTTTAAATTTGATCAAGTCAAAATTTTTCAAGATGCATCCTCTCCTGAAATCTCACAATTTGTTTTATAATAATGGTCTAGCCATCTAGTACGGTTACCAAATACCAGCTATGTGAAAGTGAATAATGGCCGATAGGTGGCCATTTTAAATTTGATTGAGTCAATTTTATTCAAGATGCATCCTCTCTTGTGATCTCACATTTTGTTTTATAGTAATGGTCCAGCTATCTAACACGGTTTACCAAATATCAGCAATGTGAAAGTAAATAGTGGCCAATAGGCGGCCATTTTGAATTTGATTGAGTCGAAAATTTTTAAAAGGCATCCTCTCCCGAAACATCACATTTTGTTTTATAGTAATGGTCTAGCTATCTAGCACGGTTTACCTGATATCAGGCCTATCGAGGTAAATAATGCTGATTGTCTGCCATTTTGAATTCGTAAGTTAAAAAAAAGGGTGCATTCTCCCCGGAAAACTCACACTTTGTTTTATAGTAATCAGGTAATGGTCTAGCCATCTAGCACGGTTTACCAAATATCAGCCATGAATGAATAATGACCGAAAAGGCGGCCATTTTGAATTTGATCAAGTAAAATTTTTTCAAGATGCATCCTCATCTGAAATCTCACATTTCGTTTTATAGTAATGGTCTAGCCATCTAGCACGGTTGACCAAATATCGGCCATGTGAAAGTGAATAATGGCTGATAAGCGGCCATTTTGAATTTTATTGAGTCAAATTTTTTCAAGATGCATCCTCTCCTGAAATCACACATTTTGTTTTATAGTAATGGTCTAGATATCTAGCATGGTTTACCAAATAACGGCCATGTGAAAGTGAAGAATGGCCGATTGGCGGCCAATTTGAACTTGGACGAGTTGAATTTTTTCAAAATGCATCCTCTCCTGAAACCTTACAATTTGTTTTATAGTAATGGTGTAGATATCTTGAGCGGTTTTTATGATATTCCACAATATCAGGCCTGTCGAGGTGAATAATGGCCGATAGGCGGCCATTTTGAATTTTATCAACGTGAAATTTTTCAAGATGCATCCTCTCCTGAAACCTTACAATTTATTTAATATTAATGGTGTAGCTATCTTGAGCGGTTTTCATGATATTCCGCAATATCAGGCCTGTCGAGGTGAATAGTGGCCAATAGGCGGCCATTTTTAATTTTATTGACTTGAAATTTTTCAAGATGCATCCTCTCCTGAAACCTCACAATTTGTTTTATAGTAATGGTGTAGCTATCTTGAGCGGTTTTCATGATATTCCGCAAAATCTTTCAGTCGGATTTACCGATGTAATAAATTAGGTCAAAGTGCTGGGTCAACTTCAAGGTCAAGGTACAAAAACCTGAAAAGGCACAACTAGGGACCTTAGAGAACATGTATGTGCAATATAACTGTCATCGGTCCAGTACTTTTCGAGATCTGCTCCGGAAACGAAGTGCGCGTCAAAACATCTAAATAGGTCATAGTTCTGAACCAGAAGTAGGTCAAAGTTCAAATACCCCAAAAGGCACAACTAGACCCCCTAGGGGTGTTGTGTGTAAAATTTGAAGACAATCGGACAAGTACTTTCAGAGATATGCTCCGGAAACGAATTGTTTACGGACGGCCCAACGCCGTAACATCATCATTTTCTCCTCTGCGACCTTGCGTATTGGATTCAGATTAAAAATATTTTAACCTGTCCATTATCCACCTGGAAGTAACCCACATACCAAAAATTGTTATCCTAGCCTATTTTCTTACAAAGTTATTAGTGCAAGAGCATTAGTGAAAAAAACACAGGAACCTGGAATAAAATTGCAGAAAGCTGATTTTTTCAGGAATGATACCTGGACATCTCCCCAGACTAATTCCGAAGATGCCCCAAAAATCCCCCTTGTGCATTTTTTTTAATTCAAGATGGCCGCCACCATGTAACGCCATTTTCGAAAAACAGGGGTATACTCTAATTCTTCACCTTTGTAGTTAGGAAAAAAATATTTTGGTGTCTCTACTTATGTTTTAAGGCACAAAGAGTTGATACAGATGATCAGAAATGATATCAGCACTTTTCTCAATACCAAAAATCCAAGATGGCCGCCATATTGTTCTGATTATGTTAAGCGATCTCTTAAAAAACACGAAAATATGAGATATCTATCTCGTTGTTGAACCTAAAATGTATTTTTTGGCCAAACCCATGGAATCTAACACTTATTTAGATCACCATTATAACCCAATCCCCCACTTTTGAAGTTAAAACAATGATTTTCGTGTCTCTACCTATGTTTTAAAGTACAAGGAGGTTATCCAGATGATCAGAAATAATATCAGTACTTTTCTTAATACCACAAATTTAAGATGGCCGCCATAATATTTTGTTAGGCGATCTCTTAAAAAACCCGAAAAAAAAGCGATAACTATCTCGTTGTTGAAACTAAAATGTATTTTTTAGCCGAGCCCATGGAGTCTGGAACTTCTTTAGATGACCATATTTTATTATATTGAGTTTATCAACATGAATCCCACATGGTAGTTATAGTTAATTCTACCATGGTGGGTGACGCTTTGGAGTGTTTTTGAACTGCTTTCCCACTAGAAATGTAGATTGAGATTCGCCAAGTTAACAAATTAATCTCAGGTAAATAATGAAATTATTGCGTTTCAATCATCCGAGCTGTCACAGTTTCTACATGTTTGGCCAATACAAAAAGAGCACATCGTTGTACAATATAGTCTAGATTTGTGAGATCCCCCCCCCCTTTGAACAAGCCACTCTGCACCCGCAACTCACTCTTTTTAGAACTCTTTCTGGGGCGACTGCTCTTTCAGTTTGCGTTGGTCACAAACGACCATGATATAAAATCCGTTCCCAGACTGTAGATTCCACACCCTCCTGTACAGCAAAATATGCTCTGTATCATAATGGAGTTTAAACACGAGGCATTCATCCAATGCTGTTTTAATATGGGCTGACCGTCTTCGACGTTGGCACAAAAATTAAACAGAATTGGATTAATGCCCCGTGTTGGCTGGGGCAGTAGGTGACGTTGAAGGGAGGCTTTATAGCAAAAATCAATTACAAGATAAGGACTTGCGCCTCACACGTTACATGTACATGACATCTTTGATAATCGTCCTGTAACAATGCTCTTTTGAATACTTACTTTTGTCCTTGATCTGCGAATGTCAATATGTTTAATATCATGAAATATATCATTTAAATATCAAGATATTACATTTTGAATATTAGGATATATATATTTCGTAATGAAGTTATGGCATTGTATGGTGTTGTAATGAGATGATTTTACATCAGAATATCGGTATATGACATTAAATTACTTGATGTCACAGTTTATCGTCAGGATATGATCTCTTTATGTCACGATAATATGAGGACAAGAAACATTACCGTCATGATATGGTTTTGTAATGTCCAAATATTGCTCTTTATTATAGTAAAATGACGTTATGATGTCTGGATACAGCTTTATAAATGCAGGATATGGTGGTTAAGCATCACGGTATGGTATTAAAGTGACAGGATCTTTTAGTGTATTGTCACGATATTATATATCATGATATAGCATATTAACATCACAATATGACATTTTAGTGTAAGAGGAAATGAAAGTAAAAGAGGGCAAGGCCACATGTTGTTCAAAGAGCATGTGTCTTAACGCTATCTAATTACTTTCCATTTTATTGAATCTTCCGAAGTGCTTTTGTTGTTGGCAGTTTTGGAGTACCGGTATTTGAGCAATGTAGAGGCCTTTACTTACTGAATTATATTGCGATATATATGTTGAACTGACATGTGCCAGCCTGATATTGGAATGTTCTATGTCGATTATGTAATACCATATGGTAACGTGCGTCTGTCAATATAATGTTATTGAAATGTTATACTTTGACATGACAATATAATATCCTGACATTAAAATGCCATATCAAAGTGACAAAGCCTGACATTCTATGGTCACATTAAAATATTGTAGTGTCATATTCAGTCATTATAATGTCACATTAGAATGCCGCCAAGCCCGCCATATCTTGATTTGATAATGTCATATCCTATCATAAAAAATTGAATATCTTGACATTCAAATCTTATTGTGCGATATAAAAGAACAAAATTTGGACATTATAATACCATCTCATGACGTTAAAGTGTCATATTCTGATAAATTACAATCCAATATCCTGGCATAAATATATACTTCGAACTGTTTCTTATGTTTTTCCTATTTTAATGTCATAGTCCGACAAGTCTATTATACAATATTCGATATTAAATAGCATGTTTGTCATTATAATGACACACCATCACATTACAATGCTATATTGTGACCTCAATGTGTCATTTCATCAATGTATAAAGTCACATCATAATATTCAAGTACCATATCATAATATTCAAATGTCATATCCTGACATTAAAATGTCATAGTGATGTTAAAATGATATATCACGAAATTGTAATGCATTTCGTGATAATATGATGTATATCTTTTCATTTTAATACAGCAACGTGATGTTTAGCCACTATATACTGCCTTTATAAAGCTGTAGTGAGCCATCATAACGTGATTTTGCTATATTAAACACCAATGTTTGGACATTATATTACATATCATGATATTAAAGTGTCATATCCTGCTATCATATTCATATATTCTGACATAAAACTATCATATCCTGACGTTAAACGTGTTCAATCTGGTGTAATATTGTACTTAGCTCTGTTATTATGTACATTCACAATAATAATCACAGCTAATACTTAACCAAAATCGAAAAACATTTTATATAGGCCTACTATATAAAATACCTACATTGGAATTAGTCGCTGTGTTTGAAACTGGAATTTCTTACGCTATCTCAAGCTTCAAATGAATGAAAAATACCCTTATATTTAAAGATGAGAGTTGTTAGAATTTTTAATCAATGATTTCTGACATATGATATTTTGTAAATTTGATCAATCTATATCTATATTCCCATATGAAAAAGCAGTTGGACATCGCTTAATCGTGGCACCTGCGCTAAAAGAGCTTATCAATATGGCAGCCATGTTGGATTTTGTGTTGATAAGCACATTCTATTAAAAAAAATGGTGATGGAAATATATTCTAGATTCCATGGCCCTGAAAAAAAAGTTTCAACAACATGATGATTATGGCATGTACGTGATTTTCTGAGGGGGGGGGGGACGGTTCACATAATGGTCGCCATCTTGGATTTGTGGAGATAAGAAAAGGAATGATATCATTTCTGATCCTTTTGATGAGCTTTTTGTCTAGAGGCACCAAAATATTTTTTTTTTAACTGCAAAAGTGAGGAATTGTGGTATATTCCTGGGTTTTTTTTGGAAAAATGACGTTATATGGTGTTACATAACATTAAACTACCGGTATGTGGGATTTATGTTGATAAATTCAATATAATAAAATATTGGTGATCTAAATAAGTGCTAGACTCCATGGGTTTAGACAAAAAATACATTTTAGGCTCAACAACGAGATAGTTACCTCACATTTTCGTTTTTTTAAGAGATCGCTCAACATACTCAGTATATCAATATGGCGGCCATCTTGGATTTTTGGTATTGAGAAAAGTACTGATATCATTTCAGATCATCTGGATAAACTCTTTGTGTCCTCAAACATAAGTAGAGACACCTAAATATTTTTTTCGAACTGCAAAAGTGAGGAATTATGGTATACCCCTGTTTTTTTCGAAAATGGCTTACATGGTGGCGGCCATCTTGAATTTAAAAAAATGCACAAGGGCGATTTTTGGGGCATCTTCGGAATTCGTCTGGGGAGATGTCCATGTATCATTCCTGAAAAAATCAGCTTTCTGCAATTTTATTCCAGGTTCAACCCTTATGCTCTTGCACTATATAGGCAAAAGAAGAGGCAATAGCTGATTTACGGTCATTTTGAATTCGATATAAATTAGTTAAAAACTTAGGGTGCATCCTCCCCCGAAACCTCAAATTTTGTTTTATAGTAATGGACTAACATCTAACACAGTTTGCAAAATATCGGGCATGTGAAAGTAAATAATGGCCGATAGGGGGCCATTTTGAATTTGAACGAGTCAGAATTTTTCAAGATGCATCCTCAGCTGAAATCTCACATTTCATTCTATAGTAATCGTCTAGCTATCTAGCACAGTTTACCAAATATCGGCCATGTGAAAGTGAATAATGGCCTAAAGGCGGCCATTTTGAATTTGATCAAGTCAAAATTTTCCAAGATGCATCCTCAGCTGAAATCTCACATTTCATTCTATAGTAATGGTCTAGCCATCTAGCACGGCTTACCAAATATCGCCCATGTGAAAGTGAATAATGGCCGATAGGAGGCCATTTTGAATTTGATCAAGTCAAATTTTTTCAAGATGCATACTCTCCTGAAATCTCACATTTTGTTTTATAGTAATGGTCTAGCCATCTAGTACGGTTACTAAAAACCGGCTATGTGAAAGTGAATAATGGCCGATTGGCGGCCATTTTGAATTTGATCGAGTCAATTTTTTTCAAGATGCATCCTCTCTTGTGATCTCACATTTTGTTTTATAGTAATGGTCCAGCTATCTAACACGGTTTACCAAATATCAGCAATGTGCAAGTAAATAGTGGCCGATAGGTGGCCATTTTGAATACGATTGAGTCAAAAGTTTTTAAAAGGCATCCTCACTCGAAACGTCACATTTTGTTTTATAGTAATGGTCTAGCTATCTAGCACGGTTTACCTGATATCAGGCCTATCGAGGTAAATAATGCTGATTGTCGGCCATTTTGAATTCGTAGGTTAAAAATTTTCAGGGTGCATCCTCCCCCGAAAACTCACACTTTGTTTTATAGTAATCAGGTAATGGTCTAGCCATCTAGCACGGTTTACCAAATATCAGCCATGTGAAAATGAATAATGGCCGAAAAGGCGGCCATTTTAAATTTGATCAAGTCAATTTTTTTCAAGATGCATCCTCATCTGAAATCTCACATTTCGTTTTACAGTAATGGTCTAGCCATCTAGCACGGTTGACCAAATAACGGCCATGTGAAAGTGAATAATGGCCGATAAGCAGCCATTTTGAATTTTATCGAGGCAAATTTTTCCAAGATGCATCCTCTCCTGAAATCACACATTTTGTTTTATAGTAATGGTATAGCCATCTAGCACGGTTTACCAAATAACGGCCATGTGAAAGTGAATAATGGCTGATTGGCGGCCATTTTGAACTTTGACAAAATGATTTCTTTCAAAATACATCCTCTCCTGAAGCCTTACAATTTGTTTTATAGTAATGGTGTAGATATCTTGCGTGGTTTTCATGATATTCCACAATATCAGGCCTGTCGAGGTGAATAATGGCTGATAGGCGGCCATTTTGAATTTTATCAACTTCAATTTTTTCAGGATGCATCCTCTCCTGAAACCTTACAATTTATTTGATATTAATGGTGTAGCTATCTTGAGCGGTTTTCATGATATTCCGCAATATCAGGCCTGTCGAGGTGAATAATGGCCGATAGGCGGCCATTTTTAATTTTATCGACTTGAAATTTTTCAAGATGCATCCTCTCCTGAAACCTCACAATTTGTTTTATAGTAATGGTGTAGCTATCTTGAGCGGTTTTCATGATATTCCGCAAAATCTTTCAGTCGGATTTACCGATGTTATAAATTAGGTCAAAGTGCTAGGTCAACTTCAAGGTCACGGTCCAAAAACCTGAAAAGGCACAACAAGGGACCACAGAGAACATGTATGTGCAATATGACTGTCATCGGCCCAGTACTTTTCGAGATCTGCTCCGGAAACGAAGTGCGCGTCAAAACGTCTAAATAGGTCATAGTTCTGAACCAGAAGTAGGTCAAAGTTCAAATACCCCAAAAGGCACAACTAGACCCCCTAGGGGTGTTGTGTGTAAAATTTGAAGACAATCGGACAAGTACTTTCAGAGATATGCTCCGGAAACGAATTGTTTACGGACGGCCCAACGGCCCAACGCCGTCACATCATCATTTTCTCCTCTGCAACCTTGCGTATTGAATTCAGATTAAAAATATTTTAACCCGTCCATTAGCCACCTGGAAGTAACCCACATACCAAAAATTGTTATCCTAGCTTATTTTCTCACAAAGTTATAGGCAAAAGAAGAGGCCAAAAAAAAACGGAGGTAGAATCCATAGCTCCCTTCGCTCACCTACGGTGACGGCGGGAGCTAATAAGGTACCAGCAGAAATATATTGACGATATAAACCACTAAGGGGACCCTGGTGCAATGGTTAAAGCTGCATGCTTGGAAAGGCAGAGATCTCGGGGTTGTCTCCACTCTGGGCCGGGAAAAAACATTTTGTTTCTTTGAAACTTGAATCATTCAAGTTTCAAAGAAACAAAATGTTTTTTCCCGGCTCACTCGTAAAGATCCAGTATTGTGGGGAGCCTCTGTGGCTGAGAGGTATGGTGCTCGACCTCAGACCGCCGTAGCTCAAAATTTGAGTCCCGAGTCTGGAAGTCAGTGTCATCTCACAATCCTCATAAGATTATCCTGGCCCAGTTTAGCCTATAGGGGCCTATGTGCACAAAGGTGGCCACTGTTTGTTTAATGTTGGGAGTATAATCATGTGTGGTACTTATATAGTCAAATTTAACTCTTTTTTTTTTATTGGAGATTGCAAATTTCTGAGTGAATACAAGAAGCACAACGACAAACCGAACAGTATACTTTCTGAGTTTTCAAACAGTGACAAATGATGGGTAAACTAAAAAAAAAGGTGAACAACCTCCTTCCTCTCCCATGTATTTCAAAGCAAAATAATGTTAATATTAGATATCATGTGCGTGTATGACAAAACATAATCAGGAGAATCAATTTATTGCGGCCCTTTAATTTTTTCATTTTTTCAAGAAGTCGGCTAATAGTCTTATGATAACCATTAGATCAGACACCCGGGAAATGGTCACCAATCCTCTTTATCTATTAGAATAAGTGTTTATTAGAAATAAGACAATATACTAATCAGCCAGCTGTGGTATAGGTCTATGGCCAACACAATCGTAGGAATCTATTTATTGCAGCTCTTTCATTTGTTCATTTCTCCAGGTAATAATGCCATCTAATATGAAACAGAGCACTGACACGGCAAAAAACGTTTACACAGTTACTGTTCCTTTGGCCCACCATCTGCAACGCTATTTAACTGAGCAAAGGAAAATGTAAGCCAGCACTGAACAATGACATAAGTGGGAATCTGCAGCACAATGACAACTGGTGTCTACAGAACATAGTCACGAATTCCTGAAGAAAGAAACATCACTTCCAGCAATAATGATGACTAGCCGGGGAAACGTTGTTTGAACATTGTATCAGCGTCTTACACGTCGTACCAATGCTGTACCGATCTGTCATCCTCCAGCACACACCAGCCATTGCCACCAATGCTGGTTTAATGTTGGTCGAGCGTTCCAGATGGAAAACCACGGTTAAATCAGCATTGACATTAACAATTTGTTGTTAGTTGCTGCTCAACATTTTGTTGTCCGCCAATCCACCACGGATGGGAAGTCTTAAAAGCCATCAACCTTTGTGTCCCCATAAGATACGTAAGGATACTCTCAGCACTCTTGAAGATATGTCTAAAGCCGGTCACTGCCTGGAAAGGGGTAATAGGTTCTAGCGATAGAAATATCACTAGTATTATCAATCAGTCGATAAGACTACTATAAAGTATAAATACTCAGATTACCAGAGCTTACAGGCGCCCATTATGTGTCATAATCAAACCCAAAGTAAAGTCGTCAGTTGGGGCGAGAAATCCCGCGAATGAGCACACTTTCCCATACACTCATTTCATCATGCAGATGTATTTGTACTTTGCAGGAAATAAAATAATTTATTAGATAGGGAAAGATAAACAATCAAACCATGCAGTACCTAACCAGCAAATATGATACGTTGAAGCAGTGCTGGGTTAATGTTGGGCCATCGTCGGTGATGGTGGGCCAGCAATAAACCAACATTGTTTTGACGTGTCGTGTTTACTGGGTAGAAGTATTAAGAAGCAAAAAATCAATGATGTTTATGTTGTGATTACTACCGAAAAACTGAAGGAAGAAAGACGACGAGGCTGGTGGATTGAAACACAAAACTTGTCGTTGTAAGATATCAGCGTCCATAAAGAAACTGAAGGAAAAGAATGCGATAAGTGTGGTGGTATTTGAACACAAAACGTGTGCTTGTTAAGCTTTCCAGCATTTCTACAATGAGACACATTCCCGAGCTAAGAATTATCGGGGGAAAAACACTCATGAAAACTTAGACTGAGGTGTTTTCAGCTGCTGCCTGTGAGTAATCCCCTCCCCCTCCCCTCTCCCCTTGGAATCCTTTTCTTCCCCTCCATGTATTCAGACGTTCATTGTTAGTAACCCTCCCTCTCCCCCTATCCCCCCGCACCCCACCCCTCTTCTCTTATATTTCCCATTGGACACGGCTGTCTAGTGTGACATGTACCACCTCAAGCGTCTCCATGACAACCTCTGTTTCAGCTACACCTAGCAAACACGCATATTGCCACAATGCTGGTCAATGCTGTGTAGATGTTGGACCAGCAATGACCCAACTTTGGGCCAATATCTGGCGATTTCTGGTACATATTCGACCAGAAATAAAGGCAGTGAAATATAGCACATGTGAACCCTCTGATTCCCACAGGAGAGAAACATTCACATAGAAAGTAACGCATTCACGTCAAACTTCTGCCACTTGCAGGGGGGGGGGGGGGGGGCAATATATAAAAGTAATATATTGGCAATATTCATAATCTAATTTTTTAAAAGGGATAATCTGGATGGTCCTGGCATTTTGAAAAGGATACATTAATTACTCGGAGACGCTTGGAAGTGGAGCTTGATGAAATGAGCTGTAATTTATATTTCAAATGAACTTGACCTTTTTTTTGATAGTTTGTCTTTTTAACACGATGGTTGTGTGAGTGTGGGATGTTTTTGAATATATTAAGACACATTGTGACTTTTATGCTCTGAGCAAACATCACCTGATGTGACTTCTGTTTGTCTCTGTGCTCTTTAAATATGCTCTCCAGGCAAACATTACTTGGTGCGACCTGCTGCCTCTCTCTCTTTCTTATAACTCTCTCTATGTCCTCCCTTTAAGCTCTCTATAGTCTGTCCGTCGGTGGAGGCTGGACCAAAATGAAAGTAAGCTGTTCGGGTATTGCTCAGTCAATTCTCAAGCGATTTTGCAACCATGCTTATCTAGTCATTTGGAAACAGCCCTGAAAATTCTCGAAATTCCAAAAAGTTTTTCAAAAGTCATTTGACATATAACACAATTATGAGGATAAACTGGAATGAAGTTGGTTGGTTTATACAGAGATGGCTTAATTAAAAAACTTACTACATGTTAAATGGTTTAACTTTTGAACTATGCAATATTTTTTTACGAAAATAAAAAAGAATCAAGAAAAAGCTAACTTTATTTTTTGCATAATCCCTCACCGTTGGACATACTATAGACAAACATCACTTAGTGCTGTCGCCTCTCTATCAATGCTCTCTATGCCCTCGCTATGCTCTCTAGGCACCCATCAATTCATGTTTTCGGTGAATCTCGTGATGGAAACAATCCTAAAACTGCATCACACTATTTCCGTTGACAGCCGTAATGGCTTTTCCTCGTTTGCCCCACCCGCCGACTCGTTAAACCTGTATCCAGCTAACAAGGGACGTTTACTAGTGCTGGATTAATGTAGGCTCAGCGTCTGTGACGTTGGACCAATATTAACAAGGCGTCTGGGTCTGACCAAAGTTAATCTTGCTGACTTGTTTCCATACATTTCTAAAACTCAGACCACCTTAGCTGATAAGGCAAAACAGGCTATGTTTAAACTCAATAGAAAATTATATCATTTATATGACCCAAAACCTGAATTCTGCTGTGAACTTTTGATAGATTAATTGCCCCTATACTTATGTACGGAAGTGAAGCTCGGGGTTTTCATAGTGCGGATGCAGTGGAAAGAGCACAACCTAATTTTTGTAAGAAAGTTTTAAAACTTAAGAAGACTACTACTAGTAATATTGTGTATGGTGAACCAGGAAGATTTCCTCTTCAGCTACAGAGATATTTTAGAATTAAAAACTAATGGTTAAAAATAGTATCTCATAAGGGAAATCCATCAGTATGTAAAATATATGATTCGCTGTATAAACGTTTAAATGAAGATGAAAACATAATCAACTGGGCTAGTCTTACACGAAATTTACTGTTTAAACTGGGATTTGCAGACGTTTGGATGGCACAAGGCGTAGGAAATACTGACCATTTTTTAAATATTTGAAAACAGCGGTTACATGATCAGTTTATACAAGGTTGGTTTCGGGATATGGAGACTGGTTCAGATATGGAATTGTATAGACATGTGAAAGTGAGGTTTTCTTATAGTTTATATTTTGATGTCGGCTGCTGACTTGTTTCCATACATTATATCTCATGCATGGTGCACGTAACGTGTTAACCCGTCGTCTGCTGACTTGTTTCCATACATTATATCTCATGAATGGTGCACGTAACGTGTTAACCCGTCGACTGCTGACTTGTTTCCATACATTATATCTCACGTATGGAGCCAGAACGTGTTAGCCCGTCGACTGCTGACTTGTTTCCATACATTATATCTCATGCATGGTGCACGTAACGTGTTAGCCCGTCGACTGCTGACTTGTTTTAATACATTATATCTCATGCATGGTGCACGTAACGCGTTAGCCCGTCGACTGCTGACTTGTTTTAATACATTATATCTCATGCATGGTGCACGTAACGTGTTAGCCCGTCGACTGCTGACTTGTGTCATACATTATTTCTCTCGCATGGTGAGCGTGACGCGTTAACCCATGGCCTACTGACTTGTTCCCATACATTATATCTCACAAACATAACGTGTTAACCCGTCGGCTGCTGACTTGTTTGCCATACATTATATCTCACGCATGGTGTACGTAACGTGCTTACCCGTCAACATTATATCTCATTCACATAACGTGTTAACCCGTCGGCTGCTGACTTGTGTTATACATTATATCTCACGTATGGTGTACGCAATGTATACAAAGATTCGAAAAATGCAATAAAACGTTGCATAGAACCCAATGCAAGCTTATCTCATGTTTTCCCAGACCAACACAATATATCTCACCCATCATTTACGTAATGTGTTAACCCTTATACTGCTGAGTGTCTATTTGTTTCTATTTCTCATTCAATTAAAGCTGGAATTGCTACGCAATTTCCAGCTTCAAATGAATGAGAAACACTCGATTTAAGAATAATAGAAATGTATCTCCAAATTTAATGATAGATCAACTGACACATATTAGCGATTTAAGAATAATAGAAATGTATCTCCAAAATTGAATGATAGATCAACTGACACATATTATCGATTTAAGAATAATGAAATGTATCCCCAAAATTGAATGATGGATTAACTGAGCCTCTAGCACATATTATTTTGCTCTTTCAGTGACATTTATTTCGTTTACAATTTGCAAACGTATATTTTGGTCCTAGCAGCACAAGGGTTGAATGTAGTTATAATGTGGACCAGAGAATTTAGAATAAGTGATGATCTACTCACCGCTAGGTAGACCTGCTATGTCCAGACCCCTGGCGGCTACATCAGTACAGATCAGAAAACGTACGGCTTTATTCTGAAAATAAAAAATAAAATATAAAATGTGTCTGGACTAGATACATGATAAAAAGTGCACAAAAAAATAGAAGTGACTCATACACGGTATTATTACCTACTGCTGTTATTACCTCTGCCAGAAAGGCTATGTTTCCAGTGTTGTTTATTAATATGTCTGTCCCTCCCCTTCTGGATACATGATCCGCATTACGGTTTAGATGACATGGACTGGTGGCATAGTATATTTGATTAATTGTATGCAATACTTCTTTATGACGTAATAGTCTCACAACTGTTGTGTATGTTCACTATAGTACCTATATATACCTGAATGAATGAAATAGGTTGAATCTATCATAAGTGATCAAGTACATTTAAGTTTTACTATTATATATACCCACTAAATGAATGAATGCAAACTACTGTGCTTTTACAATCAATAAATTTGCTTAACTCTATTATCTGATATCTTATTATGAAAGTCTACTCTTCCTCTTAGAACCAGCATTTACTATTGTTTTTATTACCACTGCGATGTGAACATCTCAGCGTCAATGTTAATAAAATATCTTGTTTTTTTGTGAAATAACAAAAAACAATATTTCAAATTAAAGGTACGTAAGTCCTTACTGTGATTGATCACGTTTCATTTTATTCAATTATTTAATTCAAATCATGCCCATGATTCCTAAATTTGCTAATGGCGCTTAAAGAGTTGCTTTTTTACAGTTTTGTGCCTGAAGAACGGATGAGAGCGCACTGGTGACGGGATTATCACCTTAGTGTGTCATATCCCACCCATACCATATACCCATGGAAAAACAACTTACAATATGTATTTGGCGATTAACATTTAAACTTTCAAGATGCCCCATAGCATCATTTTGTATCACAGAGAAATGACTTATTTTCCAACCACTAATAGTTTTCAAACGATTTTTTTATGAAACTATTTTTTTTACATTTGAAGCAGGAAATTGTGTTAGCAAGTGCAGCTATAATTTATTTCTAATGTTTTCAGTTGTAAATGTTAAATAGAAGCAGCAAGAGAAGGGAATTACCTGTGTTGTGGTATCTGAACGATACTTTTTATCAGATATTCAGTAAAGAATTATTGAGATGATAGACGTTGTTCTCTAGTTACGTTATTTAGATACTTCATCCCATTTAACTCTGCTTGACTTTACCGAACATCTCGATTTGGGAACAATTAAAACTGTTTGTCTTTTACATGGCTTATCTATTGTATTATGTTTGCTTTGGTTTATCAAATCGTGATGATAGGGAGGATGACTGGGATCACGATGACTTGGTTTATTGTTAGTTCATATGTCACTTTTGATATATTGGTCATTGGACAGTTAGTTTCGCATTAGAGTTCTTTTATTTTCCTAATAACTGGGGTAAGTCAACAATTCACGATATAATTAGAAAATGTATTATCAATATATATTAGGTTGGACATTGTGCTAGATTTCAATTTAGACTACCAGCATGGTCTACACAAACAATAATAAAAAATGAGTAATCAATGCAAGTGATGTACATTGTGATAACCTTAACCTGTCAGTGCACATATCAGCAAAAATTGAAGTGGGGTACTCATTCTATTAATCTATATACATTGGATTGCTAACTACTTCGGTACTCACTCAAAACAGCTGCATACATTGGATTGTTGGCTACTCCGAAAACACCTACCTTGAATTTCTCCAGATTTCCTTTTCTCTCCTGTGGTTTCCGGTCACCATGGAGACAAACACAAGAGAACTCCTGGTTACGTTGTCTTCCTGATTCAACGCAACAACACGAATTAATTACAGCAATTGGTAATGTTTGAAAAATAATCATGAAGTATAGCTATATAACATTTACTTCACATTCAATTTATATGAGTGGCATTGCTTTGCATTATTGAGCACAAATTGAGGGGCATTTCATTGTATTTTATATATTGAAAGCAACATTAATTAAAAGCAAAATCATTTCGAGAACAGAATGCTTTTGTTTTACGTAATATAACATAGTAGACCTATATGGATAATAAAAATATATATCACTGCGGCTACATTTCATGCAGTGTGCCTTCTGCAAAAATCAACTAATTGTTGTTAAATGTGGCATTTAATAGTCAAATACTCTCAATGTATTGAATATTCTTTTTAAATATTGTGACGTGATGAAAATGAACGAAAATGAAACAAATGATCAGCACTGTCGATGGTCTTACCTTCGTCTTTTCTCATTGAGATCAGTCTTGCCACAGTTTAGTTCTTACCTGGGCGTTTTCATTGACATAAGCCTTATCACAGTCTAGTTTAGTTCTTACCTCCATCGTTTTCATTGACATAAGCCTTATCACAGTCTAGTTTAGTTCTTACCTCCACCGTTTACATTGACATAAGCCTTATTACAGTCTAGTTTTGTTCTTATATCCGCCTTTTTAAATTTAGATAAGGATTTTCACTGCCTAGTTTAGTTCTTACCTTAGTCCTATATATACTGTAGTGTACCATGAACGTTGATTTTATTTCCAAATCAGGGTAGTGGGCGTTTATTGGAATATGTGCGTTTATTAGAAAACATACAGGACTCCAGGATATCACAGTCTGGTTTAGTTCTTACCTCCGATTTGTCGTTGAAATAGGTCTCATCATAGTCTAGTTTGATTTTTACCTCCGCCTTTTCAGTGGTAGAAGCATCTATATTATCACAGTCCCGTTTAATTACTAACTCCGCCTTTTTGTTGATATATGCCTTAGAACAATATGGTTTATTTCTTACCTCCGCCTTTTTCGTTGATATAAGCCTCCATATTATCATAGTCTACTTTGTTTTTTACCTCCGCCCTTTTCGTTGATATAAACCTTATCACAGTCTATTTTAGCTCTTACCTCCGCCCTTCTCGTTGAGATAAGCCTCCGTATTATCATAGTCTATTTAAGTTCTTACCTTCTTACCTTTTTCGTTGCTATAAGCCTCCATGTTATCACAGTCTAGTTTAGTTCTTACCTCCGCTTTTTTATTGAGATAAACCTTTAAATGTCTATTTTAGTTTTTACCTCCGCCTTTCTCATTGAGATAAGCCTCCATATTATCACAGTCTAGTTTAGTTCTACAGAAGATGAGAGCTCTGTCCATCTTATGTTCACGTATGGCTCGCACTGTGTACTCTCCCTTCAGCATCTTCACCGCTTCAGACATCATCTCTGTAAGAAAAACAATACCTTAAATAAACACCATCTCTGTAAGAACAATAACACACTAAATAAACATCATCTCTGTAAGAACAATAACACCCTAAATAAACATCCCTGTAAGAATAATAACACCCTAAATAAACATCTCTGTGAGAACAATAACACCCTAAATAAACATTGTAAATAGACATAAACCCTGAGAGAAAAAAATACCACCCTAAGCATGCTAAGTAAACATCATTATAAAGACCGTAATACCATCATATCTGAAAAAACTTGGAAAACAACAACAAAATAATTATCTCAGACAAAAAAGTAGATAAAATAAAAAAAACAGTATAAGTAACCTCCAGTTGTTAATCTCTTTAGTCGGGGCATCCAACAAATTCAACATGAATAAAACTGCATTTCAGAGTAAGAAACTAAAAGAACAGTGTTTCAGAGAGATAATGAGAAAATGTCCTTACTGACTTAAGCTCGTGGAAAGTGATAATACATTTTGCAATCGCAGTGAAAAAGACTTTCGTCGTGACATAACATGAATAACAAGAAAAATAAAAAAAAGACGTGTATAAATAAAAGGAAAGTATTCATTTCGTGACATAGCATTACTAACATATGCCCTGATGAATTGTTTCCATGTTTCATTTTTTTCAGACTGGTATTGTTAACGGAATAGCCGTGACAGTGCCTAGCAAACACGACACATTGACTAAATGTCAGATCAATATTGGGCCAATGCCTGCGACACTGGCCCAACATTGATCCTACATTAGAGCAACAGAGCACTGTATGTGCGCTATAGAAAAACGTATTATTATTATTATACAGGGTTCGTACCAGGTACATCGTATAGACACGTACACTGACTTATCAGCGATGGTGGTGGAAGGAATAGGCCTACACGCTGAAGATATTAGTCTCCTTGGTTCTTTCAAAAATTATATCCTGTACATTTAGAATTCTGGCCCATGAGGAAAGCCAATACAGCTATGTTTACAAAATATTAGGCAAATTTTATGTCTAAAGCACGCAAGCGGACTAAAGCCGAGCCCCGGAGTTCGGTAACTCCTTTTCTAGTATAAAATTAATAAAATAAGACAAAACCTGGTTTGACAAGGCCCCAGTACAGAGTCAATAATACAACACTGCAATCAATACTCAATGGAATTTAGTCAGAAATATTGAGTTTAAGAAAAAAAACAGACACAAAATTCAGTATATCTCTCCAGAACAATTCCAGGATATATTCCACATTTCTTCAGGATGCAAAAACCTATTTCCGTTGTCAAGTATTTATATAGATGCCCCAGAAATCGAATACTTTATCATGACATTATTAGTGTTATTGGTTTCAAAACCAAATAAAAACAACACGCATAAACCTCCACTTCATAAACACATGATCTCAAGTAGAACTAGAAAGGTGCAGCCATCGACGTGATTACGACTCCACTGAAGAGTTTAATTTGCACGACGAATGGTAGGACGGACGAACAGACGGATAAACCGACTACATAAGGAATGCCTCCAATCGCAGGCCGGTGGGCCTGATGGAGACATACAAATACAATATTGTGCAAATATATAACATGCAGATAAAAGTCAATTTGAAGATCGCGATGGTGAAGACGATCACCACATTAGAAACAACTATTCTAAATGTAGTGCAAACGTCTGTCCAGTGGTGGTCCTTTCTGGGAAACGCAGTGACATCACCAGAAACCCTTTTGAATGGCTACTCGACAAAAACAATGTTATATAAGTCCCCCTCCCCATACTTCATTGTATTAGATCAAGGCCATTGAGTTTCACAGAATAACAATTAGCACTAAGTCTACGTGAGGTCTGCAGACGTTTCTGTGACTTCTCATTTTACCACGCCTCCTTATGTAACCAACCCCCTTTATAGATACATCTGGTCCACTGCAATGTTGTATAAGGTCATGTAATTACAGAGCAACGTGCAGAAGTATACGAACGATAATAAAAGGTTACACCAATAACAGACAGGTCATGGATAGAGTTTATAAAACTAGATGTTACATTTGCATGGGAAATATTAAAGTCTCCACCTTCCACAATTAAAAGTTTATCGCCAATGCAGTAACAATGGGGCTATAAACAGAAGTGCCATGACGGCCATGTTGGATATGCAAATAGGTGAGATTTAAACAATTTGCGGAATGTTAAAATTGTTTTGGAATTACGTATGAGCACAGACAGAGAAAGCTCTTGACCCAAGCTTAGTTTTTATATAGGAAAAAAAATCTATTCAGATTTGTGGAGCGTAGATATTGTGGGGATTTTTTAGTATGTGGTACCTTGTACCAGTGACCTATTTCGACAGGTCACATGGCCTCTCTCAACTTGGCTCTGGACACGCTGATAACGGTCAGTCACCATTTGGATCTCCAAGACGTACAATTCCTTGGATATCTTTGTGACAGTCGTCTATAAAGTTCAGGTACTAACTCACTCTTAGTACTATATCTTAATACTGTTAAAAAGACAACAATATCTGGAGCATTTCGGCCGAACAAGTAAGTCAGCGAGATAAATATGCAGGCTGGTTGTCTTTTAGGGTTCGGAAAGTTAAAGTGAATAATTATTTTTAAATGAATGGTTACCACATTACTTAACGCTCTAGCAAGGCTGTGCTGAACATGCTGTAATCCAGCAAAATTTTGTGAACGAAGGACTTACAATAATATAATCTGCAACTGACGAGTGCCACTACAATTTGCTTGACAAGAGTCAAGGACAGATTTGTCTGAATTCATGATAGAAGCATGCCCTACATGTTTGGGATATGTTTTTTTTCTCGGAAATTTAGGCTATTGTCAAGGTTTTTGGCTGACGCAGATTGGATTTGTGTCTTGACCTAGAATAGGGCATGGGAAAATATTTAGGATTTGTTCTCTTGAAGTTTTGACCCAATGAGAGGAATTATGTTTTTCCAGGATTAAGCCTCAGCTTGGACCTTGTCATCTTGGCCGACACAACTGATGGGAAAAATTTAAATTTGGGTACCATCGGCACAAAAACCGTGGTTTAAATCGTAACTGGAGATTTTAGCACTGAGTGGTGTATTGCATAACGTAAAAAGAAGTGGTCCCAGTACAGAGCCAAATAAAACTTCATATCTACTAAATGTTTACGGATTTATGCCTATTTTTCAAAAAAAAAAAACTAACTAGTTAGGGTCCAGAAAGCTTCTCCATGTATGCCAACAGACATGTACGCATGGAGGTTGAGCGAGGCCTCCAAGGAATAGCTGTCGGGGTTGGGACTCTATTGGAGCGAACATATCGTGAGCGATCAGGTACTTTAGTAAAAAAGTCGCGAGCGGCGACCATTTGAAACGAATTTATTCATCCTAATACTGGGCTCTAAACATGTCGTCCCCTTAGATATGAAAGGGTGTATCTGCCACTTTGCAAAGTGACAGATACACTCTTTCATATCTAAAGAGACGATGTTTTTTTTCAGGAATATCATATTTTTTGTATCGGCTATAGATTATTTCATCATAGCCATTTATTATTTGCCATCTACTTTCCTTGACACCAGTACAGGCGATACAGACCTACGCAGAAACTTTGTCCAAGAAATAAGAAAGTTCACCACCTAACAGGTTTAAATTAATGCAGATATTAATACAAAGCTTTTCTGGGTCAACTGGTGTTCAGAACCTTTTATCAGCTGGTGACGTATATATAGTACGTGAACTCCCATATTATAAATAACATTAATTCAATCAAAAATCAACTGCTCATTAAAACTTGTCTTGCTGATCACGACTATTGTCGTTTTCAATCAGTTTATAGTCGACTAAATCACTGTTACTGTGAGTGAAATGTGTGTCTAAACATCAATATTTGCAAATATTTGTGCTCAAATTAAATAAATATGAATAATTTTCAACCACTTGAAGTTGTGTGTCGCGGTAGCGAGACACAACTTCAACTGGGTGAAAATTAAAAAAATATTAACTCTACAGGATAAGGGGTTAAACGTGATGGAATCAGAGGGGTTAAAATCAAATTACAAAAGAGGCTATCTCATAAAACTTGCTGATTTTCATTCTCCGTGAGGTGGGAATCGCAGACGCAGCCCGACATTAAACCAATATTGGGTAAAAAGATCTGGCTGTTGTGGAAGACTTCCAAACTGCATGTAGAACCCTAGCTTCCGAAGGGTGCCGGGAGTTTGAATATGGCAAAAACAAAACTATCTCCGTTCTTCACATGAAATAATCATTTGGCTGGTCACGAAAAGCATGATTGATTTTGACTTGGTTAAAAATATAATCGCCTGTACGCAGTATTCTTAATTTATTTATTTTCTATTTGGAAAATTAAAAGTAATTGAAAAAATTAACAATGAGGCGTTGTATATAACCAATTAAATTATGTTTTATTACAAACCATAAATAAATTCATTTCGGGTGTGACTACTTAACGTGTCGGTGACGGAATAGTTGAAAAAAATGTAAATTTCCAAGTTATTAAATATGATGGATATGTTTCAGGAAAGTTAAAAGTGAAATAATTAAATTGTGTTAAATTTGTGAAATTTTGTTAAATTTTGTTACATTCCTAATTGAATTTGTAAATAGAAACGGTGGCACCAATCAGATATATTCTTGTCCATATGTTGCTTTAATGTTACGCCTCCATCTGCGACGCTGGCCCACCATTGAAACAACGTAGAGTACGGTCTGGTAATTGTTGCCGAAATGTATCCCCGTAAACATCAAACGTTGACCCGATGTTCACTTAATGTTGGGCCAGCACATTTAGCCCACCACAGGCTCAGCGGCTGGTACTTATCAGAGTGTATTACTGTATTACAGCCATCTCAGCCTAATGCACTCTGCCAGTGAGGGATTGGACAGAACCACTCATGTGACAGCCTCCTGAAGGATGATTGGACGGTGACATGTGTGACACCTTAGCACTTAGATAGGTGGGTCATTTCCTGCTGGCTGGCCACATAGTATTACGGTCTGTTAAAATTAAATGCTAAATGAAAAAGCATAAAAAAGCATGGCTGATGTTCTGATGTTTTGTGTTTAGACATGTTGACAATGCTATTGGGTTTTATTATATCCAATCTTAGAACACATGTACCAATTTTATGTATTTTAAGTCGAAGAGAGACCTAATTTACGATAGATCCGTATATACTCATATTTGTACATTCAGATCCACGAATCTATCAAATTTCTTTCTTTCCCCTTGACGTCAGAAGCAAAAGCACATGAAATTTATGAAATATATTAATTACGGTAGATGTTGAGTCAATCCAATAATATTTTTTTGATTGTCTCTTAGCTCTCCTGGATCACCTAGAGGTGATGTGGGAACGTAGTTACTGTTAGAAAACATATGGGAACAGACAGACGGATGGACCGTAAACATTATCAGACAGATTAAACATATCTTGATAAACAATTACGAGGAAGGGAATGAAATGTTATATTCCTTGCATCCGGTTTTTAAGGACAATTGGCAATCAAAAACTATTTTATGACATGTAATCTGGAATATCGACTGTTTTCACATTTGCTATCGGTCACTCGAGACCGACTGACCGCCCACTGTCTATAATCCTATAGTCCGTTTCAATGTAAAAACACAATTTATTATTATAGCGCGTGATATTTGCTGACACATATCTCAATTCTCAACCGATTGTCATGACAATAATTTTGCAAGCACTAGTCTTCTTCTTCCTGCGACCGGCCTTAAAAAGTTAAATTAAAATATTGTGTAGTTTAAAAGTTGGTCACAAATAAAATGTATACTTATGACGCCCAACTACAGACCCATTAACACCATTGATATTTATTTCTTTCAGTGCGGGGACCGTTTTCATATGTCAGCATCTGCCGTCTGTAGACGTCAGATGCTTACATATAAAAAAGGTCCCCGCACTGAAAGAATTAAAATATTTCTAAAGGCCGTAGACCCACATAACATAGGTATTCAAATGAATCGGGAAAAACATAACTATGAAATTTAGGATGATTTCAAATTGGAAAAAAAACCTTCAGTCTCCATGGTTTAAAAAAAAAATCGTTGTAGGTCAATGTCAGAATTACATTACTATGATTACATGTCAAATGATCTAAATTCTGAATATTCACTAAATATCAAGGTTCATAGAGAACAGTCATAACTAGCAATTTACTTCTAAATTATAGCAGCTAACTTTTAAAATATTCAGCATTTGTTTTAAAATGTTTCTGTATTGATGCCATAGGACTAGAGAATAGTAAGTACTTCATGAAAATAGATTGAAAATTCACTGAGAAATCAGCGAAAATCATGCGCTAACGTTACATGTTTGAAAGCATTATATCCACACATGCTGTAATATTCAGAAGTATTCGCTACACTTGAGTGTAGCGAGTACTTCTGAATATTACAGGTATTCTTATATTTGAGTGTAATGGATGCCTCTTGATACTGCAGTTATTCGTTACACTTGAGTATAACCTCTGAATACTATAGTTATTTTTGAGTGTAGCGAAAATCTCAGAATACTGCAGGTATTCGTTACATTTGAGTGTAACGAATACATCTGAATACTGAAGGTAATCGTTACATTTGAGTGTAACGAATACCTCTGAATACTGCAGGTATTCGTTACATTTCAGTGTAACGAATATCTCTGAATACTACAGGTATTCGTTATACATTTGAGTGTAACGACTACATCTGAATACTACAGGCTGGATCCAGGCTACACGATACTAATCCAGCTTTAGATCTACCCCGTGTCTCTGATGCCACCAAGCTGGGTCTCTGGATATAGACAGCTCGTATAACTCTGCCAGGATCTGGTGTTCATTTAGACTCGTCCCCTTGGATCTTGTATTCATTTAGTGTCATTTCCCATCTCATGAAACCCTCCCTGGACACAACACATTGATTTATTGGTGGCTTAATGTTGGCCCACCGTCTGCGACGCTGGTCGAGCATCAAACCAACATTAAATTACGGCCACTGATCTCTTTTATTTGCCAGGATACGGTATTAATTCAGTGTCATTTACCATAGTGACTATCAGGAAGACAAGAGACATTGATTTAATGGTGGCTTGGTGTTGGCCCACGGCCTGTGAAGCATCAAATCCCCAGAAGATTTTCTATTACGCTGCAGCCATGGAAACCAGTTGGATCCGGTATTAATTTGATGTCACTGAACCTTCTCACAAGTACTTATCGCAGCTGACACGATGAATTAGTCGAATGTTGGCTTGATATTGGCGAAATGCCTGCGACGTCCGCCCAGCATCAAACCAATATTGTACGAGCGTCCGGGATCTTTATTAGACATGCTGCACCATGTAGGATCCTGGTACGGGAAACTGATGACAGACAATTGTCGGTTATTTTTTTTATGTGTACATATCACAAAATATCTAATCTACCATGTACATTTGAAAAAAACATAAATACAAAGAATTGCTATTTGTTTAAACACTGCATATGACGTTGTCTTACATGATAAGTATGCCAACACCTTTTTCTAGTATTTTATATTATTTTATTATATAATTTTAATTCACTAATATGGTGACATGCCTTGTAGAGGTCGTCTCGACCTGTTCCCGTCGACCGAAGTTAATAACATGCTGGAAAAAATACTTAATTAATAATAATTAGTAATATTGTACCCTTTTTGCATGTTTTACCTGGAAGTCAACTAAATATAAAAAAAATATCCTGTATTATTTTGGTACATGTAGCGACACATAGCTGCAAGTTGCTTAGCGGCAAACGGTCAACCCTTAAAGCGATAAATTTAAAAAAACTAACTTTTCACCCACTTGAAGTTGTGTCTCGCTACCGCGACCCACAACTTCAAGTGGGTAAAAACTACTTATATTTGTTTAATTTGAGACTGAGCATTTGCAAATCTTGATATTTAAACACTTATCTCGTTTCCAATAACAGTGATTTGATCGTCGAAACGGATTAAACAATGTGAGATTAAATATAGCAACACATTAACAAGGAGAACGTTATTGTAAAAAAAACCTGAATGAAAACAGTCGAGACTCTATACATCAGGCCATAGGAGATTTGTAATAAATTACGACTATCCTAATAAATAAATAAATAAATAAATAAATGAATGAATGAATGAATGAATGAATGAATGAATGAATGAATGAATGAATAAATGAATGAATGAATGAATGAATGAATGAATGAATGAATGAATGAATGAATGAATGAATGAATGAATGAATGAATGAATGAATGAATGAATGATTGAATGAATGAATGAATGAATGAAAGACCACTTTTGTGCACATACAGACTAAACTGGACCAGGAGGTGGATAAGATAACATTGTCCTTTAGAAAAGTGATTCTGAATTCGAGTCGTGGTGGTCTGAGGTCAAGCATGCTATTTCTCAGTCACGGAGGCTCCTCACAATATTGCATATCCGAGTTGAAGAGGAAGACACTTTTTAAACTTCAATACAGAGAGCTTATGTGTGACAGGCTGTAGTGAGAAACATTTAGATTTGCTAAAATGGAATGACGACGTATTTGTAAATCTTACTGATAAAAGACACTTTTCACTTTTAAAGAGTGCTATTTGGAGTTTTCAGAACATTATTTGGCACAATCATTATTCTAGTCTTAATTAGCACATAATAAAAGGAAACTGGTAGCTGCATGCAATATGTTACAGAATACTTTGATATGTTTAAGTCGATTAATTACGATGAATATACATTGTTCAGTGTCATTGATATATATCGACCTTCCCTGTGAAATAATTAAAGTCACCTATGATTAATATATAATATTTTGCCATAGGATCATTAGTACGGGCATTAGTCCATAAGATACAATCAATATACCTGGTACAGGTCACGTTTTCACTGCGGCCCAATTAACTTTATTTATAACAGATCATCAACAATTTATAATGACAACTCAAATTTCGTTTTAACCCTTTAGCTACCAGAGTATATTATGCCATATGAAATCAAATCCTTTTCAATCACTCTGCCAGTGGAAATTGCGCTGTACCCCGGATATTATAACAAGATGTCATTGGCTCATATATAAGAGTTTAAGCCAGTTTCAAATTAAAATGACACCTATTGATAAAATATCCATAAAGATAGTATATGTTCTAGTAATCTGATAATTTAATTGGGGAATTTATTTATTTATTTATTATTTTATTTATTTATTGAGACATATTTATACAGGGTGGACATTATTAGCAGTCAGGCTATTTTTCATATGTGCCCTGTAGGGATTTTGTTATATGAAAAACAAACATTCAATTATATAATATATAATACAAGTGAGCTTTATAATACAGATAGAAACGCCCCAAAGTTAAAACACATAATATAGAAATGTTGCCCGCGCCAAAACCAGAGATAAAAAAACTACATATATATTATATATTTATATTATTATGAATAGTGGGTAAAATACACTCTGGAAAGCGTAGCAACGTACAAAATTACTTTTTAAAACATGGTCTATTATTCGTAAGAAATGTTTTTCGTCATTCCAAGTCAGCAGTTGCGTTAACAATTCCAGCTTTAACAGCTGAATGAATGAACAAGAGCACATTCGACAATAACACGCCGCCATTGTTGAAATTACCAAAGTAAAAATGATAAATCGCGATAAATCTGCCATTTTGGGCGATAATTTTTTTTTCAAAAATTATTGAACTTCACCGAGACCTGGTTATAATCAACATGCAGAATAAATTTGAACATGATACATGGGAAATGTTAGCGCCGACGCCGGCACCGACGACGCCGAACTTCAATCACAATAGCCCACCTTTTTACAAAGAAATTAAAAAGCGGCTAATAAATTAGTAAATGATAAATGATTGAAAAATGCTAAGTGGTCGTTGAGCGCAAAAAGGGTTTAAATATTACATTAGAACGGCATCAGAACAACAAAAACATCCCCAGACATCGTCAAAATGAGAAAGCCATGCTAGTCAGGTGTCGACATAATCCTGGTAATCAGAATGGAGGACGTACATTAACTCTGAATCTCTGATTACCTGTAACAATCACCTGTAATAATCACCTGTAATATTCACCTGTAATAATCACCTGTAATAATCACCTGTAATATTCACCTGTAATAATCACCTGTAATAATCACCTGTAATAATCACCTGTAATAATCACATGTAATAATCACATGTAATAATCACCTGTAATAATCACCTGTAATAATCACTTGTAATAATCACTTGTAATAATCACCTGTAATAATCACCTGTAATAATCACCTGTAATAATCACCTGTAATAATCACCTGTGATAATCACCTGTAATAATCACCTGTAATTATCACCTGTAATAATCACCTGTAATAATCACCTGTAATAATCAACTCGAATAATCACCTGTAATAATTACCTGTAATAATCACCTGTAATAATCACTTGTAATAATCACTTGTAATAATCACCTGTAATGATCACCTGTAATAATCACCTGTAATAATCACCTGTAATAATCACCTGTAACAATCACCTGTAATAATCACCTGTAATAATCACCTGTAATATTCACCTGTAATAATCACCTGTAATAATCACCTGTAATATTCACCTGTAATAATCACCTGTAATAATCACCTGTAATAATCACCTGTAATAATCACCTGTAATAATCACATGTAATAATCACATGTAATAATCACCTGTAATAATCACCTGTAATAATCACGTGTGATAATCACCTGTAATAATCACCTGTAATAATCACCTGTAATAATCACCTGTAATAATCACCTGTAATAATCACCTGTAATAATCACCTGTGATAATCACCTGTAATAATCACCTGTAATTATCACCTGTAATAATCACCTGTAATAATCACCTGTAATAATCAACTCGAATAATCACCTGTGATAATTACCTGTAATAATCACCTGTAATAATCACTTGTAATAATCACTTGTAATAATCACCTGTAATGATCACCTGTAATAATCACCTGTAATAATCACCTGCAATAATCACCTGTAATGACCACCTGCAATAATCACCTGTAATAATCACCTGTAATGATCACCTGTAATAATCACCTGTAATAATGACTTGTAATAATCACTTGTAATAATCACCTGCAATGATCACCTGTAATAATCACCTGTAATAATCACCTGTAATAATCACCTGTAATAATCACCTGTAATAATCACCTGCAATATTCACCTGTAATAATCACTTGTAATAATCACCTGTAATAATCACCAGTAATAATCAACTGTAAAAATCACCTGTAATAATCACCTGTAATAATCACCTGTAATTATAGGAGTTCTGAGAACACTACGTAATGATTATAACAAGAAAAGACATTACAGGAAAACTGGAGCAAAATCTCAGCTCCACCCTTGTCGTTCCAGAGGCTCGTTCTACTCTGAATATCATCCTCACGCCGATCTAATGCGTGTGTAGCCGTGAACAGATTTCTGTGATGTATTTTTTGTGCAGTAATGTATGTCACTGTTACAAAGTTTCGCGAAGTCACCGAAACATGACATCGACGCATGGTTTCAACATAAAAATCAGAACAAATTTCCCAGATTTCCCCCCGATTGTCATGATGTTTTTTAATTCCAGAGTTCCCAGGTCATATGGGAACCCTATTATAATCAGAGAACACATTACATCAAAAATGTATCAAAATCTCAACTTAACCCTTTTCGGCCAATTATAAACGGGTTTAATTCAGTTTCAATACAAACCAAAATGTCCCTGAATGTATGAAAATGTTAATACCTCTTCATAGACTTCCTATTCCGTATTCTAACATAAGGATTTTATAACAGTTATGAAGCACTAATAACAGCATCACCCGATGTGTGTGTAGCGAAGCTACAGGAACAACAGCATGTCAGTCTTAGCATCAGCCATCAGCCTGAGCGGGGCGGAGCATGGCGGAGAAGAAGAGATGAGGGAATGGCAGAAACCGATGGCAGAAGGCGATGGCAGACGGCGGGCGTGCAACACATGGCAGAAGGCGTGTAGCGAGACCACTGATTGCTGTAGTCCATTTGTCCACTCCACCACAGAATGTGCTGTCATTGAGCATGAGCCGTGATCAACACTTCATAACGGCAGACTCTACAAGACAAGACCACTCTGAGACCAATCACACAACACCCCACTGGTCACGGGGCCTAATTAGACACGTTCTGCAGGCATAGAGTGTGTAGAACATGAATAAAAAGACTTGATACACAATGACAATATCTGGTCATGTCATCTACAGACTTATTCGATAGGTGCTCATTCCACCTGGTATATATATCAAGGTGAGGTGTAATCACCTGTCCATCTAACATTATATCAGGCAGTGAGATCACTAAGAGAGCAGTCTCAGCAATACAGGTTGTACAAACAATCAGTACACTGTGAGATCACTAACCTAGGAGTCTACATTACCACTGAGTGAGTTAACTAAGATTAAAATGCCATCACTACAGGATACACAAACAATAATCACGCAGTTAGATTACTGAGACAGGAGCCTATATCAAAACAGGATGTACAAACAATAACCACGCAGTGACATCACTAAGATAGGAGTCTACATTACTACGAGATGTACAAACAATAATCACGCGGTGAGATCACTAAGATAGGAGTCTATATCAAAACAGGATATACAAGCAATAATCAAGCACTGAGATCACTATGTTGTAGTCTACATTACTACGGGATGTGCAAACAATAATCACACAGTGAGATCACTAAGATATGAGTCTATATTAACACGGGATGTACAAATAATTATCACGCAGTGAGATCACTAAGATGGGAGTCTACACTACTACATGATGTACAAACAATAATCACACAGTGAGCTCACTAACATAGGAGCCTATATCAAAACAGGATGTACAAACAACAACCACACAGTGAGATCACTAAGATAGGAGTCTATATCAAACAGGATGTACAAGTAGTAAACACTACAGGTTAGTCAGTATATCTCAAGTATCACAGCCGACATGGGGCGGTAACCCTTGTGCTGCTAGGACCTATTACCATTGTGCTGCGACTGTATATAATACTATCTCAAACATGTCTCAAACCAAATTAAATGCCAATTAATCATTACAATGCTGAAATATTTTGTACTACCTATGTTATAGGTCTACGGCCATTGGAAATATTTAAACCTCTTTATACGTCAGAATCTGACGTCTACACACGCCGATTCTGACGTATAAAGACGGTCCCCACACTGAAAGGGTTAAACTGTGAAATACTTTGTGGTTCGGGCGTCACAGATACTGAATTAATCAAATAAGTCAATTTGGGCGATCTTTGTATTTAATAAATATTTATGTGTCGTCATTTGTAGCTGGAAATTGCCAGCTTCAATTGCATGACAAATAAAGCCAGATTATCCAGCAGCACAGGGGGTATTATTGTTGGGCCGGCGTCGTAGACGGTGGACCACCAATAAACCACATTAGAATAACGTTTCGTGTGTATTGCGCTGCAATCTGCGTCAATCTAGACCTCGCTCAAAGGCTCCGTCTGTAGTCACGACGGGCAAATTAGGTAAACTAAAGAACATTTTTATAATATTAATAGCAGTAAGCTAATTGTACATTCATACTTTTCGCAGCAGAGACTAATTTCCATGTAAATTATCAAATGGAATTACAAAACTAATTATTGTATACGTGGCGATGAGCTAAACATGCAAGAGAGCTAAACAAATTATAATTAAGTATTGATTTTAGAATGTTGTTTTCTCAATTTATCATATGATACAATGATTATCACAGTGCGCTACAAAACCATCTTCCTTGTACAAAACATACGCAGAGAAACCATTTAAAAACTCCTCATAGCTGAGGAAAAAGCGAAACGAGAAAATTAATCATTTCAGCTGCATCTGTTGGTGCATGTGTGGTATTCTACTCTTAATTACGTTATATTGCGGTGTAGAATACTATGCTTGGTCCCATCTGTTCAATTTCTATTGAAGATGATCATGACCTTGATTGACCTTGATCGTGTGACTTTGAATGGCCTTGATTACTGATCTCAGATGTCTCCCCACACACATATAGAGTTATCAACATGTAGCCTCAGATCATTAGGGCTGCTGTATCTAAATGACATCGAGTCACGGATACAATCAACACCCACCACAAACCATCAACCTACACAGCCTCTATACCCAACACACTCAATCCAATGTTGGTACAATGCTGGCACGGCGTCGTAGACGATGGGCCAACATTATACCAAAATTGGTTCATTTGCTGGTGTTTTCTTCATATACCAAAATTATTATCATTCTCCTACATTTACCTGCATACCATCTTAACCATTCATGATATATACAAAATAACGGTGTTCATTTACGCGCGATATGGGAAAATACAACACATGTCCAATGAATGAGTTGTGCGCCTTCAGGCAAACACTTTAATCATTGGACATCTGCTGTATTTCCCATACAGGACGAAAAATTAACGACGTTTGTCATGACATAACTGGCACTGCCTTCATTTCAGCAACAGTGCGATATGATATGATACCGATATACGTCTCATAGTTAATTCAGTAGTGAATTGACGATGTAAGTGTGTTTTCTTTATCAGAACCAGTGTATTTTCGTCTGCGGTCTGTGGCAAACACATTACATCTTAGCTAAATAGAACCGCTGAAAAAATACTGACACTGTCCAATGGACGGGACAGATAACACATTACATTGAGTTTTGGTTTATTCCTGGGCCAGCGTCACAGACGGTCGACCAACATTGAAAAAGCATTAAACCAATGTCTCATGTTTTCTCTGATATCAAAAATTAGTTAGAGCTCGTTAGAAAATCAGTCTGCAAAAAACGTAATTAAGTACAAAACAAAAATATTTTTGGGGGCCAGGCTTGTCCGACTTAGCTCCTTGGTGGTACGATTGGCACAGACGAAAAATGTAAACGGATTAGTGACTCTCCGTTGTATTTTGTGACAAGAAAACTAGCTGTGCAGAGTTCACCTATTTACGTGAACCCTACAAACAAAAGACGTTGGCCCACTGTTGGCTTACGGGTCATATCACCAAACATTGCCGTTCAACTTCAATATCTCGTCTTTGGGTTCGGGTCGGGTCACCAGACCTTACCGTTTAAAGTTTGAAGAGAACAGCCACTCTCGCTCGCCTCCACTCACCTACTGTGTAAAACGTGTTCCAGAATAGTGATCCACTTCTCTATTGGCCACCAGCTGTGATAATTCAGTTTATATATTAACTCAGCTCTCAATTCTGATGGTGAAGCATAAATATATATGCAGATTCTGAAGTAAAATGATTTATCACTAGAAAAAATCCAATGCAATAAATTTCCCCAAAATAATTGTTTTTTTTGCCCATATTCTCAATAACTTTGATTTACCTCAACATCTACTCTCATACCACAGAGTCTGCTAACAAACATTGGGGTGCCTGCCAGATCCAGATCTGGTGACAAAATATAATATTCATGCTTTTCCCAGCGAAACACCTTGAAAAATCCTCAGACTGCGAGTCCAATTAAAAGTCCACGGATTTAAGATTCACCAACATCGTTGGATTTTATAACGGGCTTGTTGACAGCAAACTCTTGTGCTGGGTCTCATGGTCAGGATCATCTTCTCACCTCTTTATTAATGCAATTACATAACGCAGTCCCAATGCACTCAATTCTGGCATTGCTGGCCCAACGTTGGCCCAACTTAATTCAGTAACACAATGTTTATCTATAACTATTTTCCGTTATGCATTTAGCTAATATAACACACTGCTCAAATCAAATAATTCAACTGCATTCTGAAATTATTATTACTGTTACTAAAGGCCAATAGTCAACCCCCCCCCCCTCCACCCACCCCCCCCCCCCCGACAACACTCCCGTAAACGACAAATATGTTGTATACACATGATGTCTTCACGTCCTAATGTTTAGAATTAAATTGCTTAAATATCGATCAGAACCAGCAAACACGAGAGGTTGGCCCAACATTGTACCACAGGTTAGTGAACAACTCATGTTTGCTGGAAGGTTTCCAAACATTGTCCGTCAAATTGCTGTTTGACACATAAAATGGTCTAAAACACCTGCGAAGCCAAACAAATGTTAATCCAGGAATCTGTCCCAGTGTGTCTCACTGTTCACTTTTCTCTGCTCGTAACATTATAACCAAGCCTATTGTTAATACCTTGTTATTGATATTTAGCCCAATGAACTTTAGACATGGACCCAACGTCGTTTCAAGGTTGGGCCACCGTCTGTAACGCTGGCTTAACCCCTAAACAACATTCGTTCAACGTATCGTGCTTGCTTTGAGATCGCCTGCCACACCAATACCTGGATGCATTGCGCGATATCAAACAATTATATCTTTGACAAAGTAATCTAAAGATAAGAGGGAAAACAATATAACAGGTGATATTTACACGTGATATAGCAGCCACTTCGTTTGACGCAAATAAAAAATCTAGCAGCTTAATTATCAGGCGAAGCGTGAGCCGTTCTGATGTCTGACTTGAGAAGATAGCTTCTTATCTCCATCTACATTGAGGGATGTTTATGTACATCCCCGGAAACGAGATTGTTAGACTCTAAGCTATTTTAGCTAAGAGATGTGGGCCGAAATGTAGGTCGAGGCCCCGAAAGGCACGTGTGCACCACTGGAGAGATGTGTGTATAATGTGAAAGCAATCCCCGAGATTGAGATCCCCATGGGTCTCCGAGATATGCTGACGCCAATTCCAGCTTCAAAGGAGCTACGGTAAATAGCCATCCAAAATTGACATAATTGATCAGGGTGTGGTCTCGAATGCATCCCCCCACCCCCATTGAAACCTGAACGTTGGATCTTCAATTTGATCTGTTACACTTATTGTTCTTTATAAACACAGGTGATTTGCATCCAATGTGTTTGGTGAATGGTTAATCTACCGAGTTAAATGTAATCTGCTAAAATTCAAATAGGCGACTAAACATCAACCACATATACGAAGCGCAAACGTCAAATAAAAAGGGAATATATGGCAACAGAGATATGTGGCTACAACTGGTGCCATGCACCAGACAACACGTTGTTACAATGCTGGGCCAATGTGTCAGACAGTGGCCCAGCTCTCAGGTGGCATTAGAAAGAACGTTGGGTGAATGTTGAGCCACCGTCTACGACGTCGGCGTATTATGGTTACTGATACGGCTAACCAACATAACATAACAGGTATGTGGATATTAGACAAAGTGCCATCATAAATCACACATGACGTGAGTCCATGACCGCAGTTACTGGGAGAACCCAAGCAAGCACGAGACATGTATTGTGTTTGCTGAGACATTACATCTATCGTAGTCTGTGTCAACCTAAACAAAAAATACGGGGCATGATTTTCGCTGATAGCCAATTTTTAACCGATTTTCAAGTTTGCAAGCACAATATCTAGTATTATATGCTGAAATTCCATGGCATTTCGCACAGCTCCGCTATACTTATATATAATTGTGATATACATGGATATACATATATCAAGGAGGTAAATTACATAGAAAAACTGTATTGGCAGGGCTTTAATAAATTTGCTAACACCAACTTCTCCGATAGTTTGGGGAATAAACCACGGTTTTCGAGAGCACGGCGTAATGGAACACGGCTGAGTATATGCCGATGTGTGAATTTTGCTGACGCTAATAAACCTATTATTAAACTGATTAATATCGACCGAGTCTTAGATATGAGCGTCCTAACGAAGCTGTACAAGTTTTCTACAGGCCCAATCTGTGAGTGAAACCTTCTGTTTCATCAAAGAGCACAAAACATTTTATATTTTTCTTGACATGATGAGTCACAGTTGGTTTAACACTTACAAAGCAGAATTTTTTGTATAAACCATGGGAAACAGAGGGTTTTTAAAATTTGAAATGTCTCAAATGTCTTAGTTAGATCTTTCGGCTTCAATTGAATACCTATGTTATTGGTCTACGTCCATTAGAAATATTGTAGTTCCTTCAGTGTGGGGACCGTCTTTATACATCAGAATCTGACTTCTACAGACGTCAGATTCTGACGTCTTAAGAGCCAACATTAATTTAACGCTATATCAGCGTCTCCTGATTCTTTTGGATTCATTTCGTAACAGGGCGTGATTAATTGTACGAGTACATCAACCTACATAACATCTCTGCCAGGTGAATACAATTAACAAGATTACGAACAAAGGAGACGTTAACACAATGTTGGTTTGGTGTTGGGTTAAAATGTATGACAAGCTGGGACAGCGGGCCCTGTATGACAAGCTGGGACAGCGGCCCCTGTATGACAAGGTGGGACAGCGGCCCCTGCATAACAAGCTAGGACAAGGGCCCCTGCTGACAATCTGGGACAGCGGTATGACAAGGTGGGACAGCGGCCACTGTATGACAAACCAGGACATCGGCCCCTGTATAACGAGCTGTGACAGCGGCCCCTGTATGACGAGCTGGGACAGCGGCCCCTGTATGCCAAGCTAGGACAGCGGCCCCTGTATGACAAGCTGGGACAGCGGCCACTGTATGACAAGCTGGGACAGCAGCCCCTGTATAACAAGCTAGGACAGCGGCCCCTGTATGACAAAGTGGGACAGCGGCCACTGTATGACAAACCAGGACATCGGCCCCTGTATAACGAGCTGTGACAGCGGCCCCTGTATGACGAGCTGGGACAGCGGCCCCTGTATGACAAGCTGGGACAGCGGCCCCTGTATAACAAGCTGGGACAGCGGCCCCTGCATGACAAGCTGGGACAGCGGCCCCTGTATGACAAGCTGGGAGGGCCAGCGGCCCCTGTATGACAAGCTGGGACAGCGGCCCCTGCATTACAAGCTGGGACAGCGGCCCCTGTATGACAAGCTGGGACAGCGGCCCCTGCATGACAAGTTGGGACAGCGGCCCCTGTATGACAAGCTGGGACAGCGGCCCCTGTATGACAAGCTGGGACAGCGGCCCCTGTATAACAAGCTGGGACAGTGGCCCCTGCATGACAAGTTGGGACAGCGGCCCTTGTATGACAAGTAAGGACAGCGACACCTGTATGACAAGCTGGGACAGCGGCCCTTGTATAATAAGCTGTGACAGCGGCCCCTGTATGACGAGCTGGGACAGCGGCCCCTGCATGACAAGCTGGGACAGCGGCCCCTGTATGACAAGCTGGGAGGGACAGCGGCCCCTGTATGACAAGCTGGGACAGCGGCCCCCTGTATAACAAGCTGGGACAGCGGCCCCTGCATGACAAGTTGGGACAGCGGCCCTTGTATGACAAGTAGGGACAGCGGCCCCTGTATGACAGGTTGGGACAGCGGCCCTTGTATGACAAGTAGGGACAGCGACCCCTGTATAACAAGCTGGGACAGCCACAAAATATTAATATTCATTTTAAAGCAAATTTACCATTTGATGTATTGATGCCTTGATGTCAATGTTGATAATGTGTTCGTGACCATTAGGCTTCAGATACAGGTATCTTCAAGTCACACGTTATGTCACACGTCTATTATCCACCACAAAAACTATAGTCTATGACTGAATTATTGCACATGAAATTTCTAAGCTATGTCCTAACATCGGTAAAAATTTCGCGAAATTATATTTAATATTTCAAAAGTTAGACAATTTGACATGTAAAAAAATTCCAGAATCAGCGTAATGGGACGTCATATTTTCAATTTACTACATGTCAAATGGTCTAACTTTTGCAATTCTGCATATAACATTATGAATTTTTTATCGATGTTAGGACATGACTTGCAAATATCCTGTACAAAATTTTATGAAAATCGGTTGATAATTGACAGACAAATCGACGAAAAGCATGCGCTCCAGATAATTGATCATAGACTATAAGCACAGATTGACTCTGATATCATGGCATGATACGGCTCTACATCGCAGCAAACACGGGGTGTTTAACCAATGATGGCTTAATGTTGGGACATCGTGGTAGACGGTGGTCTTAACTAACATTGGTTTAATAGCTTTGTTTACTGGGATTGCACGCTTCACATGGAAGCGAAAATCAGCCAGTCATATCATCAGTATCCGTACACATGATGACATGGACAGTCAATACCACATGTGGACAGTCAATGTCCTGGACAGTCAATGCCATGGACAAGCAATGCCATGGACAGTCAATGCCATGTACAGTCAATACTGTGGATTGTCAATGCCATGGATTGTCAATACTTTTGATTTTCAATGCAATGGACAGTCAATGATATGTACAGTCAATGTAATGAACTGTGAATGCCTTGGGGTGTCAGTATCTTGGACAGTCAATGAGATGGACCGTCAACGCCATGGAGAGTTAATGCCATTGACTGTCAGTGCCATAGACTGCCAATGCCATGGGGAGTCAATGCCATGGACAGTCGATGACATGGACTGCCAATGCCATGGAATGTCAATATCTTGGACAGTCAATGCAATGGACAGTCAATGCCTTGTCATGGAAAGTCAATTCCATATTCTCTCAATGACATAGAGTGTCAATGCCATAGTCTGTCAATGCCATAGACAGTCAATGACACGGGGCCATGAATGCCAATACCTTGAACAGTCAATGCGATGGACAGCCAACGCCATGGACAGTCAATGACATGGAATGTCAATGATTGTCAAAGATTAAGGACAGTCAATGCCATGTCATATTCTCTCAATGACATAGAGTCTCAATGCCATAGTCTGTCAATGCCATAGACAGTCAATGACACGGGGCTGCCAGTGCCATAGAATGCCAATACCTTGGACAGTCAATGCGATGGACAGCCAATGCCATGGACAGTCAATGACATGGAATGTCAATGATTGTCAAAGATTAAGGACAGTCAATGCCATGGAATTTCAATACATTGGCTAGTCAATGCCATGAACAGTCAATGCTATGAACAGTCCATGACATGGACAGTCAATGCCAAGATAATTAGGTCCGTACCATTACCACGTGCTTCTCAGGGTCCTGGTCGAGACAGCGGCCTCTCAAGATCAAAGCATCTGCTAATGATTGTGAACCAATCTAGAACCAATCTCAGTGGAAGCGAATCTTTTATGATCGTAGCAAATTGACTTCCACAGATGATTGATTAATTAGTGATGTCCTCCTGATCCCTGTCATCAACTTGTCCATAACATGACCCTAGAACTTCTAAAATAACCCTTGTCAAACTAGGCTTGTATATAATTATTCTGTATTATCAGCTACAATTTTTCACCAATTTAAGCTGGAATTGTTAACGACAGTTCAAGCTTCAAATGAAAAAAATATATCCATTGATAAAAATTAAATTAAAAAAAAACTTATTGAGTCCCAGCAAACGCAAGGCATTGAGCAATTGTTGTTTTAATGTTGGTCTTTCGTCAACAAAGCTGTCCCAACATTGGCCCAACGTATCGTGTTTTCTGGGGCAACTACCACAAACTATTTGATCAGCTTCACCTGCATTTCATTTGGCATTTTGTATTGTTCGACAATTGTACTTTAATTTGTCTTTGTTGTTTTGCACATTAGATTTTGTACAACTACCAAGCAAATAGAGAAATTGAACTAATGTTGAATTAATGATGGTCATAGAAGATGGATCAACATTAAAACAGAATTGGTTCAACGTATTGAGTGTTCTGGATCAACTATAATCTTAACAATATTAATTAACTCTTTAGCCGCCAAATTATTCAATTCGAATTTTCACCCACTTGAAGTTGTGTCTCGCTGACGCGATCCACAACTTCATGTAAGTGAAAATTATTCAGATTTGACAAAATGGAGGTCAACAAATTTCAAATATTGCTGATTAATGTCACTTTTTATCTTTAACATGTTTAAAAGCTGATATGTGATGTGCTATAAAAAAATGTAAAAAATGAATATCAACGGCACCGGCGGTTAAAGGGTTAAGAGTGAACCAAAGCTGACCCATTATACAGACATTTGGCCGACACTGTACCGCGACCAATCTTCACTCATCATGCAGATGGCAGTAGAAGGACACACCAAGGTCAAGCTGTGACACCAGGTGCCAGTAGAAGGATACCCCAGGGTCAAGCAATTGCTGCGGCACCAACAGAAGCCATGGATGTCAACCAGGCGTCACAGGTGGTCACATGCTGCCTGATAATTGTCTGAATTGGAGTACCACAGCGCGGGTCAGCCAAATGTATTCAATTAACAGGCTAATATCCCACATGTTGGATATTTATACTCGTTGTATTGAAGAAGCTTCGGGTTAATTCCAGATCGACACTATATGATAATTGACTACTTTGATAACTGAACATTGTACTAGAGCAGTCATTGCTATTAGGGTATGCAGAGTCACAATCAGTTATATCAGGGCTTGGTGCAGTGGCTGCCTGTTTGGAAATTCCGGGATCGCGGGTTCCCCCCCCCCCTTGGGAGTCAAGTTTAAAAAAAACACTTGTAAATATGTAATATTGTGGAGAGACCGAGAGGTAGCTTGCTCGACCTCGGATCGGTTGTGATAACTCTCAGGAGATTAGCCTGAGATGGAAATAAACAGGTTGAGATAAATCATAGATCAGCCTGAGATAAATATAAACAGGTTGAGAGAAATCATAGAACAGCCCCGAGATAGATATAAACAGGTTGAGATAAATCACAGCTCAGCCTGAGATAGATATAAACAGGTTGGAATAAATCACAGTTCAGTCTGAGAAAGATAAAAACAGGTTAAGATAAATCACAGGAGATCAGCCTGAGATAGATATACACAGGTTGAGATAAATCACAGGAGATCAGCCTGAGATAGATATAAGTAGGTTGAGATAAATCATACAGCTGCCTGAGATAGATATAAACAGGTTGAGATAAATCACAGGAGATCAGCCTGAGATAGATATAAGTAGGTTGAGATAAATCATACAGCTGCCTGAGATAGATATAAACAGGTTGAGATAAATCACAGCTCAGCCTGAAATGAATATAAACAGATTGAGATAAATCACAGAAGATCACCCTGAGATAGATATACACAGGTTTAGATAAATTACACGGTACAACTGGCACCGCATACACCTTCATGTCAGTGTCAAAGAAGGAGGACCTGTGTTCTTCAAACGCTAGTAGTTTTAACTGTATTCTGTTTTCTCAGCATTTCCCCCAGTTATTTCTTTCTGGTGATATTTCCCGCACATACTTATCCCCAGCAAACACGTTGTGCTGACCTAATGCTGTGTTGATGTTGGCCCATCGTCTGCGACGTTGGGCCAACATCAACCCAGCATTGGGTCAGTGTATCATGTTTGTTGGGATACCATTTTGTGACGTCATTACATCTGAGGGAAAAGGACACATGTGTCATAAAGTCTCACATTTGACCTCGGTGCCTTCCTTTCTGATCCTGTCAGCCATTATTTGATCCTTGTGTCCTATAGGTCTACGTCGCTGACCTCCACAGGCATATCACGCTAATGTGAAAATAAAATACCGCTGCCGATACCCCCTACCCCCCCGACGTAGCCCTGGATTTTCACCAATTTCCTTGCAAATTCACGAATTTCGACGACTTTTACAAGCCCTGTCACTAGTCACACACCCATTAATCCTAACTTATTTCTTCAGTTTTAAGCACTGATGTCAAACGCTCTAAATTCTGAAATACTCACTACAAAAATTTCCATGGGGGGGGCGGATCGCTAAATGAAGAGAAAATGCATTGAGAGTTAACTGATAAATGGGCTAAAATCATACGCTATATGTTCATTTGAATTAAAATATCTCCCAATCAGCGGATCCAAGGGTGGGGGCGACGCTGATGATATTTCAGCTGAAATAGACAAGACCCCACTAAAGTACTAAAGACATCAGTCAACTGGGGCGTAAAAATTGTAGATACAAACGGACACAACAACCCCCCCCCCCCCCCGCCGCCCGCCGCCACTCAAATCCTGGATCCGCCATTGCTAATGACCACCAATGCAATAGGATCACTAAATCTGTAAATCAACGCTCAGTAAATGTCATCTTTACCTGTAGAAATGACGAAATGACGACGTCCGGATCTCCACCATACTATAAAGGGAATAACTAGACAGGCCCCATAAAGTCTAAGGACGTGTGGGTGTCGTTCAAGTGCTTTTAATAATACATGTGATGTATTCTACTGGTGGTCAGAAGTCTCCAGTGACCATTAACAACGCTGACGGCAAACACAACACGTTACAACAAAACTGGAACAAAGTTGGCCCACCGTCCACGAAGTTGGGCCAGAATTAAACCAACATTGGATTAGAGTATCGCGTGTGTTTGGTGGCTCTCAGAGAGGCTCTCAGTAAGCTTAAAACGTTGACCTACTGTCTGCTCAATGTTGGCCCAACGTCTGAGACGCTGGTCCAACATTGAGCCACCATTGGGTGACGTGTGGTACTTGCAGGTCCCCAATGAGATGAGACATTAGATACTAATTAATGCCAAGAAAGCTGACCCACTTTAGATGGATAAGAGTAACTACAAAGATAATTTACTGAATAATTTACTAATCCTACACGGCTTAGTAATAGCTCCCATTACATTGAGTTTATTATTCCTAGCAGGTGGGGGCGAACCTGATGTAGTGGCTTTTATGCCATAGTTCAGAGTTTCTCGCTTCGGGTATTCAGGTATAAGAAACAAAACATATCTTCCCTGTCTACATGACCGATATATAGAGTTCTTGGTCTCAGTGTTCGAATGTTAAATCCTGTGCCTAGAGGATAGTGTCATCTGATCCATCTCACCATTCTCAGGAGGTTCTCTTGGCCCAATGTATGCATATTCATTTATTCTTTCTTTCAGTCTTTTACTTCATCACTCTTTTAATCTTTCACTCGTTGTATAATTCACTCACTCATTCGCTCACTCGTTCATTCATTCATTCATTCATTCATTCATTCATTCATTCATTCATTCATTCATTCATTCATTCATTCATTCATTCATTCATTCATTCATTCATTCATTCATCACTCGTTCATTCATTCATTCATTCATTCATTCATTTATTCATTCACTCACTCATTCATTCATTCATTCATTCATTCATATTACGTCGACGAATTTGCATGTCGTTTCTTGTTTCAACCAAACAGCACATTGTCGGGATGCTGCTAACGTAACACATACGTCACTTATGGAATCAAATTTCTTACGCCACTTTTTGCTGCCAGAAAAAGACATTAATCACTGATCATCGAGTATGATTTTATATTAAATCGCCGCTGACCTAACATTTACACTTAAACAGTTCAATTGAGTAATTTAAATTTTCATGCACTTGAAGTCGTGTCTCGCTACCAATGCCGCGACCCACAACTTCAAGCGGATGGAAATCATCCATATTTGTTTAATTTGAGACTAAATATTTGCAAATTTTCATGTTTTACCACTTATTTCGCCCCAATAACTGCGATTTAAACTGCTACTGGCTAATGAAACAAATTAAAAAACGATTATAGTCGTGATTAATATAGTCGTGGGTTAATCCTTACAGGATCGACTTTAGTCGTCAAAATCTGATGTCTGCAGACCTCAGATTCTGAGGTCTAAAGTTGATCCTGACACTGTAGTAGTAGTAGTAAATCATTGTTTTACGTCACTTCTCGGCACAAATGGTCTTTTAAGTGACATCGTAATACGATAAGACGTTAATGATGTACATATGATAATGTGGGGGTGATAGGGCATCGTGGGTTATTGAGTGGATTTTCCTTGGCTCGCCCAAGGGGTTCTGGGCATGTCTAGGGGATAACACAATGAATCAGAAAGAGCTAGCTAGGACATTTATGATAATTTTAAATTGAAAAAAACCCTTTGTTCTCCATAGTTTACAAAGAAAATAATCAGCGCTTTGCGGGTTAAGTGTTCAATGGGCAGCGGTTCAACGTCTCCTGTTATCATTCAGTTTGGGGACAAAGATATATTAAACCTAACGCTGGCCCAACATTAAACCAGCATTGGATCAACGTCACCTGTATTATAAAGACCTATATCAGGGTGTATAGGCCCACTAGCTACCTCATATAGGATGCTCTGTCGCATAAAAAGGGATGATCATAGCTACAACATGGCGACTCTGGTCCACAAAGGGTGGATATAAGAGACATCAGTGTGATAGTCTCTGTATATTAATATAATGTACATCCTCTCGTAGCTCCCTGTCAAGGACCTGAGGCCCATCCAACTAAGACTCTTAAAGGTAAAGTCAATTGTCAAAATACGCGGGACAATGTGGTCCCCAATATGCAACAGTGGCCCCTGGACATTCCACAAATGACATATCACCCCACATCCACAGTTATCAGCCAAGATAATAATACTATATGCGTTTCATACCCATCGCCGCATTAAGAGCAAATTCCCAAGTCATAGAAACTCTATATACTTGAGCGACATCTATGATGAATTCACCATTTCTCTCATGTGGGCTTTGTGTTGAGACACAAAATGTTGTGTTACCGTGGGGGTCTGGAAACAGTTGACCTTCAGCATATTGAAAGCAAGAGCTTTCCCAGCCAACACGGCACACTCGCCAAATGTCGGTTTAATGTCGGCCAACGTCGCAGACGTTGGTCTAACATTAAAACAGCATTTGGCCAATTTCTCGCTAGAGTAGTATCTTGTAATCAGTTCAGTCGCTGATATTATTGCCGTCAAAGTGTACTCTATAGGCTAATGTAGGCCTACATTTGACCGTCCAACACATGTGCATGTCACAGTTGTATGAATCTTTAAAAATAAGATTATTTTAACTGTTGCTCATTTTAATTAGATTTCTAAAGAAAAATCTTAACTTTTCTAAAGAAAATAAGAAAAAGTTAAGATAATCTTTATTTTAGGATTCTTGGTGGAATTGGCCCTGGTTCTTAAAAGGTGGATATAAGTTACATCCTGTCGTATTTCACTGTAATGGTATATTTCCTGTCTGACCTCGCATTTAACCATATTGAGCTCCAGGGAGGGGAAATCCCTACCTAGCGCTATATTAACTCTTTATCTGCGGAGTCCCATATTAACCCTTTAACTGCTTATTTTAGGCGGTATTATATTTTTGCTGAAAGAGTTACCTGGGCGACATTAACTGAGCCGAAAGAGTCAGCAGGGCGACATCATTTAAACCGAAAGAATGTAGAGGAAATCTAGACAAGCCCAGCGGAGTGGCTGCTCTCAGAAAACAGCACATGTTTACCTGATGCTGGTATAACGTTGGGCCACCGTCTGCGACATGTTATATCAGCGTTGGTTCACCTTGTGGAGGCATCTGGTAGCCCTCCTCCCTCCCTTGTGCTGCAGGTGGATGGCTTAGTTTCTCAGTAATCCCGTTACACGGCCCCCAACCACTTGATATATAATTAACCCTTTAACACCTACAGCTGTAGTCTAAACACAACATAAAGTGGCTGAAAACGTCACTGATTTTTTTACAAATCGCAAAAAAAATATATCTGCAGTTGAGGCGCCTGATTTGAGTAATATTCATCCACAGAAGGTCGTAAATGACATGGAGGCTAATTTCCCATACATCATTCTAGCTTTCATCAGGTCTATGGTCTCATACGGTTACTGATTAAATCGCTCAATCAGCTTTTGACCGTAACACCTGCCAAATGAACCATGATTTCTTTAGAAAACACCTGTGTCGTGGAGCGTGTATATCACGGTGAACATGGATTCATGATTTTGATAATGATGATCATGGATCGTGATTGCAATTAATTCGTGATCTGCTGAATGGTTTGATGAATATCATTTTCCGTCAACTTCTATTTGAAGCTTGAATTGCTAATGTAATTTCGGACATCAAATGAAGAAAAATATTTCCATTAATGAAATATAGACATCTCATAAATTTAGTTATTTGATTATCTGTTTTCTACCAAACTATAATATTATCAATTACAGCGATATTTGATTTGGTTCAAAAATTGCTTGGACACGTAAATATAGGGGCCTAGCAGGACATGACTTTTGTTAGGCCCATATATATATACGGCTTCAAGCAAGTTTTATATCAAGAGGAAGATCAGTAAATTTGAAAAAATATTTTTTGATAGATACTCAGTTAATCTAATAATTCAATATTGGAAATGACTATTTTTCATAAATAGTGATATTTTTCGTCATTTGAAGCTGGAAATTGCGTTAACCTGTTAACAATTCCAGCTTCAAATGACGAAAAATAAAAACAAAGAATTCAGAAGCACAAGGTTTAATACGGACCTGGCAGAACAAGGGTAAATCAAATTTGTGGCACTTCATCATCAATCATAGAAATTACGGGTCACTGGCATGAGTTGTCCTTGGGAATGACCAGAATGAAATAATAGACTATTACCGCTCTATTGTGCCTGACATCAGAAACCACTCATTGGTAACAACCAGCGGTAATTGGCGTGGAGTCGATTTCATTACTCAACAAAACAAGACATGTTTACCCAATGCTGCTTTAATGTTGGGCCAGCGTCAGAATGGTGTGACTTAGCAGCATTGGGTTCATATGTGTGATATACTAACAAATGTGACTGCTAATGTTACTATGTCATTATCAATAAACAATCAATAAAAAGGAGCGCACAGAGTGGCCATGAACGAAATTAACGTCGATACACTGGTTTCAACCTAACTCAACGAGGCTAATATTACCGTGATCTCCTAGTTTATGTGAATCTGTCATTATACCGATCTACTCTATGTGAATCTGTCATTATAGCGATCTACTCTACGCGAATCTGTCATTATAGTGACCTACTTCACGTGAATCTGTCATTATAGCGATCTACTCTACATGAATCTGTCATTATAGTGATCTACTTCACGTGAATCTGTCATTATAGTGATCTACTCTACGGGAATCTGTCATTATAGCAATCGACTCTACGTGAATCTGTCATTATAGCGATCTACTTCACGTGAGTCTGTCATTCTAACAATCTACTCCACGTGAATCTGACATTATCCTCATCTACTCTACGTGAATCTATCATTATAGTGATCTACTCCATGTGAATATGTCATTATACCGATCTACTCTATGTGAATCTGTCATTATAGCGATCTACTCGACGTGAATCTGTCATTATAGTGATCTACTTCACGTGAATCTGTCATTATACCGATCTACTCCACGTGAATATGTCATCATAGCGATCTACTCTACGTGAATCTGCCATCAAATCGATCTACTCTACGTGAATCTGCCATTATACCGATCTACTCTACGTCAATCTGTCAATCTAGCGATCTACTCCACGTGAATCTGTCATTATATTGATCTAACTCTACGTAAATCTGTCATCATAGCGATCTACTCCACGTGAATCTGTCATTATACTGATCTACTCTGCGTGAATCTGGCATTATAACGATCTACTCCACGTGAATATGGCATTATAGCGATCTACTCCACCACTACTAGCTTCAAATGACTTTTAATTATATAAAAAAAATATGTCAGTTTGGGATGTTTATATGAAATATAAATCTCTCAAATTGAATTATCCCTCTAACTGATCTTTCAATAACGTAACATATTTCTCCAATTTTAATAGCACCCATGGGTCGTGTTCGCTGGAGCTTCACCACTCTACATTATTACACATCTACTCCTCGTTTCTGAACTGTATTTTTTATCTTATGGGCTGGATACAAAGAAAAAAACATCTTATATTATCGTTTGTATTACAATGTAAGTTTCAGTATAATAAACAAATTGAATTGAATTTAGCACTTCAACCTCTAAGTTGTTTAATTTAAATTTTCGCCGGCTTGAAGTTGATGTGAAGCGGGTGAAAATACTCATATTTGTTTAATTTGAGATCAAATAGATTATATCCATACAAAGCACTTAAAGGTTTAATTTGGTTTGAAACATGCTTCAAATGTATATTTATATACAGTTTTAGAATCACAAGGGTTCAGTACAACAGTTTTAAACAATCATGAAGTTGTTTTGACAGCAAGTATAATTAATCATTTCATCGCGAAGATTGACATTAAACGTCAGAATCAAAGGTCAGATTGTGACGTCTAATGTCGATCCTCGCACTGAAAAAGTACAATTATTTATATGGTCGTAGACCCATACCATAGGTATTTAAATAAAGCGGAAAGAACTAACTAAGACATTCATAATTATTTATTTGGTTTCAATGGTTTATACACAAATATTTCAGCCCTGTGGGTGTTTAATGAGCTGATTTAAATGTCCAAGTCATGTGGGCCCCCTAATCATATTAGAGTGCGGAGAGTTATTAATGACAATCTTCGTGATGGAAGAATAATTATTTTTATGATTATATCCCGAGCATGATGAATTGAACAGATTCTGGGGCAGGAAGCAGCTTTACCGTTTATTTGCTAGAGAGGAATCTGCGTGTCTGCGACGGAAAGCTGCTTCTGTATTAGATTGAACCTTATATCTGCTAGAGACATATTCTGGGACAGGAAAAAGTTTACGTATTATCTTTAACCCTTTATTTGGTCGAGACGCATCGCGGCGTCTTCTGACATATTTTCTGAGAGAGAAATTTCACATTTCATATCCTCGTCACATTTACCTGTTCACTCATCACATGGCATAATTCATACCCTCGTCCCATTCACGTTTCACATCGCACTAATCTTCTATATAATTCATATACTCGTCCAATTTAAGTTTCACATCACACTTATCGTCTATGAAATTCATACCCTCGTCCCATTTACGTTTACTATCGCATACATCGTCTATATAATCCATACTCTCGTCCCATTTACGTTTCAAATCGCATAAATCGTTTATATAGATTACACAACACATGGCATAACTCATATCCTCGTCCCATTTACATATCACATCGCACTAATCGTCTATATAATTCATACCCTCGTCCCATTTACGTTTCACATCGCATAAATCGTTTAAATAGTTTACACATCACATTGCATAATTCTTACCCTCGTCCCATTTATGTATCACATCACATAAATCCTCTATAAAACCAATATTTGTATTTATAGTGCCTTTATGAATTTAACTTAATTTATTTCATATTTTAAAAGTTAGGTTTATCATCAACATACTTTTATTTAACACATAGTTACATGTATTTAATTATTACTAGTGTCAAACTCATTGGGTACCTGTACCCCATGCACACAACTTTACTGTGCATTTACATTGTAAATACTGTAATTTAATGTGCATTCTTCATGCCAAATAAATAAATAAAACTAACCTATACCCACTACAGTATAATGTCATAATCACAGCCGAGACGAGATATTGGCCCAATACTGGTATAATGTCGGGTTAGCGTCGCAAACGTTGTGCGAACATTATACCAGCATTGGGTCAACGTCCTGTGATTACTGGGTAACCATAACTCAACAAACACAAGACGTTTACATAATATTGCCTTAATGTTGATCCACCGTTTTTTACGCTGGCCCAACATAACCACAGCATTGGGTCAACTTCCCTTGTTAGCTAGGAACATACCATATCGACAGTTTCACTGTGAAGTGTAATGTTACTTGACATTATGACGTAATTGTTTTCTAATTAATGTCATTATTGTGTTACAGGATGAATATAGCACACAGAAGGTGGAGACACGGTGTTGACAGATGGTGATTGAAAGAGTAAAAGTGGAAGATTTCGGCCGCATTTACGCTGTAAAACCATACTGTACAGAATCAGAGAAATTAGGTGTACAGGTGGTGGAAGATTCTGTTAGCATTCACTCTACACGTGCAGCCACTGTACACAAAGAGAGTAGAGGAGTCCAATGACTCTACAATTTGTCTCTGTGTACAACTACACTGTACATAATATTTAAGTGTAAAGTTGATCGATACTTTATTCTGTACAGTCAAGCTGTACAATGAGTGTACAGAGGTGGATAGGTGATCATTGACAACATAGTGGTTACTTGAGTTCTCAAATAGATTATGACAGTATACTGCATATTGCTGCGCCTCTGAGCAACATTATCTGATGATTGTGGTGCCATAGAAGTGACTGATGTGATATATTGGAATATGACAGCTTTAATGATTGCTTTATTTTTTCTATTCAAAGCAGGAATTGGTTTCTTTGGAAAAAATGTTTGAAAAATCTTAGAAATTTAATCGTGTGACTACAGATGTTATTGCTAATATAGTGTTTGCTTTGTCTGAGAACATCTACTGTCACGACTTTATAGCGATCTAAACCACATTGATCATAATGCTTAGCAATACTTTACATGAATATGGCATTATAACGATCTAGTCTACATGAATCTGTCATCCTAGTGATCTACTCTACGTCAATCAGTCATTACACCGATCTACTCTACGTGAATCTGTCATTATAGCGATCTACTATAGCGATCTACTCTATGTGAATATGTCATTATAGTGATCTCCTCTTCGTGAATTTGTCATTATAGCGATCTACTCTACGTGAATCTGTCATTATACCGATCTACTCTACGTGAATCTGTCATTATAGAGATCTAACTCTACGTTAATATGTCATTATAGTGATCTACTCTACGTGAATATGTCATTATAGTGATCGTCTACTCTACGTGAATCTGTCATTATATCGATCTACTCTACGTGAATCTGTCATTATAGTGATCTACTCTACGTGAATCCGTCATTATAGTGATCTACTCTACGTGAATCTGTCATTATAGTGATTTACTCTATATGAATCTGTCATTATACCAGTTTAAAACTACATAGATCATGGATAATTGGATTTTTTTAACGTGAACGTCAAATGTGAACCTGGTACAAGATGGCGGATTACTATGACTACAGTGGTAACCATGACTACGACAAGGCTACCTGGCTACCCTATAACAGTACCCATTACTACGCTGTCTACGTCACTAACTACACGTTTGAGATGTACTGGAATGACAGCAGTGAGTATCAGTGTCACAAACGTCTGAGTCAGCTAGTGCCACCAATAATGATAGTGCTGGCAACGCTGGGCAACGTGTTACTGTTGTTGAGTTGGTTACATGAGCGGATGAAGCAGCACGCTATGGGGTTATACCTGGGGGTGCTAGTGATCACTAACACTATCCTGCTATCCCTGGGGTACGGCCTACAGTGGATCAGCTACACCAGCCTCACCCCTCATCTGGCTAACCTCACAGATGAGGTGTGTAAGATCTGGCAGTTTGCCTTTCCTGGTCTCCTCAGTCTGCCTGGCTGGCTCACTGTGGCCGTCCTCATAGACAGGTACCTGGTACTGTGGCACCCTCTCAGGGCTGTAGATATGTCGTCAGTATTCACAGCTAAGGTGGCTATATCTGCTATAGGAGTAGGTCTACTGGTGGTTAATGTACACGCCATGTGGACCTTTAAGCTCCATGTACCTCCCTACACCACACAGCCTGTCTGTATAGTGGACATGGATCGTAGGGACTTCCAGACTGTGGTGTGGCCCTGGCTGGCTGCAGCCTTTAATGCCTACCTTCCTATGCTGGCAGTTGTAGGCTTCCTGTGTGCTCTTATTGTGGGCATGGTGTGTGGGGCATGTCTAACCACGGGAGTGGTACCCCGTAATGGTACCAGCCTCGCTATGGATACACGCGAGGTGCGGTACACACAGTCAGCCCTATTAGTCGCTATATGTCATGTGGTACTAGAGTTACCCACCATAGTTATCAACCTCCTGGAGTACTGTCGGCCTGAACTACAACAACAAATGCGTCTCTATGGTCACAGGTATATACCACCTAGCGAACTGGCAGAGTACTACAGACTATGGGGTCACTTCCTGTTGGCTAAATCTTTCTGTTTGCACGCTAGATGTGTGAATCAGGCGAATACTTGTTTCCTGATCTTGCTGACACAGCGGCAGGCACGGCAACACCTCGTACTCTACATGAGGGGCAAACTCTGCTGCTGTAAATGCTGCTGTTGTTATCAGCCGCCAGGTGTGATAAAAGATGGCGAGATGCAGGAGAGAGTGTCAGGGAAAGATTTGATAGGGGCACAGCAAATAGAGGAAGTCAGCACACTCCTATAGGAGCAGATAGGAACAGATAAAAGTGGACAGGTGTGATAACATTGAGATGCAGGAGATAGTATCAGTGAAAGAAATGTTCGAGTACATTAAATTACATTCCATGGAAGCCCACTTGGGGCTATCTGGTGTCTCATTTCAATCAAAATACCTTACACTTCCAACCATTACCAGGTTCCCAGGTTGGCCAGTAGATTACTTATATTGGGTCTTACTATGACGTTAGCGTGCTGCCATAAGGACTGCATGGATTTTAAGGCAATGTAAATTTTTGTGTACACTCTTTCAGCAGTGTCTTCTCTCCATGTGTAGGCACTGCTAACCTTCGTCTCTCGCATGGATAATAATGCAGTGGTCAAAAACCAGGTCAGTGGGAATTTCCCTTCAATCAAAATCATGGCGGGAGTTTCAGTATTTTTCAGATTCCGCCAGAGCTGATCGCTGAGTGAACCTGGCAACCTGCCACACACCTCGAGTTGGCAAACTGCCATTATTCGCAGGAGACCCCAAAGTATTCAGTTGCTGCGTGAGAGGGCTGTCTTTCAGTCTAACTTTTGTGATGATCTTCTAATTCCACAGACTGTTGCGATGCACACCAACAATTTTCATAGAAAACACCAGTTCCTGACAGCTTTCAAAACAACAACACCTGAACGCTGCTCCAGACATGCGTAATTGTCATGGACTAGGTTGCTTAACCGTGGATTTATTTACACAAATGGAAATCCACAAGACATAAAGGAGACCTTCCTGAAAATGTATATATATTTTCTATTCACGGTGAGCTGTGAATTCCCACCTCATGGTAAATGAAAATAACAGTGTAACATAGTCACCCCCTTTCCACACCACCCTCCCCCTCTACACTATACTGTAGAGGGGGAGGGGTGGTGTGGAAACCCACACCACCCTCCCCCTCTACACTATACTGTAGATAGGGAGGGGTGGTGTGGAAACCATCAAAACGAACAACGCTTATGGTTTCCTCTATTTCATGTGATATTTTCTATGAAATTATTTTATTTTAAAATATACTCCTAGGCGGTAATATTCGTTACTATAGCAGGATTCACATTATCCGTGGTGACTGATTTTCGCTGATTTCTCAGTCGATTCTTAAACAGCTGCTTGACATTTTACAAGCACTATTTTTGATTGATGCGGCGACTAACCTTATAATATCATGAAAAAAACTTACATAGTTTTATATAGTAGGCCTATAGCTTCGTCTCCGAATTTCATTAAATGTCAAATAATCTAACTTCTACAATACATATCAAAACTTCCCGGAATTGTCAGTGGAGTCACCGTATGATTAGAAAAAAATGTGTGTAAAATTGCAAGACAATTGATAGATAAATCAGCGAAATTCACTCACTCTGGACTGTGTGGTTATTGTGAATCTCTGTATCGCGGGTGAAGAGACTGGTAGAGTAGATTGGTACCTGAGTGCTTACAACACAATCATAACTGATAGACAAATGGGGAGGAAGTCTACAAGGTTATTCCAGCAAATACAAGACATTGAGCCAATGTTGTTTCACTGTTCGTCCACCGTCTACGACGCTGGCCCTACACTAATACAACACTGGAATGCCTTCCCATGATGCGTCAGCGTCGAAGACGCAAAGACGAGATTGCCCAGCATCGACCATCTAAGCCCTCACGATGCATCAAGGCATAATTTTGCATCTCCTATAGGTTCAAGTACAACAATTTCAATGAACTCTTTTAATAATAACGATATATGTTGTCATTTCCAACCAACTTGTAGTCATCTTCTTCCACTATAAGTCGAGGATTGCGACAGCAATTCTCGGCTTGGGGTGGATGAAGATGAAAATTGTGAATTCATGCTTGAAAGGGTTAACCCTTTCAAGCCTGAATTTACTATTGTCATCTTCATCCACTACAAGCCGCGAATTGATGTCGCAATTCTCGACTTGTAGTGGATGAAGATGATTTGATGTGGTTAAAAAATTAAAGAAAATTGTCATGTATCGGTAAACCAGTTTCATGGAAATATTCATTTTAAAACCCTTGGTTGTAGGAAAATAAATCTGTTTTCAGGGATGTAAAATGATGCTTTAATGCATCGTGAGGACTTAAAAGGTTAATCCAGCATGGGGTCAACATATTGTGTTTGGTGGAAAACAATATACTGTAGATCTGGTAATTAGCGGGTGTTTCAATTTTGGTGAATTTCTGATTTCGGGACTTTTCACGAAGTTTGGAATTCGCGAATTTTCATTTGGCTTTAGTAGCGCTATTATAATAATAATTTTCACAAAATTCTTGAATTCGTAAATTTTTCCTCCCCGGAAATTCACGAAAATTAAAACCTCGCGAATATTACCAGATTTAGAGTATATATTTTATAAAAACTGACCATAAATCAAGTCGAATACAGTTATATAACATATTTTGTTCACATTTGTTCTTGGTTATTGTCTAGTTTGAATAAAATATGAATAATTCTGGGTATTTGCTTATAAATCATTTACTAGCTTCAACACGTGTCATGTATATAGTGCGACCCTTCCTCTCGTGTGTATATAGCAGCTTTTACTGGCTTCAACCCGCCTCCCACGGGTCATGTATATAGTATGACCCCTCCCCTCTTGTGTATGTAGCAGATTTTATTAGTTTCAACCCCCGTCCCACAGGTCATGTATATAGTGCGACTCCTTCCCTCGTGTGTATGTAGCGGTTTTACTAGCTTCAATCCGTGTCACACGGGTCATGTATATAGTAGTAGTAGTAAATCATTGCTTTACGTCACTTTTTGGCACAAAAGGTCTTTTAAGTGACATTATAATACGATAAAAACGTTGTAGTCATTTGATGAGATGAATGATGTACAGATGATGATGTGAGGGTGGGGGTGAGTTAGCCCTTTAAGCCCTCACGATGCATTAAAGCATCATTTTACATCCCTGAAAACAGACTTAATTTTCCTACAACTAGGGGTTTTAGAACGAAGATTTCCATGAAACTGGTTTACCATTACATGGCAATTTTCTTTAATTTTTAAACCACATCAAGTCATCTACAGCCGCTACAAGTCGAGAATTGCGACAGCAATTCGCGGCTTGTAGTGGATGAAGATGACCATTGTAAACTCAGGCTTGAAAGGGTTAACAAAGCGAGGCAGCCACTGATAACAGCAATAAACAAGACGGAAGGGGGAAATAGAAAAGAAATTAATATCACACGGTCAGAAAAAAAGACAAAAAGATTACATTTAATAGAGATCAGGTGAATTAAATCGGCTGATCTTTCCGATTGTCAGAAAAGGTCATTTTGTTTACATCATAATATTAACGTGGTGTTAATCTCTATATTTAACCCTTTCAGGCCTGAGTTTATCATTGTCACCTTCATCCACTACAAGCCACGAATTGCTGTCGCAATTCTCGACTTGTAGTGGATGAAGATGACTTGAAGTGAGTGAAGAATTGAAGAAAATTGCTATGTATTGGCAAAATAGTTTCATGGATTTTTTTTTTCTAAACGCCTCAGCTGTAGGGAAATTAAACCTGTTTTCAGGGCTGTAAAATGATGCTTCAATGCATCGTGAGGGCTTAAAGGGTTAATAAAGAAAAGACGCAGAAATCATGCTTTTGTTTCAAGAACTTTAAAGCGCTGTTCAACGTCGATGGGAGTTCAACTCCCTTGCCGTCAGGCTACATATATATACAGCTTTACGGGATGCTGTAAAGCTTTATATTTAAAAAAAAGTAAAATTGAAAAAAATAAAAACAGAAACAGATATAGGTGACATTTAGTAGGAATCATGTGACTTAAGTCTTTCCGATTGTCAGAAAAGGTCGTGATAATAACAGTCATCCAATCTGTGTCAACCCTTAAAGTTATAAGATGATTTTTTTTACCCATTTAAAGTTGTGTCTCGCTACCGCGAGCCACAACTACAAGTGGGTAAAAATATACCTATATTTGTATTATATTGGAATCAAAACATATGGTAATCATGCTAATCTAGCAGATTCAACCCTCTCAGCGCGGGGATCGACTTTACTTGTCGGAATCAAATTCTGTAGTCTAAAGTAGATCCTTGCACTGAAAGAGTGAAACTATTTATAATGGCCGTAGACCCATGAGATAGGTATTCAAATGAATCAGAAATAGAAACCCTTTGGTCTTCGTGATTTGTGTAAAAATATTTCAGCGCTGGAAGGGTTAGCGTTAATTTTTCATTTAACCCTTTGAAGCCTGAATTTCCCATTGTCATCTTCATCCACTACAAGCCGCGAGTTGCTGCCGCAATTCTCGACTTGTAGTGGATGAAGATGACAATGTTGTGGTTTAAAAATTAGTAAAAATTGCCACGTATAGGTAAACCAGTTGCATGAAAATTTCATTCTAAAACCCCTAGTTGTAGGAAAATTAAGTATGTTTTCAGGGATGTAAAATGATGCTTTAATGCATCGTGAGGGCTTAAAGAGTTAAATCTTAAAGACATGAAACGGCTGCAGGCGTGATTAGCACTTTAAGGGTTGATTTACCCCCTTTAACCGCCAAATTATTCAACCTGATTTTTCACCCACTTGAAGTTGTGTCTCGCTGACGCGATCCACAACTTCAAGTGAGTGAAAATTATTCAGATTTGACAAAATGGAGGTCAACTGTTTTCAAATATTGCTGATTGATGTCACATTTTATATTTAACAGGTTTAAAAGGTGGTACTTAATGTGCTAATAAAAAATAAAAACCCGAATATATGCGGCATCGGCGGTTAAAGGGTTAACCCTTAAAGCGCTAATTTTTTTGTTCAAACCATGGGGACCAAAGGGTTTTTTCAATTTGAAATCATCACAAATGTTTGAGTCAGCTCTTCCCGATTCATTTGAATACCTGTATCATGGGTCTACGACCATTATAAATGTTTTTTTACTCTTACCGTGCGGGGATCGACTGCAAGGGTTAATGTGTTATTCTCTAGAGTTATGATGCTAACCAATCATGATGTTGTTCAAATAAATTCAAAAAACTAGATAACGTGTATAAAGTTCAAAGCCCGCCCTTTAATCGAGAAAATTTACGCACAGACTACATTACATAAAATCACACAAGATCCTATATTGGTCGTTGCTCAATCCATATTAACTTGCTAAGGACAAATTGGTAAACAACAAATAAGATTATTGGGAACCTCTTCCAATTACTGTAGATCTGGTAATTTTCGCCTGTTAAAAGTTTCGCGAATTTATGATTTTGGGACGAAATTTGGAATTCGCGAAATTAATTTTTCTTTAGTCGCGCTATTATAATGATAATTTTCGCGAGATTCTTGAATTCGCGAATTTGTTCTCCACGCGAAATTCGAGAAAATTAGAACCTCACGAATTTTACCAGATCGACAGTATTCGAATTATAAACACAGTATATCGTCTTAACCCCTTAGGCGCTAAACACGGCTCTAGTTGTATTCAATATGTTTTATTGGCAGCTAAAATCACTGTTATTGATAATGAAATGAGTGTGTAAACAACACTTGAAGTTATGTATCGCGGTACTTCAAGTGGGTGGAAGTTAAACCCTTACAACGATGAACTATTTCTGTAAAAAACATGGCGACCAAAGTTTTCCCTTCAATTTGAAATATTGAATATCTTAGTCAGTTCTTTCTGATTCATTTAAATACATATGTGATGGGACTCCGGCATTAAAAATATTTTAATTCTTTCAGTGCGGGGGTCGTCATTATACGTCAGAATCCTCGCTCTGAAAGGCTTAAATAGGATAACTTAGCAGGCAGAGAGTTATCGTGTGATGTGCCAATGATTGCAAAATAAATGTTGTTCTCCAATTAACGCGGCACGCGTGAGCTAAGTGAAGTATGTTACACGGGGGAGCATTCTGTTTCAGACCACGACCACAGAATAGTTCACCCACGAAGCACGATTATATTCGCTTTAATATGTTTCTTTAGTCGAATAAATCACTGCTATCGGCAGCGAAATGTGTGTTTAAACTTAAATATTTGCTTGGTCTCAAATTACACACAAAAAAAAGAATTTAGCGAAGTGTGTGAACTTTTCAATTAGATAACTTGGGGTTAACGTTACCAACACATATTTGTAGCGAAATGACACCAAACAATATAAAGTGGTAGATATATGAAATTACACCAAACAAAGATTGCTAATCTATAATTAGGTAAGTTAGGGTAATCTATAAATATCTGACATGAGCTTTCCGAGTTCTAGTGATGATAGAAATAGCATTTACTGTGGATTAAACCGCAAAAGAGATAAATTATTAAATTTAGCAAATTCCAATATTTTTCTTCACTTGAAGTTGTGGATAACGGTAGCGAGACACAACTTCAAGTGGGTGGGAATTTAAATGTCTTAGCTCGGTGCTCTAAGGGTTATATCCCCTTCCTGCTAGGCCTTATACGTATATATTATAATTTTAAAATGTTCTCCAGCAGGCAGCAAACAATATAAAGGGACGCCGGACTTTGTTAAATAGTTCGTGTAGATGCTCAAAAAGTGGAAAAATTCAATTTGAGCGATTTTACCAAAATTGAAATATTTTTCGTCATTTGAAGCTTGAAAATTCGTTAGAACGAAAATTTTCATGGAACTGTTTTAATGATAGCAATATATTTTTTTCGCTGTCAACCACTGTCAACCACTTCAAGTCATCTTGATCCACTCCAAGGCGAGAATTGCGATAGCAATTCGCGGCTTGTAGTGGATGAATATTACAATGGTTAATTGAGGCTTTAAATGGGTAAGGAGTTAAAACAGCTGGTGATTTGTCACGTTGATTGTGTATTACCGGGCTAATTACACCGGTCGATTCATCTGAATTACAACCTACAACCTGAGATTAGAACCCAGCACCTGAGATCACGGCCTAATAGCGCACTGATTACTACTTTATTCACATCCACACCAGGCTCTGCTGGAAAAGAACACCAGGTTATACTCTTGTCTTGCACAATGGTAAGTTACAGTCATTTAACCCTTTGAGTGCGGAGATCAAATTTAGACGTCAGATCAGATTCTGACGTCTGTGGACGTAAGATTCTGACGCGTAAAGTCGATCCCCGCACTGAAAGAATTAAACAAAATTAAAATGGCCGTGGACCCATAACATAGGTATTCAAATGAAGCAGAAAGATTTAACTAAGGCATTTATACCAATTTCAAATTAAAAAACCCTTTGATCTCCATGGTTTATATAAAATATTTCAGCCCTTGAGGGCTTAAACCTGGAATTCATAACGCTTCAAATCAAGAAACATATTTATATTGAATTGTTAAATGGAATTAAATTGAATTGTTGGTATTTAAGGGTTAAACCTGGAATTGCTAAAGCAATTTCCAACTTCAAATCACGAAAAATATCTATATTTATATTATGAAAACAGACAACTCCAAAATGACAGTGATATTTGAATTGTAATGTAACATGAGTATACACCACTGTACACGGCCCTAGCAGCTCAAGGGTTAAGAGAATCAGCATCAATTATTGACACAGGGATAAGGATCAAGTTCGTCATAGTCATTGCGGGGGGGGGGGGATGTAGAAAGCAAAGTATCCGGCTTGAGATCACAAGGGGGATTGTGAGGCAAATATAATTCAGTTAGTCTATTGATTTTTGTAGGATGTTTGTGTCCAGGCAAGTGATGTAACCATAGCCAGTGATAAGTCCTTGCACCTGCTCTACTGGCTTACTGAGCAAGCAGGGACCCTGGGGCACTACTAGGCACTCACAGTGTATTAACACTAAAAACGCTGAAATATTATTATATAAAATATGGAGACTAAAGTTTTTTAAAATTTGAAATCATCATAAATATCTTAGTACGTGTAGTTCTTTCTGCTTCATTTGAATACATCTGTTATTGGTCCACGGACATTATACATTTTTATTATTTCAGTACATGGAGTTCAGACTTCATAATCTAAAGACGATCCTCGCACTGAAAAAGTCAAACCGTCATGATCATGGCGTCATTTTTAATTCTTTCAGTAAATGGACCGAGTTCAGACGTCAGAATCTAAAGACGATCCTCACACTGAAAGAGTCAAAGTGTCATGATCATGGCGTCTGTAAGTCGGGCTTTGTACCAGAGTAAATGCTTATATTAGCAGGACTTGTCAGTGGTGTGACGGGTGGTGCAGTAGGTTAGGTTTGAGTGGTGTCAAAAGGATAAACTGCAGTCTCAGATAGTCCCTAATTATCAAGTACGATAAATCAAACCAATGTTGATTTAATGTTGGTCCACCGTCTACGACGCTGGCCCAATAGTTAATCAACATTTAGCCAGCGTCCTCGTTGGTCATTGTCAGGCAGTCCGTTGTAGACAGCTTAGCCCTTGGGAAGTACGAGAGACGATAGTCCGCTATCTCCCAGAGGTCACTGCATTATAAGCACGTGATCAGCCTGCCAAATCAACACATCTGGTGACGCCCTCTGGTGACTGTCAGTAACATTACACGGTGTCTCAACTGGAAGACATGCCTCACAAAGAGCTATGTTGCTTTTAACCTCTCTTTAAAAGGTTGAAAGGTTACGCTCACGCTATTTTCTCTCGGTATTGAGGTCATCACCTTTTCTTTTGATAATTATTTTTTTGCATTTAAGACAGTTTTCAAACAAATAAATATATCAGAAGAAAAATTATATGATCACATATAAAAAGATAAATTTTGTTAAAACGATAAAGCGGCCATGTATATGATTATGTCACAAGAATTGGTTACATACAACTGAACGCGTATGGATGACGGTATATTTGAACAGAATACATAGAAATGTACACAGTTTAATAGTCAGTCAATTATTATTTAACTTCACTTTTAGTCATTTAAGCTACGTTTCCATTTGTCCGTATCCTATCAGTATCCACATTCCATTCGTATTCCATCCGTAATAAATAAAATTCGTTTTTATAATAAAACAGAAGGTTCATTTCCATGATTGTGTCTGTATCTCATCCGTACTCCAGCCGTATGTCATCCGTATCGCATCCGTATATTTATCTCCATGTCGCGATTTTCGACGGATACGGATGGTATACGGATGGGGAAATCTGAAGATATGACGTCATTCTTGAAGTATTTCCCACGTGTTGTGGTCCCACAAAAATCCATGTCCTTTTTTCAGTCCATGAAAGTAGTCAAGCTGCAGATGTATAGGCTTATAGACGTAGGCTAATGTACACTCTACTACTAATATTTTAATTCGCTCAGCGCGAGGAGCGTCTTTATACGTTAGAATCTGACGTCTGTGGACGTCACATTCTGATGATAAAAACAGTCCCTACACTGAACGAAGCAGAATATTTCTAACGGTCCTAGACCGATAACGTATTCAAATGAAGCGGAAAGAGCAGACATTTCAGGGTAAATTGGTTTGAACAAAGTCTCGATCCCCAGCAATAACAGTTATTGTGAATGGCATAGTATTCACCAGTTTCTCCTATTTATCATTAGGACAAGGGACGAATAGCCGTTTTTAGCGGGCTATTATCGTATTTACTCGTTCGTATTGATTCCGATGCGGAGGCAAATATTTAGCTAAAAGACTGCTCCACTGTGACAAGGGACGAATGACCCGTATTTTTGTACGCTATTCCGGAGATCAATACATTGGAAAAATACTGGTGGCTTCCGAGTAAAAGGGTGGGGGGCATGGTGAATTATTGAGCGTTTTCTTTACTTACTCAATAAGGGGTTATGGGCATGCCTAGGGTATTTACTCCCAGACATGTCCAGGCAGCCAACTCAGCGAAATACTACGGACAAAACTGAAAATACAGGAATTTGTTATTCATAAATGGGGAATCTCCAGGTAATCCTCACAACGCGGAAATGTTATTGTATAAACCACGAAGACCAAAGTTATCCTAAATGTCTTAGTTAGGTCTGTCTGCTTCATTTGAATACATATGTTATGAATTTACGACAATTATACATTTTTAATTCTTATAGTGCGGGGATAGACTTTAGACGTTAGAATCTGACGTATATAATACAGCGCGGGGATCGACTTTAGAAGTCAGAATCTGACGTCTGTAGACGTCAGATTATGAGGTCTTAAGTCGGTCCCCTCACTGTATAGACGTCATCTTCTGACGTCTAAAGTCGGTCCCCGCACCAAAAGCGTAAAAGTAGCTAAATTAACCTGTTTCATAACAATATTTGAGGTCATGTATATCGGGAGATGTTGCTCACCATCCCACTTTGATCTTGCCCGACAGGAGTTGATGTTGCGGCTATTAATAGCGGCCCACCTGCCAACCACGTAAAGTGCCCTAGATAAGCCATTAATAACGACAGATCTGACAGCCCCGTTAAGTGTCCTAGAAAGCCATTAAGAATCTACTGTAACCAAGTTATGATATCCACCACGATAGGTAGTCCATTAACAGCGACTGTCATCAATCATTTGCTGGGAAGTACTCATAAAACCTCTCGGCTGCTCCTTCTTCGTGAGTCCTCTGTCACGAGACTACAGCTGAGCAAATACACTTATAACACATACAGTTATATTACAGTATATCATGTCACTTATCACCTGCGGGAGTCTGTTACCCTGGTTACTCTCAGTAATAAAAGACTTAAAGTCTTCATGAATGACATTCTACCAAACTTTGTAAACTCTCTCGGGGAGTTTGTATCATGTGTGATGCAATTTGAAACAGAACTGGAGCAAATGCTGAGCTATAATATGTTTTTGTGACAGTTTTTGGTATGGGGTATAGTACATAAGCATGTATATAGCACGAAACTGCCAATAATTTTTTCTGGAGCAAATTATTCTCTGTTCTCTCTCCCGTCTTTTTTAAATATATATCTCTACAGATATTGAAAATAGCAATCTCCAAAACTATTTGATAATTCAGCATTTACCTCAATCTATTGTGTTAATTTTAGTGACATTTTATTATTTGATTTAAATTGATTTTAAACTTTTTGAAAATCTAGAATTCAAGGGTTAAAACACTGTGTGCACCTTGTGCAGCAACGTGATGATTAGTAGAATTTCCGAGAAGATGTAGGTCAAATTATGGGAATGACAATGTGGAGTATTGAAAATCCACAATGTGGAGTATTTGGCATGCACATGTATAAGGCTATGGATTATATCATGAATGATAACAGGCCAGATATCAAAATAGATATTGAAGGAACAGGTGCCATTTTGTATACATTGCATTCAAAATTTTAATTGAACCCTAATCCTGCTGAATTGCCTGCTTATAGTTTTCATTTATTAGAAGCTGGAATTGCTGACGCAATTTTACAGCTTCAAATGACGAAAAATATGTACATTTAAAAAAAAAGATTAAAATTATTGATTTATTGGATTAACTAAGCATCTACCCAAAATTTTGATCCAATTGAGTGATATTTCCACACATCCTTGAAACAGTGAATATGTGGTTCCAGCAGCACAAGGGTTATACTTGAATTGTTTGTAAACATCTTACAAAGTGAATTATTTGAAAAACGGATTTATCTCAATTATCACAAATCATATCACCATTATCTGTGTCATTTTATATGATTGGAAATTGGGCTAGTTTAGGGGTCTTGTCAAGATAAAAAAACAAAAATCAGAGAAAAACTCGGATTGGTCAGACCCCACCCACCCACCTCCACCCCTTATCCTTATTCAAAAAATAATACAAATCTGAGTTGGGGCTTGAACAACCCACCCACTTCCGAGTTTTTCTCGGATTTTTGTTTCAACTTGGCAAGACCCCTGATAAAGATAGAGGGGATACATTGATAATTGAAGTAATAGAAAACGCTGGAGCAGCAGAAACGAAGAAGGGATACGAGTTAGATAAATAACATGAATAAAATAAAACCAGACTGACGTGAAATGTCAGTTTGGCCTCAGATGCTGGCCAGCATTGGCCCAACAATGTACCAAGATTACCAGTTTTCTGCACGCGTTCCTATTGCTTACGGGGAGGTATATGGGTCTCAGGAGACTCAATTCTAAAGGTTCCTTGACATTAGAGCATATCATTCTGGGGAATTATTTCATTGTCTAAAACGCATAAATTTATGGTGACCCATTCACAGTAGAGGGGATGGTGCGTGAGATTCATTCACTTGGTTTGGTTCACAGTCAGCCAAGCACTCCTGCACCTTTCTATAGATGCATACCATTTAGCAGACCCGCTAGGAAATTATTCACTTCAACCCTTTTAAAAGCGCTAAAATAAGTAATTTAAATTTCACCCACTTGAAGTTGTGTCTCGCTACCGCGACCCACAACTTCAAGTTGGTGAAAATGGCGAAACCAAACAACTTCAAATATTGATGTTTAAACACACATTTCATTCCCAATGACAGTAATTTGATCAGCGAATAAAACAATTTTAAAACGACCATAGTCACACTTAGTGGTTTAAGGGTTACTGTGAACGTGAACGGACTACTAATCAGCCATTACTAATCCACTGCAATCGTGTTAACGAATTACTAAGCCGTTACCACGATTACCGTTACAGCGGAAAAACGGATTATGCGGACTAATTAGTTAGATTAGACTATCCATACAGGATTGCTACTGATCTATTATAACGGACTACTATATCCGCTATACTTGAATACTAACCTTTAATAAGGGACTATTAATCCATTATAATGGACTAGCATTCCGCTCTAATGCACTATCTATCCATTATCATTAACCATAAATCTATTATAATGAACGATCTATCAATTATATAATGGACTATCTATCAATTATATAATGGACTATCTATCAATTATAATGGACATTCTATCCATTATCATGGACAATCTATCCATTATAATGGACAATGTAATGGACTATCTATCCATTGTAATAAAATATATATTCATTGTAATGGACTATCTTTCCATTATAATGGAATATATATTCATTGTAATCGACTATCTATCCATTGTGGGCGGGGGCCCTAGGGTAGTGGTTAGCACCGCTGCCTTTCACGCCAGAGTTCGGGGTTCGGTTCCCGGTCTCGGAGGTTTGAAAGAGACAAAAATGTCTCTTCCCCATCCACGTGTGAAAGTCGGTATTGTGGGGAGCCTCCGTGACCGAGAGGTAGTGTGCTCGGCCTCAGTCCGCCAGGGCTCTAATTTCGAATCCTGTGTCTGGAGGACAGTGTCATCTCAATCATCTCACCATCCTCAGGAGGTTCTCCTGGCACAGTTTAGCCTATATGTGCACAAAGGTGGCTTAAAGCCCGATTCATTTCATTTTTATCTATCCATTGTAATGGGATATATTTTCATTGTAATCGACTATCTATCCATTGTAATGGAATATATATACTCATTGTAATCTACTACAGGCCCGGTGGAAGCAAAGTAGAAGTGGTCCGGCTGTGATACAGGCCTATTCTAGGGGGGTCAGGGGGCATGCTCCCTCTGGAAAAAGTTGGAAGAAATAAGTGCTCTGAGAGCCATTTTCCTGCATTTTGACTGAAAACCGGCCGGACCGATTTCGCCGGCCCTGGACTATCTATCCATTGTAATGAAATATATGTTTATTGCAATGGACTATCTATCCATTATACTGGACCCTCTATCCGTTATAATGAATCATCTATCAATTAGAAAGAATTAGCAATCGTTTATAATGAACTATCTATCAATTATAATGGACAATAATCCAATTACCGGAGCGGTTGCTAGTTTTCATAAGTAGGTTTATTACGACATCAAGCTAAACAGATTATGATGTTGTGAGGTTTTCGGTGCTTGGGACATGGAGGGTTATTGAGAGTGTTTTCCTTGACTCACCCGATAGGAGATTCTGGGCCTAGGATTTACACACATATATTCGCAGACATTTCTCTGCAGCTGCTGAAATGCGTGTCTGTCACCTACCCTATCGGATTGTCCCAAGAGTAAGGCTGGCTTTAACTTAGGGTCAAATTGTCCATGTCAGTTTGGGGCTAGACAATGATGGTTTCTTTGCGGTTTCTCTCTGTTACGGCCATTTTACCTCTAAAACATGCGGTTACCTTGCCGTTACCATGGGGACGACCATGGGGTTACCATGAGGTTGTTTAGCACTAACGTTACAGTTGTCACGGTAAGTGTGAGGTTATTTTCCACTTATAATACGGCTGCTACGGTCATATGCGGTTTATGTAAAATCTGCTTACGGACCCCAATTTTTTTTTGCTCTTTTTGTGTAAATATATCTTAGGGGCCCGGGCAACCCATTTCCAAGTTTTGTTTCTAATAAGACTCTAGTATGACTGTTGCATTGTTGTAGGATGAAACATTCAGCTATGCAGTATGGAGTGGCATGCTCGTTTATTAGTCCCTAGGGCCACTTTGTTTTTTATCTGGTTTAGATTGGAAAAAATCCAAAACCTAATTTGGAAAAGGAGTGTTATATCATTCGTCCCACAATCCTCAAGGGGTTCTCTTGGCCCAGTTTATGTTCACAAAGGTGGCCTAAAACCCATCCATTCATTCTCACTAAAATCCTGCCTCTTTGCTCTTTCTTCTACAAGCAGGGGTTTAATGTATAGGCCTATCAGTATCACTCAACTAATTCTTATCTCTCGTCTTCGCTGAAGTTAAATTTCTTCAATTTATCCACTTGTCAAACTCCCCCCCCCCCCCCCCTCCCAACTCTCTTCTTCAACAGCACCATAAACCTACACTCCTGGCGCTCTCAACTCATCAGTTTTTTTTAATTTGTAGGCCTACAAGTTGCACACGCTGATACAAGAAAGATGAGTTTGTGCGAAAATGAACAGACAAGAAAGTGTTCATCAAGTGACCACCAAGTGACCGAAAGTTAGCCGTATGGTGAACGCAAGCTGATTGCACCATGAACCTGTTAAGACCGCCGTTGCAAAATGTGAAGGTTGACATGCGGTTCCTGGCGGTCAAGGTGCGGCCAGCGGTCACCATGAGGTTAATGTACGGTCGATTTGCGGACAGTTTTCGCAGGGTCAGCATGCGGACATCTGCGGGTATCGTGCTGTTGATACGGTCAAGCTAATTTACTAACCGTATCCTTAACAAAAACTGAACTATTCGCTTGGTTTGACCAAACACAACAGTCATCAGGGTCATAACATTATAATTATGATTATTGTTTTGGTATTTGATCGGTCCAAATACATGATTTCTGGCTGTCTCTTCTAAACACTTTTCGAGATACATTGTTTGTGAAAAAAAATATATTTTAAGACGCCGCATACCTTAAAACAAATATGTAAATGTGTGTTGTTTGGTTCTTTACACCGACATCGTGACAAGAGATATGCTATCATTCTTACAAATGAGATTCTGGTTCATTTATTATGAAGGTATATCCACTGATATCGTGTCGTCCATCATCATCACTGGGATGTATCCGTATTTTATATTAACACTCTGACAGTATTTATCGTGACATTTGACAGATCGCTATCTATCTTTCACGTTTATTATTAACATGATCAAGCGCTCAGCTCTTGCATAGATTTCAACAACTGTGTTTTTTTCTGAAAAAGGAATCCTGTGTGGCGAGTATAAATGACAATTATTAACAACCCTTGACGTGGGAGATATAGTATTTACCCATTGACGTGGCAGATACCGTTTTTAACCCTTGACGTGGCAGATACCGTTTTAAACCCTAAACGTGGGAGATACCGTTTTTAACCCTTGACGTGGGAGATAACGTTTTTAACTCTTGACGTGGGAGCCTTGACGTGGGAGATACCGTTTTTAACTCTTGGCGTGGGAGATACCGTTTTTAATCCTTGACGTGGGAGATACCGTTTTTAACCCTTGGCGTGGGAGATACCGTTTTTAATCGTTGACGTGAGAGATACCGTTTTTAACCCTTGACGTGGGAGATACCGTTTTTAATCCTTGACGTGGGAGATACCGTTTATAACATTGACGTCGGAGATACCGTTTTAAACCCTAGACGTTGCAGATACCGTTTTTAAACCTTGACGTGGGAGATACCGCTTTTAATCCTTGACGTAGCAGATACCATTTTTAGCCCTTAACGTCGGAGATACCGATTTAAACCCTTGACGTAGGTTATACCGTTTTTAACCCTTAACGTGTGAGATACCGTTTTTAACCGTTGACGTGGGAGATACCGTTTTTAATCTCTGACGAGGGAGATACTGTTTTAACTCTTGGCGGGGGAGATACCGTTTTTAACCCTTGACGTGGGAGATACCGTGTTTAACCCTTGACATGGAAGATACCGTTTTCAACCCTTGAGATACCGTTTTTAACCCTTGACGTGGGAGATACAGCTTTTAAACCTTGACGGCTTCCACTACAATCCGCGAATTGCTGTCGCAATTCTCGACTTCTAGTGGATGAAGATGATTGGATGTGGGTGAGAAATTAAAGAAAATTGCCATGTATTGGTAAACCAGTTTCATGGAAATTTTCGTTCTAAAACACTTGGTTGTAGGAAAATTAAGTCTGTTCTCCGGGATGTAAAATGATGCTTTAATGCATTCTGAGGGCTTAAAGGGATAAACCGCTAAGTGCTACTATAGTCGTTTCTAATCCGTTTTATTAACCGTTTAAATCACTCTTGTTGGGAATGAAATGAGTGTTTAAACATCAACATTTGCAAATGTTTTGTCTTAAACTAAACAAATATGAGTAATTTTTAACCAATTGAAGTTGTGGGTCGCGGTAGCGAGACACAACTTCAATTGGTTGAAAATATAAATCATTTAATTCATCGGATAATGGTTTAAGCATATGTTTTCCAATGTGAATGTTTTACTTAGGAAACACATGCAATGAATAAAGTGGGTCACTGCGTTGAAAGGATTAGGGACTATGTGGAGATTGGATTCCAGTGAAATAGGAAGACGTGTAGGCGTCCGTCTATTCCTGTTTTGTTTGTCACGGCGCCGGGTGTTAATTGATTGCGTAATGTGTAATTAGCAGGTGCCGTGTAATTACATGTATAAGGTTATCTGAACTTGACACGTCAACAAGAACAGCACTGCTAATGAACATCCAATTAGGCTTCTGTTCATCACACCCATGTTTACGCCACCGAAACTGATATTAAAGGTGCACATTAACATGAGAAATTGTATCTATTTCAAATGACAGAATGATTACATGGATGAATGAATGAGAAAAATGATATTAAATTAGGTACACGAGATTGAAATTGTTATATATACTACAAACGACTGAATTAATAAATTGATGAATGAATGAATGAATGAATGAATGAATGAATGAATGAATGAATGAATGAATGAATGAATGAATGAATGAATGAAAGAACGAGCGAACGAACGAACAAACGAATGAATGAATGCATTGAATGAATAAATGAAATAGAATGAATGAATTTATGAATGAATGAATGAATGAATAAGTGAATGAATGAATGAATGAATGAGTGAATGAATAAATGAATGAATGAAGGAATGAATAAAGGGATGAATGAATGATGAGTGCATATATGAATGGATGAATGAATAAATGAATTGGTAGGCGAATGAATGAATGAATGATAAATGCATATATGAATGAATAAATGAATGAATAAGGAATGAATAAATGAATGAAATAATGAATGAATGAATGAATGAATGAATGAATGAATCAATCAATCAATCAATCAATCAATCAATCAATCAATGAACTAATGAATGAATGAATGAATGAATGAGCGGATGAATAAATAAACGAATGAATGTATGACTGAATAAATTAACGCATAAAAAAATAAATGAATGAATGAATGAAAGAATGAAGGAATGAAACAATAAATGAATGAATGCATATATGAATGCATATATGAATGAATGAATGAATGAATGAATGAATGAATGAATGAATGAATGAATGAATGAATGAATGAATGAATGAATGAATGAATGAATATTACCACATTACGCGCCATGGTATTTCATTGGAATATTCGATCACTTTAAGTTATGTCACGCTACTGTGACACCAACTTCCTGTGGTAAAAATAATTAATATTAGTATAATTATGAATGAATGGTGGATAAATGAACAAATAAGTGAATGAATGAATGAATGAGTGAACGAATGAACGAACGAACGAATAAATGAATGAATGAATGAATGAATGAATGAATGAATGAATGAATGAATGAATGAATGAATGAATAAATGAATGAATGAATATATGAATGAATGAATAAATGAATTGGTAGAAGAATGAATGAATGATGAATGCATATATGAATGCATATATGAATGAATATATGAATGAATACATGAATGAAATAATGAATGAATGAATCAATGAACGAATGAATGAATCAATGAATGAGCAGATGAATAAATAAACGAATGAATGTATGAATGAATAAATGAACCGGTAAAAAAAAAATGAAAGAATAAATGAAAGAATGAAAGAATGAATGAATGAATGAATGAATGATTGAATGAATGAATGAATGAATGAATGAATGAATAAATAAATGAATGCATGAATGAATGAATGAATGAATGAATGAATGAATGAATGAATGAATGAATGAATGAATGAATATTACCACTTTACTCGCCATGGTATTTAATTGAAATATTCGAGAACTTTAACTTATGTCACGCTATTGCGACCCAAACTTCCTGTGATAAAAATAATTAAAAATAGTATAATTATCGCTACCTTGGATATAAAAGGGTCTATCTGCCCCTTTGTGAAGTGGCAGATACACCCTTTGATATCCAAGGGGACGATATATTCTGACCTAACATGTGTGATTCCAGGCGATTGAACACAACATTTTACTTCCTACGGATTTTATGTTGAAAGAGTTAAGGTCTACATGGAGCTTGGATTCGTAACAGAAATAGGAAGGCGTGTAGACCCCTATATTCCCCTTCTGTTTGTCAGGCGCCCGGGTGTTAATCTGTTAATTGATTGCGGATTGTGTAATTAGCGGGTGCCGTTTAATTAGTGTATAAGGTTTTCTGATAGGAGAGCTTGACACGTCCACAAGAACAGCACTGCTAATGAACATCCAATTAGGCTTATCATTATCTACCTCCAGTCACACCCATGTTTACGCCACCGAAAACTGATATTAAAGGTGCACATTAAAGCGACACAATCAGGGTAAATATCATCCGAAAGCCAAAATTGTATTTTCATTTCTTGATATGGGCATTAAAATGTGAACATGTCCATAGACAACGAACGAACGAACGAACGAACGAACGACCGAACGAACGAACGAACGAACGAACGAACGAACGAACGAACGAACGACCGAACGAACGAACGAACGAACGAACGAATGAATGAATATCACCACATTATTCGCCATAGTATGTACTAATAATTGAGATTTTCGATCACTTTAATTATGTCAAGCTACTGCGACCCACAACTTCCTGTGGTAAAAACAATTTATCGTCGCCTTGAATATGAAAGGGTGTATCTGCCACTTTGTGAAGTGGCAGATACACCCTTTCGTATCCAAGGGGACGATATATTCAGACATTTGCCATGTGTAATTCCAGGCGATTCAACACAATATTTCACTTCCTACGAATTTTATTCAATGATTTGTAAAGGATTTTCAAGGACTACAAAAATATTTCCATGCACAGACACAAAAAGTGAGAGCAGCATTGATTTGAGCACAACATGAACTGCTAAAAAGATTGTCAATTTATCATGATCATGATGATCGTCAGCAGCAAACTTAATTGCAGTAATTTTCGCCTTTTTTGAGGTCGATGATAAGAGATTTAAATCAACTACATGTACAAAGAGCTCGAAATACATCGCCCGGGTCGTATGTCGTGCTTCTGGGATCTCTATACGAACACATCTCCTTCAGTCAATGCATTGGCGCAAAACCAAATACAGGATTGCTTTCAAAATCAACACATTAACGTAAAAAAATTGGCGAGTGATCAACATGTCTACCTGTGAGTTAGTCTACTATCACTATTTATCCTGCTTCTATAAAGACGACTTTTGACCGGCAATGGCCATGATATCTATTATGGAATGACTGAGGTTCCTCTGGACTGAAATAACCATAATTTAGGCGGATAGAAAGTTGTATATATCCTATCCTATATCCCAGTGAGATCCAGAGGGTTAGACATGAGGGCCCTCTAGTGGCGGGTGATAGAGGTGCGAGTTATTGTCACGTGACACGCGCTGGCACAGCGCATGCGCCGGTAAAAGGTTGTATTCACAGCCGGGAGATGTGGCGCCTGAATGAGAACACGATAAGAGCACGCTCAGAGCACGCTCGCCTGATCTGATCAACAATAACACCTTTAATTATCAAGCTGCAGCCATTGTTCATTGCATAATGAGTAGAAAACTGCTCAGACGATGAAAAAACAGTATTAACCCATCAAGGGCTTAACCCTTAAAGCGCTGATTTATTTTTATATAAACCATGGAAACCAAAGGGTTTTTTCAATTTGAAATCATCATAAATGTTTTAGTTAGCTCTTTCTGACTCATTTGAATACCTATGTTATGGGTCTACGGTCATTAGAAATATTTTTACTTTTACAGTGCAGGAATCGACTTTAGACGTCAGAATCTCACGTCTACAGACGTCAGATTCTGACGACTAAAGTCGATCCCCGCACTGTAGGATTTTAATCCTTGGTTTTATTAACAGGTCACAGTTGTTGGGAATGAAATGTGTGTTAAAACATCAAGACAAGCAAGTGTTTAGCCTCAAATTAAACAAATGAGTAAGTTAAACCACTTTAAATTTCCTTTAATTTAATGTTTCACCCACTTAAAAATGTGTCTCGCTACCGCGAACCACACCTTTAAGTGGCCGAAAATTACTCATATTTGTCTAAGAGGTTTTGTGAAGTTGAAAAAATCAAAAAATCCGAGAAGTAGTAGTAGTAAATCCTTGCTCGCCCGATAAGGGGTTCTGGGCATGTCTAGGGGATCTACCCCGGCCGGACACTTGGATTTCGCTGTGCAACTTAATGCTGAAACTCCATGGCATTTCGCGAAGCTCTGCTATCCTCGGGTGGGATAGTCCCCAGAGTAACAGTAGGAAGGGTAACTCCATTCATTCCCCGTGAGAGACCTAATGTCAAACACTCTATAGTCGGTTATTTAAGGCTACCACAGCCTACACCAGCGCCTGCAATGATGCGAGAGCTGCATTGGCACCGCAGTTGAGCGGAGGAACCAGGTTATGCCACTGGCAATCCGCCCGAAGATTATGGCCAGATACGAGGAGGCTGCAGCTTCCCTTGGATTATTGCTGTAGACTACTGCTTCCGTACCATGCCATACAGCATGCAACTGGCGGAACAGATCCCTAATGACCCTCTCTGGATGGGGGCGAAAAGTATTACTACTAGCAATCATCCCAGTACTCCCCCCCCGAGAAAAAAAAACGAGAAAGACTTGTAAGTGGATGGGTGGGTGAAGCTTCAACTCAAATCTGGCCAATCCAGCTTTTTCTCGACTTTTTAACTTGACAAGACCTCTAATTTGAGACCAGAATTTAGAATTTCTACAGAGTGAACATCAATAGAGTTTATCTCATTTAACAAGAGGACGGAAGTCCTATATCATCCCTACCATAAATTAGGTGGCTCAGTTTTTGCTGTCGCAAATATTTAAAAAGTGGTGGAAATTTTAAATTTCAGTAAAATCACCTCACATTTCCAGATGGTGAGTAATGTGATTGTAAAATGTGAATCATTTCTGACCTTCATTTTTGAGTTTTTGCTATTGCAAAAAAATATGAAGTTCATCCATGGCGGCCATTTTGAATTTCAGCAAAAACTTTAAAAAATGTCGTGAGGAATGTGATTGGGAAATTTAAATAATTTCTGACTTTCAAGTTTTAGAGTTTTTGCGCTCACAAAAAAATTAAAGTTGATCTGTGGCGGCCATTTTTTATTTCAGTAAAACCTTGAAAAAAATCACAAATCACCTGCACATCTCCATATCGTGGGGAATAGAAAGGTTTTAGAGTTTTTGCGCCCACAAAAAAGTTGACCTCTGGCGGCCATTTTGAATTTTGGTAGCATTTTTAAAAAATCACTTGCACATCCCCAAGATGCTAGAGATGTCATGATAAAATTTAAAAAAAAATGACCAGTAGTTTTTTGCGCCCACAAGAAGACGTGACGCAAGACGCCTGACAGAATCCTGGGACGACTAAAATCCCCCCTCCCCTAGGGGCGGGGGATAAAACTATATTGACACGATAAAATATATTGAAAATGATTATAGTTGTGTTTAACGCTTAACCCTCTCAGTGCGTGGATCGACTTTAGACGTCAGAATCTGACGTCTATAGACGTCAGATTCTGACATCTAAAGTCGATACCCATCAGAATCTGACGTTAATAGAGGTCGTCAAAAGCGATCCCAGCCCTGGAAGGATTAAAAAATTATAATGGCTGTAGATGCATAGCTATTCAAACGAAGAGAAACAGCTAAATAAGACATTTATGATGATTTCCAATTGGTCTCCATGGTATATACAAAAATATTTCAGTGTTGTAAGGGTTGAAAGGTTAGAACCGGTATATCGTGTTTTCTCAGCAAACATGCAACATTCATCCAATGCTGTATTGATGTTGGCCCACCGTCTACAACGCTGGCCCGCTGTCTGAAGCGTTACCCACGTTACCGTTGTCGGTTGCAAATTGAACATTTAAATGAGAATCACGTCAGACAAATTAGACTGAGTAATGGATGCATGTTATCTGACGGTTATTGCATTCCTGGCCAAATGACGTATTGATTAAATAAATGACGGATGGATTTCCAGTAATCCGCCTGGCCGCATGGCTGGTGCGTATTTACAACCAGGAAAAAACATTCGGAAAAACCTCAAAATTTCCAATAAATCAAGTTTTTTCATGGATGCAGCATTGGAATCAAAATAACTTGCTTGTCACGGTATTGTTTTTAGATTCAGAGCTGACGTAATTTGGAAATATAAAACTGAAAAAATGAGAAAAATGGATTGCATATAAACATAATGCTAGAAATATTACCATAGAAAACGTGTGTTTTTAGAAATATCAAAATATAATCAAATACCAAATAATTCACGCTATCGTTTTCTACAGAGCATGTTGAATTAAAGCAAACGTAATAAAGTTTGTTGACAATGTCAGATAGGTGTCAAATTCAGATTCCCAATGAACAAAACCATGTTTTGCAAAGATACAAGACATACAGAGATGTGTACCGCTGTCCAGTCACAGCATGAAGTGGGTGAACATGAATAGATATGTACAATTTAATTGTCAATCAGCTAGTGTTAATATGAAAGGAGAGCACACATCAAACACGAGACGTTGACCAGATGAAGGGTTAATGTTAGGTCACCGTCTACGACGTTGGCACAACATCAACCAAACATTGGGTAGTCATCGGAAAAAGGACATTAAAAACTAGAAATACTAGGCATGTTTCTATGGTGGCACGTGTGAGCGATATACTAGGGGGTTTCAACAGGCTGGGTGTAGAATGTGCCGCGGGGTATTTCATTCTGTACTTGGGGTTTATTTAGTGCTATATTTAGCAATATGCCTTATAATAACCTACTACGAAGACAACAAATCCATGTTTTTTAGCAACTTATAATGTAGTGGGTGTGATTAGTGTCTAACCCTTTAGCACTAAGCACGATTTTAGTCGTTCTTAATTGCTTTAATTACCCAATCAAATCACTGTTATTGGGAAATGAGCCTTTAAACATCAAGATTTTCAAATATTGAATGAGTGTTCAAACATCCAAGATTTGCAAATATTTGGTCTCAAATTAAATAAATGTGAGTAAAGTTGTGGGTCGCGGTAGCGAGACACAACTTTAAGTGGGTGAAAATTTAAATCCTATAACTTAGTGTTTTAACCCTTACAGCGCGAGGATCGACTTTACCGTCATAATCTGACGTCTGTAGGCGTCAGATTTCGACGTCTGAAATCGATCCCTTCACAGTTAGAGTAAACATATTTCTAATGGCCGTAGACCCATAATATAGGTATTGAAATGAATCAGAAGGAGCTAACTGAGACATTTATGATGATTTCAAATTGATAAAAACCCTTTGGTTGCCATGGTTTGTACGAAAGTATTTGAGCGCTTTAACCCTTTAAACGTCGGTGCCGCATATATTCTGGTTTTCATTTTTTATTAGCACATTAAATACCACATTTTAAATATGTTAAAGATAAAATGTGACATCAAACAGCAAGATTTGACAAAAAATTGACCTCCATTTTGTCAAATCTGAATAATTTTCACTCACTTGAAGTTGTGGATCGCGTCAGCGAGACACAACTTCAAGTGGGTGAAAATTCAAATTGAATAATTTGGCGGTTAAAGGGTTAATAAATCAAACTGACTTTAATTGTGTGACGAGATAATTACGCAGGTGACATGTAATTAAAAATTGTCATTTCCTTTCTAGAGATTTTGATTTGGCCTACATTGCTCGCAGTGCATCCCCGGCTAGCAGAAGGAGTTGGACCCATGGTGATTGAAAATGTTGGGCCAGCTTCGCATCCTATTAAAATTGGATCAACATCTCATGTTTGCAGGTGGGCCTAGAATTCCATCCTACAGAAAGACACTGCTGCCTTGTGATTTAAACAGTGACACCCCCCCCCCATTTCCCCCGCTGACCTACTTTTTTGTAGCATCTCTGCAATAATATAGATAATGATACAGACAGACAGACAGAAAAACAGACGTTTTTTTATTATATATTTTTCCCCGCACCAAATAAATAATGTAGATAATGATAGAGCAACAACATTCTGTCATCAAAACGTGAACCATTCAACCAATGTTAGCTTAAGGTTGGACCACCGCCTCAGACTCTGGCCCGACATTAAACCAACAATGTTTGTTTTAAGTTCAATTCATTGATCTCCATCGTGAACACGCCAGCTTACACAATGTGTTGATCTTATTGGAAATAAAATGGGCGCTTAAACATCAAGATTTAAAAATGTCTGGTTTCAAATTGAACAATTATCAGTAATTTTTACTCACTTTAATTTGTGGTCCATGGTAGCGAGCCACAACTTCAAGTGGGTGAAAATTTAAATATGATAATTTATTGGGTGAAGGGTTAAGGTTATTTTCATGTTGCCACAGGAGCACTACCAAGAAGAACTGGTACTATGGCAGAGTTATAATTATATGAATATTGCCTTAAGTAGATATCTGCACAATCATGGCAATATCGCGACAGAAGGAAGCCCGAAGCCGGGACTATGCCCTTCTCTTAATTTAAATGACTTTAAGTGTTCTTTATAGTGCACAGTACCATAGGCAACACTGTAAACCCCAGGCCTTTGAAAAGTTTGGAGCACTGTATGTGTACAACCACAATGACAAATATCCGAACCGATCGGGATTCGAACCTGGTACCTCCAGGTTACTAGCCCCAGTCGATAAGAAAAAGCCATCGGGGCCGGCCACTATGTCACAGATATAGCAGCAATAGTATCCATTCGCTCAAAAATGTAGAGTATGTCATAGTGGTACGTATATGATTAAATTACAAAATCTAAATTAAGACACAAAGACATCCCGCAGGAGCTTGTATCATGGTGTGTATTCCACATCATATGTTTTATAGCTATGTGGGATTTGGGAGGTATATACTGTAGATCTGGTAATTTTCGTGTTTGATTCTGGGACTTTTCACAAAGCTTAGAATTCGCAAATATTTATTTTTCTTTAGTAGCGCTATTGTGATAATAAATTTTGTGAGATTCTTGAATTCGTGAATTTGTCCTCCTCGCGAAAATTAAAACCTTGTGAATATTACCAGACCTACAGTATTATGTGCCTGGACACAGTAATTAATGTTCAGCTGACTGGAATGATAATAAATGCTTATGGTAATATCTCATCAAGCACGAGACACTAGACCAATGTTGTTTCAATGTTAGATCGACGTAGAAGACAGTGGGCCATTATTGAAATAACATTGCTTCAATGTGTCATGCTGGGATAAAATAGATGTGTTGTACATAATAATCTCATCATTTTGGTATTAAAAGGTCATACACGCCACTCTACAACTGGCAGATGTAACAGTAACGATTGAACATAAAAAATTCTCAACCTTGCTTCTGAGGAAATGACATCGTCATGAATGAAAGATGACTACAATTGTAATTTGAGCCCCTGTTTTTCCAGATATATAGCATTTGTTTGTTCAGTGGGCTTGTGACGTCAGCTCACATACAACCTTACAAACATTCCATCACTAAGCTAGTTCAGAAGACGACGATGATGCTCCACACATGCTGTGACCCAGTCAATGCTGACTACAATACCAACCTAACATTCACTTACCTTTGAATAGCTATAAATGAAAATAAACATCAACCAAGGTCGATTCAGCTAAACTTTATTGTGGTTTCAAGTGAACTCGTTCATCAACTCTTTCAGACCAGAGAATTAGCGAGGTAAAGAGTGGTCTCATATTTACCTTAACAAACACCCCCCCTGCTTAGTGAATTCTGGAGACAGTTTGGGAACATGTCACCATTCTATTAAATTAGTAGACTACCAGTAATTATAAATATCCCACTGAATAACAAAGGGTGTACAGTAGAACCTGCTATGAGCAGCCACTCTTATGAGCAGCCAATCTCTTATGGGAGGCCACTTGGCCATTCCCCAAAGTGACATTTTGTATACAAATGAACCTCCCATGCCCAGAATAAACAGACACCTGAATCAAAAGGCCACTTTTCCTGTGTCACAAGGGTGGCTGCTCATAGCAGGTCCTTCAGTATTCACTACTCTGGTTCCCAGAGCCACACTACGCGGCGTGGCCGAGCTTCATGTAGCTTCTGGTATGCCCCAGTGGCGAATGTTTGTGACTTGTTGCTATTATAAAATGAAAATAGGGTAATCCCCGAATTCAGAAATTTTTGAAAGGTCACTTGCCCGGATGAAGAGTTGTTCACAGTATTGTATTTCCCCTCTGACGCATTGCCTCAATAGCACAGGCATGATAGTCACGTGAATAAGAACCCTGGCCAATACCCGGCCATAAATGAAATTGGCCGGGCTCGCCAGGCAAAGTATTCACCAGGTTTAGGTAACAAAGGGTGTATACACCAAGTGTCTCTATGTCTGGGTAATAAAGGGCATATTCACCAGGTGTCTCTATGTCTGGGTGATAAAGTGCATATTCACCAGGTGTCTCTGCGTCAGAGTTATAATAAAAGTTGTACTCACCAGGTGTCTCTATATCTGGGTTTAGTCTGTCTTTCTGATGGACAGCGTCAGTCTTCACATGTTTTCTCAGGTCTTTCCATAAACTATCCTTGGATGGGTCAACCATTAGCACCTATATGAAAATATGGGTGTAGTAGAAACTGAAACCCCTCAGCAGTAGGTCTAATTTTACTGAGGTGTGAAATTTCACAAGAAAAGAAAATAATGACCGAAATGTATCAAACTTGCAGAGGTAAAAATCTAACAAAAATTGTTATATAAAAGAAAGTTTTCTACTGTCAAAGTGTAGTTTACATTCATTTGAAGCTGACAATTGTGTCATCAATGCTAGCTTTATATGACTGAATCTGTATTCTTTAACCATAAAAGCGCTGAAATATTTTTACATAAACCGAGAGACCAAAGGTTTTTTAATTTGAAATCCCCCAAAATATCTTTCTGCTTCATTTAAATAACTTTGCTATGGGTCTAGGACAATTTTTAATTTGTTTACTCTTTAAGTGCGGGGATCGACTATAGACATCAGAATCTGATTGCTGTCAGATGAGTTTTTTGTCAATTAAAGTTGTGTCATGCATGCGATTCGCAGCTTCAGATGACTGAAATTGCTCAGATTTGTAAAAACTACAGTCTGTTTCAGCAGATCTTGGGAGTAGCCTTTTTTCAATTTGCTTGGTCGCTGTTAAAAATTTTTATCAGATCATTTTTTCATCTTCCCCCAACATCCCTGAAAATTTGGTGGAATTTTCTTGTGTATTATCGAAGTTACACCATTTGGCATTAAGAAAATTGCAAAATGACAGCTCTCATTTCACCATTACCGTGAAACAAGAATTATATTACATGCCAAATTCTCTAACTTACAAAATACACAACAAATTTTCAGCGATGTTTGGGGGAGATGAAAATATGATCCAAGAAAAAATTACCACCAAAATTTTGCTTAGCGACTAAGAAAATTGAAAAAAACTTTTCCAAGGATGTGGTGTTTTAATCCTTTAGCTGTAAGTCACAAAGTAAATTATTGTAACAGATTTCAGACATTATTCACTTAACCCCTGTGACCCCTGAGCTGCTGAATTGTTTGTTCCTATTCTTCATTCATTTGAGACTGGAATTGCTGACGCAATTTCCACCTTCAAATGACAAAAAATATTTCTATTTTCAGTGGCATTCCATTTGGTTCAAATTTTGCTTCAAACAGTATATATATACGGGAACAGCAGCAAAAGGGTTAAAAAAACTGGTTACACAAGTGAATATAACCGAAGAAACATTAACCCTTAGAGCACTGATGTTGACTATAGTCGACTTTAGTATTATTTGCTTATGTTTTAATCCTATGTCTGCTGATCATCACTAGAGTCGTTTTAATCTGTTTTATTAGCTGATTAATTCACTGTTATTGGGAATGGACTGTTCAAACATCAATATTTGCAAATGTTTGGTGTCAAATTAAACAAATGTCAGTAATTTTCAGCCACTTGAAGCTGTGGATCTTGGTAGCGAGACACAACTTATGGCGACTGAAAATTTAAATTATGTAATGAGCTATTAAAAATTCAAAATGTCTTAAATCTGTCATAATCATATACATTTAGACTTAAATTTAGCAAATTCAAATAACTTTTAATCACTTGAAGTTGTGAATCGGGATAGCAAACTTCAAGTAACTACAAATTTTAATTTATTAGCTCAGAGCTGTAAGGGTTAGAATAGCTAGCATAGTCGACATAAGTTAGGGCTCTAGAGGCTTAAGAGTTAGGTACTTACCACATGATGTACCGTCTCAGGCACACTGTCCTGACCTTTAAGATCAATCCAGGTCGGGAAATGCATCAGACGTTCCTAAAAAAAATATTTAAAAGAACATTTCCAATAAGGATATAAAAAAATCATATTAATTTACAGGTGAATTAACTGTACTTTTATTAGCACCACGCAGGATATATTTGTATACAATACATGAAAAACTGGCCAAGTTATCATTCCAACGACGTAAAATTATTGACATCAAATCAGACAAATCAAACTAAGAAGTTAACATTTCATCATGACAAAAACATTCACATCAAATCAGATTATTGAGCAATTTTCCATTTTATGTTCAACCATTAACTCACTTGCACAACGCACTCAACAAATTTGGGGAAAATACAGTTATCGTTATTATTCCCACAGGGAACTGTTGCTGCTGATGCTGACATGGTATAATGACAATAGCCCACCTCTCACAAAAATTAAAAACAAGACTTAAATATAAACATAACTTACAGCCATTTTTTTAACATCAAACTTGTGAAGCGTGGCAGAAGCTACAATCATCTGTAGACGTTTACCGTCGCTGGTGACCTTGGGAATCTGATTATGAAGACGATTGATGAGTTCACCATACCCAGCAGATAGCAAACCATCCTAAATGACAGAAATGCAGGTCAAGGTCACTCATCTTGAAACAACTTGTATTTCCATAAAATGTACCTGTGCACCAAATATCAAGACACTTCATTTTTCTGATTAAAAGGTATGTAGTACAACCTGCTATGATCAGCCACCCTTAATCATGCTAATGTTAGCTGAAAGTGCCCGTTTGTAGGGGGTGGCGGCTCATTGAAAAAAAAAGTTATTACATTTTCTTAATTTATAAATTAGTGTATGTATACATATGTGTATTATGTGGTGCTTTTTCTTGCCTATTCATGCTCTAAAAAATGCATCTCTAATTATACATAGATGTACAATTTAGTACACTTTTAGAGGGCTTAGCGATTGGTGAAATTCACACATATTGTCAACAAATAACATGATCACTGGTCTAGCGGTAATTTAATCGTGTGTACAATCTATCTGTGGTCAGTGAGTAGGCCTATACAACACTATGCTGCACTGATATTAAACCATGGTTGTGTCAACATCCCGTGTTTTGCAGAGCATGCCCTGTGCCGCGCCGCTACTTGTAGAGCAGCTAGGGCCGTGCCTCGAATATTTGAAGTCCCGTCATGGACTGGAGGCTGCCACTAACTGCCAAAATTTGTGGTCTTATAATACACAGTTGTAGGGGTTTTTCACAACATCAAAGGCTTCAAATCTTGATTTGTATTATACATTGCATCTCATAATACACTATATATAAGGCAAGTTTTAAAAAAGTTATATTTTGTTTACTTTTTTTCAGTCAGACGCTATTGTTATTATAAAACCAGTCTGTTATCACTGTTAGCAAATAGAGCTAAACAGTGAAGAAATCTGTCTTGCAGATCTGCTTCATCTGATCAACCTTTTCCACCCAATCATGCTGATGGACTCCAATGTAGCTTGGCACATGTTGACATAGTGATAAATCTCCATATTCATTCTGTTGAGCAAAACTTGTAGAGTTTAAACTGTAGAGTTTCTCCAAGTGTTCTGAAGCTTCTGCAGGTGAGACTTAAGCTGAGCTGGAATGTTTCATCAGGCTCTTCGTCATCAGCTTCCATGGCACATTGCATTCAGTCATGTGTGCTTCCAGTTTTTACCATGCTCCTGGCAGGTCTCGAGGCTGTCCTCCATAGCTGCATAATTCTTCTAGGGTGACTCCCATCTAGGCTTTCTTCGAATTTTGGGCAATCTGGAAGGGGTTCTTCTGGCCATACACATTTCCGCTGACTCCGCACTTGGCAAACTATCTGGGAATTGTAGTGGCTGTACTGACTCCCCGGCATAGTGGAGCCACAGGATTGCATCCAGGACGTTGATTTTCTTGGATGCACTCGTACATCTTATTCAGCAGAGATCTCGTCATCTTCTTGATGTAGATCTATCTGTTTGATGATCTATATAATACCAGCGTCGAGTTGTATTCGGTGGCAGGAAGACTGTCTTGACGTTGGACATCTGTGGATCTGGATGGGTGTCACAGTTGTCAATGAGGAGTGAGATCTTGCGCTTCTTGATCATCATCTTATTGTTGACTGATTCTAGCCAATCTTTGACTATCGCACGAGTCATCCAGGCCTTCTTGTTGTGTGTGTCCGTGATATAAAGTGTTGCAGTATTGTAACCATGGAACGCTCTAGGCTTGGCAGACTTCTAATGACTACTAATTCCTTTCTCTCACCAGCAGCAGAACAGGCAATCAGTGCTGTGATTCAGTCCTTTGCTTTCTTCCCGCTATTTGTCTCCGTTGCCCACTAGCGATCGATTTGGGAACGTTCTGAAAAAGAGGCCTGTCTCGTCAACATTAAAGAAATCTTCTTTGCTGTACCCTGCAAAGACGTCAGGCAGTTTCATTTTCCAGTCTTCCACCAATTCTTTTGGCACATCAGCTGATTCGCCACTGAGGACTGAATAGTGGATGTTCTTCTTTTTTTTGAACACCTTGAGCCATCCATTTGAAGACGTAAAATTGTTGTGGCCAAGCTCAATTAAGAGAATCAGAGCTCTCTCTTGAACTAGGCGTCCAGTAAGCGGGGTTTTGCGAGATCTAGCAGCACAGAACCACTCCCAGACAAGTTCATTTGGATGGCCGACTTAAAGAGTTCTTCTTGTATTTTCTATCGGCTTGTCCTCATTGTTTCCATGCCTTCATGATGTCTTCTCTGTCTCAAGATAGATCATTTGCAATAACTCGTGACGGTACCTTAGTGTCAGTGCATTTCAAAACTGAAGTGTCAGTGTAGTAATCTGGTAAAGTAGTAGTAGTAAATTATAGCTTTACGTCACTTCTTGGCACAAATCTGGTACTAAAGCAGTGAGCAGGTAAGCGTAAGCCTACACACAGCAAGTGTAGGTACTCGATGAGTCACGTTATTTAACGGCATTGCGGGAGCGACTTCACAACTCTCAGCTCTGTGAATCAAGAAATTTTAACAACGCTATGTTGTGACCTTGAGCCACTGTTGGTTTATTATTGGGCTAGCATCGCAGACGATAGACAAACATTAAACAAGCATTGGGTCAATTTTTACTATTTGGTGAGAAGGTCAGTAAGAGGGTTAGAAAATATGACGCAAAAGCTCTGAAATGCCTCTTTGAACTGTTGTTACGTCATATTCAACCCACCCTGGCCATTGTGACAGTGGAAAACACCCCAGTCCCTGATGTCGCGCGTTCACACCTATGACTGGGTACATAGTGGTATACATAGTGGTAATAACTAGCGATGTTTACAGACTTAACTGATTCTGTTTATACCCTTAATTGGGGAGGGTGGGTGTTGGAAACGGCTACCTGGGTGCCTGGCGTGCGTGATAAGGTGGCGCCACGCCCCTTCTTAATCCTAGATGAAACACTGGTAAGAACGACGACAGTGTTTGAGGGTTAAACTATTTATCAATTTTATGAGCATTTTATTTGGTTTGAAACTTCCTTGAAAATGTATATAGAAAGTAGGGTAAAACTGCAGTCACATCTTAAGGTTACACACATAATTGACTGTAGAGGGTGGGGGTGGCCGTAGTTCACCATAGTTAAACATGGGTAGATGTATAATGTATACTGTATACAACATAGTTATCAGCATAGTTTGAACGTCAAGAAACCCGTCGTTTGCCTAAAAATGTTCAAAATATCTATAAACATGATGTGAACGTAGTTGACCGTAATTGACATATTTTACCTACTTGACCTTAGTTGCCCGTAGGAGCATGACTCTACGATTAACACTACGATCAAGAAGGGTGCACTAGTGTCCACTAGGGACTAATAGTAATATGTTAAAATGAACTACGATCCACTGAGTTGATCAAATAATTCACGCTTGGGAGATGTGGCTTCTTTATAGATGGTAAAATATTTCATCATTTGAAGCTGGAAATTGTGTTGGCTTTTCCTGCTTCAAATGATGAAAACAATAACATCACAAAATTAAAAAAAAACATGTTACTTACAGCTTCATCCAGGACAAAGAAGCGTATCGCTGAGAGGTCTAATTTACCAGTTGAAATAAGATCCTCCAGTCTTCCTGGAGTTCCAACCACTATGTCCACCTGAGAAATAAAGGCAGAGTGTGAGCGTAGAGGATTCAGATGTACAATCAATAAATATTATCAACAATAATCAGGGATAGAATTAAATGTTGCCTGCATATCCACAGAACCGGCAATTCCAGAAAACTGAAATTCCTGAGCAAAAACTGACATTCCAAAAAGGACCTTTGTTCTAGGACGGCCCTTACATAATTGCAAGGCTAATAACAAATGATGCCATTCCTGCACATTTATTTTTGGCAGGACAGGACTGGAGGAATGGCACTATATTGAGCCCTGATAATAACAACCAATTTGCATCTTTATACACAAACAATATGTACACTTAAACTATGTTAGTATCGAAGGTTAAAAGCACTTGAACCTAACATTCCAATAAATAGCGAGCCTGTAGATGAAACTACCGGGTACTGGAAATACATTGTTACTTTTTAGACAGTATCTGATTAATCTGAATACAGATAACAAAATAATAAGAAATGTTATTCTTCGTATGAGGATGTATGGAAATTTAGATTGATAAGGAACAAATAAAAAATGTATTTTGATATGGTAATTACCTGCAGTTGAGCTAAATGAAATAATATGCAACATATGATATTTATAATGATATAGGCATTGCCTATATCATTATAACATTGTAAAATTGAGAATCTTTGCATTGGGATAATTATAAGGATTAAACAATATGCCTAAAACCATTACCCCTTTCAGCACAGGGACTGTCTTTTGACATCTGTAGACGTCAGATTCTGCCATGTAAAGACGGTCCCCACAAAGAAAAGATTTAAATATTTCTAATGGCAGTAGAGCCATAACATAGGTATTCAAATGAAGCGGAAAGAGCGATCTAAAGCATTTATGATAATTTCAAAAAACTCCTTTGGTCTCCATGGTTTATACAAAAATACGTCAGTGTTATAAGGGTTAATCCCTAGAACACTGAGCTCTACAATTTAAATTTCCAGTCCCTTGAAGTTGTGTCTCGCTACCGTGATCAACAACTTCAAATAACTGAAAATTTGTGTTATTTGTGAACTTTAGGTCCAACATATATCAGTGTTTCATGATTGAAAGCATGTTTTACTTTTAACAACTGGTTCTACAGGTGCTAATGAAAACACAGTATGTCTACAATAGTCGACATTAGTGCTCTAAGGGCTAACTAACCCCAGACATGAGTCCTTCCACCTGGTCTTTGGCGCTGATCCCACCAATCAGCAGCTGCTCTCTGCAACACACCAAGAACAACACTCAAAACCATTATACCTGACCAACAAAAATTTACTACTAAACTAAATATTATTTGGTTCTTAACTTTTAGACAATTGCAATAACATAATTATTTTTTAATATGTGCATGAATATATGGAAACAGCTGGCTGATTTAAAAATTTGTGCTAAAATCTATATTAATTTATTTATTTCATTATTTTGTTTTTCACAAAAAATAGGTATATTATATTTTCAATGTGTAAATAAAGATTGATTTATTGTTTTTCACTTTAATCATGCATTATGTATACCGGATATCCTTTGTATTAGCAGCATTATGTGCTACTTGGATATCCAAATAAATATGTTTATACCAAAAACAGCCGATTAAATCAACAGTCTGAAAATAGTCATAGGGAATTCAGCTGTTGAGATAATGATAAATGTATTATGTACCTGATCTTTGGAGTTGACAAATGCTTCTTGAATTTCTGTATCTGAACGTAAGTTTGTTCTGCCAATTCTCGAGAAGGCTGTAATATTGTTAACATAATTAATATATTATTATGTATGATGCTTATTCCTACAACTAATATAATACCTCACTACATATAATTGATATAATATATATACTGCAAAAACAGGCATGATAATGGCAATTAAAAAAATTAGGTGCAATTTGGTGGCATCTGGCAGCCACAGTGCTTTTATTAACTCAGCGAAATAGCATCTTTCAGATAAATAATAATGAACAGGACTAGAATTAAACTTTGAGAGCATGCCCATCCACAGGATTGAGAAGGCAACTGTCTGATGACAACTGATGACGAGATGTTCACATTACATGTTATTAAACATCATTTGAAAAGGGGAGAAACAATCCCTTTAAGCACTAAGCATCTGTTTTTGAACGATCAAATTGGGAATTAAATGAGTGTGTATACATTAAGATTTTTGTGGGTTGAGGTAGCAAGACACAACTGCGGGGTGAAAATTCAAATAAGATAATTTAGCTGAAAAAGGGTTAAGAGATTTCATTATCCTAAATATATTTATATAACAGTGATAAATATGTGATTAACTCACCTCAATGACAATAGCAAATGGAGCATTAGGTGGACGACTTTGAGGAGTAGGAGCCTCTGATGCTGTAATGCAGAATAAAAGAAATAAAATCAATGTGACTAAAAATAATATAAAGCAAATTAAAAAAAAATATATTCTATTACATGAAGTTGTATTAAGCTGTCATAGTAAGATTTGTCTTCCTAGGGAATATATCATCAGCATCAGGTATATAATAATCTTCATACTTAATGTAGTATATTGTTTGTGTAGGGGTAGCAGGGGTAATATCAGAATAACCCTTACAGTGCGGGGAGAAACTTTAGTCATCAGAATCTGACGTCTAAAGTTAATCCCCGCACTGTAAGAGTAAAAATATTTTTAATGGCCATAGACACATAACCGGTATTTAAATGAAGCAGAAAGAGCTACATGAAACTAAGACATTTATGATGATTTCAAATTGAAAAAAACTTTTGGACTCCATGGTTTGTATGAAAATATGACAGCGCTTTAAGGGTTAAAACAAAATGCACACTTCCACAATAATTTACCATATTTCAATAATAAACTTTAAATTATTAATTGACCAACATGCCGCTATAAAAAAGTGTCTGGTTTGCTCAAATCATTGTCATTGTCTCTAAATGTACATAAATGGCTGCGCCAAGTGAAGAAGTGAGTGACATTGCAGGGAGTGAGGCTAGTTTTTAATCACAACAGCACAATTTACAACAGGGTGAGGCAAAGAAAAAATTCATTTTATTTTTTGGCAAAAGATCTGGAACAATCTACCAAGGGAAAATTGTACGCGCTTGACTGAACCGCACATGAATTTATATAATATAAGCATATTTTTTGTCATGCATGCGTATAAGTGTTCATATGTACATATTTATTGATATATTTTTTGATCGAATATATTATTGCCGTATTGTTTTCAGTTTTAAGCCCCGGTTGTCCAATTGTCCAATAGTCCAATATAAACATTTCAATTCTTACAGTGCGGGGATCGACGTCAGATTCTACAAAGTTGATCCCCGCACTGAAAGGGTTAAAGAAGTAAAATCAGCAATTCATCAGTTTGTAATCTGTAATTACTGTACTTACTAGAAATAGTGGAATCAACAACAAAGTCTTTGGATGCATGACATAAAGGTTTGTAGCCACCCTGTAAAAAATAAACAACATTCATTAGAGGTCGAGATGTAGGCCCTATAAGAGGTTCACATTTTAAAGACAGCTGAAAAATTACATTATGTTTCAATACACTACTTGATGAGGATGTGGTACAAGATATTGTGAAGTAGTTTTTAAAAATACATAGAAACTCACCTCAGGTTTGGTATCAAATGGTGTAGCACCAAAGTTGAACCTTAATTCAGCATTCTGAAAGAAATGTCAATAGATATATTTCTACTTTTCAAGATTTTCCTCACATGTATTTTTTAGATATTAATTCTTTCAGCACGGGGACCAATTGAGACGCCAAAATCTGACGTCTAAAGTCGATCCCGCACTGAAAGGGTAAAATATTTATATTGACTGTAGATCCATAACACGGGTATTCAAATGAAGCAGAAAGAGCTAGGCCTAGCTAAGGCATTTATGATGATTTCAAGTTGAACAAAACCCTTTGGTCTCCATGATTTATACAAATATATTTCGGTGTTGCAAGGGTTAACCCTTGTGCTGCTGGGACCGTATATATACATATATGTTTTCAAGCTAGTTTTAACAGTTTAAACCAAATGAAATATCCTTTAACCCTTAGCACACAGATGTCGACTACAACTGATTAATGTATTGTTTTCTCATGTTTTAGTTGTCTTGCATAACCAGTTTTTAAAAATTAAGTATGTCTCAAATCTGTGACAATCATATACATTTCAACCTGGATTTTAAAAATTAAAATAAGTTCCAGTCACTTGAAGCTGGCTGAAAATTTAAATTTCTTGGCTCAGTGCTCCAAGGATTAATTTCATAAAATATTTTGCTGTGGATGCTCAGCTGATCCAAGTATTTAATTTTGGAGATGACTATTTTTTAATATTCAGTTTTGGAAATTCTGTTAGCAATACCAGCTTCAAATGAAGGAAAAATAGCACAAAATAATTGAGCAGCAGGATGGCTAACAAGGGTACAAACTACAAAATCATATAGTAAAATTCAAGTAGCCTTTACCATCATTTGGCATACATGTCTAAGGAAACTTCACTAGCTCTGACAAAATGACACTAGATGTAAGCACATACATATTACTATAATCAGAGGAATAGGGTTCAAAAAGTTACCAGTATACACCATGTGTAACTTACTTTCAGACAAACAGCTGCAAAGAAATTGCTATGTCTCAGATTATGAGGAATGTCGTAAGCCTTGCCAAAGTCAACCCCTGAAAACATAAAAACAGAGATAGCTGAATAAGACACGCATTGTCGAAGTCAACCCCTGAAAACATAAAAACAGACGTAGCTGAATGTCATAAGCCTTGTCGAAGTCAACCACTCTAGAAAATAAAAACAGATATAGCTGAATGTCATAAGCCTTGTCGAAGTCAACCACTCTAAAAAATAAAAACAGATATAGCTGAATGTCATAAACCTTGCTGAAGTCAACCCCTGAAAACATAAAAACAGACATAGCTGAATGTCACAAGCCTTGCCGAAGTCAAACCTTGAAAACAGAAAAACAGACGTAGCTGAATGTCACAAGCCTTGCCAAAGTCAACCCTTAAAACATATAAACAGACATAGCTGAATATCACAAGCCTCGCCGAGGTCAACTCCTACAAACAAGAACTTAGCTGTACATTTGAGGGTGACTATGGAACGTACAATTTTTTTTATTTGTTTGTAGCTAAATAGGTCGGTAGAGTTGGTGTTGAATTCAGGGCTTATAAAGTGTCATGCCGCTAGGGACTGGCAGGATAGAGCAGATCTTTTGCCAACTTCGAGAAAATATTAACTGTAATTCTTGAGCAGAAAAACTTTAATTTCAAAAATTAAGAGAAGAAAAAGCAGCTTTTCCAACACCTACTATTCCTTCACACTGGATCTCTTGACAAATTCATAAGCCCTGGCACCATAATTATATATATACCGTATATCCCCGCGTATAGTGCGACGCCATGTATAATACGAGTTAAGATTTGAGGCCTAGGATGACCTGAAAAACGTCTACCCCTCTGTATAATACGACCTCAAATTTTGGATGTCGGCAGCGTCCCGGTCGGCAGCGTTCCGGGCCATCTAAATGTGAGGCATGGATATTATCTTATTCTACTAAATAGCGCTGTGACACCTGCATAGACGATGCTCAATGACGGGAACAGCGGCAACAGTACAGCTCTACAAAACCAAAGGGCAGTATCTGCTTACTTGTAAAGTAAGCAGATACTGTATTTCCATTTTCCACGGCAGAGTGGATGACATCGGGACTGTCTCGATGGGCAGACATTCTGAGGCCTGCATAGGCTACATATATATACACACAGATTTTAAAATACCCGTATTTATATTTCGCCGACAAATTTATATTATTTTAATTTATCTATCACAAAGACCATATTTTAACATCGTCGTGCTCAAATAAGAACATTCCAAGATGCAATGTTATTGTAAAACATTTGCAGACTAGCCGCATTGTCTAGACACAAGAGGTGTTTGGTTGTATAAGGTGTCCGGGTGCAATAACACAGCAGCGCTCCATGAACTACAGCTAACAGATACTACCATTTGCTCAATACCGTATCAGCCGCGGCAACAGCGGTAGGCGTTAATGTTATCCCAGCAATATGGACATTCTGAGGCCTACATGTATAGAATTTGCGATAGGAGATATAAACAGTGATATCCTGTTATATTTCATCAACGCATTCTCTCATTCCAATAGGGAAATATCATGTTCAGATTTGTCGTACACAATAGAACACGCCCATATGAAAGGCGATCTTAGATTAAATCATTATTAATATAAATGAACAAGTCAGGAGTGTGAATTGGTTGCAGACTAACGGCGTCATATATTTGCCCGTGGTTGTCAAACGTGCCACGCGCGTCGGCGGGAATGTGAGACGGGGGCTCCCAGCAAACACGACACATTCACCCAATGCTGGTACAGTGTTGTGCCAGCGTCGCTGACGGTGGCCCAACATTGTACCAGCACTGGGTGAACGTCTCTTGTTTGCTACTAGTTGGAAAGGCACAGTCTTGTTGTATCGTGTGTATAGGCCTGCATACCATACACGCCGACTAACCTACGTTTCTACCGCTAGAAAACGTACCGCTGAACTACCGCTACAGAGCTAAAAAATTGTATTAAATTCTACATCTATGTATAATACGAGGTGCCTTTTTGTGACATGAATAGCTAAGAAAAAACATCGCATTATACACGGGGATATACGGTACATATTATATATATCTACTGTATTAACCTTAATAAACACCCCCCTAATAAACACCCCCCCCCCCACTAGCCTAACTGCCATACGGGTGGTCGTGGCTAATTATGTTTTAGATAATTAGTGAAGAACACAGTAATATTAGAAAGAAGCCTCTGAGGGCGTACCCCGAAGACGCTTCTTTCTAATAATACAAGTGTTCTGAACTGATTATCGGACATAGTCGTTACCAGAACCCCTACCCTGCGTCTACCCCACTCCAAAAATTTCCATCAACCCAAATTGTGTTTATTGTCGAAATTAGGACACGCCCAATTATAGGAGAGGGGTTGTTTATGCATAGAAACGGATGACAAAAGTAAACCTTGTGTCACTTAGAGAAAAAAGTAGTTGCTGGTGAGATGTGCTTCATCACAGTAACCTGATTCTTGATGTTTACCAGTCCTTAATAAATATTTGGTATGTACAATATAACCTTTTTTTATAAATTATAAGGCAAGTTATGGTAATTTGACAAAGAAATTTGTTTATGTATATATATTTTAATTAGTTATCATGTGTATATTCATGTTTATTTATCTTTGACATTCATCATCAAACTAACAGTCAATGGCTTATAACAAATCATAAACAAATCAAGAGTATAAAATAACATTTCTTGTATTGCTCAGCATTAAAATAAATGCTGGGTCAATGCTATATCCCATCAAACAGGATACATTCAAATTATGTCAGTTTAAAGCTGGGCAAGCATTGCAGAAGATGGATCATGAATAAACAATTTTTGTTTTGATGTAGATAGGCCTAATCATAGGCGCTGTAGGCCCTAAGTGTTTTTTGAGTAATAGGTCTACAACTAGCTGCGCCGTGGGAGGGTATACGGCTCCACAATTTTTTTTAAATTATAAGGCATCAAAAGAGCGTATTATAAATATTTCGACCTAGAAACCTTCTATGGTCGTGTTTTTGTTTTTGTTTTGGGTACGTACTCCAGAGAAGGGGGGGGGGGGCTACTGCCAGCTACCCCTCTCTCAATCTGATGCAGGGCTGTGTGTCTTAATGCAAGCCGTCTATTCAAGTGACTGAGCTGCTCGCAGAGATAGGGGTACCAAGCATTATTCGCTAGAAAACATGCAACATTGGTCCGAAGCTGATTAAATATTGGCTAATGTTGAAAACGATTGAAATACATGACGCTAATGTTGGACCAATGCGGCCTATTTTTCGCTTCCAGATAGAGCTTCGTAGACGGCCAGATAGAGCTCAGTAGACAGTCAAGACAATGGTTTGGGTGTCTAATAAAACCTAGGTCAAATCTAATAATGTGTGAACTGAATCAAGACCATGAAGACGGCCCTATGTCAGAGAATGCCTAGTAAACACAATAGAAAAACAGCCCTGATAATGACTATTCATTGAGGTTGTTAAATCATTCACAACACAATGATACAGGACAAAGTAATAATTCATTTTGCCGTAGCTTTTCACATTTCTAAATTATTATTGAATATTAGCCCTCACAGCACAGAATTTTTTTGTGTAGACCATCATCCTTTTACTTAAGAATCCGACGTCTACAGATGTCAGATCCTGACTTATAAAGACTGTCGCCGCATTTTAGGGTTTAAGGGCTAATACAGTTCAGCGTGTTGTTTATAGGTTAGGAGGTAAAAACTTGGCTGAACCACTCAGAATATCAACTGATGTCTTGGACCATCTTTTTTGTGCTACTTCTATATCCAATGTTTAGAGATGACCTCTTTAACAACCCCCTTCCCCCTGCCTTTTGGGACATAGATAAATTTTACAAGAATGTAAATATTCCTGCTGAAAAATAAGTGAAAAAAACACTTCTAAACATGATAAAATCTGCTACAGTATCACGTATTAATAAAAACAAGCATTCTATTTTGTCAAAATGTATTTCATATTATTCTTCCAGAACTTTTTATTATCACAAAATAACTATGTATAACAGACACCCGGCCACTTACCATTTTTAGACCATTTTATATTCATGTATTCTAAATCCAGATAACAACCAATGACATCTCCCATTCCATATGACTGCAATATAATACACATATAATATCACTATATTATATACATACAGATTACATACAACATACATGTTACATGAAACATGCCAAAACTAGCCAATACAAATCTGGTCAATAACAGGTTGCTTGTATTAGCTTGTATTGTCAAAAGTGTCTATATATATATATATATATATATGATATTGATAGGCCATATTATCAGTAAATCAGCCTTCTCAATAATCCTCCAAATATTTCACAAATAAAAATAATGTTGGGTGATATGAATATTATACATAATAATTAAAAAAGCTATTACACAGCTTTAGGGCATTCTGTACCTGGTATCACAATTTACGATTCATTTCGCACCCTTACTGCATGGCAATATTAGCGATTTCACTATTATCATGAAATTTGACTAAAATCACACACAAGCTTTTAAATTGGGATACAAACATTTTCACACGAGTTATCTCCTGTTGGCATATGGACGGTCTACTTATGGATATAATTAGAAAGAATAGGAGAAAATTACAATAAAAAATACTACCCACTTCTCCATAGCTGTCAAATTGTCTGCCAAATGAGCTTTTTCCCGTTCCTCCAAATCCAAACCCTTCTTTATCTGTACCTAAGTCTAGCTTTGCTTTGAGTGTTGACCATCCCACTCGACACAGACCCTCATCTGTCACTGTTGCCTCAAAATAATGTCTCCCTGAAACAAATCAGTCACATTCATTTCAGAAATACAACAGCATGATTTATGTTAGTCAAAACATTTACTCATATCATTAAGGGGTATTCTGCAAAGTTCATAGTTTCCCAAAATTTGAACAATGTTAGTATTGTGACATTTCAATTTTTGGGAAGACCACTAAGGCGCTGAGTTATTTACATGTCATTTCCACTTCTATAATTAATCCTCTGCTCTATCCATTTTTAAACTATTTTATTTTTATTACCTGGTTAAATACCAGTTATGGGGAATGAAATGGGAGTTTTAAAATTAGGAATTGTTAATTTTTGGTCTCAAATTAAAAATGAGTAATTTTCCCTTCAAGGTGTGATCAACTGTCAAAATTCGCGGGACAAGGGTCCCCCAGAAGGCAATAGTGCCCGTGGGTAGGCCAAGTCCCTATTCCATAATAATACTAAATATGCGTTTCATACCCAAAGCCTCAGCAAGTTCATATATACTTGAGCGACATCTATGAGTTTATAATTCAAAGCTTTTGGCCCTTACCCCTACTTGGTCGCTGGCTTGCAAACAAACTGACTGTATTACTGCAGGGAATGTTGAAACTGCTTGACCCAAGCTTGTATTGACATGCCCAGTAAACACAAAACATTTGTATGACTTTATGCTATGTTGGACCAAGGTCGAAGACGTTGGGCCGACGTTTTATAAATGTTATACAAATGTCTTGTGTTTGCTGGGCAGGAGGACTTTCTCTCAAACATTGTACATTTATCCAATGTTGGTTTGGCCTAGCATTAAAACAGCATTGGATCAATGTCCCGTTTAAGTAGTATCTTGTAATCAGTTCAGTGGCTATATCAATGCCGTCAATCTGTACTCAATAGGCTACTGTTGGCCTACACTTGACCATCCCAGGCATGCGCGTTTTGCGGTTGAATCATTCTTCAAAGTTGTGGATCACTGTAGCGAGACACAACTTTCAAGTGGGTGAAAATTGATATAATATAATATAACTCAGCTGGTAAATGGTTATTGGCGAGGCTCAGCAGCAACAGACATGGGTCACCCAAATGTTGCAATACAATATATTCAGTCACATTATCATAGCAAATAGACATACCGCACATATACATATACAGCTGAACAGAGAGAAAACCAGATGGTCAGAAATTGCAAGCCATGCCACACTTAGTTGGTATCATGTTTAGGAATTTAAATAATTTATACTGTGTATTTTGTGGCAAAAGAAACCAACATTCTTCTTCTTCTAATCAAGGCATTACAAATTGTGACTCACCTCCTCCTGATACCCCTTTATTTGACCGTGTACCATGCCAGCCGTGAGTGTCACGACTCTGACAAAGCAATCCTGTTTCTGTGTCAATAGCTAAAAACAAGAACAAAACTATTCATGAGCTACAGTTTCTAAAGAAAGATAGGAAAAATGTACATGTATATTTTAAACCTTTAAGCGCTAGGCACAACTACAGCCGTTTATATTCTGTTTTATTAGCCAATTTAATCATTTTTATTGAAAATGGAAAACATCAAGATTTCCAAATCTAAGGTCTCCAATGAAACAAATAAGACTAATTTTCATCTACTTGAAGTTTTGGTTTGCGGTAGCGAGGCATCACTTCAAATGGGTGAAAATTTGTAGGTAGATGTTCATTGAATCAAATATTTAACTTTGAGAGACATCTATTGTTCAAACATAGACATTTTTTTGTCATTTGCATCTGGAATTTTTGTCAGCAATTCCACAGCTTCGAATAAATAAAAAAAATACAAACTGACAATTCGTAAGGATAAGGAAAACAACACGTACCCATAGCATCACCTCTGTCAAACACGTTCATCTTCCATTTCGATCCTAAAAAATCAAATGATAAATCTCAGAAAACATGCACTTTTTTATGTTATCTTTTATCAAAGCAATAAATTATAGAAATTTAATTTAAAGCTGTGTTACGCTATCCGAAAAAATTCACTTTTTTATCTTATCTTTTATCAAAGCAATCAATTATAGAAATTTATTTTAAAGTTATAGTATGCTATCGCAACCCACAACTTTAAGTACATGATATTGAATAATAACAATAGTTATGTTAACATGAAAACATCAAAATCAAAGTAATTTAGTATTTTTTGTGCCTTAAATCATTCCAGACGGAGGGCGAGCAGTAAACCTTCAGCCATCAAATTATTTAATTTGAATTTACAACCACTTGAAATTGTGTCCTGGTGACATGATCCACAACTTCAAGTGAGTGAAAATTATTCATATTTGACAAAATGGAGGTTAACTATTTCTAATTCTCATTGATTGATGTCATGTATTTTTTAACATGTTTAAAAGCTGAAATGCAAAAAATGTAAATAAACAAATATAATCGATACCGGGTTCGAGGGTTAACATGGTTAAGTTAAATTGGGTGAATGTCACGTGCTTGCTGGGTGTTGTTATAATGCAGGGTTCAGGAATTTATTGGCTTTTAGTATCAGTTGTTCATCAGATGAACATTTTTTTAAGAAAAACTTGCCAGATATCACTTAGTGGGCAACCACACATGCTGCAAATTTTATGCAGCAGTGTAAGGTTAAAATGTAAAATTAATATTTTTGAGAAAACAGCCAGATGATTTTTTTTTCTGTGGGGAACCCTGTATAATGTTACCTGTTTTCTTTGCACCGCCTCCACCGCCGCCTTTCTTATCTCCTTTACCTTCCTGCACATCACGTACAGTCTCATGTACAATTTGTAAAATAGGTAAACAAAAAGCCTGTAGAAAACACCACAATGATCAGCTAATGTAGATTTTAATTTCTTACATACAAATATATCAACTGTAAATAGTCACTATTGTTAATTTCACCCTTTTAACATAACCAATATTTTTAAAAAAAATTATGAGATATCAGTGACTGATCTAAAGACAAAAACAGCATGCATGAGGGGCAATCATGGAACAGAAAGTGAGAGGAATCCTGGCAATCAAAGAAAAAAATTATATCTGTAGCATCAGATGATATCTAAATGAAATATATAAAATTATACCTTGAATATTTTTGTATTTTAAATATGTTCCCGAGGTCTACCTTCCCGTCTATTTAGGAACTGTCTAAAACACTGGGTGATGGGGTGCTATACATGCATTAAAGGAGCAACCTATTTCACAATAAGTCCACAAATATCTACGCATTGACTTGTAAAATAAAAAATCAGCAATAGATTTTTAAATCTATTTCAGTAGAAAATTCCATGTTATACAGATGAATTGTGTAAGAATGATGGTTGCTGAAAAAAATGTGCTAAAGCATACTTACACCGGTTTTCCCACTTCCTGTTTCAGCAGCCTGATAAAATAAATAACATAACAAAAATAAAAATAGGTTTAGAGAATTATAAAAAAATATCTTCCAAGAAATCATTTAACACTCTTATCACACACCCATTTTTTCTGATTTTCATCCACTTTGAGATGTGAATTGCGGCAAGGTAAGTGAAAGAGTGGTGATTTGATAAAATAACCAGGTATAATTGTAATATCTCAAATAAAAGTTCAAAACCTAATTATTGCGATGGATTATAGGCCTACTATTTTTTTTCAATGATTTTATTTTAAATATGTCATGTGCTGCCTTGGGAGCTTGATGGGTTAACCCTTACAACACTGAATTATTTTGTACAAGCCATGGAGATTAAAGGATTTTTTTCAATATGAAATCATCATAAATGTCTTAGTTAGCAGTCAGATTCTGATGTCAGATTCTGACGTCTTTAGATGGTCCCCGCGCTGAAAGGGTTAAATAAACAAATATGTCATTTAACCCTTTTAGTGCGCAGAATATCTATAGACGTCAGATTCTGACATCTAAAGACGGTACCCACACTGCAAGAATTTTTAAAAATTAATTATACGTAGACCCATAACATAGGTATTCAAATTAATTGGAAAGAGCTAACTGAGACATTTATAATGATTGCAAATTGAAAAAATCCTCTGGTCTCCATGGTTTATATGGAAATATTACAGCGTGGCAAGGTTTAACCATCTATACAGAAATGTTTAATTTCTCACAAACTCAGTTTACATCTGTACACAAGTCAGAAATGGAAAAAAAAACCAATGAAATACATTATACACATCTGTGTAAATAAATATTTACAGTCATTACAGTTTACATATTTGCATTTTTCCCCAATTGGTAACATAATAGCATCTGAAAAACTAAAATCAGCAAACCTAAACATTTAAAATCAAAGCAATTTTAGGAAATGTTGGGAGAAATAAATAATAGCATTTAATTATAAGTTAAGCAGCAAAACAATTAGTGTATCCTAAATGACATAAAACTAAAATGTATCTGTATTACCATTAACACATCACCACCACCCAAGATCATTGGGATTCCTTCATTTTGGATGTCAGTTGGTAATCTGAACAGAAAAATGAATTGATATGAGTGACACAGATATTGTGTGAAAATCAAGTAAATTATGAAAATTGCTATTTTTTCAAGCAGAGATACCAACCTCTAGAAACTAAAAACTGTAATTATTGAAAGTAAAAAATCTTAATTTCACGACAGGAAATATACTCAGCTGGCACTACATACCCAGTCTTTAAAACTAATCTTTTTTTTTTTACATTAGGTCTAGTAACTACCGGCTTTTACTGGACCTCACACTTGATTTTCTGACCACAAAAACAAGAAATGACAAGAAACTCTAGGTATTACCAGACATGAGGGCAGGCCAATTTTGTTGTTAAAAATGTTTATCTGACCTTCACATTTATTACTAGGTTCAGTTTGACTGCATACCATTTCTTTTCATGTGATTATATCTTTCCCATATGTTTGGATGCACCTTATTATATAATACTAATTAAATTGTTGTAATATATGTTCTATATATTGGAGGTACATTCAAGCAGGTAATTTAAGCAGTCTGGTTCCCTGTGAAGCTATAGTAGTTCTTCCAAGGCCTACCATAGCTTCACAGAGAACCAGAGAATTACATGTGCTCTTCTCATACATTATTTCTGATACCAATTAAAAATCTTAGAATCATTTAGACATTGAATGTTAAAACTAGTGATGTTGATATATTTGGTGTAAAAAATGATGATTTGTCCTGCTGTTTATTCCATTGATGAAATGAGGGGCAGAGCCAAGACCTTGAGTGTACTTACGACCAGTCCATTTCTTCCACAGCCTGAGCGATTTCGGGCATCACCCCCATTTCTGTAAAAAGATTATGCCAAAATACAGGGTTCGAAATTAAGGGTAGTCTGAACACTTGTAAAAATAGCTGCGGACTATTAAACATTCATGTTTACTAGTACCGCCGGTCTAGTAAAATACGGAGCCTCAGTGATCCCATTAATAAGCTACAATTCCTGTGGTAGCAAAGCGAGAGACAATGTGCCGCGGTCAGACGCGTGTCAATTTGCATACATGTATGCCCAGCCCACGTGTGATATTTGGTCAGCGTTGTGGGAGTTCTGAGACAGCATTGTGGCAGCATTGACCAACTGTCATGTGTTAGCGAGGAAATATCTTTTTTGTTTAAACAGTCATCGCAAAGCGTATCACATTGTCAATGTGGAAGCTGACGATCTTTTAAAATAAAAACATAGGCCTATCTATTGCTCTAATCATGCTGATAGAGGTGGTGATCCGACAATAAACTAACATCAACAGGAGTGGCTAAACCTACGCTGAGTGTTATGGCTGTCTTTATTATTACACCTCTGACATACCCTGTTAACCATCTTCATTCAGATGTGAATAAATATCAGAGATGTAACATGCAGATGTAACTAAGCGTACATTTTAATACACATGTATGAAAATACGAAAATATTTAATTATAACGGCGGGAACTGATTTTTAAAACCACATACATGTAATATATGACGATAGTGATTCCTTGTAGGACTGAGATGGTCAGCCAACAGTCAAATTAGCGTTACAGGAAGAACAAAGCGATTCGCGGCAATTGTGCTATTACACAACAAACACAAGTCAATTACCCAATGCTGGCTTAATGTTAGCCCACTGTCTGCAACGCTGGCCCAACATTAAACTAGCATTAGGTCGACGTCTCGTGTTTGCCGGGATTTGATCATGTGCGGGGGAGCAGTCGCCTGCTCACATGTCAGAAAACGCTCACCAAGTTAAACTGAATGATGTTGCGCCGTCTGTGACATCGGCCCAACCTTAGTCCAACGCTGGAACAACATTTTGAGTTTACTGTGCGTCGATAATATATCCTATTCTCCGGCTGCCCAGTAAGCAGGGGTAAGCACGGATCCAGCTGTTGGAACTATTGTGGGCTGGCTGATGCTGCGTCGTCGTCATTGGCACTCTGATTGATAGTGGAACACTTGTTGACAATTACAACGATCATGTCAAACTTCTCTGTGTTTGCTTTGCTGCCAACGGCCGTTGCGGGGTGACCCATCACAAGTAGGCCTATAGTCATATCATTTGATAACGTAATGCTCATTAAAGGTCACTATTAGTGATACTTTGTTTATGTAATATTATTGTAGTAGTATTATCACTGTGATATAGAGAGAAGTGGTCCCAAACATAAACTTTTTTTTTATAATAACGAGACTAACATATTTTGGCGACCGGCAGGATTATAAAAAAGGCAGTGGCTAATCGTACGTGATTCTTCATAATGTAACTCTAAGGACAGCCTTGTTTACAAAATGACGGGCTCCAATTGACTCCCATTATAACTTTCCCGTACGAATAGCCACTCCGTATAAAAAAATGCTGGTGTTCAAAATCAGTCATGCCCCTGACAAACGACCACCCCTTTCATATGACCTTTTTTATGAGGCTGTAACTGGGGTTGCTTAACACAACAGTATTTCAAGACTAGTAACAAATCTACTGGACTGGTAAAATTTAGGTTTTAATAGTCCTGCTCACTAGTAAAAAAAATGGCTAAGTTCTATCCCTGAAATAGTATGTTAAATATATACAAGGGGTATGTCAACAGAGTCAGTTTCTACATATTACCGAGCATATTACCACAATATATTACACAGGTTGTCACTTACAGATTATCAGCCTGTATTTATGTACAAATATGTAGCATGTAGGTGAAGTTAGGGTATCATCCATACTTACTTTCTAAATCTATTTATATAGTTTTACTTACCATATTTATTCTAATACCCACTGATAGTTTTTTAATGGCCATATAGTGTAGGCCCCTACATTATTGAGGGTTTTAAATCAGGAGCTTTTTATTTTCAAAACTGGAGAAAAATGTTCTTCTTCCAGGACCCTCTCGGGTAAAGAGGGGCTATGCCCAAATTTGTGATTGTTATGTGCATATGTGGTATATTTGCTACTGTTACTGTATTGTGGGCACTCACTAGCTGCCCTGATGATCTAAAACTCTTAATATTATTCATCTAAACTCTTAAGTAATTTTCTTCAGCTGCTTCAAAAAGTTCAAGTGTCTGTGTGATTTTTTTTTATTCTGAAAGTCCCTCCAGGAAACCCTGCCCGGCGGTCACAGAGTCCCCCCCCCCCCTCCGGGGCTGAGCTCATGGAAATATCAAATGTTGGCCATGACCTGATCGTACGGTTCAGTTTATTAAACGTCACATAGACATGACAGAGCGCCGGGTTGATGAAGATCAAGTTGCACAACAAATTAAATTTCACTCATTATCGCTCAGAATTTTTAATTATAGTAAATAACTCAGGAAAAAATATATTAATTTGATTTAAAAATTTCATCAAGAATAATGGTTATGTTTTATAGCAATAACATCTACACATAGTCAAAAAACCTTCAAAAGCCGTCATTATCGATGAAAAACGTGAGGAATTTCTGAAAAATTAACGTGTCTGCTGCAGACGTCTGACAGCTAGAAAACTGGAAGCTCTCACGCAACACCATCACAAGTTATGCGGTGTCGGTCATTTACGTGGTTATAAATAAGCTCATCTGTAGCCTATATATGTGTTATATGCTATAGCAATCTAATAGTAATACAATGAAGTATGGGGGAGAGGATCTTATATGACTTCGTTTTACCGAATAATCATTCAAAACGGCTTACGGTGACGTCACTGCGTTTCACAGAATATGCTGTGCTATCAAATAATAATAAAAAAAAAAAATCATAATTATGTGTAGACCTATTATTTTTATGTCTTTACTACGGCTCTTTTGGAGATAAAAAAACCATACCAATAAAAAAGCAGCTGATACTCCATTGAGGAGGACTGTTGAGTCACAATATTAAAGATATTAAAGACACCGACGCACAATATAAATGGACACACTATATGAATATCTACCAACTTTTAAGATATTTTTTATGTTATGTGACTAAATCCTAAAATTCATATATGACAAACAAAATATTTCGTTATTTTATAATTTAACTTGAAATTAAAGTTACAAAATATCTGGTGTAGGACTCCAGCTGGCAAAAAGATTTCGAAACAACATTGAAAAATGGTATTGCTTTGAAAGTTGATTCAACGTCATTTATCAACGTCATTACAACGTTTTTTATCTACGTCATTTCATTCACATTTTTAACCAATATTCAATCAGTTTTCACGATCATTCATACCTTTTGTCAACAAAATTTTAACTTTATTTCATCCTTCACTTCAACATAATTTAAACGTCGTTTTAACATCTTTCAAGCGTCTTTTGTAGGGGCCTACCTAATTTCAATCAACACAATTTATTTTTTTTCAACCAGGGTCCTACACTTTAACATAATTTCAACATTGCTTTAATGACTGCCAGCACTTTCACTTCTAACGCTACTTTAGTTTTAATGATAGCATATACAATTACGAAGACTCGAGTCAATTAAAAATATTTTAGCATTAGTTTATTATTCAAAAGACATTGTAAAAGAAACTGTCATCTTTTAAAGTTTTGTCAAGTACGCCAATTAAGCTATGCAGATATTGCCTTTTGCCAAGTGTTGGCTTTGCAGCCTGCAGGGCAGAATTGTTGGCTTAATTTTTCTTTATAACCTAAAGACAGTATTGCTTACTTCATCAGATATAAGTAATCAGATATTTGTATAGGCCTACTATATGCTTGTATCATGACCAGTCACGAGTGTCTATGACTACATGTTCCTTTGCCAGACACTGGGCAAAAGCTGGCTGTCCACCATTGCATGAATGTTAAAACAGCATTTATAAAGACGGCCCAGGATTGAAACAGTGATGATCCAGCACTAATTACTGGTAAGCCATCAGAATTGGGAGACTGTAGAATCTAGGATTAGACCTAGCCGTGTCATCCTCTCCGAAGCAGTGGATTGATGTATTTGCTTTACCTGAAAAATTTAACATGGCGGTGACTGAGAGCGATCTTGAAAAATGTCCATTACTTTCGAATGACCGTGCGACCTCTGAGCTGAGCATGCGGGCATAGAGCTGAAATGTTACTGATTCTACAAAAAAATATTTCCGACCTGATTATCCCCCGATATTTTCAGATATTACAGTCTAAAGAAATGTCCCACGGTTTTGTATGCGGTCAATCTGTGGCTGAAACCTGTTTCAGCCACTGGGGCTAGATTAAGTATGCACCTGTGAATTCATATAGCCTATATTAGTTAGTAATATATAGTAAAATAAACCACGACCATGAGATAGTAATAATGCATGCGCTATGACACAGGACATTCCCAGCACACATGTATATATATCTACGTATGAACAGGAGTTTGGGATTGTAATTTATATGTGGCGCTGTAACATCTCGATCTCGTCCGACCCCAGTAGGGCTGAGCGGACCTGGCAAGATAAAGACTGACGAGTCCAACTCACGCCAGAATTAACCGCGTCAGCTGGCTTCCCGCCATTCTCGACCATTCTGTCCCCGATAGCCAACTCGAGCAGACAAGGAGCGCGAAGCAGCAATATTGGCTCGATCGTCATTCCCCCTGCGAGCAATGTATAGAGCTATCTTATCCATCTACAATAAATGGACAAGTGAACATCATCTGGTTATTATATTTGACTCTTCCTGTTACTGCCAAACCGGCACGCACGAGACCCAAGAGCAGGTTTGAAAGCAAGAGAACGACTGGGGATGACGAACTACCAGTGTCTGTCTCACCCCGACCTCATAACCTCAACATATATGTGGTGAAGCTATTCATATGCATATAAATATATACGATCAACATATTAAACTACCTGTTGAATCTGTCATGGACCTCAATGTGGCGAGACACACTTGCCGCCTTATGCAATCCGCTAATCCCAGCATCTTGCAAGTAAGCACTCAGTATTTCCCTTGTTTATGACGGGATTTACAGCTGGGCTGTTATCCCGTCACGACCACGAGATCATGATCTCCTCGTCTGGCGATACGACTGGTAGATTGCACTCTATCACACGTGCTCGTCTGAAACAAACCCAACAGGCCTGTTGGTGGTAGCAGTAGCATACTTCAGTGACAGGTGTTATCGCCTCGCCTGGCCCAGCCGAAGCCGACCAAGCAGAGATGATAACCGCCCAAACACCGATGGCACCGGGCCATCTCTTCAATCCTTTTTGGTGTGGCTATGGAGAAGGTATGCCGAGCTGGGCGCTGGCCCCGGGCTTTAATTGCCCCTGCTGCTAATAAGCCGATCAATTGCATTTGTATTTGATGTGAATTGACCAAATAAAGATATAGCTGGGTGACGAGGCAGAGTTGAAATAGCAACGTAATTCTACGAGTGTGCAAGAGTTTAACACTGCCATCATGCACTCCAGCTATGTCTATATTGCTTGAGAGACTTGTATTTACTTCATGCCAATGCTGCAGAATTGGGGGCCTGTCTGATAGGCCTAGCCTACTTCCTAGATGAAGCTAATTCGAATCTTGCAAGGGGTGAGGAAAATAGAATTAATATTTCAAGGATAATTAAAATTGGAAATACTGTTCATGTTTTTTTTTAAAAAGAAGAACAATATTGTTTTATTCGTCTTTTTATGACGTCAAATTTACAACAATGTTTGAATGTTCGATTGACATGAAAATGTTTTGACGTTAATTTAATTTGCATTTTGACGTGTTTTTAAGCCATTTATTGACGTAATTTTAACATCAAATGAACATCAATTACCCAGTGGTTACACGATTGATAATTAAATCATATTAGGACTAGGACTATATGACATGTAGTAAGTGGCAAAAAAAGCATAAAGAATTAAAATATACTTTACTATTATTTTATTATTTTATAAATATGGCAATGTATGTCTGTATCGCTTGAATAAATTAATTCTTAGTCCAATAACTATTTATATGCCAGGCCTATCAGTATTAAACACACAAAGCCTGTGTTATTACATTGAAGCTTATTTTTGAAAGCTGCTGTCTTTGATTAAAGCAGCTCAACTATTGTAATGCGAGTGCAAACATAGGGACTCGACCACATATAGCCTGTTAGGCCTAGGGCCTACTCTAATCTATTAAACAAGGGAATCAGCTGTATCACGGCAAAATGCATGTAAGCATCACCTTTAATGGCCTGCCAGACATTTTTTCATCCTGAAAATTACACCTACCTCTTCCATAGTTATTACTCTCTCTAAGCTGGATCTGCTGCCCCGATTATATCCGTAATTCTAGTATAAATTCTAGTACAGGAAAATAGCAGCTGGACCAAGCCTATTAATCACATTTGCTTATTATAGTTGCTACTTTTGACAGATTGAGATAAAAAAAACAAGTTAAGATAATTTTTTGCAAAATTTTGATAAAATCTTGACTATTTGTCGACGTCAAATTGAAATCAAGGTGCCTGCTGGATGCAACACCATGTGTCACTGTATGTTTACATGCAGACACATAATAGCATGTGATAGCATCACCAGGATTAGGCTACGTTCCTTCAAAAAAGCGTATGACTAAAAACAAAATGATAATATTTACATATAGATTAAAGTAGATGGGTCGTCATGATTCACAGAGTAAACATTGTGGTCGCACAATGCAACAACACGCATCTGCAGCATGGTCAACGTCAATCGACCTGATGTAAATATTATGGTTCAGGGAAGCATACATAACGATCCAGATGTTTTAAGTGAATTGGAAGGTCTAATAAGCTTATAAATTTTGATTACTTTTCGGAAAACTTTTTCACCGAAAGTATTATTATTCCGGTCCCCTTCTGAAGTAGTTGTTGGGTCAGAAGGACACCAGAGTGGGAGAATTACGTTTATTCAACTAGGTGTCTGCTCGGAGATAATCTTAAAGATTCATACAACTGCGAAATAAACATGCGTGGAATAGTCAGGTGTAGGTCTACATTAGCCTATAGAGTACACTTCGAAGCATTAGTATCAGCTACTGAACTGATTACAAGATACTTCTCCAACGAGAAATTGGCCCAATGTTGGCCAAATGACAGACATTAAATCAACATTTGGTGAGTGTGCCGTGTGGGCTGGGAAAGCTCTCGCTCTCAATATGCTGCGAGTCAACAGGTTCCAGACCGCCATGGTAAAACAACCGCTTGCGTCTCAACACAAAGCCCACATAAGAGAATTGGTGAATGATTTCCTCAGAGATGTCGCTCAAGTATAAAGAGTTTATATGATTTGGGAACTTGATTTTGATGCGGCAATGTGTATGATACACATAAAGTATTATTATCTTGGCTGCTAACTGTGGATGTGGAATGATATGTCATTGTGGAATGTCCAGGGGCCACTGCTGCATTCTGGGGACACCCTTGTCCAGTGTATTTTGACAGTTGACTATACCTTAAAGTCATGAGGTCAGCTGCTGAATCTTGACCTTAATATACTAATTATGATGTATTTAGCTATCACCTTACTTCAGGAACGTTTCACAATAAAACACCAGTATTTCATTTACAATACAAAATATCAGTACATACAAAAAACATTTATTGTGGTTTCTGCAAAAAAATGACTGACAGAGTGAAAAACAAGACCTAATATTGTTAACTGAAATGTTTTTTTCTATTTTTCATTCTTTAGAAGGTGGATTTGCAATTTCCAAAATGATGAAGCATATGACTATTTATGAAAAATAGACATCAGTGAAATTTAAATATCACAAATAATGTTTATCAATTTCAGTGTAAATATGTTGTATTGAAACTTGCTTGAACTGTAATATAAATAAGGTCAGCACAAGAGTTGAAATCATGCAAGAAATTTGTCAGAGGAAAACTCTTCATCACATTAATATTGAATACATCATGCTGAACGTAGTAATACTGTGCTTATATTTTTAAGTACACCATTCAACAATTCAACAATAACTAATATACTTGCTACAATCATGATTACAGCGGTAATTATATAGATGATTTACCATTGTTCTAGTTGCCACCTATTTCATTCAATTCAAGTAGAAAAATTGAATGATTGGATCAACTGAGATTCTCCCACAAAATATTTCAAAAATTTCAGAGGCAATCATTTAAACAGTGTGACTCAGTGTGGAGCTACAATAAGCCTTTGTATGTTCAGTGTGAAGCTTTGGTTGCCCTATGCCTTCACAGAGTGAGATAAAAAAGGCCTCGTCCACGAAGATTTAGAAGTACATAACAATAAACACATTAGAACTCAACTTTCGAAATTTCAGCATTAGCAACAAGAATTTTAGACAAAATCCAGAATTTAAAAATAATAAGTACAATAGTTTATTTTACTAACAACAATAAACATGCAAATTGGGCATATCATTTGAATATTACAGTAGAACCTGCTATTTTTAGGAATGGCCAAGTGGCCTCGGATGGGAGGTTGGGTATCCATAAAAGTGGGTGCTCATACCAGGTTCTACTGTATTCAAATAAGAGCATGTATTTTCCCCTTGCCTGATAAATATAGATTGTTTGAAATTTTTATAAAAATCATTTTAAAATGTTACAGAGTATGGATAAAGCATATTTCAATAACAAAAAAATTGGTGTCATTTGGTGAATAAAAAAAATATTTCAGATTTTCACATTCAATTCGTATTTTCAGAATCTTGATAAAATTGTGTTATTATTCAATTTCGAGAAGATGACTTCATATATAACCATCACAGCGTGGGGATAAACTTTAGATGTCAGAATCTGATGTCTACACCTCATTTGATCCTCACACTGTAGGAGTAAAAAATAATCATAATGACCATAGACCCATAAAATAGGTATTCATATGAAGTGGAATTGGAAAAACGCTTTGGTCTCCAATGGTTTATACTAAATAATTTCAGCGCTTAAAGGGTTAACTTTTTCAACCCTGACATGATGAGATTATTCACTGAACTAACAAAGAGTGTCTTGTGTCTCTATGATGTGATTAAGGTCTTGTTAGCGCCGGTCAGCGCTTGCCTGTGCTCTAATCTTGATCTAGTTGTAAAGTCCTTACCAACAGCCTCTGACACACTTGTCAAACCATTTTCACTACAAAACACAGGAGTAAAAATAAAATATTATTAAAACCATACATAACGGGAAGCATGACTAATATATGAAAAAAATTATATTTTATATGTGAAATTCTGAAATATTATTATATTAATACAGTGAACCATGCCTACTACACGTACATGTAAATACATAATTTTATATTTAAGATGTAAAATTGTAAACAGTGGTAAATCCCAATATCAGTAATTTGATCGACTTTTAAAACAGGTTAAAAACTACAATAGTTGGGATCAGCAGGTAGGTTTAGGTATAACGTATATTTTCAAAATACCATGTGATTTTACAAAACTAACCCTCTTGTATATATATATAATACATCATGATAAATAAGCAAGAAAGGACTTTCAATACCCTTTTGTACTTATACAGTATAATATATTATGACAAATAAGTCGAAAATGACTTTTAATTAGCCCTGTGTCAACAACAAAACCTGTCTACTGTGCAATTATCCGATATTTCAAAATTAATCTAGGCTACACTCACTGTAAAATGTCAGTTAGCTCGCGTTTTATTTTGTTGACCACGGGGGGACCGTCATATGTGAACACTGTGTAGATCTGAACCAAGGATGCCCCAGCTGACAGCTTATCAAAGGCATCCTTCCCGCTGCTCACCCCTCCAACACCGATGATGGGTAGACGTCCTAACAAATAAAGATCAGTGAAGTTATCAACTAAATAACAAATGCATCTTTCCCGCTACTCACTCCTCCAACACTAATGATGGGTACACATCCTAACAAATAAAGATCAATGAAGTTATCAACTGAATAACAAAGGCATCCTTCCCCCTGGAGAGTGGAGAGAGCTAACTAACACATTTAAGGTGATTTAAAATTGAAAAAAACCTTCGGAGTTTCATTGTTGCAAGGTCAGGGTTGGGGTCGATTACAATTGATGATTACGATTATGATTATTCGTCATTATAATTCTCGATTACGATTATGATTATGATTACATGTCATTAAAAATTATCGATTACGATTATGGTTACACTCTATTTTTTTCAATTACGATTATGATTATGATTACAATAATCATATTTAGTGATTACAGTGACGATTACGGGTGATTAAAATTATTTTGGAAATTCTTATTATTAATAATGACATACTATAACAAACTATAAATAACAACAACTGCAATTGAAACATACTTTGTTTTATTTATTCATATTGTGTTTAAGACTGTCAGAATGTCACAAACTATCTTACTGAAACTAATAAAATATTCTATTCTGCGCGATTCTACTTACTATCTGCGATGTGAGTTATGGGATAACAAAGGTATCCTTATAAATAGGATCTATAGTCTACGGATTTGAATGAAAATATATTTGATATTCAATTATTTTGTACAGTCAAATTAAAAAAATGATTTCGTTTTTTGACAACTTGGCAGATAATATCAACCTTGTCGTTAAAAATTGTGCAGGGTGGATAACGCTAATAGCAGCTGTAATTAGCAGTCGCGCCTGATTGCTATGCCAACAGTTGACCATGGTGAGGAGCGTCCCTCCTATTATAAAATATCTATAGGCCTATACATCTTGAAAGCACAATATGCTGATCTAACATTGTTGATCCAATATTGGCCCAATGTTGGGCCACCATCTGCGACGCTGGCTCAACAGTAGGTCAATATTAGATCAACGAGCCGTGTTTACTGGGCACCCTTGTTTTCTAGGACGTGAAACAAGTTATTACAAGCGAATTAAACATATGTCATTATTCTCACCCTATGTTAGCATTTAGATATAGTATTAATAGCTATCTTCTAATATAAATTGTGATAATATATTGATATTTCACTGTTAAGCATAAGTGAAGGTTATCGCAAAATATAAAAACATTGTTGAAATCTGTGGTAAAGGGTTAATCCAGGTGACCACACGACGATGTCAATTGTAATTAACCGTTTACACTCTGGAGATGTCTACTTACAGCAATGTTACAACTCATTATTTTATTATATATTTTTAATTCACTAATATCAAGAATACATGCTAATATGGTTGACGGGTCTCGCAGATGACGTATCGACCTGTTCCCGTCAACCAAAGTGAATATTATTAATAATAACCAAAGATGCATGTCTGGAGACTCCCCACTAAAATAAAAAATAACTGAGTCGCGAGGGCCACCGACAAGTGCATGTTATGTAGTGTTTATGTACAGTCAAAATTAACAACACCGGAAACGCATCAAACGAGAGATGTCGATCCGAAGCTGGTCCAATGCTGGTCCAGCATCTACGGCGTTGTACCCACATCAAACCATCACAAGCTATATGTCTATATCTATCTATACATACATACATACATGTACACACATATACATAAGTACGGTACATACATTGTCGAGAGATCAAAATAGAAGGGTGCAATATAGGGGGGAAGTTTAAGAGCTGCTTTCCATGCATTAAGGTCTATTCATGGTAAATTTTATTCATTGCCGTGCATATTCTGGCGATAAAATTATACACAGTGCAATACAGTGCCGAATTAACAATATAGGGCCTATATCCATATTTGAATTGCTTTTCTCTACAAAAAAAAGTATTATAGGCCCTAAGCCAGATTTATCAAACTGTTCTAAATAGTTTAAACAAATTAATTAAAAAAATCGCTTCAAGTGATATATTATTTATTGTGATATATACAAAAAAATCGTGATTACGGCTTAATATAATCATGATTACAGTGCTTTTAGAATATCGATTACGATTATGATTATGATTACAGGTCATAATTTTTTCTCGATTACGATTATAATCATGATTACAGAATTTCAAAAAATATGATTACGATTATGATTATGATTACAATGTAATCGATTAAAAATCGTAATCGACGATTATGATTATAATCGACCCCAACCCTGGTAAGGGTTAAGTGAACTATTTTATTAACTGATCTACTACAATTATTTTATCAATCTCAGTCTTTCTTTGAGCTTATATTAGCTTCAAAATGAACAAGACTACATAAGTCCAGGAGCTCCCAGTCCGAATTAGAATTTTATTTAAGCAATTTTGTATAGGGTTATTAATGTGGTTCCAGTCTAGGTCAAAAATCAAGACGCAAGACAACTAGGTCTAAGAAGCCCAGTCTAAGAGTAAGATAAGAACTAGACAGTCTGTCAGAGATTGCAAACCTCCATTGAAATTAATGATCCTAATCAGTATCCCAGTAATGGTCTACCTATCTTGCACGGTTTACCCGATATCAGGCCAATCGAGTTAACTAATAGCTGATTTACGGTCATTTTGAATTCGATATAAATTAGTTAAAAACTTAGGGTGCATTCTCCCCCGAAACCTCAAATTTTGTTTTATAGTAATGGACTAACATCTAACACAGTTTGCAAAATATTGGGCATGTGAAAGTAAATAACGGCCGATAGGGGGCCATTTTGAATTTGATCGAGTCAGAATTTTTCAAGATGCATCCTCAGCTGAAATCTCACATTTCATTCTATAGTAATGGTCTAGCCATCTAGCACGGTTTACCAAATATCGCCCATGTGAAAGTGAATAATGGCCGACAGGAGGCCATTTTGAATTTGATCAAGTCAAAATTTTTCAAGATGCATCCTCTTCTGAAATCTCACATTTTGTTTTATAGTAATGGTCTAGCCATCTAGTATGGTCACCAAAAACCGGCTATGTGAGAGTAAATAATGGCCGATAGGCGGCCATTTTGAATTTGATCGAGTCAATTTTTTTCAAGATGCATCCTCTCTTGTAATCTCACATTTTGTTTTATAGTAATGGTCCAGCTATCTAACACGGTTTACCAAATATCAGCAATGTGAAAGTAAATAGTGGCCGATAGGCGGCCATTTTGAATTCGATTGAGTCGAAAGTTTTTAAAAGGCATCGTCTCTCGAAACGTCACATTTTGTTTTATAGTAATGGTCTAGTTATCTAGCACGGTTTACCTGATATCAGGCCTATCGAGGTGAATAATGCTGATTGTCGGCCATTTTGAATTCGTAAGTTAAAAATTTTCAGGGTGCATCCTCCCCCGAAAACTCACACTTTGTTTTATAGTAATCAGGTAATGGTCTAGCCATCTAGCACGGTTTACCAAATATCAGCCATGTAAAAATGAATAATGGCCGAAAAGGCGGCCATTTTAAATTTGATCAGGTCAATTTTTTTCAAAATGCATCCTCATCTGAAATCTCACATTTTGTTTTACAGTAATGGTCTAGCCATCTAGCACGGTTGACCAAATAACGGCCATGTGAAAGTGAATAATGGCCGATAAGCGGCCATTTTGAATTTTATCGAGTCGAATTTTTCAAGATGCATCCTCTCCTGAAATCCCACATTTTGTTTTATAGTAATGGTCTAGCCATCTAGCACGGTTTACCAAATAACGGCCATGTGAAAGTGAATAATGGCCGATTGGCGGCCATTTTGAACTTGGACGAGTTGAATTTTTTCAAAATGCATTCTCTCCTGAAGCCTTACAATTTGTTTTATAGTAATGGTGTAGATATCTTGAGCGGTTTTCATGATATTCCACAATATCAGGCCTGTCGAGGTGAATAACGGCTGATAGGCGGCCATTTTGAATTTTATCAACTTCAAATTTTTCAAGATGCATCCTCTCCTGAAACCTTACAATTTATTTGATATTAATGGTGTAGCTATCTTGAGCGGTTTTCATGATATTCCGCAATATCAGGCCTGTCGAGGTGAATAATGGCCGATAGGCGGCCATTTTTAATTTTATCGACTTGAAATTTTTCAAGATGCATCCTCTCCTGAAACCTCACAATTTGTTTCATAGTAATGGTGTAGCTATCTTGAGCGGTTTTCATGATATTCCACAATATCAGGCCTGTCAAGGTGAATAATGGCTGATAGGCGGCCATTTTGAATTTTATCAACTTCAAATTTTTCAAGATGCATCCTCTCCTGAAACCTTACAATTTATTTGATATTAATGGTGTAGCTATCTTGAGCGGTTTTCATGATATTCCGCAATATCAGGCCTGTCGAGGTGAATAATGGCCGATAGGCGGCCATTTTTAATTCGTAAATTAAAAATTTTTCAGGGTGCATCCTCCCCCGAAAACTCACACTTCGTTTTATAGTAATCAGGTAATGGTCTAGCCATCTAGCACGGTTTACCAAATATCAGCCATGTAAAAATGAATAATGGCCGAAAAGGCGGCATTTTAAATTTGATCAAGTCAAATTTTTTCAAAATGCATCCTCATCTGAAATCTCACATTTTGTTTTACAGTAATGGTCTAGCCATCTAGCACGGTTGACCAAATAACGGCCATGTGAAAGTGAATAATGGCCGATAAGCGGCCATTTTGAATTTTATCGAGTCGAATTTTTTAAGATGCATCCTCTCCTGAAATCACACATTTTGTTTTATAGTAATGGTCTAGCCATCTAGCACGGTTTACCAAATAACGGCCATGTGAAAGTGAATAATGGCCGATTGGCGGCCATTTTGAACTTGGACGAGTTGAATTTTTTCAAAATGCATCCTCTCCTGAAGCCTTACAATTTGTTTTATAGTAATGGTGTAGATATCTTGAGCGGTTTTCATGATATTCCACAATATCAGGCCTGTCGAGGTGAATAATGGCTGATAGGCGGCCATTTTGAATTTTATCAACTTCAAATTTTTCAAGATGCATCCTCTCCTGAAACCTTACAATTTATTTGATATTAATGGTGTAGCTATCTTGAGCGGTTTTCATGATATTCCGCAATATCAGGCCTGTCGAGGTGAATAATGGCCGATAGGCTGCCATTTTTAATTTTATCGACTTGAAATTTTTCAAGATGCATCCTCTCCTGAAACCTCACAATTTGTTTTAGAGTAATGGTGTAGCTATCTTGAGCGGTTTTCATGATATTCCACAATATCAGGCCTGTCGAGGTGAATAATGGCTGATAGGCGGCCATTTTGAATTTTATCAACTTCAAATTTTTCAAGATGCATCCTCTCCTGAAACCTTACAATTTATTTGATATTAATGGTGTAGCTATCTTGAGTGGTTTTCATGATATTCCGCAATATCAGGCCTGTCGAGGTGAATAATGGCCGATAGGCGGCCATTTTTAATTTTATCGACGTGAAATTTTTCAAGATGCATCCTCTCCTGAAACCTCACAATTTGTTTTATAGTAATGGTGTAGCTATCTTGAGCGGTTTTCATGATATTCCGCAAAAACTTTCAGTCGGATTTACCGATGTTATAAATTAGGTCAAAGTGCTGGGTCAACTTCAAGGTCAAGGTCCAAAAACCTGAAAAGGCACAACTAGGGACCTTAGAGAACATGTATGTGCAATATGACTGTCATCGGCCCAGTACTTTTCGAGATCTGCTCCGGAAACGAAGTGCGCGTCAAAACGTCTAAATAGGTCATAGTTCTGAACCAGAAGTAGGTCAAAGTTCAAATACCCCAAAAGGCACAACTAGACCACCTAGGGGTGTTGTGTGTAAAATTTGAAGACAATCGGACAAGAACTTTCAGAGATATGCTCCGGAAACGAATTGTTTACGGACGGCCCAACGCCGTCACATCATCATTTTCACCTCTGCAACCTTGCGTATTGAATTCAGATTAAAAATATTTTAACCTGTCCATTAGCCACCTGGAAGTAACCCACATACCAAAAATTGTTATCCTAGCTTATTTTCTTACAAAGTTATAGGCAAAAGAAGAGGCAAAAAAAAACGGAGGTAGAATCCATAGCTCCCTCCGTCTCTCCTACGGTGACGGCGGGAGCTAATAAATGCCCTACGCGGACAAAGGTGATACAGTCAATTTATGTGGCGACATTGCATAGTGCTTTGCTTTCATTCAAGGTTGGCAACTGAAAAACTTTTCTAGCAAATGCTAAATTCTTAACACAATTGCCAGCTTTAAATAAAAAAGAAACACTTTTCTTTTTGAAATTATAAAAATATTTCATTGTTGCATCTTCAGAAGGTGAGACCATCACACATGTGTTTTCATCAATTTTGAGAGATCTTAATTTACGTTGATCAACTTACTACCATGTTATTTACACATCTGTAAACTTGTGGTTGCATTACCTTGTGTGTGTCTGTACATATCTCTGATGAGTTGTGTTGACGTATCCAGTAGAGGTGGTCCACTGAGCCCTCCAGCCTCTGTGTAAACACCTCCACCGTCCTCAGGTCGACTTATAGTTGTGTTACTTATAATCAATCCATCCACACCACTCTATAATAAAATATATTTGAATTGAAATGACATCGTTTCATATCCAAATCACTCAAAAAAAAATATTACATTCAAATTTAAATGACATAATTTACAAATATGCCAGGAGAAGAAATATGTCTTAAAATTAGATTTAAATGTGTTAAACCTTACAGGGGGGGGATCGACTTAAAACGTCAAGTAGATGTCATATTCTGACGTCTAAAGATGATTCCAGTGCTGTAAAAATTAAAATATTTGTAATGGCTGTGGACCCATAATACCTAAGTGGAAGAAGCAAACTCAGACATTTATGATAATTTCAAGTTGGCAAAAATCTTTGGATTCCATTTTTTACATAAAAATAGTTCAGCGCTTTAACCCTTTCACCACTGAAGCCCGTTTTTATGTGCTGAATGCTATGGCATTCAGCACATAAAAACGGGCTTCAGTGGTGAAAGCTTTAAGGGTTAAGCACTGGTAAGTCCTAATAATCATTCAGATGTGATGCCTTCACCAAGTGGCTCTCTCCCATCGGCTTTGTCTGAATATAATGTCAATCCTAATAATCATTCAGATGTGATGCCTTCACCAAGTGGCTCTCTCCCATCGGCTTTGTCTGAATATAATGTCAACAATATGGACAATACATTGTTAAATAGATAGCTAAAATGACTCAAAACTAACTGCTGCCCGATTGCCCCAACCCCTGAAAATGTTCTTGCCCTTTGGACAAGATGATCAAATGTGTTAGTGTCTAGCCCTGATTAAACTTAAATGATATTTTTTCAAAAAAAAAAAAAATAACCTTTAAAAAGCATGCATTTTGTTGAAAGGATTATTTATTTTCACTTATATATCTGTCTGTCACCATAAACTGGATGCCTACAATAGTGTATGTACCACGCTTGAAGGTCTATACACAGCAAGAGACAGTTTGTATTGTGTATATATATAAGAGTGCAAACTATGTTTGCCATACCTAAATCTCCCTCGTGTCCTATACACAGGTGAGTACTATACCCCACAAAATACAGTATCGGTAGTATCCAAACTTGAACAAAAATAAATGTTGCACTAAATTCTATCACAGGGTTGTGTCCAAACATCTGGCAGCCAAAAATTTGGCAGCATACATGACATCAAAAGTGTTCATTTGTAAACCACTTCTGTACTCTAAATGGCCGTGCTGCTTTTAACAATAGTGGACGGTGGCCGTCCAACGCTGCCTACTGTCTGTGTATCCCTGGGTCTTCTTCTTCTTTGTGAGAACAGCGTTCGCTCCTTTCTTGGAGCATTGCACGCCGTGGTGTGTGTGCACATATTACAGTAACATGTCGGAAACTCGTGTTAAAGAGTGCTAGTTGTAACCTAAAGAGAAAACAGGAGGTTACAGCAAAACAAAAATTGTGCATAAAAAAACAAAGGTGAATTAAAAAACCCTGTGGTTTACATAGTATTCAGTCGTAGGCGGAAGGAGTCTAGTGTTGGAGAGGAGACAACATGGAGTGGGAGGCTGTTCCAGACTGGTATAGTGCAGGGTAAGAAGGAAAATTTGTAAGGGTCATTTGACGGGCTCAGTGGAATATACCTCCACGGATGGAATCCTCGTGTTTGTCTGGTGGATAGGGTCAACCACCTGTGCCAGGGATCTCCCATTGTAGTATGCACTATTCTGTACATTGTATGCAGTCTCATATTACTGCGACGCACAGCAAGGGATTCCCAGCCAAGGTGGTTAACCATCTCGCTAACACTGCTGGTATTATGCCAGCGGTTGCAGACATACCTTGCAGCACGTCTCTGCACCATCTCCACTTTTTTGATATTATCAGATGTATGTGGGCTCCAAACCGTGGAGGCATATTCCAGGTGAGGTCGGACTAAAGATTGATATGCTTGGGTCTTGACAGCCTGCGATGAAATTTTCAAGTTTCTGCGCAGGAGGCCAAGAACGCTATTAGCTTTTGCTGTAACATTGTTGATGTGGGAGTTAAATTTAAGATCGGGAGTAAGTGTTAGGCCAAGATATTTAACAGAATCTGTACTTTGGAGTGGCTGGTCATGTAGATTGTAAGATGCATTGATTTTAGATTTGCTTCTGCCGGTCCTCATGGTAAAACACTTGTCTGCATTAAACTGCATAAGCCAAGTCTTTTCCCAGGAGCCGACAGAATTTAGGTCAGATTGGAGTAGTTCGGTGTCTTTTTTACATCTGATGGGACGGTAAATAATACAGTCATCAGCGAATAAGCGGACTGTACTATTCACGACCCCATCAGGAAGGTCATTTATATATATAAGAAAGAGTATGGGTCCCAGGACAGTCCCTTGGGGCACCCCCGACAATACAGGAGCACTGTCAGAGGTAGCACCATCCAGGACTACTCTCTGGGATCTGGAACAGAGAAAGTCTGTGATCCATTCAAGTGTATCCCCTCGGATGCCATACCAGTTGAGTTTGTAATTTAAACGTTTGTGCGGAACCTTGTCGAAAGCTTTGCTAAAGTCCATAATAAGCATGTCTGTTTGAGTTGTACTACTGGCCAGGTCCTGAAAGAGGGAAAGAAGCTGTGATTCGCAAGAATGATTTCGCCGAAAACCATGCTGAAGAGGAAATAGAATGTTCTGAATTTCGAGATGTTTCATCAAGTTACTTACAATAATATGTTCCATAATTTTTGATGTTATACATGTCAATGAGACTGGGCGATAGTTACTTGGCTTGTGCTTATCACCCTTTTTGAAAATTGGAGCCACATTAGCTTCTTTCCAGTCGTCCGGCACCTGTCCAGTTGTAAGGGAAATTTGGAAGATAATTTGTAGTATGGGGGCGATTTCATTACTAAGTTCCTTTAAGACCGTCGGAGGTATTGAATCGGGGCCTGAAGCTTTATGGGGTTTTAAGTTATCCAAAAGTTTTTTAACGCCAGGAGTAGAAATTTCAATTTGGGGCATAGAAGGGAAGGAACTGGGTCCTTTGTCTGGCATGGATCCGATGGGTTCTTGAGTGAACACAGAGCTGAATTGATTGTTTAGAATTTTAGCTTTGTCAGAGGCATCGCTGAAAGTGTCTCCCTGGCTACGCAATGGGGCAACACCCGCCGAGTCCTTTCGCATGTTTTTGATGAAGGACCAGAATTTCTTTTGTTTAAATTTTCTTTCAGAGTTGTTATCTTCTTCCGAATAGTCTATAATATTTTCTATATACTGCCAGTATGCCTGTCTCATTTCTTTTTGTAAACTGTGCCGAATATTTTTGAGTTTTTTCGAAATCCTGGCAGATGGTTTGGCTAATTTCTTTGATTTTGTGTGAATTTTGTTTCTTTTCCGAATCATTTTCTTAATTTTTGGCGTGACCCAGGGAAGGTGGTGCATACCATTGAGCTTTTTCTGTGGAATGTACTCGTCCATGCTTGATGTTAAAGTGGATTTGAATTTTGTCCAAAGGTCGTTAGCTGAATACCCTTGGTTGGCATTTTTTATGCTAGTATAGAGAGAATTTAGGTTTGATCTAATGCCATCCCAGTCTGCTTTTCTATACAGAAAGATGTTACGTTTTGGTTTTGAAATACGGCAAGGCTGGGTATCAATTTCTGCAAAAACAATTTCGTGATCAGATTTTCCAATACCGGGAAGAATTTCGATTTTCTGGAGGCTAGATTTGTTGTTTGTAAAAAGTAAGTCAAGAATTTTGTCTTCCCTGGTTGGCTTATCGACTACCTGCTCCAAGTTGTGGTCGAGTGATACATCGATAAGTTTCTGATTTTGCGGTCGTTCACTTCCAGCAGCGGGGGACACTTCCAGCGAAGTCCAATTGACAAAGCGAGCATTGAAGTCGCCACCAAGCCAAACATAACCATTTGTTGTGTGTGTAATTCTACTGAGGGATGCATCTAATTGGAAAAGGGGGTCTAAATCGTTTCGAGGTGGTCTGTAGAAAGCGCCAAAGTGTAAAGATTTGCATCCTATTAAATTTATATGGACCCAAAGAATTTCACAAGTTGTGTCCAGTTCTGTGGCTTCTGAGCTAATTAAATTGTTTGATACCGCAATTAGGACTCCACCATATGACTGGTTTGGTCTGTCTTTGCGGTATACAGTGTATTCCCAATCGGGCTTGAAAATTTCTATCGAATTAATGTTTGAATTTAGCCAAGTTTCCGTTCCGATGATTATGTCAGGCTTGGTGGAGTGAATAACATGTTCTAGTTCTATGGTCTTGTTTTTGACTGATTGGAAATTTATGTTTAAGACTCTAAGTGGGCGGTTGAAAGAATTTGGTTTACTTGGGGCTGTCTTTGTTGTTTTACTTGGTGTAGAAGTATGGATGGGTTTTGGGGGCTGCGGTGATTTGTCGGAAGCGAAAGTTGTGTCCAGAGATGAAAATGAGTTGGATAGTTCTATGGGAGTAGTGTTGAAGAGGGATGAGGAGAAGGATGGAAGGCCGCATTGACAGCAAATCCACGAGATGTTGCTGTGGTTTGCTAGAATATTGTAAACCTGCGGGTTCATACTCATGCAATCGATGTGATACCAGGTTTCGCATTCATCACACCGGATTGCATCCTGACCCCATTTAACAGCCTTTTGGCAGACACCGCAAGGGTATTTGGTCGTACGGGGGCCCGGATTGGTGGAAATATCTCCTGACAGCAAAAGTAGGAGACTAAGTGAGGTAGATAGAAAGTTTGGATTGCATCTACTTTTGATTTTTGAGCAAGCATACTTAATGCTTGCAATCTCGACTTGGTGAGATGTGTGTCTGGTTGGGGGTGTAACTGACCAAGAGCCAGTGGCGTCAGGCTCAGGGGAGGTCTCAGTTAGTTTTACATTGTTGTGCGAGTGTCTCTGAATGGCAAGGATAATGCCAGCAACAAAAACAGTGACACGCAGGTGCATGGTTAATGATTGAAGTCCAAGGCTAGCCCTGGACCTAGTCCAAGCCAGGGATTAGCGTTAGAATAGGTGGATTTAATTGGTAACCCATCATACCTCTTCGTCCTGTGGGCCGACTCACAGGAGCAGATGTAATAGAGAAGTAGGCCTGAGTGGTTAATAACAGTTTAGTTCTTACCGTTACTCTTATTAGAGGGTGATCATGGTAAGTCAGTGGTTTGTTTACTTCGATTTCAGTGAGCGATAATAGGTGTAAATAGGAAAATTCACGAGAGTCAAGTTAAAATGGACTCTCGTAAGTGTTTTAATCGTGCAGAGAACTCAAAATCGAGGTCTATATGATCCAAAGAACCAGAACGTGCTGTTTTAATTTGGTAGGTTCATGGATCCGGTCAAAAACAAGAAAAATATAATTTAATTTTCCAATAATTTCCAAAAATACAAACAAAAACAATTTAATACAATAATGAAAATCACCCACTTCCTTATTTGAAAGTACAGCAGCAATATCCAGTTTATCTTGATTGGACAAATCAGGCGATATCTTCACCAGTAACGGAGGTTGTGATGTCTCCGGCATCTTATTTCTCTCAGAGACAACCTGGAAAAAAGCCATGGCATCAGATTTAATTGCATCCACAGTAAACATGACTGCTTATTGCAATAAGAAAAATTAGGAGTCTCCTTTGATGTAAAGTAGAACCTGCTTTGAGCAGCCACCCTTGTGATACAAAATGGCCTTTTAAGGCAGTTGACTGCTCATAGGAGGTTCGTTTGTATAGGAAATGTCATGCTGAAGAATGACCAAGTCGCCTATCAAGGGAGGTTGGCTGCTCATTAGCAGGTTCCACTGTACCTGGTGAAAATGCAATTGTTATTGATTTGAGAAAACATGATGTCAAAAAGTCATAATTTTCAATGTTCCCTAAGCTGATGCAGCAAAAGACTGCACCATGTGGCACGGATCAAATACATGACCATTAAATCAAGTCTAGAGTCGTTTTCAGCCTTTATATTTTTTCCTGAAATAAGAAAATTTGATTCAAATACAAGTAATTATAACCCACTTGAAGCTGTTGATTGTGGCTGTGAGGCACAAATTTAAGGGGGTAAAATTTAAATTTTATATTAACCCTTATCGTACTAAGTCAATAAATAATTTTCAATCACTTGAAATTGTGTCTCGCTGCAGTGGTTGAAAATTATACATATTTGTTAAACTTGAGCACAAATATTTGCAAATCATGATGTTTAGACACACATTTGATTCCCAATAACACTGATTTGATTGAATTTAAAAACGACAAGAGTGCAGATAAGTGTTAAGTACCACCTTAAGGGTTAACATCAGACCTTGCTAATTAGCGCCTGTAATTGTTGTCGACCTTGTAGTGCTCTCAGACCTGGTGTGTTGGGACTGGAGACATTTATCACCAGATAATCAGCCATAGGTCCCAGCTCTCTCACCCCGGATACAAAATCTGATGCTGCATCTGTCGTCTCTTTGTTTTTTCCCAAATTCACACCAACAATACCTGGAGCTACAATAACATAACATGTTTTGCAAATCGGTTTGACAGGTTTAAATATTTCTCATGTTAACTCATCACTTGAAAATTCCTGGTACAATTATTGCAGCTTCTAAGGAATTTCTATTTTAAAGAGATTAAGTTTCAATTCCAAAAAAACATCGACTTCATGGCATTTATGAAATTAGATATTATAAATGACAATCTGAAATTTTATCAATCACAATATTAAATATATAATAAATATAGATAAAAACAAATTAAAATATGCATCAGATCCAAACTGTTCAAAAGATCTGGACCCAAAAAGAGCATTCTAATCCACTTACTGTGGAAAAATTGAAAAGAATAACAGTACCAGTTCATATATTTGACTGATGATGATAATGAAAGCTTAGTACCATTCCGGTACTGTGCTGTGACAGTTGGTCTATCTGGAGATGTTAATTGCTCGTTTAGTATGTTACGATCTTCAGGAATTACTGTACCTGAAAAATAAGAAATATGGTTTGGTGATTTATTAGACAAAACACCACACTTCTGTCAGTTATGCAAATGCTAACAGCGAGCTTTCAGAAAAGCTATGTTGTTTTCGGCATCTCAAGCAGTATTATTTATATTTAATTATTTTATTTCTCCTATTATAAGCGATTTTGCAAATCTGCCTACCTTTTTGATTTTTCCTGCACCTCAATCTTTCCGACACGACTTTGTGGCCATCACTATTGAAGCCATATCTGACAACATAAAAATAAATTTCGAATTTATAGCATCAAGGGTATGGAATTTCAGGCTTACAACACACAACTAGAAAGACATCGCTGAGAAAATACACTGAATTATTTATTTTTAAAATGAAGATACAACTGTAAAATGTAAACATAATAGAGGGTAAATAAACAATATGCTTATTTGAATTTAAAAACTAGAAAGTGGTCGATGACTATGCCTACACTGCACAATTTGTTTTGACAGAAGAATGGACAAACTGACTACAAAATGCCTCGGGCATGAAAATAATAATAAAAGCTTAACATGATACAAAACCAAATAGAGTTACTGGTGAGATACCTGTTGATAATCGCTCGATCCTTGGTGATGCGAAACACCCTGGGCGCGGGATTACCAGGCTGTGGCTCAGGTGTTACACTGCCAACCTCAACAAAACCAAAACCTAGCGTCAGAAGTCCATCAACGGCCTCGGCATGCTTGTCAAATCCTGCAGCTAAACCAATGGGATTGGAAAATTGTTTACCCCATACTTCTGTTTTCTGTCTTAAAAAAATCATAATAGAATAATAATCATTTTTTATTATAATTTAACAATACCTGGTTAAGATTCATAGATAACAGGACTGATCTGCAGAAATGTGAGTGCCAGATTTATAATAGAATTTAAATTTCACCTTGATCAGTTGATACACAGATCATCTAACATGTGGGAAAAAATAATCTAACTTGTTCAATTTTAAACTTATTGTCAATGTATGCTGATTAATAACATATTCCTTTATATTAGATACAGAGTTAATTTCAGTTTGATCAAAATCTTTTGAAAACTGATTTTAACCCTTGTCCTGCTGAACTATTTGTTACTATCTCTCGTTCTTTTAAGCCTTTTGAAAAACCCTCACGATGCATCGAGGCATCATTTTGCATCTCTGAAGAATGACTTCCATTTCCTGCTCGCAGCAGATTTAGAACGCAAATTTTTATGGAACTGTTTTAATAACAAAGAAATCTTTTTTCACTTGCCACCCATTTCATGTCATCCTTATCCACTACAAGTCAGCCTGGGAGTTTAATTAGACTAGCCCCTGGAGCTACAAGGGGAAGGGCGCTTATTGAGAAATTTTTATGTCTATATAGTGTAGGGGAGGACGGGGCATGTTCGAACCCTTAAGACATAATGCATACCTGTTCAGTAGATATTGACCTAAATCACTCATTATTTCATACATACAGTGCTTCCACATGTATAATGCCCCACTAAAATTTATAGTTAGGTGTCTTGTATATTTTAAAAAATATAGCGCAAAATGAACATGCCCCGGTTATTAAAGTGCAATACAACAATGACAATAATTGACAATCCTTTGTATTTTATTATTGCATTTTGCATAAATAGCAACAGTGTGATGTTGCCCTTCACAAGGTAGCAGCACATTGTCAGTGGAAGTTTGTCCATCAGGCCACCGGCGCACCACTAGCGGCATTTATCACGGTTATCCACCAACCGCCGGGTTACCAGACAAAACAGCATGTGTTGTATGAAAAAGTGTAATAATGCGTGGCTGAGTGAGTCACAGCATGTAAGGGTGAGTGTGGACATGTGTGAATAAGATAAACTATGCTGCAATTATGACCACTGGTTGTGAGGCTACTTCGGGGCATGTTCACACCCTTTCAGGGGCATGTCCGAACGCGTTTGAACGTGCCCTGTAATGCCATTTCAGCTTCAATTATTGTCTGTACCACTTGTGATGGTTCAAAAATACTTTCCCTGTATGTTGTATACCTCTGTGTTCTATTTATAGAACAACAAATGGTTACTTAACTACTAAAACTGTAGTTCACACAGTATTTAGAAAAAATAACCTAAATAACATAAAATGAGACAAAAATCACATATTTTAATCGAAAGCAAAACAAAAAAACTGTAGCTGATGAATTTTGGGAGAAACAGTGACTTAGGGGAGAGGTACATCATGAATTATATTTTTAATTCACCAGGTGGCCCTCAATTCTGAATTACCAGCAGGGTGCGAACGTGCCCCGTCCTCCCCTACCATGCTCAAGGATATTATTTTCAAATCGGGGAAGTGTGCGTTTATTCGAATATGGTCATTTAGTAGAATAAATATGTTATGTAAGTAATTTATTTTTGCCTACTTGAAGTTGTGGGTCATGACAGCGAGACACAATTCCAAATGGGTAAAAATTAAATTTAAATCATTTTATCAGCGTTTCAGTGGTTAATAGGCTGAAATTTGCTTACCAAACAAGAATCATCATGTTGCTTGACACGAGGAAGGATTCTGTATTTTGCTGCTTTCACTGCGAGTACATGAGCATTCTCTGCTCCGATCAGACGTGCACAAGGCATCAGACATTTGGAGTACCACGTCTCGTCACCAATGTAAGTAGCTAAGCCGGCCGCAATCAGATGGCCTCCAGCCAGGATCTGTATGGCTGACCTCAGTTTCATCTGAGAGAAAAACATACAGTGTAGATTAGTAGAACTTGACCCGTTCTGTGTTCACATCTTGAAACATTGCAATCTTTTGTGATTGCCCCTAAGAATAATTTAGCCAAATACAGAGGTTCAAAACTGTAAAAGCTTTGCCCAAACTGTAGGTGTTTTGATCACTTGCCTAAATATTGAATCTCAAAAGTGTCTTGACCTCCTTACCTGAGAACTCAATCCCTTCATTTTGGTGGCTACACAATACAGACGCCTCGATCAAGTTAGGCTGAAAAATAAAATTGTAGGTTAAAGCAACTTGAAGGATTAATGGACTACACCCTGTTGGGTTCGAGACCAATCACTGTACTGCAGGCCTTCAGATTTGGCATTAGTGATTGCTCAAGTACACCATAACTCACGCAAGTGTAAAGGTGAGCACCTCAGTGTTGTCAGATTTTTTTTATTTGCAAATTTAGTTTTTTTTCGATTTTCATCAACCAGTTAGCTATTGCAATTACCTATGGTGAGTGGTCACTCGGCTCACCACTTTGAGGTGACCTTTCTTTCACTCGCAATTTTCAAATCTGAAGGCCTGGGACCTATCTCACAGAGAATCTTAAAATTTAGATTATCTTAACTTTCTCTTATTTCCATTAGAAAAGAATGGACCATCTTAACTTTTGTAATGCAAATAAGAAAAAGTTAAGATGATCTTAATTTTACGATGTTTAGTGGGACAGGCCCCTGGTACTGGCATTGCTTGGAGTTCAGGGGCACAATTTAACCCAAGGAAACTATTATGACTCAATTATATGTCGTAGAATATAATCATGACAAGACAAGGGGATTAAGAGAGTTAATATATAAATTGTTCTTACCACAGTTCTTACCACAGTTATTAGGCAAAAAAAAAATCTATGTTTGTTTCCGATTTGTTGTCATTTTAACCAGTGGGTAGGTAGGACATTTTTTTTTTTTTTATTTCAATTTTTTGTCACTTTAACCAATCGGTAGGTAAGAATTAATTTGTATTTTATTTGGCGCCAAATTCACTTCCATGCATGTCTTATTTGTACATTACATAACGATTTTTTGTTTTTTGGTCGCTTTTTGACCCCCCCTCTCCTTTTCGTAACGTTTTATTAGTTACTTTGACTACAGCCAGTAACTCATCCCTTAAAGGGAGGGTGTTAAGGTTTTAAAATATAGTTTTGGCCATTATTTTGGCTTAATTATACTAATTAAAGTACATCCCAACATAAATCATCATTAAATTTTAAATATATGCCACGAAAAAGTGCATTTGAAGTAGGCCAAATGGATCTCATATTGAGGGTCATAAAAAACGCTCCCACTATCAGCAGCTGCCGTGTGACGTCACACGGTGAAGTCGTATGCCTACAGCAGTCCACTTGCACTGATCCTATAGTGATCCCGCAGTCACTACCCAGTTGTACAGCGTCTTGTTCATGGATTGTCCTACAAAGTTTTAATGTCATCTTTGTTTAAATTGTTATCATGCCAAAACGTTGCGTCTCCGGTTTGTGTAACAATACAAATGAAGATGTTACAGCACTAATACATGGCCAAAAGATTCCCAAATCGCACGCAAGTTGGATCGTTTTGTGAAACTCGACAGAGCTAACTGGAAGCATGGTAATCCCGCATATGTTCTGTGTGGTGTTCACTTCAGAAAACTTAATGATTTCATATCTTATGGTCAGTGGAGACATACATTCAGTTTTCACTCTCGGCCTACCCAGGGTAAATGTCCCAGAATATATCTAGATCAAACGTCTAGTTCTAACCGTTAGGCCTACTGCTGCCAGGGCTAATGATGACGATGATGACTTCAACACCCCCATAACCACTTATTACTACCAGAACGCATAGCAATCACGACTGTTTTCATTTCAGCTACTTAACTTTTATACACGTAGAATTGTGGTTCACACCTGTGATACCAGATTGCATTATTCAGATACATTATTATATAAATGATAATTTTTTGAATAAAACTGTTCATGAAAACTTAGCCCCACGGGGAACAAAAATAATTCATATTAGGTGATCGACCCAGGGTTGTCACCAAAAACTTGGAAAAATTAATAAGACTAGCCAAACGGCGCTGAAAACAAAATTAATATGTTTATTGACAATATTTCAAACTCTCGCATGATAAAAGTCAATAAGAGCGCCGTTGGGACTAAATTCCATAATTTTGAGAATTATTTTGTAAATAATTCAGTGAATAAATACGACCGAGCTTCCCATAGCATTGTTCTGAGACGTCGAACGCAGATGGTTTAACCATCAACATGCCACACTTTTTAATGAGAAAATGAAAATTCCTGTGACGTATCGACATAAACCAGGGAATTACCATGATGACATCGCCTACCCAGCAAACACAAAACATTTGTAGACCTATTACACTTGTACAATGCTGGAACAACGTCGGAGACGTTGGGCCAGAGTTGTACAAATGTTATACAAATGTTTTGTGTTTGCTGGGTAACCACATTGGTCCAGCATTGGCGGTGATGGGGATTCAGACAAATTTGTTGTGTCCGAGCCGTTACGCTTCGCAACTCGCATCAGATCCGGCGAAAGGGGGGAATGGGGGCATTAGCATTTATGGCAGGGCGGTTAACAAGGATGCGCGTTGTTTGAATACAATGTCGATCTTTGATGGAAGTGAAAAGAGAAATTCTCAAATTCGACGTTTTCGAAGCAGACCTTCTTTCTGATTCTATTTTCCTTGGTTTAACTTTCGTTAATAGGCTACCAAATATCATCAAAATCGTTTGAGAATTTCGACTGAGTCAGAGTGAGTTGACGGGGGAGTTCACAGGCTCACTACTCTCTGAGAAATCGGATAAATCTCCATCGCTAGTTGTAGCCATTTTGACGGAGACCTCTTCATGACTTCAACGTGTGACGTGCCAGGCTGTTCGGGAGTTTCCGTGACCGTTACAGAATCCGAAGTGACTTCGGCTCGAAAAATCTAACAAAAACATTTTTTTTACCAATAATAAAAAAAATTAAGTAAAAATTAAATTAGCTGTTTTAATTAATAGGATATGTTCCATTTATTGATGCTCACCCAACCTTAACCTTAACACCCTCCCTTTAACTTATGGATTTCAAAAAAAAAAAAAAAATTTTTTTTTTTTTTTAAATCCATAAAATAAATTTGGGTCGCACATGTTTTGATAGGGTCGGTCGGAAATCAGAAACAAACAATATTTTTTTTTAGGCCCTACTGCACTCACCTTCAACATATTCAACGAATCACTGCTTAACACCCTGTTATTAATTCAAAGATTGTATTATATAATAGGTATATTTAAACTGTGTATTAAAATTGAACTAAGATTGACTAATTTTATGCTTTTAAAGCTTTTATTTCACTTTCTCTAATTAGTTTTTCATTTTGCAATCTATTTTACGTCGCTTTCTGCACATTGAGGAAGCCCAAAGCCGGGACTATACCCTACTTTTATTTTGAATGTATATGCACAACCATGATGACAAATATCAGGCCTGACAGGGATTTGAACCTGGTACCTTCAGTTTACAAGCCCCAGTTGATACGAATGTAAAGTGAGCAGTTCAGGGCTCCCAGCGAACAATGCACATCAGCCAATCCATTTAAATCAGCTTTGACTGATTACATTTTGTAGTTTGGAAATTTCAGGTCTGCCTTTTTCTGCAATGTGGTGCACAAGCTGTATTCACATTTTTTCTGCTGTTTAACTTACAATTAACCTCTTGGTGCCATTTCTCCACCAAAAACAGTTTATCTCTTCTTACACTAAGAAACTTTATGTTCTCCAAATAATTTTAGCAAAAAAAGGCACGAGGGCAGATTTTGTTGCAGGTCCCACTATATGTGGAATTTACTACCAATAGCTATGAAAACTTCGACAGCAATCATTACTTTCAGGAAATTAATAAAGACCAATTTATATGATTTGGCTCTTCCACTCTAGCCCTTTACTTTCCGGCACCCTGTTGATGACCATGCTTTGATCTGGACACTTCTTTGAATACGATTTTGGATTGTCGCCCCTCTGAGCTCGGTTCTTTGAGGAATTAGGTGCTATAGAAGACTATAATTATTTGATTGATTGATCAATAAGAACTGGGTGCAGTAAGTTATCAAAATTGATGAAAGTTAAGTTGATGATGAGGAAAAATTGTCACCAATGTCGTTTTATTGATTGAATATAATGGTTTGACTATCATATAATGCCCGCTAAGAAATTAATACATTGAAATGTGCAGGCCTAGGTCTACTGCATATTTCTTTTGGTTATTTTTTATTTTGTTTATCGCTAGCTACTAGTAGGCCTAATTGATCTCAAAACCGATTGAGAATAGACCTCCTCCCAAAAAACCTCTAATGGTGGCCATCTTGGATTTAATCTTAAGCGAAACCCACAGAAGTGACAAATAGCTTCAGAAATATATTCAGCATTAAAAATCATGTAAAAATGAGGTATTAGGCCTACATTGTCACATTGAAATATACTTCAAATAATTCAGAATGACAATTTCAACATGGTGCTTGGTGGCCATTTTGAATTTAAAAAAGTGTTCTGTTCAGTGGAAATTTTGGGACTTCACAGATAATAAACAAGGCCGAGACCATTCTGAACACATCCCGAAATTTCCAGGCTCCAGCTCTTTATTTTTTTATTATTTTAAGACCTAAAATTCCTCGACTAGACTATACAGCATTTACAGGAGGGAAAACTGGGGGTGGAGAGGGGTAACTTTCATATAAGGGGCTAGGTTTGACGAAAGTGTTGAATTCGACCAAGCGAATGTTGGCATTATACATGCGTTTCAAAGGGACTGTCATTTAGGATGGCGAGACCTTGTGTCAAAAACTGTCCCTATTATCGCCCACCAAATCATGACTTTGACCAGTCGCGTTCGTTGGTTATTTATCGTGAATATAGTGTTTTCCACGATATTATAGAAATAATAGTTAAAATTTAAATGCTCTGTAATAATATCCTTCATAATGTTAATATTCCTATTAAACAAACCAGACTAATTAAACATTGAAATTCAACATATCATTTATCTCCCATTCAGGATTGCAGACATTTTGCATTTTTGGTCTCACAGTCCTAATAATTTTTGATATTGCTGGCAACCGCAAGCAGCAGCATCCCACATTTCGGTTTGAATTTGTAGTAGATTTTTTTTATAACCCACAGGTCGCCCTTATACATTTTATATTCCTATATATATTAATGGTTTTATTGAATTTGAACAAAATTTTTAGCTGACATACAAGTAAAAAAAATACATTGTAATGCATCATACACCAATTAACCAATAGGGCCTATCAATGATATTTCATCAAGCAAAGGCGAAACCGACTGGACGCTGCGAAATTGGCTCAACAAAATTCTAAATTATGTCGGTAAATTGATAAACCGACATTCCGCAATTAATACCATCAGATAAGTAACACCTAAGCGGACATTACAAATTCTTTTTAGATTCAAATTAACATTTTTCAAATGGTATTCTAGGTAGAACACTGACAGTGAGCGATAATCAAAACAAAATCAGAAATCGAAAATGGCACCGTCGAGATCACGCAAAGATCACGTGACCAGAGCTTCCGGCCAAAATGGCCGCGCCCATGAAATAGACAAGGCCTTCGCAAAAAAACAAACACCGCGGCTCTGGCACGGGCTCCCAGCCCTTCACGCCTGATCATGCTTTTCACTTTGCCATTTTCAAATGTTTCTTGGTCGCTATCTTGACCAGTTTAGTCCTCTCCCGAATTGGAGACGAGGCAGAAGGAAGGGAAAACGGCTTCCACAAAATTATTTTTAACTGTGGTGAACATGACATTTTGATGACACCGGGAATTATTTTTGATAAACCGGCCACTCATGTTCACCTCCTTCTAAACACAAGGAACTGCCTGGGTAGAAAATCAACCCTCGCGTTTGGCAATCGTCATTCTAGCCCCCCCCCCAAATTAGATTTCGGTGTTTGTTTTCTCCTCATTTTATTATCCGGCCAAGTAGAATTAAATCCAGGGCCTTCAAGTCCTGGAAATCAAAATTCATCTATTTTCCCCTGTGGCTACTGCGACCTACCTGTCACATGGGACCAATGTGGAATTTGCTGTGACACCTGTGACCTGTGGTTCCACAAAAATTGTGTGGACATGGGTTCGCACACCTTTAGAGCCTTCTCGACCACGAACGTATCCTGGATTTGCTGTAGGCCTAATTGTGACAACCCAAATTATGAACGAAATCTCTTCCATAGTTTTCAAATAGAAACAGCAAATTCTTTTCATCCATTAGATCTCTCTGAAAGCATAGAAATTAAATTGCCAATTTCTGACTTCGTACCAGTGCTGCACAGTAGCCCAATTATCGACCGTAGACATTCAAAGAAAATTAAAAACTGGAGAACCCTTATTCTAAATTGTCAAAGTCTACGGGGCAAAGTCGAAGCTTTCCAATCATCTGTCGACTACTTCCAACCCGACTGTATTCTTGGCACGGAATCCTGGCTTGACAAAAGTGTTTCCACAAACGAAATTTTCCCTCCTGGTTATAAGATCTTCCGGAGAGACAGAATTACATCAACTCAGGGTGGGGGGAGTGTTTATCGCTGTCAAAGAAAATTATGACGTATCTCTCCTCCCTGATACTGTTACAGACACGGAACTTTTATGGGCGAAAGTCCACTTTGAAAAATCAAAATCCTTAATTCTCGGATCCTTTTATCGACCTCCTGGCTCAAAAATTAAAAAAATGGAAGAATTCAGCAGATCTTTAGATCTTCTTCCAAAAAATTCAAACCAAACCATCATCCTTGGTGGAGACTTTAATCTTCCGGACATAGAGTGGGAAAATAGTCTAGTTTTGCCCTCAGCCACCAACAAGGGGCAGTGCGAGCACCTTTTGTCTAGCCTGGATGATCATGCCTTGACCCAAGTACAAAAAGAACCCACCAGAGACAAAAGCATTCTAGATCTTTGTATAACTAATAAACCAGGATTAATAAAATCATCCCGCAGCGTACCCGGAATTTCGGACCACTGTGCAGTACTGACAGAAGCCGACATCAACCCTCCCGTATCGACGTTCAACCGCTCGCCCAGTGCGTCAGTTCAAAAAAGCAAGTTGGGAAAACATCAGGCAAGAAATTAGGAGACATTAACATCTCTGGAAACTAAAAATTCAAAGCCTTTCTGGCGCTATATAAAATCACAGCGTCAGGATAGCTGTGGTGTCTCTCCTTTATTGCATGATGGCCAACTGCATTCAGACAGCAGGCGCAAGCCGAAATCCTCAACCAACAGTTTTGCTCAGTATTTACTGATGAGGACACCACTAATATGCCTAAATTAGAAGGACCACCAACAACTCCCATGAATAATATTGAAATTACACAATGAATTACCCGATGAATGGGTTGAGGCTAATGTAGCCCCTGTTTTCAAAAAGGGAGAACATCATGACCCACTTTACCAAAAACAAAATTTTAACTTCTGTGCAACACGGTTTCCGTGCAGAGCACTCTTGTGAAAGCCAATTACTACTGACCACTGAAGATCTGGTTCAAAATTACGACGACAAAATTCAAACGGATTTAATTGTTTTAGATTTTAGTAAGGCTTTCGATGTAGTTCCCCACCAACGTTTACTACACAAACTTGATCATTACGGAATTAGGGGAACTACACTACTTTGGATTCAAAATTTTCTCACCACTCGGACACAAAAAGTAGTAGTAGATGGTAGCTTTTCGGACACTGCTCATGTAGGTTCTGGTGTACCACAGGGTACAGTACTTGGCCCGATTTTATTTCTATGCTATATTAATGACCTCCCATCCTCGGTCTCATCTGATGCTCGACTCTTTGCTGACGACTGCCTCCTTTATCGGCCCATAAAATCTAAGGACGATCAAAAAAAGCTACAGGAGGACTTAACAAAATTGGAGTGCTGGGCAGACATTTGGGGGATGAAATTCAACCCATCCAAATGTTCTGTCCTCCGAGTGAAGAGACCCCGGGCTAAAGAGATAGCATCAGACTACCAGCTCAAAGGGGTCACACTCGGACAAGTAACAAATTCACCTTACTTGGGAGTCAGCATCAGTGAGAAGCTGGAATGGGGGGATCACATCTCTAAAATTGCGAGTAAGGCTAATTCCACACTGGGTTTCTTGAGGAGGAATTTAAAGGGATGTCCCTCAAAATTAAAAGAGATTGCATATTTTTCAATGGTTCGGTCACTTTTGGAATACTCTTGTCCCGTATGGGATCCATACAGGCAAGGTGACATCGATAAATTAAACAAAATTCAAAGAGCTGCTGCACGTTTCGTAACTAACAACTACCAGCGTAAATCAAGTGTAACAGCGTTATCCAAGATCTAGGCTGGACTGACTTACAAACCAGAAGAAAGAACTTTAGGCTGACAAGCCTGTACAAAATTTTAAACGGATTAATTGCTGTACCTGTCAGTGACCTTTTAACCCCAGCAGATGAAAGAACTCGTGGTGGACATAAAAAATCATTCAAACATATTAGAGCTAACACCACGCTGGGACAAAATTCTTTTTTGTACAAAACCATACCCGATTGGAATCATCTTCCACCAGCTGCTATTGAATCCAGATCAATAGCAGCTTTCAAAAGCCAACTGAGCGATTAGTCTGGTCGGCCGCTCAGCACAAACCCTTCGCCTGATACTCCGTGAGGAGGACTGCGAAGTTCACCCTTTAAAGATTAAAGAATGCATTTGAATAGAGCTTCCCCCAGAAACAATCTTAACATGGGACAGTTCACCCCTCCCCCAGAAAAAAAAATTCACAGGCCTCCACAGTTGATGTTTATAAAGCATCGCTAGCCACGCTTTCCCTGAATTAAATAACAACCACCATGCCATTTTTATCCCTGCACCAAAAACACATGATCGCCACTTTATGTTTATATAGACTGCTGTGAGATTTTGTACCCATAGGGTTAATATAATGTATTTACTGCTCTTTTGTTAGGCTTACGGTATGAGTTTATTGTATTTTACTTTGGTTCACCACATGAGGTGTAGATGTGTTGGGCAAATGTTGTCCCAACGCCACTACAATGCCAATATAGAATGATTTATATTTAAGCCTACCTGTCGGATCTAGCAGATGCATTGAGGCATGATATTTCTTTTACTGACCATGCAGGGTGTATGTGAATCGTATGATTATGTATGACTTGTACAACTGATATTTTTGTTTAAATAGATACGTGTCGGCATTGTCAGGCAACACTTTTATGTTTCGGCTCTTGAGATAAACATCTTTTTGAAATTTGGGGGCCTAGCGTAACCTGAGGCACTCGCGTCGTTAGTCGATTGAACATCACGTTCTGCGACCTGGAGTATAGACGAAGAAGACTGAGAAATCGTGGTGAGTGATTATAGATTTTACTGTGTAAACCTCACTGCGATGATCAGTAATATGCTGTATATTTTCTAGGTCGCTAGGAGTTGGGTATTATTGTTTTGATGATTTTGTAGTGTGTGCTGATGAATGACTGATGTGTGATTGACATAGCTATCTTATTGTTAACGAGAGTGTGACATTGTTAACATTGATATTAATGTTTCATATAGTTTAATGATGCTAGTATATCTTTGCGAGATAGTTAACTAATTCTAATTTATATTATTCAGCGTTTGACTATTTTAATGTATCTTTGCAATGGTCTGAAATAGCTCAGATAATATTTTATAAGAATATTATCCACGTTAACCATGCATTTTGATTGTCAATCTTGAACGTTTATAGATATTTGACACTTATTTTCTATGTACTAAAGTTTGTTTCTCTTTTCATATTCCTGACTATTAAAGATGTGAAAGCATATGATAAATATACCACATTGTGATGTTTGTATGATTCATGAGATTTAAATGTCAATAAGTGTGAATTGTTTTGTTCTTGTCATTCACGTCAGTTCAACCTCCTATGTCTCATATTAGTCTTTCGGATCGTTATATTATGTCCAAAATTTAGATCTATGCATTTCGGTAATTAATTCTCCCTAGGGTCATTCCATCATAAAAACCCAGGAACCTACGTTTGAGACCTATGAGAATATAGAGAATAATGAGAATATTTATTGAGGCAACCCTTTTAGCATAATACAATAATTTACATATACATATATGAAATCAATTACTTACGCTGGTTTCCCAAGGGGCCCAGATACTTATAATGATGTACGGTTAAGTGAATGAACACTCGCACAGGCTACAACACCAAATGACAAGAACATATAGGTTTCATGATGGCGTTCAGGGTCAGAGGGTTCAGGTTAAATATTATATTTTGTGTCCAAACCAAATAAATTAAATATGGTCAGGTCTAAAGAAGGTTGTAATTTTTGTCTTAAAAGAATGAAGACTTTCAGTGTTTCTGATGTGTTCAGGCAGTTTGTTTCACAAGGTGACTCCTCTGTATGTAAAATAACATTTAAATTTACTCAATTTAGATCGTCTTGTGAACAATTGTGATAAATAATTTATCAGTTACATTGAATGATTTATCACACCCAATCACTAACGTTAGCCTAACAAAAATAGTTATGACCCCCACGGATGCCTGGCCCCCGTCTTTAATATTGAAATCTGGCCAGTATAAGAAGAAGAAAAAGAAGAAGTACCGGTATATAATAACAGCAGTGAATACAAGTATATCTCAATGTATAATACAATGTAATTGTATCATAAATATTACCTAATAAATTATGTCCTTTAAAAGTGACAAATTTGTTCAAAGGTAAGATAATATGCTAATTTTGACTTGACATTATACTCTCTCTCGGCTGGTCCCATTATTGGATCCAGCCACAGCTTGCCACATTTGTGTAGCCAGCCACAGCCGGTCCCTCCTGGGAATACAGCCAAAGCTAGCAGCTAGACCCATTAGTGAGCCCAAGACTCAACCAAGGCCGCCAGCGGAAAGATAAATGTGTTAACTAAAAACAAAATGTCTACTTTGCATTACTGAAATTAAGATGTTTATAATATTTTGCTGTATCAATAATAATAAGCATGATGATTCCCGCAGGATCAGTTTATTTTATAGTTTTTTTTTATTTAAAATGATAAATATTGAAAATATTACGTACACACTAAAGCAGTTACGCAGTTGCATGCAACAAATCATAAAAACACTTTCCGAACATAAATCATGTCCATACAAAATGACTTTCGTAGTGCAACTTGTTTAATGGCTGAATCGATGTACATTTTTAAATTATGGTCTTAATTTGAATATTTTGAATTGTTCTTTTATTATAACTATGTTAAACAACGTTGTTTGTAAAAAAAATGTAAAACAATAGTGAAATGTAGGGGAGACTGGGTCACCTTGAGGCTTGGGGCACCTCGAGAGGCTGTTGGACATCCTTGGCATGTATGTAAAGCTTGTGTCCATTTTTTTTACATGACAAGTGTTTTTTGGGGATAATCAATATCTGGTTCTATAGATCACGTAATACTTGATTTCCCTATGATGTTGGTGGTATCTCACACCTGTGCTATCACTTCATAACTTATGTATAATGGTTTGCTTCAGATATACCCCACACACAAACAATGATATCAGATGTGAGGTCAGTCAGGGTGGGGCAACTTGAGACGCTGTCTCAATGTGCCCCAAATCTTTCTCAAGGTGCCCCAAGTCTGTCTCAAAGTGCCCCGAAAGTTTCTCAAGATATCCCCACTTGTTCAGGCACATATTGTTATTGCAACATCTAGCATTAGACAACTGCAGGATTTAGCTACAGATATATGTAGTATTCAAATACTAATTTTAGTTCGATCCACATTGTCTTCGGGTATCTAATATGGTGTCTCAAGGTACCGCAGATGGTATCTAAAGGTGCCCGAGTACGGAGTACATTGAGAAAGTTTTTTTGAAAATATGTTTTGTTAAAAAATGAAAGGTTACGCATTTTAAAAAGTGTTCATCTCTTGCTCAAATATACCCCAATGGATACTGTAACCATATGTGTCGTCAAAATGTTCTATTGCTAAAATAAATATATGTTTGGGGTTTTAAATTTTTCCGTCTCATGGTGACCCAGTCTCCCCTATCTATATCGGTTGCATGGAAATTAAATAAATTAGCAGATATAAAATAAGACATGAACAAATATATATAGTATGACTTCATTTGATTAAAACCATAAAATACATAGCAACAATATTGGGTAAGGCCTATTTGTTCGACATGACCAGATACATATTGTAATCATCTTTATTTATGGCTTCATATACAATTGATGACCAATAATATTGAAATATATTTTTTAACGACATGTTGCTATTGTATAATTATTACAATAATGTATATGTGTATAACTAATTATAACATATTGTGATATAACATATTGTGACCATTTTAGTAACATTGTGCCGGTACTTCAAATCAATTTAATATCACAGTAAAATTGCTCTATAGAAAATTATATTGTGATAATTATAATCTTTTCAAATTGTTATCATGTCGTGAGACGATATATTTGATCATTTTTATCGATTTAAGTCTGGAAAATGAATTTGAAATGGTCCTTAATCATTGATTTTTGCAGTAGCTGCGTACACTCATAAAATAGCATTGTTACTAACTGTGTTAATTGTAGCTTTACATGGATTTGACCGCATAAAGCAGAACGCAGTAACTGTTTACTTGAAAAGTAAGCAGCTAATGCCTCGTAGCTTTGCATTGATTATCATTTGGCAGTGCAAAGAGAAAAGGCAGTTGGTTTTCCACGGTATTATTGACTCCGTATTGTTAGACTAGTTGATCATCATGGGGCACACTACAATCACCACCACCATGAACAGCACCAAGCAGACATCAGTTGATCATCATGGAGCACACTACAATCACCACCACTATGAACAGTACCAAGCAGACACGGTCCACCAGGACTGCCAGCTGCCTCCACTCCGCTGTGTGGATCAGCCGCTCTGGAGCGCTCAGGATTTGTCTTCTGTCATCAGAGCCCACAGCCGCCATCTCTCCCACATCTCCTGCTTCCTTCAGCTCATCAGCTGGCGGCATAAACGGATCACGACTCACACACAAAATGCGGCCCAGTATCCCCAGACAAACCTGTGGTAGAAGAAAAACCATCAATCAGCAAAAAAATCAGCAAACATGACATCAATCAGCAAAAATTGAAAAAAATATTTACCCCTCTTAGTTTAAACCTATTTTATTGTCCAATTGAAGCAATACAAAATTGTAATACATGGCTTCGTTCGGAAAAAAAGTGAGCGATGCTTGCGGAGTCATGGGGTGAATACAATGAGGCATAGGTGTAAATCTCGTTGGCAGAGCTAGAAAGTGTCTTAAAAACAAGTGCATGTAATTTAGTGGTATCATATAAATGTTATCGTGACCTCATATACTGTTGTTGTAGACCCAGTAAATACAAAACACCCGTACAACATTTATACAACGCCGGCCCAACGTCTTCGACGCTGGACAAGCATTGCGCCAATGCCACACGAGTGCTCCGTGCCCACTGGGAAGTGTATAAAATCGTACACCAGAATCATTCTAGAAAAACACAAGACAATGATCAAATGCTGGGACAACGTTGAAGGCTGTGTGTCGTCTCTGTGGCAGCATTGGGCTAATGTCCAGTGTTAGCCGGTATTTGTTGTGGCAATGTGGCAACGCTATATCCCATACAATGGCCCATGTAAACCGGGATACCAGCAAACACGAGACGCCGAAACAATGCTGGGCAGATACTGGCCAACATCAACCCAACACCGGATCAACGTCTCGTGTCTGCCGGGATGTCAGATCCAATTAGAATATCATGACAAAAAATTGGCAATATTGACATGTCCACGTGGCAGTGCCATGACCAGAACATCAGAGTTGCTCCAATACCGATGTGCCGGACACTCCACTGCCACACAGACACAAACAGATATTTCATGGCAATATGTAATTAGCCCAATATAAATATATAACATACAAATAGGGCGGGATAGCGTCATGGCCAACACAACAGCGCCTTAGATAAAGTGTAGAACTCCAATGTGTCAGCCGTGGCAATAACTCCTCAAAAAGTGGTGATTATGAGATCAACTAACAGGCACAGGACGTCGAATCAATGCCGGTCTAACGCCGGTCCACCGTCTACTACGCTGGTCCAACGTCAAACCCAACACCAACCCAACGCCCTGCGTCTGCAGAGCATAATCACTAGTTCTTTGCTAGCAAAGAAAATCGTTTAGTGGCTACAATAAAAATATCTAACAATGATATCAATTGAAGGTCAAGAAGGCTGTCACGTGTACCATGGAGAAGCGTATTTAAGTTGTAATTTATATTTATCTTGGTTAAATTTTCTATTAAAACGACTCTGTGTAAATGGTATTGTGGACATTCGATAAAAAATGGTTTGTTGCTCGTTACGTCCACATGTACATAGGGGATTAGCAATAATGTTCATGTTAAACAAGGTGGTGACTAAGCTCACTACATTCCATTCTGATTCTGGCCAAGATAATATTAATTTTTCTTCTGCCAATGTTATAATATGAGTTTGTATCTGGCTTGTTGCTTTTTAAAAAAAATTTAGTGAGTTTTTTTATGTCAAGTTTTTGGTAGAATCGTCTAGATTGTTCCAGAATAGGGTGGTGGCAGGAATATAGGATTTTCGAAAAGTTTCTGTGCGAGTGTTGGTTTGGTTTATATTTGAGTTGTTTCGTAGGTTGTATCTGCCTTGGCTAGTTTCTTTAACTGTTTGAGGAATAATTGGTTTTAAATAAGAAGGAGTCCTATCGTGAAGAATGTCAGCATAGAGTATTATCATTTTGTCTTCCTGTCGGGACTGCAGACTTTCCCATGAAAGTTCAGTGTAAATTTTGTTAGATGGTGTGCCACGTATAGCCCCTGATACTATTTTACCTGCTCTCTTCTGAATTTTGTCAAAAAGTTCCAGGTCTTCGTTAGTTGCATTTTAAAAAAGCTCGTTCGAGTATTCCAGGATGCTTCTGACAAAGGGAAAATAGAGAATTTCTAGACTTTTTCTGCTGAGCTTAAGACTAAGTGAATGTAAAATATCCAAACGTTTATCGGCTTTAATTGATATTTCATCAAAGTGTTTGTCCCATTTTAAATTTTGTTGTAAGGTAACACCTAAATGTTTAGAGTGGGGTATATTTTGTAGTTCTTGGTTATACATTCTGAGGTTATTTGGGGGAGTAATATTTCTATAATTAACCACCATACTGTTTGTTTTTAAAGCACTGAAGCTGACAATCCATTGTTGCGCCCACGCTTCAAGTTTTTCGAGGTCGCTATTTAGTATTTGCGAATTAATTATATGACAATTTGAAATAGATAAAAGTAAATTGTCATCAGCAAATAGAGTCAGTTTTGAAGTTAGGCCTTCTTCCATATCATTAATGTAGACCAAAAACAAAAGTGGTCCAAGGACGGAGCCTTGAGGAACTCCAGCCCTAATATTTGCCCAGCAAGACGACTCACCCTGCAACACCACCCGCTGCTGTCTATCAGACAAGTAGTTGCTGATCCATATAAGTAATTCCTCAGTAATTCCCATATTTTTTAGCTTGAATAGTAGCCCGGCATGCCATACTTTGTTAAACTCCTTGGATATATCACCAAACACCATCTGTACTTTAAGTCCTTTATCAAAAGCTTCAGATATGCTGTGGTATAAATGTACCAGATGGTGTGTGGTGCTACATCTCGGAAGAAAACCAGATTGATATTTATAAATTATATCGTAATCTCTAAAATAGTTGAACATGTGCTTAAAAATACACTTCTCCATTACTTTGCCTACAGAACTTAATAAAGACACGGGACGGTAATTATTAGGAGAGCTCTTATCGCCCTTTTTAAATATTGGGATGACATTTGCCTGTTTCCAAATATCGGGAAAAAATCCGCGCTGGAGGGATAAATTAAAAAGATTGGTTAGAGGTTTTGATATTGTTTTGGCAGTCAGCTTTAAAACGTGGGGACTAATTCCGTCAGGGCCAGGTGCTTTTGATGGCTTAAGGGTAATCAGAATATCTTGCACTTCTTTCTCACTGAGGCGTATTGATGTTAAACGACCTTCTGTGATAAATTGAGCAGCAGGCAGTGTTGTGTGCGAGTCGTCCACTGTGGAATGCAAAACAAAGAAATTGTTGAGGGCACTTGCTTTGCTGATGTTATCATGAACAGCTTCGCCTGATGGCAATAATAAAGCTGGCATGTTGTTAGATTTCGAGTTCCCAATGTGATGTTTAATTGTTTGCCACCACCCGCGACCACCGATATCTTTTAGTTCTAAATTACTGATTTGTTTGTTTTCGTATGCTTCTTTTGAAAAAGCCAAACTATGAACATATTCATTTCGAATTATGCGATATTTTGACCAAGCTTCATTGGTGTTTTTTGATTTAGCGTTCGAATTGCGTTCGCCCTTTCGAGTTGTTACAATTTTGTTAGGAATGAATTGCCTGGCGAGATTTATAAAAGATTGCGTAATGAGAGAGGTAATTTCGGTAACATTCTGCCGGTCTAAATATGATTGCCAATCGTGGTTTGTGATAGCCACGTTTAGCCCGTCCCAATCTGCTTCTGAGTACAGCCAGATTTGTCGCGATAAAGTGGTTTTGGGTGGGAGATCTATTGAGATATGGTAGGAAATTTGACAATGGTCGGTGGTCGCGAGGGGTGGGGTAATACTCACGTTGCTGGCTCGAAGCGTAGGCGTGACAATGAATTGGTCTAGTATGGTGACGGTATTAATTGTATATCTTGTTGGTTGGTCAATTAACATAAGTAGATAATTAGAATTAACGAAATAGTGCAGTTCGTCACCACTAGCGGAGCTCGGGTCAGCGTTAAAATCACCTGTTAAAATAATATTAGTATAGCCGGCTTGACGTATGGAATCATATATATATTGTAGTTGGTCCCAAAAAATAATACCAGAATTAGGGGGGCGGTAACTCACACAAATAACAGCTTTTTCCCGTTTAGTCACCAACTCTATACATAGTATTTCCGAAGAGTTAATTTCAAATTCGGTTTTCCGCTTGGCAATAATATTTTCATTAACATACAAAGCTACGCCTCCCCAAGGTACGTCTCCTTGACCTCTGTCCTTTCTAAAAATAGGCAGGTAGCCATCAAGTGATAAATCTAAGGTTTTAGTGTTACATAGCAAAGTTTCTGTTACAGCAACGAGATCGAAGTGACCTTCAATTTCAGATTTTAGGGCGAGTAATTTTTCAGTGTTAAGGCCACGGATATTGCAGTGCCACAATGACAAATATGATGATGGCGGTCCAGGGTTAAGCTCAACATCACCACATAGTAGTATTAAATATATCATAAGTGTCATTCATGACAGATAAAACAATGGATGTAACTAGAATAGAGTTAAATACAGATGATACAACATGAACCTTATACCTGTGTCTGTTAAATAGACCAATTCTAGCTCTGTACATTTCGAGATTCACCCCCATGACTCTCTAGGTGACATCACCATACTCACACCACAACCCAAGCAAGCATCGGTGACAAAAATAATTAAAATGAAAAAAACCCCATAGTTTTAGAAAGAAACATAATAGTGTCAACAAAACATAAATAAGTACCGCATAACATGCATTGGCTTATCGATGAATGAAATTATCTCCAACATTTTATAGAAAAATATAATTACAGTAACATGAGTAAAGTGGTATACGATTTCAAACTATATACACCTGACACATCAATCACAGTACTAACAACGATGAGTTCAAATACCCCATATAGGAACAAGATATGCATATATATATAATGACATGTGTAAACTAATAAGTTAACTTGCGTAGATGGATAAGTGATATAAACAGCTGAACACGATCGAATAACAGCAAGATTGAATGAATATTGGATCCATCGGGATGGTAATAGCGCTTAAATTAGCAAGGTAGAATAAGTTAAGTCTAGGTATCATATGAATAAAAACGTTGAGCCACCGTTGGTTCGATGCTGGTCCACCGTCATACTACTGTAGCCCATCATTATACCTTCAGCTGGATGACACGTTGAAAAACCGCTGGTTCAATGCTGCTTCGCCGGCTACAATGCTAGTCCAACATTAATGATACGTAACACAAAGAGTAGGTAATACACCAGTATTAATAGCTGATTAATATAATTATAATAAAAAATCATGGATAGCTCTTTGCCAAAAAAAATAAATAAATAAATAAATAAAAAATATGAGAAAGTAGTATAAAGAAAAATATATTGGGCCGTCGCTGGTTCAAAAATGGACCACCGTCATACGTCGCTAGCCCAACCTTAAACCAGCAATGGCTCGATACCTGATATTGGTTGAGGAACGTATCTGTCTGGTGGGGGGGGGGGGGGACATTGAGTTGATTCATTGAATGAGAACATCTGATACATATAATATATCAATAGTAATACAATATAGCAATAATATTATATGAGTATTGGATATAGGTCTTCACCAGAAAGAATTATGAAAATATGCTCATGGTATCGATCCCTTGTATTAACATGATTAACAATGTAGAACAAAGTAAGCTATCGACTGAACAATACGTTGAGCCGCCGCTGTTTCAACACTGGTGTACCGTCTACATCGTAACGTTAAATAATAAGCAATACAACAATAGGCTATACAAGAGGTCTCGACTGAACAATACGTTGAGCCGCCGCTGTTTCAATGCTGTTTCAATGACTACATCGCGACATTAAATAGTAGACAATACAACAATAGGTCTGAATGATAGCTGAAGAACATCATTATACTAATAATAATGAATAGATCGTCACCAAGAAAACTTTTATAAATATAATGATAAAAACGTTTATATTTGTAAATTGTCATAAGGTAAGGTATCATCTGAGCGATACATTGGGTCGCCACTGGTTCAGTGCTGGACCACCGCCATGCGTTGCTAGCCCAACTTCTTTTGTCAAATATGATTTTTTTTTCACTGACTCGAGTTTGTGGATCGCGTCAGCGAGAAACACCTTAAAGTGGGTGAAAATTCCTAATAAATAAAATGGCGGTATCCCAGACAGCAACGTAATGATGGGCCACTGGTGGCCCACCACCGAATGCCACCAGATGCCAGTGGTGGCCCACCACACGTATGTCCAGGTGATAGCGGGTGTCCCACTAGCTACATTGTGTGCCGATGGTGGACCACCGGTGGTCCATCAGTGGCCATCAGTGGCTAATCCCAATTTCCGATTGCCACTGGTGATCCACCAGTGGCTTTTTTGCCGCTCATAGCCACTGGTGGACCACTGGAGTGATGTTGTCTGGAATATAGAGGGTTAACAAATATGGGTGATTTCACAGATAAAAGTACACATGACGTTGTTGCAACGGTAAATCAACGTTGATGCAACGTCACAACAACGTCATTTGCCGAATGGGAGTAGGATGTCTTCAATTCACTGATTGGTGGAGTAACATGCTAGGCTGGAGACCCAGCCAATGAGAGAACTTGAAACAAATTTCAACATAAATCGTCACTATGTATGCTTGGGAACGGATGTGATGGTTAAACACCGGATGTCTATATGTGGTGGTTAAACACCGCCCCCTGGCACGCCGCAGCTCGTAGGTTCGCATCTCACTCTTGTATTCAGATTTCAAAGAAACAAAATGCGTCTTCCTCTTGTAAAGATTCAGTACTGTGTGTAATCTCGCCAAGTCTCGAATTTCAAATCCAGTGTCCTAAGGGATTTGTCATCTGATTCATCTCACCGTTCTCAGGAGGCCACACGTAATGTGTATATATGCATACAAATAGCTTATTGCTTCATTGGTTAATTCATTCCATTTTTGCAATAGATACAGTTTTGGTAAAATTGTGTTTGGTTTTGTTTTGCTGTTGAAGATTATCAATGAACAAATAATATATTGTGATAAAAAAATAGGAACTCAATAAATTAATACTCTATTTTGCCAGAGTAAGGCTCGAGATGTATTAAATCAAAGTATTGGTATCTCTCAGGAAAATCAAATTGTAGTATGCGCTTACTTATAAAGTAAGCATATACTGGCTTTAGAATTTGAAAGACAGTATACCTCAGGAAACTAATGCCTCGCGAGAGCCTATATTAACGAGTGGTCATCTTTATTATAAACATGTGGTAAACTCCAATTGGCCAGTGATGACTTTTAATTGGCCTGTGGTAACTTCTAATTGATCTGTGGTAACCACCAATTGGCCTGTGGTAACCTCTAATTGACCAACAACTGCATTTTTATTAGATGACAAATATTGGGGAAGGTATGCCGCGAGTATGTAAAAGCGGACTACTAAAGATAACGGCTGAACCTAGCAGGGGTGCATGGCTAAATTTCCTGCTGCAAGACAGAATAAGAGAAACAATTATTTTTAAATGTAATGACTCATATGAGATTCTCCAGATATTACATTTTGATGGCAGTGTAGAGACTTACTCTTGCTACTTCTGGGATAGGCATCTTCAAATCACCCTTACTCCATATATTGGCTGATAATATACTTGTCAGCAAACTGACACAAGTCAGGATCAGACAAGCCAAGTAGTATCTCCCTACAACAGATATAAACATATACTGTATTATCATTACATACTGTAGATCTGATAATTTTCGCGTGTTTAAATTTTCACCAACTTCTGATTTTGGGACTTCACATGAAGTGTAGAATTCGCGATTTTTCATTTTTTTAGCAAGATTCTTGAATTCGCGAAGTTGTCCTTCTCGTGAAATTCGTGAGAATTAAAACCTCGCGATCAATAATACCAGATCTACAGTATATTATGCTATTTTGAATATAATGGGTTGGTGAATTCTTAGTTGTGGCGAATCGAATCATGGGTAGGGTCATTTATTTTGACCAGGCTTTTCAAACCTAACTCTTCTGTGTCTAGTTATGTTCAATTGTCGACCCAGAATGAAATGAGGAACACAAAACTGAACGCTCCTTCTGATTGTCGTCCATGGAATAATATACTGTAATAGAGACTGTTCCAGAGCATGTGAGGAACAAAGCACACACAATTATTGAGTTGTTTAAACATAACCTGTACGTACAGTTTTGAGTGGCGAAACATTAAATTAGATGTGAACAGAAACCCCTAAATGTAGAACATGCTGTCAATTTAAAATTACATGTTTGTGTAGAACCCTTTCTTATCAGTGTCGTATGCATGTCAAAGGAATCCACCTGGTTACAGCTATGGCCATTAAAACTTCTACACATCAATCGGAGATAGAAATAGGGCAACACATGGAACTAAAAATACCACATTAACAAAGAATATGCAGTCGCTGTGACACTGACGAAATTGATGATAAAATACATGTTCCTATTCACATGCTATGTTTGGAAATGATTAATTCATAGCAATCGTTTCAACTATTGAGCGTTATTTAGTCAAAGCACTAACTAATTATATTTATCGTTCTTTAAGCATGCCTAATTATATTTTGTAATACATCAAATCATACACAAGTTATAATCACTAAATTTATTGCGTGTGTAATATTGTCTGTCTGGTTCCAATCGAGAATGGCGGCTTTCGCCGATACAGTTTGGAACGAATTGACCTCGTCCACAATAGTCATTAAGTCTTTTGGGCAGATTCATGTTTTAGTTGGGTTTGTGCTCTTAGAGGCTTTGTTTATCCATACCGAATTCAGGATGGTGGCATTCGCTGATACTGTTTGCTGCGAATTGGCAATGTATTACATTGTAGTTTAGTTATCCTCGGTTTTGTAACAACCTGTGCTAACCTTTTGTATTTACATATCTTGCTTATGACAAAGATTTTTACCATGTCAATGCAATATTTGTATACTGTAGATCTGGTAGTATTCGTGAGGTTTTATTTTTTATTTTTCGCGATTTTCGCGAGGAGGACACACTCCCAAATTTAAGAATAACGCAAAAATTATTATAATAGTGTTACCTATTAGCAAAATCGCTAATTCGCAAATTCTAGCCATCGCAAAAAGTCACAAATTCGCAAAAATCCAAAGACGAGAATATTACCAGATCTACAGTAAATAATGAGTCTACTTTAACATTACCTATATGTGGGACTGTAGAATGTCCACCTGGGATAAAACTCTGCAGCAACATAAGCAACAACACCATGGCAACCAATAAACCAGAACCTGTGAAAAAGACAATTATTTGGATATTGTTAAAGTGTTAAAGTAAATAATTAAACTTTTCACCCACTTCAAGTTGTGGCTGGCAACTGCGTACTCACATTTGTTTAAGTTGAGACCAAACATTTGCAGATCTATGTTGATGTTAACTAACGCACACATTTTGTTCCCAATAACAGATAATAAGAAACAGATTAAAAAGGAATATTGGCATGCTTAGCACTAAAACGTTTAACCCATATAGTTCTGAAGTATTACAATACAATTACATTTTCTGTCACTAAAGTTGTGTTTGGCTACCACGACAACCCACAACTTCTAATGGGGGGAAATTACTCATATTTGTTTAATTTGAGACAAACATGTTCAGATCTTGATATTTGAACGCTCATTTTATTTTCATTAACTGTGATTTAACCTGTTAATAAAACGTAAAAAACATCAAAAACGACGATAGTCGTGCTTAGTGGTTTAATGTACATTCAGCTGTGAGTTTCTTATGCTATTCCCACCTCAATGATTATATTTAAATTTTTTAAACCTAATCATTGAGACATACTTAAAATCACTGTACTCTACCAGGGCCAAATGCCTCATGTGTTTGGGGCTGTAGAATTGGCCTATGTAACCATTTTACTACAAAAATTAGACATTGAGCCAAGCTTGCTATAATGACGTGCCAGCGTCATACACAGTGGACCAACATTGAAATGACATTGATCCAGAGCCTCATTCAATAGTAGGCCCTACTCAAATGACATTGCCTGTGGCAGAAGAGCTTGTCATCCTGTGGTGACGTGGTGAAGTTTTACAAAATATCTGCTGAGAGATCAGGCCTATGCTATATAGGACATTTGATTTACGTTGTGACAGTGGTAGTAGCCAGCAAACACGATATGTTGAGCCAATGCTGGTTGAAGGTTTTGCCAGCGTCGCAGATATTGAACCAACGATAAACAATCATTGGGTCAACGACTCGTGTTTTCTGGGTATTGAAGCCTATATGCCTAAATAAGGCCACTGTGTTTTTTCTCTCTGTTTTAGATGAGTGTGCGCATTAGATTAAGGCCGCTGATTGCCAAAAAAATATGTTTTTTTTATGCCCAGCGCGCCAGTTTGCCAATTTCCAAAAGAACATGTCAATTTCAAAAGATAATTGCTCCAGCAATGTTTTTATTTTTATTTTTTTTTTTCATCGCCCGCATTAACTTTTTCAAAAATTGGTCCATTTTTTTTATTTCGTCGCCCTAATCAACTTTTCCAGAAATTGGTGCCAAGTTGTATTTTTTGGTCGCTCGCATTAACTTTTCCGAAAAAAATCCAACATTTTTTCTCTTTAATACTTTTTTTACCGGGCCTCATTAGATTTTGGATGTTTCTCATCTAATACAGAGAAAGAAAACATGGTGGCCTAACATGCTGTGCGATAGCATCACCGCATTTCCAGTCTGGCCCATTGTTAACCTTTTAAGCCCCACGATGCATTATAGCATCATTTTACATGTATGAAAACCTACTTAATCTTCCTACAACTAAGGGTTTTAGAATGAAAAATTCCCATGAAACTGGTTTACCAATACGTGGTAATTTTCTTTATTTTTTAAACCACATAAAGTCATATTCATCCACTACAAGTCGAGAATTGCGGCAGCAATTCGCGGCTTGAATTGGATGAAGACGACTATGGTAAATTCAGGCTTGAAAGGGTTAATCCAGCCAACCTTGCACTTTGGGTTAAAAGCATGACACTTGGCATGCATAAAGAGAGATCTGTACTGAATAATTATAGATATAGAACACCTATATAAGTGCTCCCTAGCGACCACAGGGTAAATTTTTATTTTGGGTTTAAATTGAGCCTTAAACTTGTTTGTTTTCAGAGCTATAAACAAACAGGGACGTTTTGTTGAGTATTCTTCTTACCCTCAGATGACTATTTACCATATATTAGATACATCTTATTACCAAAATGACGTAAACGAAATCATTAGTAGTGTATCTGTTGAAAATATGGCTAATAAAATAAAATTTTAAATTAAAATTTTGTTTTGTTTTGAATCTATTCACACATGTTTTGATGTACAAAGCAGAGAGCATTAAGAACAACAGGATGTGGGCCCAATGGTGGCAAGGCGCATGCCATAGTATACATTTTTGACCCAACTCTGCTGACCCCCATACCCCTACCCACCAGTTCCTGCCATGGGACTGCACATCTGTGTACACAGACCAACAACTCAGCCAGGACGTGTATACTTATAGGTGATCTATCACCCCTTATATGGTATGAATAATTATGTCCTTATATGGGGTGATTGGCTATCATGTGACCCTCTCAGAGGGTCACATGACAGCCAATCACCCCATATAAGGAAACACTTGTGCCCCATCTTGTGGCAACTTTGATTTATTTGTCACAAATTTATTCATACTATATTAAGGGTGATAGATCACCTTTAACACCCTCCATGTTCAACGCAGGGTTCATCTGACCAAATCCAAACACATTTAACTAGCAATACAGAACTACTGCTATTGTCATTGATTACACACTGAGTAATTTAATCTGCTATGAATTCATGACCAGTTGTTTTAACAAAAACTGTGCAAATGTTACAATAACAATTTGAGGTGCACAGCATAGTGCACAGTATAGTGCATCTGTGACGGGAGCGGTTACAAAGAAAAAAAAAGATAATACTTTAATAATATAGCAGACACAAGGTAACAATTTTTCATTGGCATGTACGTCTTTACTATATCTCGTAATAGACAATAGGAAGTAATAATCTTACAGATCCAAGCACACGATATGAACATTATATATTTTAAGTAGTTGTTTGCTTTTGTCAACTGCATATCAGCTAAGTTATATTAAATATAAATAAAAATATATTTGTAGTTATTTTTTATTAAAATATGCATCACAATGAACATATTTGGTGCATTGTTGTGACATAAAACAATGAACTTAGTCATATTCCACCAAAAAAAACTGGGAGGGGGTACATTTGCCCTTATTACAGGCTCCACAAATGACCCACAAAGGTGTTCTATATCAGAAAATGATCCAACGATGCCAGTGACCACTCAGTAAAAATTTCAAAGTGCAAGGTTCGACCCTAAATGAACACTTAACGGTCCCACTATTGTGATCGGGTTGAAAATTTACCAAATCTGATAGTGGCCATTAGGTTAAATGTATTAGATCTATCACTCCTTACACATGATGCAGGCAAGATAAGTATTATCACCCCCTTATACGTGATAGAGGCAACCCTACTGATGTGAAGATATATGGCAGCTTCCATACATCGTGCGCTCCTAGCACGTGACTTTCTCTTGTGATATCAAGCTGGCTTCCCATGCATAAAGATGAGATTTGCAAACCACCCCTAAACACTGCAAGTGAAATTAAAAAATGACCCCTAATAACCGCAAGATCACTTGAAAAAGACCCCTATTTACTTGCCATTAAGTGAAGGTTGAAAAAAAATCCCAATTTCTGAACATTTTTCTCTTTAAAAATACCCGTTAGTGGAGCTTGTAGGTCATTTTGTCCGCCTAAACACGAAAAAACAACCCTAATAATGTGCTTTCTCCTTCACAGATGGGAAGCCAGCTCATAATGACTAAGAGTACTATGTAAAACCAATAGAAATAGCTATAGTGTATTCATCACTTTGAAATGACCCCGAAAATGAGGCCAGTGGGCATATTTATGAATGGAATTCACCTGTCTACGACAACCCGATTGACCACACCCAGGTATTAAGGTGGTCGGGCAGAGCCCCAACCACAAAAATAGGTATATTATTGGGCTTTGTAGTTCTATCATTTTAAACCCTCCATGTCGGGCATAACAAGTTGACAATGACCACGCAGGCATGAGACGCTGACTCAAGCTGCTTCAAAGGTGGCCCACCATCTATGACGTTGGTCTAGATTTAAACCAACATTGGATAAGCATCCCATGCTTGCGGGATGCTTACCAAGATTGATCTTGTGTTTTCCTTCTGCGGGTAACAGGAACATTATTGGCAGTAGCAGGGCTAGTAGACAGGCTGGGGCTACAAATATATGGTTGATGTAGGTGACTCGTCGGCGCATCTTAATATGGTATATCACATCATTGAATACATCTTCTCCATAGCGCTCTAGGTGAAGTCTCGCGCCAGTATCCGACAAATCCCACAAAGAATGTCTCATAGAATCATAAAGCTCGAAAGAGGGGTTGGACAGACGGACCTGCAACAATGAACATGGGTAAGCGGGGAACTAAGTCATGGAGAAAGAACGAAATTCGATAGATTTATAGATCAGAATGTACGAGGCGGGCAGCGCCCAGTATATTCGGATCTACCAATTTATTGTAATTTATTTCTTTCTTCGACTTAAAATACACGAAATAGGTAGCCTACATGTCAAGATTTGATATAGACAAAATATAGAAAAAAATAGTTAGCATGGTAACAGTGAAACAATAACCATTCAGTTATGTAGCGTCATGGTAGAACCTGTATTGTGTCTGACCTATTCAGTATACAAAATAACAGTAGATTTGTAGATCCGCATCTACTGTTTTAATCGATAGACTGAAATCATCGGTGTATTGCAACATGATGTGTAGTCACCATGTTGTGTAGTGTATGACATCAAGGAAAATACAACCAACGTGACTCTATTTTCATCGATAATATTGATACATGTATATCATCCTATCTCTGGCAGGGGATGAATTATACACACACCGACTACACCCCTCCCCCTAATTTCAAAAAAAGTTATTAGCTATGAATCATTCAGTTTTCGAGATATTGTCCTAATATTTCAAGGGCTCAGTTGGAAATGCTAACTAAACTTTTTTGTTAGTTTTGAGATGTAGGAAGAGAAAAAAAATCTCGAAAAGAGACAAGTACACTGATTAACCCCCCTCTCCCCCCCCCCCCCCCCCACACACACAGATCCAGAGACTAATAACAAAGCAGCACACACCTCATTATAGTTGTACGTCCAGGAGCCAATCTGTATTTCACAAGTCTGCTCATCGTAAGGAAATTCGGTGAGATCTACATCGCAAGTGGTCTCCATGTAAGCGGGCGGAACCCACCAGACTATCCCGCTGCTGTACACTACTGCCATGGTATCATGGCGTTTATACTCACTAGCGTGTCTGTGAAAATATAATAATAATAATAATAAAAATAATAATAATAAAAATAATAACAACAACAACAACAACAACAACAACAACAACAACAACAACAACAACAACAACAACAACAACAACAACAACAACAACAACAACAACAACAACAACAACAACAACAACAACAACAACAACAACAACAACAACAACAACAACAACAACAACAACAATAATAATAATAATAATAATAATAATAATAATAATAATAATTGGTGTTTATTAAACCAGAGAGACATGTCAGTCAAAAGGCTGATACTCAAATTGAATATGTTAAATAAGTTAAGTAGGTTAAAAGGCATTTACTGGAAACACATCATCTGCAGGCACAATGACTGGGTAAAATATATTATCTACATCAACCATTATTTAATAATTTAATAAAAAACATGATTGGACTAGAGTTGCAACGACCAGATTTGGAAGGCATAGTGGACAGATTGTTATTATTACAGAGGTTGTGTTGATGACACGTCTGTGTGGTGGGAGCCAGCTGCTAAAATCAGTGCTTTTCGCAAGCTTACTGGCAAAGTTGGAACATAATTTTGTGCGTCGCTCAGACAGGGTTGGCAGTCCTGCGATATATCTGGTTCGCTGTAACTAGGGTCAGGCAATAGCACTCTCAGGTCTGAGAACCTGCCCCTGTACCTGCTCCAGGACATCAGACTGCTGGGACATGAGTCCTGGGTGCCAAACCGGGGCAGCATACTTCAGCAGAGGCCGCAGAAAAGTACAAAAGCACCTCACCAAATCGTCTAACTGAACACCAGAGCGCTTAAGGATCGTAATTAAATATCTGCGTGTGTTTGCTTCAGCCACCATGCTGTCTATATAACATCAACTGTAACTATACGTGATATAAAATATGAATTATAAATGACAGTACAAGGAAACCTAACTCTCCACATAGGTGTCTGGCAATGGTTGAATGACCACAAATTGCTGTGCATAGACGCCACAATGATATCAGCTTGCTGTGTATGGACGCCACAATGATATTAGCTTGCTGTGTATGGACGTCACAATGATATTAGCTTGTTATGTATGGACGCCACAATGATATTAGCTTGTTATGTATGGACGCCACAATGATATTAGCTTGCTGTGTATGGTCGTCACAATGATATTAGCTTGTTATGTATGGACGCCACAATGGTATTAGCTTGCTATGTATGGTCGTCACAATGATATTAGCTTGCTATGTATGGACGCCACAATGATATTAGCTTGCTGTGTATGGACGCCACAATGGTATTAGCTTGTTATGTATGGACGCCACAATGATATTAGCTTGTTATGTATGGACGTCACAATGATATTAGCTTGCTGTGTATGGTCGTCACAATGATATTAGCTTGTTATGTATGGACGCCACAATGGTATTAGCTTGCTGTGTATGGACGCCACAATGATATTAGCTTGCTGTGTATGGACGCCACAATGATATTAGCTTGCTGTGTATGGACGCCACAATGGTATTAGCTTGTTATGTATGGACGCCACAATGATATTAGCTTGCTATGTATGGACGCCACAATGATATTAGCTTGCTATGTATGGACGCCACAATGATATTAGCTTGCTATGTATGGACGCCACAATGATATTAGCTTGCTGTGTATGGACGCCACAATGATATTAGCTTGCTGTATATGGACGCCATAATGATATTAACTTGCTATGTATGGACGCCACAATGATATTAGCTTGCTATGTATGGACGCCACAATGATATTAGCTTGCTATGTATGGACGCCACAATGATATTAGCTTGCTGTGTATGGACGCCACAATGATATTAGCTTGCTGTGTATGGACGCCACAATGGTATTAGCTTGCTATGTATGGACGCCACAATGCTATTAGCTTGCTGTGTATGGACGCCACAATGGTATTAGCTTGTTATGTATGGACGCCACAATGATATTAGCTTGCTATGTATAGACGCCACAATGATATTAGCTTGCTGTGTATGGACGCCACAATGATATTAGCTTGCTGTGTATGGACGCCACAATGGTATTAGCTTGCTATGTATGGACGCCACAATGATATTAGCTTGCTATGTATGGACGCCACAATGATATTAGCTTGCTATGTATGGACGCCACAATGATATTAGCTTGCTGTGTATGGACGCCACAATGATATTAGCTTGCTGTGTATGGACGCCACAATGGTATTAGCTTGCTATGTATGGACGCCACAATGCTATTAGCTTGTTATGTATGGACGCCACAATGATATTAGCTTGCTGTGTATGGACGCCACAATGATATTAGCTTGCTGTGTATGGACGCCACAATGATATTAGCTTGTTATGTATGAACGCCACAATGCTATTAGCTTGCTATGTATAGACGCCACAATGATATTAGCTTGCTGTGTATGGACGCCACAATGATATTAGCTTGCTATGTATGAACGCCACAATGCTATTATCTTGCTATGTATGGACGCCACAATGATATTAGCTTGCTGTGTGTGGACGCCACAATGGTATTAGCTTGTTATGTATAGACGCCACAATGATATTAGCTTGTTATGTATGGACGTCACAATGATATTAGCTTGCTATGTATGGACGCCACAATGGTATTAGCTTGCTGTGTATGAACGCCACAATGATATTAGCTTGTTATGTATGGACGCCACAATGATATTAGCTTGCTGTGTATGGACGCCACAATGGTATTAGCTTGTTATGTATGGACGCCACAATGATATTAGCTTGCTATGTATGGACGCCACAATGATATTAGCTTGCTGTGTATGGACGCCACAATGATATTAGCTTGCTGTGTATGGACGCCACAATGATATTAGCTTGCTATGTATGGACGCCACAATGGTATTAGCTTGTTATGTATGGACGCCACAATGATATTAGCTTGCTATGTATGGACGCCACAATGATATTAGCTTGCTATGTATGGACGCCACAATGGTATTAGTTTGTTATGTATGGACGCCACAATGATATTAGCTTGCTGTGTATGGACGTCACAATGATATTAGCTTGCTGTGTATGGACACCACATTGATATTAGCTTGTTATGTATAGAGGCCAAAATGATATTATCTTACTGTGTATAAAGGACAAAATAATATTCAATATATCACTGATATCAGAATAAACCAATTACTTTGACTAATAACATAATGTACACTACATTGACACTATCTATGAAACATGCGTTACAACTTTCATTTAATTTCACAACGTAATATAACGCACAACAAAAATATCATAAGTGGTCCATGAAAGCTTGGTTCTCACTGGTCATCCTTGGAAAATGGGATTGAAAATCAAAGTATTTCACAAAATGTGAATGTTTTGTTTGTCAAACTTTAGACCAGGTCCCGTCCCATTAAGATTTTAGAATTGACATTCTCACCTTTCTCTCATCTCCCCGAGAAAAGATAAATCTTAATTTTTTAATGTGTATTACAGAAAATTAAGATGAAGTCAAGGATTTTGAGTGGATCTGACGCCAACCTGCTAAAAATGAAAAATGAAATGAATCAGGCTTCAGGCCCCTTTTGTGCACATGTAGGCTAAATTGAGCCTGGAGAACCTCCTGAGGATGGTGAGATGAGTGAGATGACACTGCCCTCCAGACACAGGATTCGAAATTCGGGCCCTGGCGGTCTGAGGCCGAGCACGCTACCTTTCGGTCACGAAGGCTCCCCACAACACTGAGTTTTACGAGCTGAGACCGGGAAACTATCCCCGAACTCTAACGTGAAAGACAGCGGTGCTAACCACTACCCTAGGGCCCTTATATTCTCTAATGAATATCAGAGAAATTTAAGATAAATTCAAGGATTTTGAGTGGATCTGACGCCAACCTCTTGAAGGCAACATAGAGATACTCACACATTGAATGGGGTTAAATCTGGCTTCCAAATGGTATCTATTGGTAAGCGTATGGTGTCCAAGCCGTTGAATTCTGTTTTATTCCAAGACAAGCTGCTATCCTGCCATTTCTGTGAAGTGGGGAGTTTTAATGTATGAATAATGTAATACAACTATACTTTAAACAATGATAGTATATGGTACGCTGTAATTACTTCATTTCAGAATATCTGAAGTCAATTTAAAAAAGATCAGGTGTTTAGTACAATCTGATCTACTATGTGGATATATCCACTGTCTAGCCCTTTATAAAACAAGTTATCCAATCATACACTTAAAGAATCATTCCACTGCAAAATGCGCATGCCTGGGACGGTCAAGTGTAGGCCAACAGTAGCCTGTTGAGTACAGATTGACAGCATTAATATAGACACTGAACTGATTACAAGATACTACTCAAACGAGACATTGATCCAATGCTGTTTTAATGTTAGGCCAACGTCTGCGACGCTGGCCCAATATTGAACCAACATTGGATAAATGTACAATGTTTGAGAGAAAGTCATCCTGCCCAGCAAACACAAAACATTTGTATAACATTTATAAAACGGCCCAACGTCTTCGACGTTGGTCCACCATTGCATAAAGTCATACAAATGTTTTGTGTTTACTGGGTGTCAATACAAGCTTGGGGTCAAGCCGTTTCCACATCCCCGCAGTAATACAGTCAGTTTGTTTGCACGCCAAGGACCAAGTAGGGGCCAGGGCTAAGGGCTTTGAATTATTAACTCATAGATGTCACTTAAGTATATATGAACTTGCTGTGATTTGAGAACTTGCTCTTAATGAGGCTTTGGGTATGAAACGCATATTTAGTTTTATTATGGAATAGGGCCTTGGCCTACCCACGGGCACTATTGAATTCTGGGGGACTCTTGTCCTGCAAATTTTGACAGTTGACCATACCTTTAAAGTTGTGTCTCGCCACCGCGACATACAACATTAAGTGGATAACAATTGATCATTTTTGTTTAATTTGAGACTAAACATTTGAGCATATTGATGTTTGAACACTTATTCCGCTACCATTAATCATTACAACGCTGAAGAATTTTGATATAAACCATGAAAACCAAAGTTTTTTTTTAATTTGAAATCATCATGAATGTCTTAGTCAGCTCTTTCTAATTCATTTGAATACCTATGTTAAGGGTCTACAGCCAATATAAATATTTTAATTATTTTAGTGAGGGGGTTGTCTTTACTCGTCAGAATCTGCCGTCTACAGATGTTAGATTCTGACGTATAAAAACGGTCCCCGCGCTGAAAGGGTTGAAAAACGTGTGTTGTAGAGGGGTTTGGAAGGCGAGCCCAATTACGTTTTCGCGCTTTTGTTTATCTAATTATTTTGCTCGAATTTATTCTGCCATTTTTTTATTCCTGTTGCACAAAACTGTAAGATACCAATCCAAATAACGTTTTTTAAAGCTGCATGGATGGATAGAATGGATGCCAAATCATACCATTCAACCCCCTCCCCACCATGGTCTTTTAAAGTACGACATGATATTGCCTTACTAAATATGCGATTAGTTACATCGCCAATAGTCCCAATAACTGATCGCCACATCTGGAAAATGTCCATTAACACTCTCACTGCTAACTACGATTATAATCGTTTTTAATTTGTTTTATTAACCAATGAAATCACTAATATTGGAAACGAAGTGGGTGCTTGAAAATCGATATTTTCAAGTGTTTTGTCTCATATGAAACAAGTACTAGTAATTTCCACCCGCTTGAAGATCTGGGTCGCGTTAGCGAGGCTCAACTTCAAGTCGCTGAAAAAAAGAATAATATAAGACAACCTGGCCACCCAATGTCAGCCTGAGATGATGGCCCTATATTTAACCTCTATTGTGTAAATGTTTAAGTCAATTACCATTCTTTCCCATACATGCGTTGACAGAATTCCTCGTTCTTCATCCTACAACCAAAATAATACGTCACTATTATCTGATCTGCGGCCTAACAACAACAACAACAACAACAACAACAACAGCAGCAACAGCAACAGCAGCAGCAGCAACAACAACAACAACAACAGCAGCAGCAACAGCAGCAGCAGCAGCACAGCAGTAGCAGCAACAGCAGCAGCAACAGCGACAATAACAACAGCAGCAACAACAACAACGACGACGACGACAAGAACAAACATTAAAACAACAACAACAACAACAGCAACAACAACAACACCAACAACTACAACAACAACAACAAAAGCAGCAACAGCAACAACAACGACGACTACAACAACACCACCACCACCAACAACAACGGCGGCGGCGGCGACAATAACGCCGACAACGACAATAAGAACAACAATTAACAAAAAAACAACAACGACAACAACAACAAAGACAACAACTAACAATAAAACAACGACAACGACGACAACAACGACAACAACAACAGACAATAAAAAACATCAACAACAACAATTATTAAAAAAATAATAACAACAACAACTACAATAACAAAAACAAAAACAATATCAACAACGATAACAACAACAATAACAATGATAATAACAATAAAATAACAATAATATAAATACTACTAATAATAACAATAATATTGAGAAGAACACCATGTGATAATGTGTGGTGGCATAATGAACATGCTAATTGACTCATTTTATACCAGATTGTCTAACGCTAACAGCACGATAGCATGTTTGACCTCTACAGTTCCATTCACGCCATCTCCCTCAGGTTTGATCTGTGGTACGTAGCCTTCCAATAAATACTTGTAGAGTTTGTCTTCTTCATTCACATAGTCCATGGCATTTTCCGTTCCTTGAGCTGTAAATAGACGATTGAGAAATATATATAAAAATCTGAACTAGAAAGGTCTAGTTTTTTGTGAACCAAAAAAACTGGAGATGTCTCCCATCCAGCAGCATAACCATAAAGGTTGATAGCTAATAGATGTAGTGTCAATGGCTTTTGTAATTAATGGTATTAAATGGCTCCTGTGGACAGTAGAGACTATGTATTAAGCGGTTTGTTATTCCATTTTGGTTAGGTGCGAAACACTTGTCAATACTCCCAGCAAACACGACGTTGACCCAATGCTGGCCCATTGTCTGCACTGGTTCAACGCCTCGTGTTTCCTGGGAGCTGCATTCAGCTGGTCTAGTATTGCTTAAAACTGCTGGCGACGATTACAAGCCGACACCGACCCAATGTCTGTTAAATGCTGGGCTAGCGTCGCCGGTGCTGGCCAGTATCCATTCAGTCCTAGTCAGTACTTCATACTGAGGTACCTGCATGTTTTTTTTGTTTTTTTTAATTTTTTTTCTTTAGATATCATATATACATATACATTCACAGTACATACGATATATAGTACAAAAGAAAAGAAAAAAGGACAATACGTAAGGGGCTTTCAAGGTTAAAACAATTCCAGACATCCCAAGAAAAAAATTGGATAGAGCTCACAACAAACACCTCCCCCCCCCCCCTATCCAATTTTTTTTAAAAACAATCTCCGACATGGATAGAAAACTTAGTACATGTAGTGGCGGGAGACGAGTAAAGTGCAGTTTGAGACAGTATTTTGATAGTATTTAATAACCAAAAATAAATAATCATCAAAGATTTTAATTTTTTTTTTGGTTTTCCAATTTTCTATCCAAAATGGCCCTGGACCCACCTACCCACATCCAAATTTATTTGAATGTTTGGAATTATTTTTAACTTTGCAACATCCCTAAGACATGATAAAAAAACAGCACCAAAACAAAAATATGCTACATCTATGTGAAGTGTTTTTACGTGATTATTACTGCTGGGATAATGTTGGCCCGCCGTCTGCGACGCTGGCCCACATTCAGCCCGGCGTCAAACACGACACGGTAACCCAATACTGGGCTAATGTTGGCTGAGCGTCGTAGGCGGTCGGCCAACAATAGCCCGACATTGGGTCAACGTCTCGTGTTTGACCGCCTGCAGGATAGAAGGAGAGAACGGACAGACAGAAAGCAGTCTCGTGTTTGACCACCTGCAGGATAGACGGAGAGAACGCACAGACACAAAACAGCAGATCGGAGGAACAAATGAGCAGTGAGAGGTAAAGCAATATATATCCACCTCTATAGAGGGGAGACATAATTATAATAATATGACGGTTTCTGCCAATCAAAGTAATGACATAGAGATAACCCTTATTCTGCTGACCACGATTATTGTCGTTTTAATCTGTTTTATCAGTCCATTAACCCTTAAAGCGCTGGATTATTTTTATGTAAACCATTGAGTCCAAAGGGTTTAATTTAATTTAAAACCATCATAAATGTTCAGTTCTTTCCGATTCATTTGAATACCTATGTTATGGGTCTACGGCCACTAGAAATATTCGTACTCTTACAGTGCGGGGATAGACTTTAGGCGTCAGAATCTGACGTCTACAGACGTCAGATTCTGACGACTAAAGTCGATCCCCGGGCTGTAAGGGTTAAATCACTGATATTGGGACAAAAATTTGTGTTTAAACATCAAGATTTGCAAAAGATAAATCTTAAATTAAAAAAAATGTTATTGACATTTAATACATGCACCAGAGTACCTTATTTTATATGGAATCCGTGTACTTTGAATGTATCCCATCATTATCACAACGTTTAACGTATGCCGCAAGGTCTGAGAGTCATTCCATTATATTTAAGAAGATTTAAAATCTTCAAGTTCACCCAATATACGGGGCAAGTAAGAACTATTATATATAACGTTATATGTAACGCAAATGTTGTTTCTTTATGTATTTACTAAAATCAAACTGACTTTTAAACTCTCGTTGAATGGTTACTATACTAAATTTTAGGAAGTATATTAAAAATACCCTGTACTACACTCAGCTATCAGTGAGTGTCACAGTCACCCACTGAGCTTTTGAGTGGAATTCACACATATTCAACACCAGGTGTCCCTGTCGTCTGGTACGTCACCGTCTTCCAACCGGCAGCCAGCAATTAATAAAAGAGGCACGAGCGGTGAGGTAGATCTTGATTGGTCAGTTATGTTTAGATGCACACCTGCCCACCCACTGCCAACACATGGGAATCTGTGCACGCAGTGCTTGTCATACAAACCTGAGGGTATCCATGAGTGTTCCACTTTCAATTTTATATTTATTGATAATTAGTTTAATGGAGTTTTTAAAAGTATAAGCTAAGCACAATTCCTACTATATACGGTATATATCAGTGTATATTCAGCCGAGATATTTTTATCTCATTTTCAGAAGCGTCAATAGTAATATCATGAATCGGGTTATTTTGCACTCCGTGAGGCCATCGTTCTGAAAGAAGCTGCGTTTTTCCCATGCACCTAGATGCGGCAGTACAGAGAGTGGCTGTGAAATCTCTGTCCCCTGGTGGTGAATATTAGCTGATCTAGGGAAGATGACCAGTGTCTGAAGTAGAGAGAGAGACACTGGTGGCACAAGTGAAACCCTGTACATGTCAGATAACAGATAACATTCATAAATCAATGATTCACCTGAAGCTACTGCACAACACTCCTACAGGAACACGTGAAGGAAACGGCTGTGCTGTCTTTTTGAGTGTTTGAATGACAAATTTATGACAAAATGTCGGTCATTACATTTTTGTCTTTTAGATCGACCCATTTTATAATGGCCATGTCATATTTGACAGGAAAGGGGAATGAGATACCATTTTTATTATTTCATTCTAAAAATAGTTTTTTTTTATAATTTACCAGCCGTAATCTATGACAAAAAACTATGTAAGGTCTCAGATGTATCACATCGTCAAAGACGTTGCGAGTTTAATTACAACGTCATCGGAAAATGACTGCTTTCCTAACGGGCCACAAATTTCAAATGGGAAGGCTCAACACATCTAAATGCGGCCGATTGACATGTTCTAAATCTTTGCGGGACATCGTGAACATTGCTAAAATACACAGGCAATATTCATGGGATGAAGTGAGTGACAAAAAAGAATGGATTTTCCTCAGTGTTGACCCTTTCAAAAAAAATAACAAGTCATCATCGGTCCCTTCATCTAGACCCTCAGCAGGCAGGTTTTATGGTCAATCCCAATAGAAGTTTTGTCATGGTTGCCCGAAATTGTATGAACATTCCAAAATAGACACTTATATTGGGTACACATATCTTTCAAATGGAGGTTGGAGAAAGATATACATTCAAGATATTCATTTAAATACCTATGTTATGGGTATACGGCGATTATATATATTTTAATTATTACAGACGTCAGACGTCAGATTATGACGTCTAAAGTCGGTCCACGCGCAGGAAGGGTCAAGCCTAGTACTGAAACTTAGTATCAGTGTGTCACCTCCATTATAGTGTAGCCTGCCTGTTGGTTTAATATTCAAGACTATGGGAATGTCAATAATCAGCAATGTGGAGAAAATTAATATCGAAAAGTGTTATGCCTTTGCGCATAGTTTGAATACCTATATGTTATGGCTCTACGGCCATTATAAATATATTGAAAGGGTTAAATAGGCCGAAGCCACAGGGCTGAAGCATAACAAGTTCTATCTAGCCAACTATCATTAGCTCATGCATGATTAAATTATTCACCTTGCAATTCCACCACAAGTAACACTAGCAGATGGAAACTTAGAGTTCTAGCCAGCATGGTGATTCCTTCAAGGACGAGCGTTGTTAGCTGCAGACAACTAGCAAGACCCACTTATAAGTCAATATTGCCCTTATTAATACCACTAAGAACTCAGACAAACACCATTGCCAATGATCCACTGTGGGGACTGTTTATTATGTAGGTCATAATAGTATACCTCCAAGAACCGCCTCCAAACAACAACGCCCAGATGACTGGATCCCAGTGAACGGTATACAAACAACAAATGGTGGTTTAATGTTGGACTACCGTATATGACGCTGGCCCTGCATCAAACTAACACTGGGTCAACGTCTCGTGTTTCTTGTGATATAGTCAGTCGTACAAAGACAAACAGTAGTAACTGCGTACTTTACAACACAGCAGACACCAGACGTTGAATCAATGTATTTTTAACGTTGGTCCAGAGTCGTAGACGGTGGACCAGCGTTAAACCAACGTTGATTCAACATCTTGTGTCTTATGGGTGTGAAGTCAACAGTTATGGTGTTCTGTCGTTACAATCAGTAATCAGCCAATGTTGTGTATATGTGAATGCAAATAGCAGTAACTGTTTACTATTAAAGTGTGCAGTTACAGCCGTTTGGCTTTACAATCTGTAAGCAGCGAATGTTGTGTATCAGTGAAGGAAAACAGCAGTAACTAATCACTTTTCAAGTAGTACCCAACACCCAAAATGCTGATTTAATGCTGGGCCACCGTCTGCGACGCTGCCCCAACATTAAATCAACATTTGCTTAAACTCCCGTGTTTGGTGGGTACTGCTGTTTGTCTTTGCCCTGGGACTACTGATAAGCTGCAAACATAAACCATCTCCAATGTCACGTCACTTATTGCGGGCACACAATGCAAAACAGTGAACACAGCAAGCATGAGGGCGATCAAATGAAAAAAACATTGTACAAATTTCTAGAAAAATTAATGAGGGCGACGAAATAAAAAAAAAATTGACCTATTTTAAATAAAGTAAATGAGGGCGACGAAAAAAAAACAAGCAAAAAAACCATAGCTGGATTTTTTTTTTTTATTTCCTTAAATTAACTTCTTTTTTTTCGGATTTTTTTTTTATCTACCAAAATGAAATAGTTTTTTCGAAAATCGGCAACAATTCAATGCGCGGGCTGGGCACATGTTTTTTTTTGGTAATGCACGGCCTAAATCTAATGCGCGCGCTCATCTAAAACAGAGAAAAAACATAGTGGCCTTAAGGGCAGTTATTGGCCTGTTTAGACATGACCCCTAAATCACCGCTAATGGATCGCGAAATGTATAGAACATTAAAGACTGTGTATCTGCTAAGTTTTTTCGACATAGCTATAAATAATATAAAATTACGCAGATAGTATATGAGCACCGTTCATGACAAAAAAATGAAACAAAAGAAAAATACAATACACATGTATGCATACTATTGGATTTAAAATAAGAGCATACAACATCACCAGCATCAGTGTCAATGTAGTATTGAAGCATGTCTAATTGTATTAAGTGTAGCCTCTAAGCTCACCCACAGTCTACACGTTTTGATAATTTCACATCACTTATTATACCGGTATAAGTAGCATGAGCAAAACTTATTTATTCCATTTTACAATCTAATGATCGCAGATTTGATTTTTCAAACCGTTTCCATGACACCTCCTGACATTTTTTGTGTTAATTGTGAGTCTGTCAAAAAATTCATTTTGAATAAATGTAAAGAACTAACAGTCGGATCAACATTGTTGATATCGAAAATGAAGCATCATATTTATACGGTATATATACGATAACAAATATGCTAATTACGTCATTTAAATATTTAATCATATGCATAAAAGCGTCATTTGAAAGTTACAATTAACTGAATTTTCGTTGTCTAGGCCTATACTGTATGTAATTATTGTGGTACTTGAAATGGTACTTGAAATGTATAAGTTACTTATATGCAACATCTATTTTAGGATCACAGAAACAAATAATTTTATGGTATACAAATATGATATCCTTGCCGAGATGAAATATAAAATAATACAACCATTTGTTTTCAATCAATACACATTATTAATGATGTACTGTAAAATACAGTGATTGTGTTTGCGAAATGACGACAATGGCTTTTGCCAGCAGCTATTTCCTCATAATTCAAGTTAATTTGATAATAGTTTGAGATTTTACAAATATTCACTCATTTTTTTAAAAGAAACAGAGTAAACTATACCAACTTTGTGTCAATCCTGGTCAATAATTGAAACGTTGAGCCAGACTTGAAACAACTTTGTTCAAAAATAAATATGCTAAGATTGATGGTCATTATCATAGACTACCTTGAAACAACGTTGTTCCAAACGAAATATGCTAAGGTAATTTTATATAAAATCTTTAAGTGATGTGACTTATGATAGAAGTGTGAATACAGTTACATTTTGTTTTATTATGTGAACTTGCTTTGTATTGTAATTTTAGTGACATTGTGTCATTCCGTGACCTATATATCAACAACTAAGCTCACTATGACAACAACCACTACCGCGGCAACAACAACGACTACTACTACTGCACCAGGTGACACCACACCAACTACGACTACTACCACACTAACTACGATTAGTGGAGCACAAACTACCAAGTCTACAGCACTATCTACAAACACTATGTCAACTACAACAACCACAAAAACCATCACCGGAATGACTAGTGACGGCATTGGATTCCCCACAATAGAGCAAACAATGAAAGGATGACAAGTGTAAGAGATATATATTTCAAAAGTGTATATTTTACACCTTCAAATTGCAAATCTGGGTAACACTATTTCTATATGAAGGTAGGCATGCGGCCTATTATGAAGCTAGACATACATGTTATATGTAACACTAGGTATATAATTAAGAAGACATACCTGTTATATTCAGGTAACACTAGGCCTATATGAAGTAAGACATACCTGTAATATTTAGGTAACACTAGGCATATAATTATGAAGTAAAACATACCTGTTATATTCAGGTAACACTAGGTCTATATGAAGTTAGACACACCTGTAATATCCAGGTGATGCTAGGCATATATGAAGTTAACCATACATGTTAAATGCTCGGAATCCTAGACCTATATGAAGTTAAACATACATGTTATACGCATGTAACACTTGGTCTATATAAAGTTAGACATACATGTAATATCCAGGTGATGCTAGGCCTATATGAAGTTAGACATACTTGTTATATACAGGTAACACCAGGTCTATGTAAAGTTAGACATACCTGGTATATTTAGGTAACACTATGTCTGTATGAAGACATATGCATCCATATGCAATCACCAACATTATGAGCGTTGTAATTGAATAAACAGTAATGCCGCAAGAAACAATAATTTTGTTTTGGTCTCCATGGGTTAAACAGAAGTATTCCAGCGCTCTAAGGGTTAAGCACCCGTGTCGGACCACCTGGCATCTCATATCACGTTTATTATCAAATTCATGCCAAAAAATGACTCTCAAGTTCTAAAATCAGGTTAGTTTAGCCGTTACACCTCTGACATATTATTGTGTAAAGCATGTAGACCAAAGGGGGTATTTTTAATTTGAAATCATCATAAATGTCTCAGTTAGCTCTTTCAGTTAGCTCGCTTCATTTGAATGCCAATGTTATGAGTCTACGCCAATTAGCAATATTTCAGTGAGGGTGCCGTCTTTCTACGTCAGAATCTGACGTCTAGAGACGTCAGATTCTGGCGTATAAAGACGGTCCCCGCACTGAAGGGTGAAGAGCTCAAACTTAACGACAATGCCAATTAAAGATACCGCTGTAATAATAGCAGCACAGCGATGCGATTTTAACCGTGTTCTCAATTGGATTAAAGTCATTTCGTCTAAATCAAATTGGATTTTCATTACCAGAACTGATAGTAGTCATATAATTTACCAGCCCCTATCTACCTCGCGGTCATGGAATATCTCCGACATATTGAATTTTTACGAGCTGGCAACAAAGAGCATTTTTGTCATTACAACCTGATTACAAATTTCATTAGACAAACACTCTAACTCTGGCGAGTCACCCGGTAGTGCTGGCTACACCCTCCTTTATCTCGTTAACCATCCCAAGCCTGAATTTACCATCTTCATCCTCAACAAGCCGTGAATTGCTACCGACGGACGAAGATGACTTGAAGTGGGTGACAAATGAAGACAAAGATATCGCTTTAATTAAACAGCTCAATGAAAATGCTCGTTCTAATGAAATTTTTCAAAGATATAGTTTTAATTGAACAGTTCACTGAAAATGCTCGTTCTAAAACCCCTAGGTGTAAGAAATTAAGTCATTTTTCAGAGATGCAAAATGATGCTTTGACGCATCGTGCGGGTTTACCCCTTTAGGCCCTCAGGATGCATTAAAACATCATTTTACATCCCTGAAAACAGACTTAATTTTCCTACAACCAAGGGTTTTAGAACGAAAATTTCCATGAAACTGGCTTACCAATACATGGCAATTTTCTCTAATTTTTCACCCACGTCAAATCATTTTCATCCACTACAAGCCGAGAATTGCGACAGCAATTAGCGGCTTGTAGTGGAGGAAGATGACAATGTAACTTAAAAGCTAGGCTTGAAAGGGTTAAGAGTTGAGCAAACGTGTCGGGCTATCTTGGATCTCATGCCATGTTTATTATAAAACTCATTCAAAATGGGGACTTTCAATTTGTCAAATTTAGTACTATTATTCCCGTTAAGATGTGAACTATACGGCAACAGCTCACAGCGCAATGCTAACGACAATGACCATTAGATAAGCGGGTAACATCAGCGTGTTCTGTATTGGATTCACATGTAGTTTTGTGTAAAACAAATTGGATTTTCATTCTCTATAACTGATATATAGGGGGATAATCTACCAGCTCCGACTACCAGGAGAAATTATAGTCATCCCTTAGACTATTGATTAAAACTTAGCCGTATTCATTCCGATTTATTAGGCAAGCACCTATAAAGTCAATGAAAACACCTTTACTGCTCATGTTAGGCTGTGTTGAATTCATTTAGATGCAGGTGACACTGACGGACACAATCCCCGGATAATATAATTAACAGATATAACTTCAAGGTACAGTTTGGAAAAGATAAGTGCAATAATTATGTAAAAATTATAACCCTTGTAGCGCGGGGATAGATTTTATACGTCAGAATCTGACGTCTGCAGACGTCAGATTCTGACGTCTAAAGCCGATTCCGCACTTTAAAAGTACAAATATTTATCATGGCCGTAGACCCATAACATAGGTATTCAAATAAATCAGAAAGAGCTAACTAAGACATTCATGGGGATTTCAAATTGAAAAAATCTTTGGTCTCCATGGGTAGGCTAATTAAAACATTTATTCAGAGTTGTAGGAGATAAAGTGTGGATAATCGGTGTACATGTCTGAATGGGAAAATAAAACGTTCGTCGTGAAAAAAGACGTAAAGCGCCAAGTAATAGGATTTAAATTTTCACCCACTTGAAGTTGTGTCTCGCTACCGCGACCCATAACTTCGAATGGATGAAAAGTACTCATATTTTACTAATGTGAGACCAAATATTTGCAAATCTGAGCGTTTAAACACTCATTTAATATCAACAGTGATCTGATGGGAAGAATTGCTAAGGAGTATAGTTTTGTTAAGGGCTCATTAATAATAGGGGGTTAAATTCGGAAAGACCAAGCTGCGCTCCAGTTAAAGGATGAAAACGGGGTGAAAAGAAGTGGAAAATGAACAGACGGTGTGGGGAAAATTTTAATATTTCCATTGACTGGAACTTCTCGGTTAACATATAAATTTTTCGTCATGCTAATGCTGCAACATAAAATATAATATCGACACTTTTTTTTATTACAGACGGCACCGGTATTCATGGGTTACTGGAAAACGTAAATCCAAGATGATATCCAGCCTTTCACCCTCCAGCAGCTCATATATGACTATGCTTCTGTGGTCATTACTAATGCTGCTGCTGTACTATATGCTGAAATATATTAAGCAATTCACAGGATGGGTCTTCAAGTTGAGGCGCATTGGTAAAGCTCTTCAGCATTTCCCGGGCCCGCCTAACCACTGGTTGTATGGGAATACATATTTGGTAGGTGATAAATATAAAATATGAAATTATGCACGATCTAAAACTGTGTCGTTAAATAGCATGTAGTGCTTTCAATATTTAATGATATATAATACAAAAACATTAACAACTAGATAGTCAGTCAGTCAGAAACTGCAAACTCAGCCAAAATTATTGATCGTAGTCCGGGTCCTGCATCCTAATCTTTATCGGGATCATCCCCAATGGATAGGTAATTTGCCTGAGCTATAATATGATATAGGCACTGCTTAGGGAAGGCTCGTTTGCACTTTGTGACATTACGACATTTCTGCACAAAGTCTCCAAGACTTATGGCAGTAGTATTGCATTCATTCATAAATTGCTTGTAAAAATTCACTGCAGATGACCAATTATGACGTCATAGATTTAACCTATTTCATTCATTAATAAAGGTGGGCAGGTCTAGTAGTACACAATAGTTGTGAGACTATGACATGTATGACGTCATAAAGCCTTCCATACTTTGGGTCAATGTACTTTACCACCGATCCATTTAATCCGCACCGTAATCCGGATCATACCCAAAATTTAATCGAATGGCCTCTGACCCTGGTGAAAGTTTCATGCAAATCTGTTCATTTCTTTTTACCCTTACAGCGCGGGGATAGACTTAAGACGTCAGAATCTGACGTCTGTAGGCGTCAGATTCTGATGTAACAGCAAACAGCAAACGTAGACTCATATAGGTATTCAAATGAGTCGGAAAGAGCTAACTAAGACATTTATGATGATTTCAAATTGAAACAACCCATGGTTTATATAAAAAATATTCAGCGCTTTTAATGTATGTTTAAGTTCCCAGGCTTACCAGGTGAAAAAGGACTTGCTCTTCTCTGTGATCAGATGAATACGTATTACCCCAGGTTATTTACTATGTGGCATGGAATGAATTCAAAACCTTTCTTGGTCACTTGTCATCCAGAGACCTGCAAACAGGTGTTAAAATCTACACTACAAAAACCCATCAAGTATGGTGGCTACAGCAGTTTGGTCCCCTGGCTGGGTAAATACATGATCTTGTGATATGGCTGGCATTTTGAATTAAATAAAATAACTGATAATATAATTATCGGCTGGATGCTATATGCATGCATATATGTAGTTTTTAAACAACAGTACTATTGAAATTGTCTGTGTATTTTTCAGTCATAATTTAACTGCTTAAGTCATTTTACTATCAGGGCACGTAATAGCAATAACATCATATGAAGATGTATATAATTGTTTTCTTTTTCAGGAGAGGGTTTGCTTTTAAAATCTGGAAAGAAATGGCTCCGTAACCGTCGCCTCCTCACACCAGCTTTTCACTTTGATGTGTTGAAGCCCTACATGAAGATTTACAATGAAGCTGCTGAAACTCTGATGGTAGCCCCTTTAATCTATATCTATAGATAGAATAACAGTTGTTAGGGTTTATTTGTGACATTTGAGTCCGGCATTAGGTCATCATCGGATGTCATCATCTGAAATATAAAAATACCATGATTTTTTAGTGATAGACACTTTTTATCGGCCCGACGCAGATGCCAGCCCACTGGCATTTGCAGAGGCAACGATAGAATGTATATCACCCTAAAAATCATGTTATTACTATTAATATCACTTATACACCGAATCTTGACAACATATTTATTATTTGTCTACAATTAGGCTACAGCAATCAATTACATAATTTACACATACGTCATATTTTCACCCACTTGAAGCTGTCTCGCGTGTTTTCGATTAGCCCCTCCTAGACAGTGGAAGAAGTTGCCAGATAGTCTTAGAAACACGCAGAATGAAGCAGTTTTAAAACGACAATTAAAAACCTATATTTTTAAGGTTGCTTCTATCCAACGACATCTAATTTATTGTGTGTCTCTTAAACACATGAATATCGAGTCATTAGTTTTTACTCTATAAGTCTATGTTTTATTATTCAACTTTTAAACTTTCTTTTCTATAAAAATAAATTATATTTTTCAAATCATATATTGTTTATGAAGGTTCTCTAATGTGACTGTTATGTGTTAATGAATGGCTTTTAGTAAGCTTGTGCACGGCGTATTATCAAGGTAATAATAATAATAATTTACAGGACAAGCTATCAGAAACTAAGACCAAGAAGCAGAGTTTAGACATATTCGGCCCAGTCGGCCTGTGTACAATGGATATCATACTCAAGTGTGCTTTTTCTTCTGACATGGATGTCCAAAAAAGAGGGTGAGCGAGCGCGCTTCGGAATACAACTTTAAACAATTTTACATTACCATCGAACATACATAACAGATATAAAGTTCATTTGTCAAAATAAATTACAAACATGATGAATATCTAGAACTATAATCAATAATAGTGACTGAAGAAAAGAATGGAAAAGGCAACATTAAACTGCATAGAAAAACATGTATCAAATAGTCGGATTATATAATGTTTTATTGTGAAATAAGTAATAAAAACATAAAATACACATGAAGCAAATGAAGACGTTTAGCTAATTCTGGCAACAGATAGATCAGTCTGCCAGGTTGAAACAGTCCTGAAGGTGACATGTTTCGGGAAGCATTTAACACAAACATTTGTAACAAACAAAACTGTTTAGGCTGTATGGGAATGCCTACACTTTAGGCTGTGTCGTATGCCTACACTTTAGGATGTATGGGTAGGCCTATGCCTACACTTTAGGCGGTGTATGCCTACACATTAGGCTGTATGGGTATGCATACACTTTAGGCTGTATGGGTATGCCTACACTCTAGGCTGTATGGGTATGCCTACACTTTAGGCTGTGTGGGTATGCCTACACCTTAGGCTGTGTGAGTATGCCTACACTTTAGGCTGTGTATGCCTACACATTAGGCTGTATGTGTATGCCTATACTTTAGGCTGTATGGGTATGCCTACACTTTAGACTGTGTGGGTATGCCTACACTTTAGGCTGTGTGGGTATGCCTACACTTGAGGCTATCTGCGTATGCCTACACTTTAGGCTGTGTGAGTATGCCTACATGTTCAGGCTGTGTTGGTATGCCTACACTATAGGCTGTGCGGCTATGCTTATACTTTAGATTGTATGGGCATGCCTACACTTTAGGCTGTGTGTGTATGTCTACACTTTAGGCTGTCTGCGTATGCCTACACTGTAGGCTGTATAGGTATAACAGCACTTTAGGCTGTGTGGGTATGCCTACACTTTAGGCTGTGTGCGTATGCCTACACTGTAGGCTGTATGGGTATAACTACACTTTAGGCTGTATGGGTATGCCTACACATTAGGCTGTATGGGTATGCCTACACTTTAGGCTGTGTGCGTATGCCTACACTTTAGACTGTGTGTGTATGCCTACACTTTAGGATGTGTGGGTTTGCCTACACATTAGGATGTATGGGTATGCCTACACTTTAGGCTGCATGAGTATGCCTACACTTTAGGCTGTGTGCGCATGCCTACACTTTAGGTTGTCTGGGTATGCCCACACGTTTAGGCTGTGTGGGTATGCCTACACTATAGGCTGTATGGGTATGCCTACACTTTAGGCTGTATAGGTATGCCTACACTTTAGGCTGTGTGGGTATGCCTACACTTTAGGCTGTGTGCGTATGCCTACACTGTAGGCTGTATGGGTATAACTACACTTTAGGCTGTATGGGTATGCCTACACATTAGGCTGTATGGGTATGCCTACACTTCAGGCTGTGTGCGTATGCCTACACTTTAGACTGTGTGTGTATGCCTACACTTTAGGATGTGTGGGTTTGCCTACACATTAGGCTGTATGGGTATGCCTACACTTTAGGCTGCATGAGTATGCCTACACTTTAGGCTGTGTGCGCATGCTTACACTTTAGGTTGTCTGGGTATGCCCACACGTTTAGGCTGTGTGGGTATGCCTACACTATAGGCTGTATGGGTATGCCTACACTTTAGGCTGTATAGGTATGCCTACACTTTAGGCTGTATGAGTATGCCTACACTTTAAGCTGTGTGCATATGCCTGCACTTTAGACTGTGTGCGTATGCCTACACTGCAGGCTGTCTGCGTATGCCTACACTTGAGGCTGTGTGTGTATGCCTACACTTTAGGCTGTGTGTGTATGCCTACACTTTAGGAAGTGTGGGTTTGCCTACACTTTAGGCTGTACGGATATGCCTACACTATAGGCTGCATGAGTATGCCTACACTTTAGGCTGTGTGCGCATGCCTACACTTTAGGTTGTCTGGGTATGCCTACACTATAGGCTGTGGGGGTATGCCTGCAATTTAGGCTGTGTTTGTATGCCTTCACTTTAGGCTGTGTGCGTATGCCTACACTTTAGGCTGCATGGCTATGCCTACACTTTAGACTGTGGGTATGCCCTCACTGTAGGCCTCGTGGGTATGCCTACACTTCAGGCTGTACGGGTATGCCTACACTATAGGCTGTGTGGATATGCCTGAACTTTAGGCTGTGTGGGTATGCGTACAATTTAGGCTGTGCGTTTATGCCTAGACTTTAGGATGTCTGCGTATTCCTACACTTTTTCCAGACTGTTTGATGATGTTTTGTTTGTAATTGTCGCAATTTCATAAGGGGGGCATTTCGTTGAAGATGCATGCCTGATTGGAAAATGTATAATATCATTTATAAAACGGTTATTGTAAATATGAATGATCAATCTGTATTTCGATACCTATGGTAAAATGTTGAAATAAATTAATGTGTTTGCCGAGTGTTAACGTATATTAACACATTAGTATATTCAACTGAAACAGGTTTTTGTATTTGAGACAACTTATCTATTTATGTGTAATAGGGTGTCCTTTAAAAAGACAATATGATTTCAGAATACATTTATGTTCAAAGCACCACGCTCCATGCTAGAGTACGGTATTTTGGGTGTGATGAAATTAATGTTTGTACAGAAATCCAGTTTTTGTAACTCCCGGGGATTTTTATTACATTATATGTATCCCTATTGTCACTGACTGTGGCATATCAGAGGTTAATCTAGAGTCGTGAAATCTGGTGTTAAAGGTGATCTATCACCCCTTATATGGTATGAATAATTATGTCCTTATATGGGGTGATTGGCTATCATGTGACCCTCTCAGAGGGTCACACGATAGCCAATCACCCCATATAAGGAAACATTTTCGCCACATCTTGTGGCAACTTTGATTTTTTTGTCACTAAATTATTCATACTATATAAAGGGTGATAAATCACCTTCAAAACTGAGTATTGTTTACAAGTAGTCTGACCACGTGAGTCATAGCCAAACCACATTCAAGAATATCAATACACAAAGCAGCACCCTCATGTTACACAGTTGTGAAATGAGGCATTTTGAATGATACATCATTTTAGAATAACTGAACTTAATCTTAAAAAGGGCCGTCCAAATCCTTACCCAGCCCTCATTATTGCAACATGTTCAGGTCCCTCGAATAATGTGAAATCCTCAATTCGCCCATTACCCAAAACATGTACTCTCTAAAATTGCAAGGCCATTTTTTCATCTTTTTTATGGTAACATAAAAGAGTATTGACACAAAAAAAATAAGGTATTCATTGAACTAAAATGAGATTGATGCAAAAATTATGTTTCGTTTTTTGGGCCGAGTATAATTTAAGTTGGAAATGTCAGTCCATTGATGACATCAACATATTATATTACGTGTCCGTCTTTTTTTGTGAAGCCTGTACAATAATACGAAATTTGATAATCAATAATGGATATCCAGAGAGAAGATATAATTTATTATTCAGCCAGGGGAACAGCTGTTTTTTTATAATTGCATATTTCAGATTTGTTTTGATTCAATTATAAATATTATTTGCTGCGGCTTAAATAGTTTTTTTTCGTAACTTCAAAGCACAAATACAGTACAGTACAATATACCACAGTACCTAGATGTACTATAGAAACGTTATAATGTAAACATGTGGTGTATAAATGCTAATGTATTGTTGTTTAAACCATACATATTTGATTGTTTTTTTTTGTAGAGACAATCACCCATATGTGAATGCAGTTAAGTCGATGTCACAGTTGATCCTTAAGAGATCATTGTGAGTATATTATTATCTTAATCATTTAAGGCTGGTCCTTAAGATGAGAATTTTTATTTTGTCAAATTTAAAAGTTTAATTTATATGAAGCTATAGAACCTACTAATCTTAAATATTGATGTCATCCCAAAGAGCTGCTATAAATACATTTTTGTCTCACAATTGAAACATATGATAGCACACAATTCGTTATTATAATTATAATAATTATTTTCAATGTTTTGATCAATAATATTATCGAACATTAAATGACTATTTTCTTTATTTTTATGGACAACTAATTATTCAAATACTTTTGAATAATTATGTAAATTATTGCGGCTGCTTCATCTATTTTTGTACAGTAACCCCCTTCTGCGTTTAGCCACAATCTACAATCTGACATCAGATGGGAGAACATTCCACAGACATGCTAAATTTGTCCATGATATTTCCACTGATGTTATAAAAAGAAGAAGGAGAATTATTGTAAATATAATAATCATTTTCATTTATATAATTATTATGTGAGAATCTGGAAACAGCGATCAATAACGAGTTCCATGAATCTTTTTTTTTGCAATTATTTACATTTTTTTTATTGTAGTAATATAATTGTTATAATAGTTACACATTGATGATTTACAAAACCTTTCACTTTTTATTCTGATAATATGTAAATGTTGATCTTAAAAATCATATTATGCACATTTTTTTCTATTATATAGAAAGAAAAGCCGGAAACTGTTAAAACTCGTCACCCAGATTTCTTGGATATCTTGTTATTGGCAAAGGATAAGGACGGGACAGGGCTGACAGATAGAGAGATCCGTGACGAAGTTGACACATTCCTGTTTGAAGGTAATTCACAATAGACATATAGGAGTGATATCTACACTCGTATGCTCCCTGTCTGAGAGATTCAGGATACAAGTGAAATATTTCTTGACAACGTAGTAGGCCTACTCTAGACCGCATTGGTTTGAATGGTAAAATCTTGATTATATTATCTGCAAAATGAAGGCTTCTTGGTGAAGTGAATACCAATTTTGTTTCAAATAAAAATAAAGAAAAAATATGAAACACATTTTATTCTATTTTGGAACCAAAAACAGACTTCCAGTTATAACAATGTTTGTTTATTTGTCTGGCTCTCAATGACAATTATTTTCCACTCTGCTGTCTATCTTACGGTAGGTATTCATTTTCATTCATTTCTGTATTCGCAACTATATTGACCCTTATTCTGCTGAGTACGAAAAGAAAAGCTTCAAAGAAAAAGTTTCAATGAAATTGGTAGTATATTTTGTGCTAAATGCTTCTTAGTTCATCATTCTTCTGATGCTTAGATAATAAAATATTCTGTATGCTCATTTTCCTAAATATATATTTTTTTCGTCATGGAATAACAAAGTCAAAACAGCTGTGATGTAAACTTAATATGAAATGGGCAGTGCCCAGGGAGTAGGCCTAGGCATAAATACAAACTGAGCTATGGAGAAATAAGTTATAGCTATGGAAATATAAGCTAGTCATGACAGCTGTGATGTAAACCTAATATGAAATGGGCAGTGCCCAGGAAGTAGGCCTAGGCATCAATACATACTGAGATATGGAGAAATAAGCAAGTCAAAACAGCTGTGATATAAAGTTAATACGCCGCCCAATATTAACCCTTACAACGCTGAAATATGATATAAACCATGGAGACCAAAGGGTTTTTCTTTTTACAATCAACATAAATGTCGTAGTTTGCTCTTTACGGTTCGTTTGAATACCTATGTTATGGGTCTCCAGCCATTATAAATGTTTTACTCTGTCAGTGCGGGGATTGACACTAGACGTCAGAATCTGACGTCTTCAGATGTCAGATTCTGACGTCTAAAGTCTATCCCCACGCTGTAATGGTTAACCCAGTAGGCCTACTGAGTCAATGTCTCATGTTTGCTGGGATATTACGTCTGTGATTACATCGGATGACCTTAAATTATCATCAGTGATTTTTGTTTTCATAATCTAGGTCACGACACCACATCTAGCACCATCTCGTGGGCTCTGTATACACTGGCACAGCATCCTGAACATCAACAGAAATGTTACGAGGAGATTTCAGCAGTATTGGCGGGAAGAACCACACAGGATATTGAATGGTGAGCTGTTTAATCATACAATCCATTACAAGTTTGTGTTTATCTGTTCTTGTATTTCTATTCTAAGTAAATATCCCAATATAGCTCGTCACAATTGAAATCAAGGTAGTTAATGTGACTATGCCTAATGGGCTACTTTGTATTTTATATCTTAAAAACCTCCGACAAAGGAGGTTATGTTTTTGGTCATGTTGGTTTGATTGTATGTCTGTCCGTCAGTAGGATTACTTACCAAGTAATGAAGGAATTGCTACAACTTTGAACCAGAGTTGTGCCAAAGACTCACGAACATTTCAATAAATTTCGGGCATGCTCCAGATTGTGATCCTGATCCAGGACCGGGAATACGATCTGCTTCCCGTCCGCAGGCAGTATTACTTGAAAACTAATAAGTAGATTTGCATGACACTTTTACCAGAGATGTATTTCGGGCTAAGGAACAATACATTACATTTTGGGGATTATCCGCATTATTATCCTGATCGTGCGGAGGTTTGCAGTCTCTGACTGGCCGTCTTGTTTTTATAATGTGCTGCTGTGCATCTTATATTGGTAGAATTAGTAGTAGTTGAAATGTGGATGAGTGGATATCGATTAGTATGAAAATATCTGTTTTGTCCAGGGATGATGTGGGTCGCCTGCCTTACCTATCCAGGTGTATAAAGGAGTCCATGAGGCTACATACTCCTGTCCCTCTTGTTATGAGAGAGGTGGAAAGAGAATTTGTGTTGGACGGAGTCACTTTACCTGTGGGAACTACAGTGGACGTCAACACCTGATGCATAACAACAAAGCTGTCTGGGGTGACGATTATCAAGTAAGCAGGATCTACGATGTCCAATTTTATCATTAGTCTCTTGTGTTTTGATATTTAATTAACAGTCGGTGAAAATAACGTAAAAATTTCATTTACACAAACGTTAAATACATTAAAGCTATATCTATGTAGCTTATTTCAAGAAAGTTATTTTAAATTGAGTAGAATGTTGAGTGTTTTGAAAAGACATTAGATACGCGAATATATAGTTAATCGCTTAAAAAATATAATTTACATAAATTTGTACCATCAACATTGCAAAAAAACTTGATAAAATCGTCAAATTAGTAAAAAAAAGCGAAATAAAACAACTTTCAACAGCTATAAGGAGTGAATTCTGATCTAGCATGATGTTTTTACCGTCAGAAGTTATTGCTATACTTTTTCCTAATTCTCTCAGTTCTTCCAAAACAAATTCTGAAAGTTAGGTGTTTTTCCTGTTTCTTTACACGTTTCAGTAAACACAATCATATTTTTATTTGTATATATTTGTAAATCACGTTAATTTCTATGCTCAAGTAAATACAATTATTTACACAATATGTGTAAATATGTGTTAATGTATTTACACGTTTGTGTAATTATATACAATATTGAAAAAATATTGAAAAAACCATTTGGTCTCTCTAGTTTATACTAAAGTATTTTAGTGTTGTAAGGGTTAACCCTTAAAGCGTTGAATTATTTTTGTTTAAACCATGGATACTAAAGGGTTCTTTTCAATTTGAAATCATCCTAATTGTCTTATTCAGCTCTCTCTGATTCATTTCAATACCTATGTTATGGGTCTACGACCATTAGAAATTTTTTTACTCTTACAGTGTGGGGATAGACTTTAGTCGTCTGAATCTGACGTCCATAGACGTCAGATTCTGACGACTAGAGTCTATCCCCGCACTGTAAGGGTTAATATATTTTGCAGATGTTCAAGCCTGAGCGTTTCGAAGCTTCAGAATCTGGCAGCGTCTTTGATTCATACGCTTCCGTACCGTTTTCTGCCGGACCAAGGTACAGCAGTTTATAGTTATAAACAAAGTTAAGGTATCATTGTGTATGACGGATCTTATAACACTAACAATCACGAAATTATTATAAAAATACATTATCGCCATGACACCGTGCTATGTGACTCATGCAGAACTGAATTTCCAAAGTCTTCGATTATTCTTCTAAAGTTATTACAAAAGAGCCAAGTGAGGGATACAATGTCTACCATAAACTTCAAAAAATACAAATGACTACATGTATGCAATTAACTTTTAATTTATTAATACTTTTCAGATTCCAAGTCTTTACAAAGTCATTACTCTTGCTAATTTGTTTTCTTTGTAGGAATTGCATCGGACAAACATTTGCTATGCATGAAGTAAAAGTCATTCTTTCGAGAATTATAAGCAGGTGAGTTTGACAAGTTTTACAATAGCAGCAACTTAAAACTCAAACAATCCAAGCTTAACAATAGCAACAATCAAATAATGAAGAATGAGCTACATAATGAAACCTGGAATTATTTGATGTTAGCGAGTGCATAGACCGCCTCAAGCAAGTTTCAGTAGATGTTATCTACTGGTAGGCAATAAGGCAAGTATTGGGCATTTTGTGTCTAAATTATATAGACGATAAAATTAAATAAAAAAATCAATCATCAACTTTAGCATAAGAAATATTTAATTGTATGGCACAATGATCAGATTTGATCAATTTCGGTAGAACTTTAAACTTACTGATCATAATTATTATGATCTCTAACAAGAGGTTGATTGAGACCACCCTAATTTCTAAACGATATCGATTTATTGTGAATAAGCTACATGGTTCCAAATAGTTAGATAGGGGATCAGCCCCTTTCAATAAATAATAAATGTATAATTTTATTATCTAACTGTTATTTTCTGCTGTAATGTGACAATTGCGAAATGTTTCCCAGTTGGCTCTTGTCTCTCCTAGAAACACCTTGTAAATTGTCTTCATTCCCAATAAATACATATATATAGTAGCATCCCATCAAATGTGCAAAAAATAAATAATCATGATTTTATTATTATTTATTATTATTATATAATTTTTTTTAATTTTATAACTACAATTACCAAACATCCACTTCATCATTGTTTTTTTCAATAATTCCATATTTGGACCCTTTCAGTTTATGGATTGGCTTCAAGTTTTAACTCTCTCAGGGCGGAGACCATCTTTATACGTCAGATTCTGACGTATAAAGACGGTCCCCGCCCTGAAAGAATTAAAATATTTTAATGGTCGTAGAGCCATAACAAAGGTTTTCAAATAATCTTTAAGAGTCAAATAAGACAATTATGATGATTTCAAATTGAAATAGACCCGTTGGTCTCCATGATTTATACAAACCTAATTCAGCGCTCTAAGGGTTAAATAAGTGATGTTTTCAGCCCAGAGAGTAATCACAAATAAAGTAGGGCGACATCGACATTAGCCATGGTATTGCAAAAAAAAAGCATTGGTTGACGGCTGTAATGACTGCTAATTAGTGAATGTTTTTTTGCAGTCATGAAAGAGAAGTTATACAGGCCTAATGGTTTCTAAAGACATTCTTTGATAATTCGTATTCCTGTAGGCGCGCCTGCTAGCTCTTAAACGCAGCAATACTTTCGTTTATTTTAAGCTGGAAATCGTGATAAGCAATTTTGGCTTTAAATGATGATGCAGCACGCATTCACGGAAAGCAATAGTCTAATGACATATGTATGTGTTTTCACCAGATATCGCATGACAGTAGACCCTGGGGTACCAGCTCTACACTTACAAGAACTCGTCACAAGAGCAGAAAAGGGACTTTACCTGTACTTTGAATCTAGAGAATCAGCAGCTCACAGTTAATTCTTAACCCTTTAAGCCCTCACGATGCCTCAAAGCATCATTTTACATCCCCGAAAACAGACTTAATTTCCCTACAACAAAGGGGTTTTTAGAACGAAAATTCCCATGAAACTGGTTTACCATTGCATGGCAATTTTCTTTAATTTTTTAACCACATCAAGTCATCTTCATCCACTACAAGTCGAGAATTGCGGTAGCAATTCGCGGCTTGTAGTGGATGAAGATGACAATGGTAAATTCAGGCCTGAAAGGCTTAAGGAGCTGGAATATTTCCTGATTTCTAATTATTGACAACCATGTCAAAAATAAGAAATACGGGAATTCGTCTCTATATCTAGCCTAACTGTTAAGTGCTCATTACAAAAATTTAAAAACTTTTGCAGTTCTATGGACATGTTTACATCATATGGTCATATTATTAAGCTAAAATAAAATCACCGACTTTTTCATGATTTTAGGCCTGGGCATGTCCCTTCAAGTCTAAATGTTAGAGTGGATAAATATAGACCTACAATGTCACTGTAAAAGTAGATGTAGGCCTAATGTGTATGTTAGAGCAGATAAAATTGGATTTTCACCATGTGTGTACGCGGTAAATTTTAATTTAAACGACAGGTTTTATATATGTGTTCATTTGCAGCTATTTATCCCAGTGGTTAAGCATTTAAATCACAGTAGTTATGTTACTAGAAGGTGTTATGTGAATAAAAAAAGAGCAATTAACAAATAGAGGTCTACATGCTTTATTATTATGACATGTGATTACCTTTTAAATCTCAAATTCCACGTCTCGTGTGCTACTTGTGTATCATCATTGTCGTCATGATCATCAGTTATATTTATTAAAAATCTGATAAAGTGATGGTCTCGTCTGCTCGGTGGCATATCTAATGTAAAGAAATATGGTTAGAGATCACAGAGTGGTAGTCCGTATCCTGATAAGTTAATGTATTTAAATTTTCAACCACTTGGAGTTGTGTCTCGCTACCGCGATCCACAACTTCAAGTGGCTGAAAATTATTCATATCTGTTTAATTTGAGCACACATATTTGCAAATATTGATGTTTGGACTCACATCTCATCCCCAATAACATGAATTGGATCGACTTTTGTTTGTGATTTGTTGAATGCCGTATAACGTTACACAATCATGTCACAAGCGCGAGTAGATATTTGAAACTGAGATCGAACTATTTGATTAAAAATGAGATTCTTAGTATGCTCAACTTGCTACGTGAAATAGACTGATAATTCATGTTAACGACGGCCTACGTACTGAACGGGTTAACATAACATAAAAACTCGAATGTGTCAATCTGATTGTGAGAATATTTTAACGTACTTTTAGATTCAGCTGTTGCTGCCAAGATGAATTTAATTTAATTATGTTTTGTTCATGATTGGCCGATTCCAATCTAAAACTGTAGTATTTCGTCTTATTTTTATCGATATTAAGATGAATAAAAATGACTATGATTTTTTGTTTGATACCGTTATGGGCCCCAAGGCTGACTCATCTACATTATTAACCCTTTCAGCGCGGGGACCGTCTTTATACGTCAGAATCTGACGTCTGTAGACGTCAGCTTCTGACGTCTAAAGTCTGTCCCCGCACTGAAATAATTAAAATATTTATAATGGCCGTATACACATAACATAGGTAATCAAATAAAGCAGAAAAAACTAACTAAGACGACATTGATAATGATTTCAAATTGATTGTTGTGATGGCTGCGGCACATCATCCATTATATATACTGTAGATCTGGTAATATTCGCGAGGTTTTACTATTTGCGAATTTTGCGAGGAGGACAAATTGGAGAATTCCTGAATATATGCGAATTAAAAAAAAAATGGAAATTGGCGAATTCTAAACTCCGTGAAAAGTCCCAAAATCAGAAATTCGCGAAAATTTAAACACGCGAAAAGTTCCAGATTTTCAGTTATCATCATAATTCAATCAGTATATCCACACTGGTTGCATATGGAGTCTTTGGTTGAAAGTGAGACACTATAAGTAGTGAAGACTTTGCACAGAAAATGGTAACATGAATATAAAACGACAGTAGATCCCAGCAGACACGAGAGGTGGAACCAATGTTTGTCTCAGCTATTTATCCCAGTGGTTAAGAATTTAAATGACACTAGTTATGGCACTAGAAGGTGTTATGTGAAGGAAAAAGAACAATTAAGAAATATAGGTCTACGGGGTTTATTATGATAACATGTACTATAACCCTTTAAATCCCAAATTTCACGTCTTTTTGTGTGCTACATGTTATGTGTAGGCCTATCATCATTGTCATCACCATCAGTTATATTTATTTAAAATCTGATAATAGTCTCGTCTGCTTGATGGTATATCTGGAGTACTGTAGATCTGGTAATATTCGCGAGGTTTTAATTCTCGCGAATTTCGCGAGGAGGACAAATTCGCGAATTCAAGAATCTCGCGAAAATTATTATTATAATAGCGTTACTAAATAAAAATGAAAATTCGCAAATTTTAAACTTCGTGAAAAGTCCCAAAATCAGAAATTCGCAAAAATTTAAACACGCGAAAATTACCAGAACTACAGTATATAAATAAGGTCAGAGGTCAGGGAGTCTTAGCCCTTATCCTGCTAAAATCATTTATTTAAATTTTCGACCACTTGGAGTTGTTCCCAATACCATGAATTTTGTTTGTGATTGAAAGCCGTTGAAAGCCGTATAACGTTACACAATCATGTCACAAGCACGACTAGATGTATGAAAAATATATATATACTTCATTTAATTTGAAACTGATATTAAATAATTTGATTAAGAATGATATTCTTAGCATGCTTAACTCGCTACGTGAAATATTGTAATTAATCATGTTAACATAGTGAAAACCCGAAAGTGTTAATTTATTTGTGAGAAACAGTTTAATATATTTTTAGATTCGGCTGTTGTTTTAAGACGAATTTAATTGAATTATGTTTTGTTCAAGATTGACCCATTCCGATCTATAGCTATATTACTGTGAATGTAGTAATATTTGCGAGGTTTTCATTCTCGCGAATTACGCGAGGCGGATAAATTCGAAAATTCAAGAATCTCACAAAAAATATTTCTATAATAGCGCTGCTAAAGAGAAGTAAAAATTCGCGAACTCTAAACTTCGTGAAAAGTCCCAAAATAACAAATTCGCGAAAATTAAAATACGTCAAATTCTGACGTCAAAAGACGATCCGCGCACTGTAAGAATAAAAATAATTATAGGCCTAATGGCCGTAGACACATAATATAGGTATTCAAATAAAGCGGAAAAAGCCAACTAAGACAGTTATGATGATTTCAAGTTAGAAAAACCTTTGGTCTCCATGGTTTACTTTAACATATTTCAGCGTTTAAAGGGTTAAGATGTGGTGTGATGGTTGCTTCACATCATCCATCATATATAATCATGATAATTCGATCAGTATATCCACACTGACTGCATCATAAAGAGTCCTTAAATGAAAGTGAGAAACTAGAAATAGTGAAGATTTGCACGGAAAATGGCAACATGAATGTAAAACGGCAGTAGATCTCAGCGGACATGAGAGGTTGAACCAATGTTTGTCTTAATGTTGGCCCACCGTCTTCGACGTTGGCCCAACATTAAAACACCTTTGGTTTCACGTCTCGTGTCTGCTGGGATAAGGCTTGACGTAATGGTGGCCTATGTTTCAGACGCTGCGACAACATTGAGCCAGTGTTGTGTTATACAGTGTGTATTCTAACTGATATAATTAAATAATAGTTTCATAATTTATTCATTACACCTAAATACAATGATAATATTTTTATGACTAGAGAGTATACAATTTGTGGGCCTGAGTTCGGTAAATGAATGTATCTTGATCCTATGATGATGGAACCCTTGCATCGAAGGCTCTGAGAATAGTTTTATGACAATTCAACTTAAAAACAAACAACTTTTTGTTAACATTAGTCATCACACAAACACTTCCAGACCAAAAGGCATATTAATATTATTATCTAATCTACTTAGCTGCTAGCGTGACGATACTAATAATAATTTATTTGTCGTCTTCATTGTCGTGTACGTTTCTCACATTAGACTACGATATGTCGATATATTATTATGATTATTGGAAATATGAACCTTAATGTATAGCGCTAATTGACGGACTTCAAATTTCCGAATTTGACCACTTATCTTTAATATTTTTATTTCATATTTTGTATATAGTGTGATGATCATGTGGTAAATACGCTACAATAAGAAATAATGCGATCCCGTAAAATCCCGCCGTCTTTAGTCGTCTTTTCGGGAACGCTGGACTGCCCATTGATAATACATTGCAATGCATGGCGCTCATTGACAGACTTAAAAATGCCAAATTAGGCAAGTTATAATTAATATTTTTTTACAAAATTTGGTACATACACTCTGTAGGATGTACTATATACGATAGATTATGAAATATATTGCCTATATCGTCCACTCCGTCTTTTCGTTGGTATGCGCTGGTATGTGCTGGTGTGCGCTGGTATGTGGTGGCATGCATCTTTTAGTGTAACTGCCATCTGGCAAAGTGTGAAAGAGGTAAACGCTACAGGAGGTCAGATCTCAAGCGACGAAAGTTCCGGTCTCACACTGTTAATAATTATATAGATGTTTGTCTGCCATATAGCTCGACAGATCATATTTCCCAAATCACTGACCTTGTGTATGGGAATTTTGAAATTCTTGAATTGATATACATAAACGACGGGTATGGATATGTAAGATGACTAGACTGGGCACCTGTCTGGCACTTCGTTTCCAGACGGGGAGCTGGATGTTGTTTATAGACTCCAGAGATTCAAACAAAATGACCGCTGTTTAAACTGTTTATACCAACTCGATTCGAATTTTCAATTGTTTATATTTTCCTGACACTACCTTAAAAACGTATTAACGGTGGCGGCCATACACTTTTTCAGCGTCACAAATTGATTGTACACCACTAGACAGTCAGATGAAGGTGTGCAGGCATCACAATGGTGCCTCGCCTGTTTTTTTCAATAGGCAGCTTGTCAACCAGGACCGATAGGATGACAAGCATTCTAACAAAAATCGCAAATTATAACACAAATCGCAACTAAGACGACACGTATTTTTTAAATATTCAGTGTACATGTATATCGATAGTACTATATACGTATTCTCCTCGCATTTCTGCAAATTTTAAGGGGTCACATAAGATACTATGCGACATTAAAGGGACTAGCCCAGGTCTAAAATCATAAAAAAATCGATGATTTTATTTTGGCTTCTTAATATGACCATATGATGTAAACATGTCCATAGACTAGAACTGCAAAAGTTTTACATTTTTGTATTGCGCATTCACCAGTTAGACTAGATATAGAGACGAACTTCCTGATTTCTAATTATTGACAACCATGTCAAAAATAAGAAATACGGTGATTTCGTCACTATATCCAGCCTAACTGGTAAATGCGCAACACAAAAATTAAAAAACTTGTGCAGTTCTAGTCTATGAACATGTTTACATCATATGGTCATATTAAGAAGCCAAAATAAAATCACCGATTTTTTTATGATTTCAGACCTGGGCTAGTCCCTTTAACTGGAAAACGACGTCACGATTTATGTGAAATATACGGTACCTGCATTAAATGACCTCAAATGACCCTTATTTACAAAAGAAAAAAAGGCACCAAAACTCTTTTTAATCATTGGACCCAGTTGATTGCTATTAGCATTGCTGCCAAAAATTACCATTCCGATCCAAGTGAAAAACACAACCTCGTGCACTACTTCAGTCTCAGTGACTTTGGTGCCATATCTACCTGTGTTCATCCAGACGTGGTAACCCCTAGATTCCTGAGCTATTCAATTTAAATTTTCAGTCACTTGAAATTGTGTCTCGCTACCGCGACACACAACTCCAAGTGACTGACAATTTATGTTATTTGTGAAATTTAGGTCCCAATATCAGTGTTTCAAGATTAAAGGTATATTTTTCTGTGAACAGCTTGTTATCACGGTTTATACAGGGACATAAATTTCACAAATAACATAAATTGTCAGTCACTTGAAATTGTGTCTCGCTACCGCGACACACAACTCCAAGTGACTGACAATTTATGTTATTTGTGAAATTTAGGTCCCAATATCAGTGTTTCAAGATTAAAGGTATATTTTTCTGTGAACAGCTTGTTATCACGGTTTATACAGGGACATAAATTTCACAAATAACATATATTGTCAGTCACTTGAAATTGTGTCTCGCTACCGCGACACCCGCGACACACAACTCCAAGTGACTGACAATTTATGTTATTTGTGAAATTTAGGTCCCAATATCAGTGTTTCAAGATTAAAGGTATATTTTTCTGTGAACAGCTCGTTATCACGGTTTATACAGGGGCTAATAAAACACAGAATGTCTACTGTAGCCGCCATCACATTCAGTGCTCTAATGGTTAATCACTCATCCATGTCACGGCAGGTGGAATATAATGATCGTCACGCTATCTGCTACTCACTTTACACGTTTAGTCATACTTGTGAACTGACCTACCTCACAGAACAACACACTATTAAGTGAAACTCCACTGTGGATGGATCACGCTAACTGTAGTACCAAAGAGGAACACAATAATTAGGTAAACAATTCGTTCCCTTGGCTATTAAAGGATGTATCTGCCACTTTATAAAGTGCCAGATACACCGTTTCATATCCAAGGGGACGTATTATTGATATAATAATAATATATGTGGTATAAATTGGATGGCATCATGCACAAGTGGGCTAACCCACATTAAAAAAACGATGAAACTGTATGTCATTGATAGCAACAACTTTATCAAAATACGAGTTTCACATTCAGGGTTACACTAATTGGTCACTGACTTGTTACCTATCTGTGTTAATTTGTATTTATTCGTTTTATCATGTACTTCATGTTGCAGCGCGATTTTTTCTCAAACTCGTCAAAATGTGGGTTAGCCCACTCGTGCTTGATGCCATCCAATTATCATGATAATAAGTGGTTGATTTAAATCTTTTACCCACCAAGTTATGTAATTTAAATTTGTGAGTCGCGGTAGCGAGACACAACTTCAAGTAATGATAATTTAAATAAAATAGCATAGCGGGTAAAGGGTGATTAAATAAATATCTGTGATATGATTTTGTGTATGCAATGTCATATATAAGTAAAGTAAAGTAGTAACCATATTGTTAACCCTTGTCCTGCTAAGTTAATTTATTTACTTTTCACCCATTTGAAGTTGTGGCTCGCTACCGCGACCTACAAATTCAAGTGGCTGAAAATCACTCATATTTGTTTAATTTGAGCACAAATATTTGTAAATGTTGATGTTTAGACACACATTTCATTCCCAATAACAGTGATTTGGTCAACTAATAAAACAGATTAAAACGACAATAGTCGTTGTCAGCAAGATAAGTGTTAACGCATTACGTGCGCTAATACTTTGTTAATTTTGTTAGTCATTTGGATTTTAAACTGTATTCTGGTAGGTATTAGCATTAACAGTTTCCCTCAAACACAGTAATACTTGTGCCTCTATATACGCTGATATTTAACCCTTTCAAGCCTGAGTTTACCATTGTCATTTTCATCCACTACAAGACGCGAATTGCTGTCGCTATTCTCGACTTGTAGTGGATGAAGATGATTTGAAATAGTTGAAAAATCAAAGAAAATTGCAATGTATTGGTAAGCCAGTTTCGTGAAAATTTTCATCCTAAAACCCTTAGTTGTAGGAAAATTAAGTCCGTTTTCAGGGAAGTAATATGATGCTTTAATGCATCGTGAGGGCTTAGAGAATTAAGTGCCCGTTTTTCTCTCAACCCTTAAACCGCTTAGTCGTTTTATTTCTCACGGTGGTTTTCACTATGAGAAATCACACTCTACCTGTACCTTGAACTGCATTGTCAATTATGTCGTGTGTGACTGGTCGTGTGAGAAAATACAAACGTTGTTCATTTTTCGTGTTAAAATTGGGTTAAAATTATTTTAATTTGAGACCAAGCATTTACCAAACGTGCTGTTTATACACACATTTCGTTCTGAATAAAAGTGATTTAATCGGCTAACAAAACGGATTAGAAACGATTATGGTGGCACTTATTGGAGAAAAGGTTAATTATATAACCATGCTCATTGTAATATCTCATTGTATAGATTTAAATCTGTATAAAATTTGTGTCGGCAATAAAACATCCATGTATCCATCTATCTATGTTAGTTGTCAAATATGCATCTGCGCATATCGCTATCGTCAAATCTTTTGATCGGTGAAACAGGTCGAGTAAGTTTGAAAGCATATCTCACAATGACTGGGTTAATAGCCTTCCCATTGTTGAGAATTGTAAGCCACTCTGTGCTGTTGACCTCATAGGAACTAATTCTATGACGTCGTGTCAGTCTTAGGTCAGGTACACCTGGGGTCGGTTCCAAGAAACAAACAGGTACACATAAGTAAAATTAAGGTCTTGCTTCAAAGCGCATTGATTATAGGTAGCTATAGTGGGGGCTCTTAATAGAGTGGGAGCCCAGAAGTTTTATTCAAGGGGAAAGGGCCAAAGTGATGGACCCCAATAATTGATACAAGAAGCCCCAGCATCCCTAAAATGGAGTGCAGCCGGGTATGACCTTCATCTCCAAAAAGCATTATCGTTATGTCATTTTGGAGTCCGGAATGACCAATGACAGCAATTTTAGAAGTGCCCTTCCTCTGACAGCAACCTGGGAAGATTGTATGAAAATTATACTGAATAGTAAACAGTTACTGATTTTTGCCTTCACATAAGCCTTAAATAGATGGAAACAATAATTAGCAATTCATAACCTAAATATTCCAGATAAATTGTTATTAATTATGTTGCTTTCTTGACAGGTATTATTTGATGTTATTAAACAATAGACATATCAATGTCCAAGCTGGCTGCACGTTGCTCTTGTCACTCTGCCACGTGGACTTTGACAATCCTCATCATCTTCTCAATATGTATGCTCCACGATAGAGAGGACCTCAGAGCAATCGTATTAAAAGACGGACATAGAAGTGACAGAGCCACTGATGTAGAGAGTGATACCTTACATAGCTCTAATATCAACAGTAATCACCAGGTGGCAGATAGTGTAAAGGATAATGTGCTGATTTTACTGTGGGAGGACTTTCATTCTCGTGTCTGGAGATCACATACTCACGAGAGAGCATTACCATGTTCACAGACGCTGTCAGGGGGTTCCCCTTGTAGATGTAGGTACACCATGGATCGAGAGAAAATAAACAGCAGTACAGCCATAATGACGGACTTAATGATGATGTGGTTAAAGAACTACACACCAGACATGATGCCCAAGGTACACAAGGCAGGGCAATACTGGATCCTTGTTAATAATGAGTTTCTACATTTCTATCAACGTCACCACTCTATCCTAGTCCCTGGTCTGTTCAATATGTCCGCCACCTACCAGAAAGATGCAGATATATATTTACCATTTGGAGGTTGCGTGGACAGAAGTGAGGCAGGCCCTCCTTTTGTCCCTCCGAATATAACTGGCAAGATTAGATCAGCCTTGTGGTATATAAGTGCATGTAATGATGATCGGAGTCTACGTGTTCAGTATGGTAAACAGCTCCAGGTGTACTTCCCAGTACGTATACGTGGTGATTGTGGTCCGCAAGATCAACCAAACGAAAGCCTTCCTAGAGCATACTTTGGAGTTCCTATGACCACCAAGCACAATGAGGCCTTGAACAAATATAAATTCTACCTGGCCTTTGAAAATACGTTTTGCAAGGAATATGTTACTGAAAAAGTATTCAAGCTATTTGATGATGACGTAACTACTATCCCAGTTGTGCGGGGATATGGACCATATAAGGAGTTGTTACCCCCTCATTCATACATTGATGTCGCCGATTTCGCCACCCCACGTGACTTGGCCAACCACCTTAAGAAGCTAGACTCAAACGATACATTATATATGGAATATTTCGAGTGGCGTAAGAAAACAAAGTGTAATAACTATTTTAAAAGCATGTATGAGCTACCATGCCGGGTGTGCAATAAAATGTGTGAACTAAAAAGGACGAAACAAAGTAAAATACTTCATAATCTGGATCTATTTAAGAGCGATAAAATGTGCTTTTATCCTGAGTCCATTACAGACAACGTTTTGCATCATGAATAACAGATACAAGCCCACATACATATGACAGTAAATGTTGTAGTTCGCTTGTTAATTATTGTCTTTAGACATAAAAGTCTGATGGCAGATTATGATGTCTAAAGATGCTCCCAACGCTGAAAGAATTACCAAATTATAATGTCCGTAGACCCATAATATAGGTATTCAAATGAAGCGGAAAGAGCTTGTAAGATCCCCACTCGGTGCGTTCGTTGTAGACACAGGTTTCCTTAATTGTTATACGCTTGCTACCTCATTTTAATAAACAAAGAAAATGGTCCAACGTGAGTATGAACAGCGAATTTGAGTTTATTAAAAAAAAAAAAATAACGAAGATTATTCTGAGTAAATGCTGTGTCGTGTCTGGTCTTGAATAATTTTGAAATAATTTAGAAGTTGAAATGCAGCTTCAAAATAGTCTGACTAACAGTGTTACCGACGGAATGTCAACAGACTACCCATCGACCATGACTGTCTTTTGGACGATCATTTGATACCATACTAATCCGGTGACCTTATCTTAGACCAGTCACGACCTCATAAATTTATTAGCATGCATTAATTCACAAGAAACAGTTCAATACAACACTGACGATCTGAGGAGATTATGTTAGAAGCACCTGTCGTGGCAGGTAAAGAATACAATGTAATTGACAAATTGGTTCCAGTGACGCCCTAACATAGTTACGCACACTGACCCGAAGACGAGGAGAAGTGTAAAAGATTCCACATAAAGCAAAAACAAACACGGTCCAATTTGTTCAGATAAATCCTAACAAATTGGTGTCCTCGTTTATGCCTACCTGAACTTTCACTCATCAAGCACATTTCTCGCCTCATGCGCAAAATTACACTTATTTGCTAAACCCACAATAATCTCCCTGGTCTGCAACATAGATATTAATTGTAGTTCATGTAGCCTATATATATTTTTAATATACCTTATCATTCACGAATTACAATGTAACATGTTATGAGTACCGGGGTAAATATAATCTTTAAATATAAGTTCATTGTTAAATCACCTTCGTGATGAAAACTCAAATATGAACGAAGAGGCCTCAAACAACCAACCAACACCATTTCCTTATTAGTAATTACCATATATATTTTACACATGATAAATTAAACGGGTTGTGAATAAAATATATTTTTATATTATAAACAACCTTTTTCCATCCTCTTAGTAACATAAGTGTGAATGAGAAGGCCTCAAATTGTCATCCATTTCTCTGTTTATACTCGTGATATATATATATATATATGTATATTCCTGTAATGTATATAATATATATTTCTGGAGAGACAAATTAATTCACATCTTTCTAGTGACCCTATCCGCCAGAGCGATACTCAATTACATAAAGCATCCCCCACTGAAATATGATACAAAATTTGGAAACCAGATACTCAGTAGCTGACCAGTGAACCATGCCTGAGTGATCACTTGCAGTAGTTGACCAGTGAATCGACTGGTCAACAGAATCATACAACTATGCAGCTATCTGCTTGACCTGAAATTAGATCAATGAAACGTGTTCAGGGGAAATGTAATTTAGTTTATTACAAGACATTCTATATTCTAAAAATGTGTTAAACCTAGCTAACAAAGACATTTATGATGGCTTCAAATTGGAAAAAAACCTCTGGTCTCCATGGTTTAAACAAACAAATTTCAGCGTTGTACGAATTACGGACGACCAGCTTTTAAGAGATAAATATATCTTAAATGCTGTATTTCATCGCAGGTTATCCTGACAATATTTCCTGATGCATTTCCCTTTGACCATCATGTATGTTCGAGGTTTTGATCTTCCAACTTTTCTAACTGAGGTTCCCACAAACTACAGAGAAATAAGCTACCAAGTCAAGACAGTTATGCTTATAGATTATACCATGGCTAAGCTGTATCGCATTGCTTTGGATACGACACAACATTAGCCATGGTATTGTCTTTTGATATCATGTCAATATTTTCAGGTGAAGTAGCTTATATGCCTAGATTAGAGAACTTCAATTGCAATTTAGAAAGTAAATGACCATAAGCCTATATAGGCCTATAACTGTAACCGTGTAACATGGCTTATATAATAACTTCATCCTGTAGGTAATTAGTAGCAGTGGTCTAATATATTCACTTTTTCAAGTTCAATGGCGAACTAATTATTTCTCATTCATGACATGTGATCTGATTTATTTATGTTGGCCTGTATACATTACTTTCCAGTTGCACACCTAGCAGAGACACAGTGATAGAAGAGGGTGAGGAGATGAAATGAATGTGGTTTTATGCCACCTTTGTGCACATTCGAACCCGCGATCTCCGACTTTCCAAGCAGGCAGCTTTAATCACTGCATCAGGGCCCCTGTCCATGAGGAGGGTGAGGAGAGGGGTGTCTACCAATTCAAGGAAGCGTGGCGTGAGTTACGTCATATTGACCAAATGTTGCTGTAATGTTGGGCCGATGTCCTATGCGATAGGCCAAGAATGAACCAATATTTGGTATGGCTGTCTACACCATCTGTAGACGTGTCATGCAGTTACTCTTTCCAACATGGTGTCATGCAGATACTCTTTCTAACATGATGTCATGCAGATACTCTTTCCAACATGGTGTCATGCAGATACTCTTTTCAACATGATGTCCTGCGTGATACTCTTTTCAACATGATGTCATGCGTGATACTCTTTCCAAAATGATGTCCTGCGTGATACTCTTCCCAACATGGTGTCATGCGTGATACTCTTTTCAACATGATGTCCTCCGTTATACTCTCTCCAACATGGTGTCATGCGTGATACTCTTTCCAACATGGTGTCCTGTGTGATACTCTTTTCAACATGGTGTCATGCGTGATACTCTTTTCAACATGGTGTCCTGCGTGATACTCTTTCCAACATGGTGTCATGCGTGATACTCTTTTCAACATGATGTCCTGCGTGATACTCTTTTCAACATGATGTCATGCGTGATACTCTTTCCAAAATGATGTCCTGCGTGATACTCTTCCCAACATGGTGTCATGCGTGATACTCTTTTCAACATGATGTCCTCCGTTATACTCTCTCCAACATGGTGTCATGCGTGATACTCTTTCCAACATGGTGTCCTGTGTGATACTCTTTCCAGCATGGTGTCCTGCGTGGTACTCTTTTCAACATGGTGTCATGCGTGATACTCTTTTCAACATGGTGTCCTGCGTGATACTCTTTCCAACATGGTGTCATGCGTGATACTCTTTCCAACATGGTGTCCTGCGTGATACTCTTTGTAACATGGTGTCCTGTGCGATACTCTTTCCAGCATGTTGTCCTGCGTGATACTCTTTCCAGCATGGTGTCATGCGTGATACTTTTTCCAACATGGTGTCCTGCGTGATACTCTTTCCAGCATGGTGTCATGCGTGATACTCTTTCCAACATGGTGTCCTGCGTGATACTCTTTCCAGCATGGTGTCATGCGTGATACTCTTTCCAACATGGTGTCCTGCGTGATACTCTTTCCAGCATGGTGTCATGCGTGATACTCTTTCCAACATGGTGTCCTGTGTGATACTCTTTTCAACATGGTGTCCTGCGTGATACTCTTTCCAGCATGGTGTCATGCGTGATACTCTTTCCAGCATGGTGTCATGCGTGATACTCTTTCCAACATGGTGTCCTGCGCGATACTCTTTCCAGCATGGTGTCCTGCGTGATACTCTTTCCAACATGGTGTCCTGTGTGATACTCTTTTCAACATGGTGTCCTGCGTGATACTCTTTCCAGCATGGTGTCCTGTGTGATACTCTTTCCAACATGGTGTCATGCGTGATACTCTTTCCAACATGGTGTCCTGCGCGATACTCTTTCCAGCATGGTGTCCTGCGTGATACTCTTTCCAACATGGTGTCCTGTGCGATACTCTTTCCAGCATGGTGTCCTGCGTGATACTCTTTCCAGCATGGTGTCATGCGTGATACTCTTTCCAACATGGTGTCCTGCGCGATACTCTTTCCAGCATGGTGTCATACGTGATACTCTTTCCAACATGGTGTCATGCGTGATATATAGACAGATCATGCCTTAGTTGGGATGATCAAAAAAAAGCAAAAAAAACAATGCTTGTAAAATAACTTACAAAATAAAAATTGTAAAATAAAAATACTAGCAAAAACTAAAATTAAATTATTTTTTTTACAAAAACAACTTATATAGCAAAATTAGCAAAATAAGAACAATAACAAAAATTCAAAATGAAAATGGTAAAATAAAAGATACAAAAATAAAAATTACAAAAATAAATTTAAAAAATAAACACTTACAAAAAAATGTAATATAAAAAATAAGAAAATAAAAACTACAAAATTAAAAATTACAAAAATAAAACTTTTAAATTAAAAAAGTACAAAAAAATTGTAAAATAAAAAAAAACAGGTGTGATATGATAACGTATTGTGACAAATTTATCCAAGACAGCTTAATTCCTGAATTCCGCATGCAGGGTCAACCCTTTCAATCCTGACTTTACATGGTCACCTTCATCCACTACAAGCCGCGAATTGCTGTCGCAATTCTCGACTTGTAGTGGATGAAGATGATTTGAAGTGGGTGAAACAATTTAAGAAAATTACCATGTATTAGTAAACCAGTTTCATGGAAATTTTCATTCAAAAACCCTTTGTTGTAGGAAAATTAAGTCTGTTTGCAGGGATGTAAAATGATGCTTTAATGCACCATGAGGGCGTAAAGGGTTAAGTCGCATATTGCTGGATATTTTAGCTTAGCTCTTATCTCTGTCACGATGTTGACACCGGATTGACACAGACGCCAAGCATGGCTGACTTTAACCCTTAAAGCGCTGAATTTTTTTACGAAAACCTTGGAAGCCAAACTGTTTTTTTTTTCGATTTGAAATCATCATAACTGTCTTAGTTAGCTCTTTCTGATTCATTTGAATACCTGTGTTATGGGTCTACGGCCATTAAAAATATTTCTACTGTTTCAGGGCGGGGTTCGACTTTAGTCGTCAGAATCTGACGTCTACAGACGTCAGATTCTGACGACTAAAGTCGATCCCCGCGTAAGGTTTAATCAGATTGAGATCCGTTTGAGATTATGTCTTTAGAATTTAGCGGGTGTTTTGTTTGGTAACAGATACATAGTGTATTGAATTGTGAATCAATGCTATTGTGACGTGCCTGCCGGGGTAGGTATCATACAAACTAAGTCTACTCTAATAAAACTAGACTTTCTACAGGCTACAAGTCAATAAATAAATTCCAACAGTCACGTGTTAATTTGTTTTTTCTTTTACTACCAGAATAATTGTAATCAAAGTCAATGGCTCTTATAATACATGTTAATGTAAATGGTATTTCAACAGTTTGTGTATTTCAGGAATTTGATCAAAGCTTAGAACTGGATACGTTTTTAAATAAGTCTTAATGCAATAATCGTGTCATTCTGAGTAACTGAGGTGGCAAATAGGCTATTCTATAGGTAGACTAATGTCTATTTTTCAATGAATGGTTAGCCTAATCCGATTTTATTAGCAAATCGTTCTTTTGTGAAAACCAGGATATTAGTTCCTAAACTTGGAACGGTTCCTATAAAATGTGGAACGCTGTGAGTGTTCAATTCAAGTCCAAAATGTTTTATTCTCAGTTTTTTTCAAGTGTTAACACATTTAATTCCTCAAGATATGGGAACGTGTTCCAAATATAATTGTTCTGGTTAAAGTTGTAGTTTGGACTAGATCATTTCACTAGGTCCTAGAATCGTTCCATTATTGGAACGGAATATCTTTCAATTATTGGAACGGGCTTGTTCCATTAGAGTCTGCAGTAATACTTTATAATTGTTGAGTAATTTCTAATAATAATGTTCAGAACATGCTAGTAGATCGTATACTGATAGTAATAACTTCAACTGTTAATTTGTAACATATAGGCCTAGTACAGGTGTAGGCCCTATAGCCTGTAGGCTAGGCTAGGATTCCTCTAAAAGTGAAGAACGGGATTCATTATTGGAACGGATCGTTCCAATTTCCATTATTGGAACGGGTCGTTCCAATTTCCTTTGTTGGAACGGATCGTTCCATTATTGGAACGGCAGCGTTCCTACTAAGAACGCTTTATATACAGTCATGTTGCCTTGTTAATTTAACTTGTAATAATGTTCAAACATCAAAACTATACACGCCGTCAAATTATAACCAGGATCGCATGATTTTCGGCGATTTCTCCGTCAATTCTGAATAAATTTGCTTTAAATTTTGCAAAGGCCATTTTCTATTCAAATCCTAACAGCCTAATTTCGCAAAATTATATAGCGTATTTCAAAAGTTAGACCATTTGATATGTAATGAATTGAAATTATGATGTCCCTCTATAATCCCATTAAACTAATTCTAAAAATTTATTACATGGCAAACGGTCTAACTTTTGAAATATTAAATATTATTTTGCGAAATTTATACCCCTGTTAGGATTTTACTAAAAAAATGGCCTCTGCAAAATTTCAAAAAAATCGCTTTAAAATTGACGGAGAAATCGCAGAAAATCATGCGATCCTGGTTGATCATTTTTAATTTGACGGCGAGTATAGTATCATCAGCATCACCACAGCGATCAGAGACTCTTCGAAGTTGAGTCTGGAGATGCACTGAGGAGAAGCAGAGGATGAGGGGAGTGGCTGGTCGACAGATTCGTAAAGTGAGGAAGTCGGCTCGGCACTCATGGGTTCTAAGAGATACATTGATCCTTGCCGGGAGTTAGAGAGCGATTGACAAAGTCGAAAGGCCCGGGCAGCCCCACTTGAGGGCTAGCTATCCCAAACAAACAAACAAACAAACAAGCAAACAGTAGACTAGCCTAGGGTAATAATTTCAACTTGTCAAACTTGTAACATATAGTACAGGTGTGGCGTGTAGGCTAGACTAGGATTCTTCTAAAAGTTAAGAACGGGATCTATTATTGGAACGGATCGTTCCAAATTCCATTATTGGAACGGATCGTTCCAAATTCTATTATTGGAACGGATCGTTCCAAGTTGGAACGGATCGTTCCATTATTGGAACGGCAGCGTTCCTACTAAAAACTCCACTCAAAGGCTAGTGTTTCTAGCTTTTATAGAATGTCATTTGGTTCCTATTTTAGTATTAGTTTTTAGGCCATTTAGGTCTATTACTATCATAGTGTTTTTGCCATCACTGGTTTAAGTTCCAAGAAATTTAGAACGCACCATGGCTGATTCCTGAGCAGAATGACCATTCTCCACACATAGATGTCGCTCAGGTCAACCCCGCTCTCTCTCTGTAACCACACGCCATGTTTCGACAAAAACTGCTCATTTTGAGCAGTTTTGTTGATATAACAACTGTAGGCTTATAAACACGCTTGAGTGTCCTGAATATATATGGCAAATATAAAACACCACTACTCCGCCACATATGAGTTTATATTCACATAGAAATAGAAAACATTCAATGGATTACTTTTTCTGCCTACGCGCTGCTGTGAGAAGGTCCATGTTTACGTTTTTCTGACAGAATTTACAATCGGCTTCAAAACACTGGCAAATATAAATTACTGAATGACATGCGAATTGTGCTGGTTCAATTTATCCACTACTAAACAGAATAAATAGCCCTTACCTGTAACAAACTCTAAAATCAAATTAAATATTGAAAAAAGGATAAGTAATGAGTTGAAGTGAACACCAAAATAGTTCCGTGGTTATAGGAATGGTTATAAAATCACGTGGTAACGCTCACTAACGGCTGATAAATCTGGTCAATCGCCATGCGTGCATACGGCGAAATGAGCGTGTGGTATCAGAGATATAATCTCTGAGGTCAGAATGCAGAATGACTAGACTGCTGGCTCCATCTCCTTTTATGCTGGTTCTGCTGGTGCTCGAACATGACGTCACAAATATACCACTTGACGTCATAGCTACCACATAGCAAACACTCTTATTGTAAACAGTATTATCAATAATTATCTTTTAACAATGACAAATTAATTAATAAATGTTCACAAATTATGACGTCATAACTGTCTCCTATAATAATGATCATTAACTTCATTTGATAAAATAACTTCATTCAGATAAATACATGCATTTTTTTACCTGTAGGCCTACAGGCCTACGTCTCTGTAGTTTTTAGTGTTCTTCTGATTTCTACAAAGTCTGTCACTTAAATTAAGTTGGCAATTCTGAATCGTAGCGTAATAGTTCTATCATCACATGTATTATTTTTGAAGGATAATACAATGATAATTCAATTCAGTCTTATCCTTAAATGTCACAGTTGTTTGGGATAGCCTACTCCCTTTTGACGCTCATCGCCACACTGGCCACTGACATTTTTTTTGTTTTACTTAAAGTCGGCCAACACCGTGACCTTTGCACTATCTTACAACATTTGCCTGGTAGTGATGCAATAATTCACACAAGCTCACTTTATATCTACAAGCAGTTATCAATTTATACCAGATTTGATAGAAATAATAATCCAACACATAATAATGACATTCACACCAAAATCCTTCTTCTCCCAGGTTTGCATTACAAAATGATCTGAGCTGGGAAAATATAAATAGCTATTGTTAAATATTATAATATATCATAACGTTAGTGACTGAGTTGGTAAAGGTTTCATATTTAGTCACGACTTTCCACAAAGAACTTCCTGGTCTTTTCGGTCACAGACTTAAATACCACTCGCCTCGCTGGATCCTAATAGTTGTATGTCTAGACGACAGTCTATAAATAATTCAGAATGGAGAGTCATATTTTGATAATTCTGATTTGTGTGAATACATGTGATTCACGTCAGTGTTTATAATTTTATGAGAACTATAGATTTGGTGAATTTTGCTTTGAAGACAATTATTCTTATTCGTTTTTTCACATACTTTTTCAATGTCTTCTCGATAGCATCATTGAATATTCAAATTTGACAAATATGATTTTATTCATCCACTGAAACCCTTCAAAATGTGTAAAGGTATTTTCCAGTAATGCTGCATCTACCAAACCATGTGACCTAGGTCAGGGTCGCCTGACTGGTCAAGACGGTTATCTTCACCAATCATATGCTAAAGATGTATGTCAACAACCGGCCCAAAATGTGGCTTGTCATACTAGGTTTAGGTAAAATTGTGACTGCTGCTTATTAGGTTGACAGTTGAGGAAATTGTTCAGTTACCGGTAATGTTAAAGCAAAAGGCAGCATGCTTCCCAAATATACTCCGATAGGGCACTTGTAGGATTTTAGTTGTAGTTGTGCGTTACGCGTTACGTGTTTAGGGGGTCAAAATGACATAAAACTCAAATTAGGGGTATTTTTAAAGAGAAGAATGTTTAGGAATACAGAATCAGGGGTCATTTTTTCAACTTTCACTCAGCGGCAAGTAAAAATGGTTTTTTTTAAAAGTGAGCTTGCATTGTTTAGGGGTCATTTTTCAGTTTTACTTGCAGTGCTCAGGGGTGGTTTGCAGATCTCATTTTCACGTATGGGACGCCAGCTTTATAGGGAGTTGTCCCTCCCGGGAAGTGTGCTAGAGTGAATGATAATGGGTTTGTAAGTGTGACAGGGTCATAAAGGTTTGTAAGTGTGGCAGGCGAAACACATGTTTTATTTGTAGTAGCAGTAGTAAATCATTGCTTTAAGTCACTTTTCGGCACAAAAGGTCTTTTAAGTGACATTATAATACGATAAAAACGTTGTAGTCAATTGATGAGATGAATGATGTACAGATGATGATGTGAGGGTGGGGGTGAAAGGGCATGGTGGGTTATTGAGAGCGTTTTCCTTCGCTCGCCCGATAAGGGGTTCTGGGCATGTCTAGGGGATATACCCCCAGACATGCCCAGACGGCCGGAGATTTGAGTTTCGCTGTACAATTTAATGATGAAACTCTTTGGCATTTTGCGCAGCTCCGTTATCCTCGGGTTGGATAGTCCCCAGAGTAACAATAGGAAGGATCACTCCCTCTGGGTAACTCCATTCATCCCACGTGAGAGACCTAATGTCAAACACGCTATTGCCGGTTATTTAAGGCTGGAGGCTGCAGCTGCCCTTGGATGATTGCTGTAGACTAGTGCTTCTGTACAATGCCGTAACAGCATCCAACAGACGAAATAGATCCCTAATGACCCTCCCCGGATGGGGGCGAAAAGTACTACTACTAGCAATCATCCCAGTACCCCCGTTTTATTTGTAGTCAAGTTAATATTAATTGCACCCTGTTTGTTATGATTACAGTTACGTTGTACGGTAGAGCTTATGGTCCTGCTTATGTAAACGTGGATGGTGAGTACTTTACGACCATTCGTGGTACAAACACCACATTAAAGCGTGACCTTGTAGGATCCTGACTTCGTTAAGTTTAGGTGGCAGTTATCCCCGGCTTCTCGGACGCGAGAAGCTGTGGACGACCGCCTCGTTTCCGTACCTTGGTGCCGGGCGCAAACAATTGCAGCTCATGCGGTCTCGGTACTTTTCCCGCACTTCAGATGTTACACTCGGCGACTACGGACGTGCCGTAGGTCGCTCTCTCTGAGTCAAACAGGACGTGCCGTGCGCGGAGGTTGTGCTTTGTTGTTGCCAGATGTCTAACGAATAAACATGACAAGTGGAGAAAGAGCTTTATGATTTATTTGGAACCGTCGACTCGACGGGGAAGGAATTTTGTGATGAAATGGTGAAGATTGGGCAGTTTCCCTCGTCCGCCATTGCGACCCTACACTAGAGACTCCAACGGTCACTTACAGGTACTTTCGGCGCGAGGGGCTCTCCATCTCACCATACTGGTGACCCCTGACGACTGATGGTCTACGCAACAGTGTTTTCACCTAGACGCCAGTTGTAAACCGCTGTTTTCAAGGATAGTTTTGATTAAATTTTAAGGGATTTTTTGAAAAAAATCAATAGCATTTTTTTCATCAGGTACGTGAAAACTGTAGGTCATTCTTTTTATGCCAGTTTAAATTAGTCAGAAAGAGTTATCAGAGGAGAAGCATGTTTTTTTACGTCGAAAACGGCGTACATTTCTAATTTTTGGACGAAATCCCACGTGTTTGGCGCTTTTTCAAGATGGCGACCATGTCGGTTTCTCTAGAAGAATCCTGAAAATTATTCTCATAGACTTAGTCTATCATTTGTTAAATGTAAGAGTTTGTTAAATGCCTTCATCCTATTAATGCCACTGTAGGCGAATAGGAAGTGGGTATTTTCGGTAACTCATTTTTTATCGTTGATTACCAGAATGGGTGACTCGATTTTAAAGTCCATAGACGAAGCCTCGTCATTTTTTCGATTTTTCAGCAAAATCGACAAGAAATTATAAATATCGCTTCGACTCGGGTAACCTTTATTAGGTTTGTGGCCAAAATAAAATTGTTTCCCTAAATGAATGTCAATAAACGGTCTTATTTGGTCTGTTAAAAATATTCCCAGGACCGTAGGTCAATATTTTATTACTACTATCATATGTTATTTCAGAGAATGCTGAATATTGTACATGTATTTGGTAGGTGAGCGCCATTTTGGACGCTGGTTCCCCTAACTTAGCTGATCGCCCGCCGTGGGCAAACACGTGTCCCGCCATAACCGGCATGCATTTGGACAGTGAACCTGTGTCGCCACATCACATTAGCATAAATTAGGCCGCCATTTTGATTTGGTGGAGCTCATTCCTCACGTGTTCAAAATTTTACATGCACTATTTTCAAAAAAAAATTTTAAATAATTATTTTTAATTTTTTTTTTTCAAAACGATTGAAAGAGAGGAAATATAAATAAGTTGTTTCGAAAACGTAATCATAACACTAATTGTGTGAGATTTTTTTTTTCACTTCAAAACGCCCTTCGGTGTTTGTAATCGCTCCAGCCTATTTAGCGCCTTATTTGGGCACGCAGTAGGTAATGAATATGCTAATGTGAGGCGAGACGGGGTCGCTGATCATGTTTCTATGTACACACCGTTCCACGCATGCTGACACAGACAGGCAGCCATATGCTGTCTGCCGCACATGTTAGCAGCACCGACAATACATCATACACACACCCACCACAGACGAAATAAACACAACCGCTACGACGACAGCCGGTTTATACGTCAATCAATGAATCGAAGCGAGCGATTGATTCGGACGTTTTTAAGAACGACTCAGTGTTGAACGTGCCATTATAAAAAAAAACGTGGAATGTTCATCACAGACATCATTTTTCAGCGAAATGATATACTATATCATCAATCAGCATAGACTACTGTCAGTCACGTTTTAAATATTTTTCTAAAATTATAAATGTAGCTGTTTTTCTTCGCAGTCACATTTAGTCAATCAGTTTGAGAACGAAATTTTCTCACGATAGTTTATTTCTTAAGTTTAATTTTTTTATAAATACAGAAATATTTGATTTGACAGTTGCGCTATTGCGAAACATTGCCAATATTTGAATGTGTTTTTCGACTTGCGTGAAAATTTTTTTTTTTACCCAGGTCGATTTACAAAATACTATTATCCTAGCTTAGCATAGCATGTCATAATTGTTTCTGGCATTTTTTATGTACAATTTCGACCTACGGTTTTCACTATACCGTTATGCATGTGTGTGAATAAGTGAAAACGTTTTATGTCAAATATAGACCTTCAGTTTTCACTAAAATCAATATATACCTTTGTGAATTAGTGCACAGCACTTAGGCGAAACCTCAGCGACGCATTTTCAACTATATCTGCAACCCCTGTTTCTCGCAACATGCGACATAGCATGAACATTTTCTACAGTCTACATTTCTAAGATTCAGCATATTACAGACATTCTTCATCTGATTTAGACAGCAACGTACAGCCTATCCGCGCACGGCACGTCAAAATAGTTGGCATTTGTTAATACGACATGCCATTTTAAACACATTTGAGATAGATACAGAGCCAGTAGGCCAGCTATCTCAAATGCTTCACTAGTTAGCTAATTTCAAAACACTATTTCATAATGTCGAAGCAATACGACAGTGAAGGCTTCATGTCAACGCCCCTAGAAGGTGCGGGTGCTCGACCTAAAGATGATTATCGTCAAGACAGTGAGGACAATGAGGTTCGATTCCGTGAGGCAGACAAAGAATATCAACGCCTCAAAGCTGATTTCGCTCGAATTGCCCGAGCTAAACGTATGAGTTCTCACTCTAGGAGCGATTCCTCAAGGAGTACTTCACCGCTCGGTAGGCAGTCTCAGAGACGTGCTACGAACTTACCAAAGTTCAGAATCGCCACTTTCTACGCTTCGGATGTTGAGCTCTGGTTCAACCAAATAGAGACTCAGTTTGCTCTTCACCAGATCAACGATGATGATGAGAGGTACAGCTTAACCTGCGCTGCACTTTCGGGCGAGGTCGCATCGGATGTGAGGGACGTGCTACTTCAACCTTTCAGGTCCCATAAATACGAAAGCCTGAAAGCGATCTTGATAGAGAGACGAGGTTTGACCACACCCGAAAGGGTTAACAAAGTGATCTCTGGTGAAAGAATTGGTACTGACATTCCCTCGCGTTTCCTGCGGCGTCTGCAGAAGACTGCAGGTTTCGGCACAAAAGCCGTGGTGGGGAAAGCAGTAATTCGTCAAGCATTCATCAGACAGATGCCCGCTTCAATCAGAGCCCATTTGGCGACTCAACCCGACAGTGCCACCCTCGAAAGTTTGGCCGTTTTGGCTGACCGGGCACTGGCAGCCGAAGAGGACGTCGAAGAGAGTAAGCCGGGGGTCGCAGAAATTAAGGTAGAAGAAACCACCAAGCTAGTTGGTTTGTTGGAGGATTTGTCTAGGCGAATTAAAAAACTAGAAACGGTGATTACATCAGAGAGGAAAAGAAATAAAGGACGTGGACGAGTAAATAATAACTATGCTCCTGCGCCTGCATTTGCTCCTAATGTTCAGGCCTCAGGTTTTGTTAACAACCAACCTAGTCATTATAGAAATGAACAGAATAATGCTCGACCTTTCGTTCCGCCGACGAATGTGCAACCAATTGCTCGACCTTTCGTCCCGCCGCCGAACCCACAGCGAAATGACGCCGCTAAGACATTAGATTCGGCTAATGCACCTGTCTGCTATTTTCACCAGACTTTCGGTGATAAGGCACGCACTTGCAGGAGCCCCTGCGCTTTTTCTTTAAACTGCTAAGCCAGAGCAAGGTAGCGACTCTTGCATCTGGCGGTATAACTGAGACGCGACATGACTCCGCGTACGCTAGTTCTCCAAAGTTATCTCACTCTAAGTTATTATATGTCGCAGATAAAGGACATAAATGCAGATATTTGATTGACACGGGCGCAGCTGTCAGTGTTTTGCCGAAATTTTGCGCTAACAGGATTTCGGACGCTGACAGTCTCCCCCTGGTGGCAGCTAATAACAGTACTATACATACTTACGGCAACTGTAAACGCGCCATCGATGTCGGCTTAAAGCGGGAATATCCGTGGACGTTCATAGTGGCAGATGTACAGCAACCCATAATCGGGGCTGATTTTTTAATCCACTATAATTTGCTCGTAGACTTGAGAAGCCGATGTCTCCGGGACATGCGTACAGGTCTCGCTATTGCCGCTCCACTGTCATCGATTAAACCACTGTCATTGAACAGAGTAGACACTGTTCAGAACAAGTACACAAAACCCCTCGGCCAGTTCCCGGAACTGACACGCCCTACGACAAAGGGTGAGACCGTTAAACACGGTATAACACATAAGATAGTGACTAAAGGACACCCAGTGTTTGCACGACCACGACGGTTAGCACCCAATAAGCTGGTTACCGCAAAACGCGAGTTTGATGAGATGATAAAACTAGGGGTCATTGAACCCAGCGACAGCGAGTGGTCCTCAGCGCTTCACATGGTGCCAAAGAAAAACGGCGATTGGAGACCATGCGGGGACTACCATAGTTTAAACGCACAGACCGTACCGGACCGTTATCCGATTCCTCATATATAAGATTTCACGCAGCGTTTAGCCGGATCGAAAAAAAATTCGAAGATCGACTTAGTCAGAGCTTATCGCCAAATTCCGGTGGAACCGTCCGACATACACAAGACTGCCGTTACTACACCTTTTGGCTTATTTAATTTCACTAGAACACCGTTTGGTCTAAGAAATTCCGGTCAAACGTTTCAGCGCTTTATAGACCACGTTACACGCGGACTTGATTTCGTTTTTGTCTATTTGGATGACCTACTGGTAACCAGCCCAGATCATAAAATGCATAAGAAACATCTACGAATTCTTTTTGCCCGACTATCTGAATACGGAGTTATCATTGGCCCTGAAAAGTGTCAGTTCGGTACAACTGAATTAAGTTTTCCAGGTCACCACGTTTGTGCCGAAGGAATTTCGCCGTTACTCAGCGCCGTTGACGCGATCGTTAATTTCATTAAGCCCGAAAAGCAATGAGCACTGCGTAGATATCTGGGAATGGTGAATTACTACCACCGTTTCATACCGCATTGCGCTGCGAAGTTGACACCACTCAATAATTTACTGACAACTGCCAACGAAGGACATACAAGACTGTCACCGAAGTCAAATTTCGATTTGAAGTGGAATAAAAATGCAGAGTCAGCATTTTCTGAGTCAAAACAAATATTGGCAAACGCTACGCTTCTGGTGCACCCAGATTCTACGGCTCAGATTAACATCACGTGCGACGCTAGTGATGTCGCCGTCGGTGGCGTTTTGCAGCAATTTTTAAATGGTATGTGGCAGCCACTTTCTTTTTCAGCAAGAAGCTGAACCAAGCAGAGACACGCTACAGCGCGTTCGATCGTGAGCTTTTGGCGGTATACGCCACAATTAAACATTTCAGACACAATTTAGAAGGACAAAATTTCTTCGTTAATACAGATCACAAACCGTTGACATTCGTAATGTCATCCGTGACTGAGCGCGCGTCCCTACGACAAACACGTCATTTAGCTTTCATCGCTGAATTCACCACCGATATTAGATATGTAAAAGGCGAGACAAATTTCGTCGCTGATGCGCTGTCACGACCATCAGTGTCTGCGATACATGATGGACCAGCGATAGACTATAAAGAGTTAAGTCTCGACCAAGCTAATGACGCGGAATTCACGCGTTTGAGACACTCGACTACATCCACTATGAAGTTCAAACTATTAAAATCATTCGATAATCAATTGATCTGGTGTGATGTGTCCAAGGGACACAACCGGCCATACCTTACCGCGAAATTTCGCCGAAAAGTTTTTACAAACCTTTGATTAATACCCGATTTGTATGGCACGGCATGAATATAGATATTGCTAGATGGTGTCGTACCTGTAAGGGTTGCCAGACTGCTAAAGTTTCACGTCACAACACCCCAGTTTTCGGAAAATTCACTGAACCTACAGAGCGATTTGATCATGTCCACATAGATATAGTCGGACCTTTACCCTATGCTGATGGCTTTAGATATCTACTGACTTGCGTCGACCGTTTTACACGTTGGCCCGAAGCTATACCTATGGTAGATATTAGAGCCGAAACGGTTGCCGATGCCTTCTTCAGCGGGTGGATAGCACGTTATGGTACTCCAGCCACTATCACCACTGATAGGGGCGCTCAATTCGAGTCCAAATTGTGGGATAATTTGTGTAATCAATTCGGGATTATTCGGAATCGTACCACGAGTTATCACCCCCAGTCGAATGGCATGGTCGAACATTTCCACCGTCAGTTGAAAGCCGTCATTATGGCGCACGAGTCACCGAACCCGTGGACTATCACGTTACCCGCTGTGCTTTTAGGAGTTTGTTCCGCAGTTAAGGAGAGACTAGGCAGGTCGGCTGCCAAGATGATATACGGGACAACCCTTAGACTCCCAGGAGAGTTTACTAAACAGTACTCCGTCGACGCTAACACTGATTTGGAGCATTATTCAGACAAGCTACGCATCTATGTCCGCCACGTGACACACAACAACACAACATTTTCCGATTCAAGGAAATAGCTACATGTACTCATGTATTCTTGCGCCGAATAGCAATTGCGCCGCCTCTGACCGCCCCTTACGACGGACCATATAAGGTCGTCGCGAGGAGTGGCATAGTAATGAAAATCTTAGTTAAAGGCAAGGTTGAGACGGTCTCTTTAGATCACGTTAAACCCGCACATCTTGAGTGCGAGCCTACGACAGGTACGACAATACAGCGTAAAACGCCAAACAAACCAAAGAGATCGACAGCTACCAGGACATCTAGTAGGAATCCACAGGGTCCACCTAGAACTGGTAGTGCGGACACTCCGACGTCCAACGGGACGTGCGTTAAAACGAAAAAGTCGACGGCAGTCAGAAGCAGTAAAAAATCGGCCACAGACCCAAAGCAACTAGATGTTAAAGTCAACTTGTCTTACAGAGACAATACTTATGTAGCGCCGCATTCGCGAGCCCCCGCCGTATCCCGCGCTAACGGGAACGGCGGTGGTTTACGAACGTATTCCCGCATACCTTTACATTTACGGGGTAAAACCCCGGGTGCTGCTGACGCTGTAATCGACTCAACCAAAAGCAACCATGCGAATATCGCTAATCGCGAAAAAATTTCGACCGACCAAACAGTGCGAAAAACTAGAGTCGGACGAATAATCCAGACTCCTGCCCGGTTCATGCAGATGGTTCACGCCATAGTGGCGCCTGACGACATCTATGGCGGGCCCAACCGCATGCATCGTATTCACAATGTTTTTGAATTGTAAATGAATATGCCAGGCCTGTCAGCATTATGTACAGATATATAAAATGTAAAGACATTTTTTTATTAGCAATTAATTGCTAAAATACGAATAGAAATTTATGTTAATGAAATAAATGGGTTGATCGCAGCTTGCAGCATATGAATACATACATAAAGGACAGTTGGTGTTAAGAGGATGGGACGATTTCAACCACCCACGCTGTAACCACACACGCTATATTTTTTAAACCATGCTTAGTTATAAGAGGTTACATATTTTTACAACCCCGCTACTTGCACGAAGCAGTCTCCTACACGTCAGTTGGGTCCTCCGTTATCACTCACCCGGGGGTAATGTAGGATCCTGACTTTGTTAAGTTTAGGTGGCAGTTATCCCCGGCTTCTCGGACGCGAGAAGCTGTGGACGACCGCCTCGTTTCCGTACCTTGGTGCCGGGCGCACACAATTGCAGCCCATGCGGTCTCGGTACTTTTCCCGCACTTCAGACGTTACACTCGGGGACTACGGACGTGCCGTAGGTCGCTCTCTCTGAGTCAAACAGGACGTGCCGTGCGCGGAGGTTGTGCTTTGTTGTTGCCAGATGTCTAACGAATAAACATGACAAGTGGAGAAAGAGCTTTATGATTTATTTGGAACCGCCGACTCGACGGGGAAGGAAGTTTGTGTTGAAATGGTGAAGATCGGGCAGTTTCCCTCGTCCGCCATTGCGACCCTACACTAGAGACTCCAACGGTCACTTACAGGTACTCTCAAATGAGTACCTGTACTCTCAAATGGGTTCATCACAGGATCACACTGGAAATGTGATGATTATGAACATACCGACTGGAAAACACTCACTTACAATGACGAGGACTGGCCACAGGCTGAAATATATAGCTGGCGGTGGGAAGAGCATGATATTCACCCAGCACAGTTCATAGCATCTGGAGGCTTCGGGGGAGGTGATGTATATTGTCTAGGGTGGATCAGTAAGTACATAAAAAACGCTAATTCAAAGTGTCTGTAATGTTGATCAATATAATTAAGGTGTCTTGTATGAAAGGATGTAGGCCTACCCAACATCTAACTGATGTGGTAGAAAAATTCATGAATAAGCAATCATTCAAATTCATTAAGAGCTAGGCCTAACACCACGCTGGACAAAACTCATTTTTGTACAAAACTAAGCGATTAGTCTGGTCGGCCGCTCAGTACAGTTCCTTTGCCTGATACTCCAGGAGGAATGCGAAGTCATCAATCAAAGTGATTATTTGTCAAGAACAGGAACCATTTAACACAGGCTCAGATGGTCAGTGTAAACAAATTGACTCCTCACTGCTGCTGCAGTCATGACATCCTTGCCTACCACTTGGAAGTTCTTCATAAAATTTGTGGTTATTCATTCGCTAAATGAAAACTAAATCATAAACTGGTTCAATTTATTAAGTACTATCTTCCCGTGGTAAGATGCAAAATCAATAGGCCTACTAGACCAGTATCAATTATCACCAATATTTTGGATACTGGGTAGGCCTACATGATTACATTGTTGCTACAAGAAAGAAAATGTGGCTAAAACTTTTCAGAGATTTCAGCCACAGTGGCTAAGACATTTTTCATCCTACCGCCAACACTGTACATATGTAGACACCTGACTGATGACGTCATTAGATGGGTAGACACCTGACTGATGATGTCATCACATGTGTATACACCTGACTGATGACGACATCAGATGGGTAGACACCTGACTGATGATGTCATCACATGTGTATACACCTGACTGATGACGTCATTACATATGTAGACACCTGACTGATGACGTCATCAGATGGGTAGACACCTGACTGATGACGTCATCACTTGGGTAGACACCTGTTTGATGACGTCATTACATATGTAGACTCCTGACTGATGACGTCATCAGACGGGTAGACACCTGACTGGTGACGTCATCACATGTGTATACACCTGACTGATGACATCATTACATATGTAGCCGCCTGAATGATGACGTCATCACATGTGTATACACCTGACTGATGACATCATTACATATGTAGCCACCTGTCCGATGACGTCATCACATGGGTAGACACCTGACTGATGACGTCATCAGATGGGTAGAAACCTGACTGATGACGTCATCACATGTGTAGACACCTGAATGATGGCGTCATCACATGTGTAAAGCATGTATCTGTACTGAATGGTCGTTTGTAGGGGAAATCCATTAAAAGCTGGTGTCTGTTAGGAGATCAGCAGATATAATAAACATAGAAGTATGACAGTGTTTATCTTTTCACAATAAAGTTGATTGCTCCAGTCCATTCACTTATTTTAACATGTCAAGTGTAGCGACAGTATGTAGAAAAAAATGACCTTATTTGGGCCGAGATATGCTCTAGAATGCACCATTTAAAGCCTTGGATGTCAAAATTCTGCCGGAACCATGACCCCGGACCAAAACCATTTTAATTTTACCACTTTAGATTGCGGTTGTGACCATTAATGCATTTCTGGTGCGAATGAGTCATTTGTCTGTGCCTGCAATAGTGGCTACTTTCTGCACGATGACGGAAAAACATGCTGTATAAGTACAAAACACTGACTACTTGATGACAAAACATTCCTTAAATACAAAACACCAACAACAGAAGGACAAAACATGCTGTAAATATACCAGATAATCAACAACTCTATAGAGTACAGTCCCGGGCTCATTGCATGATGGTACAGTCAAATCACTGTAGGCGGGATATTATACAATTCGCGGCCTGTGGTGGATGAAGATGACAATGTTGATATAATTATAACACCATTACGTCATCACATTGACATTTAATTATAGTCTATTACTTTTATATCAGTACAAACAACATTTTACATTTCATCCTGATTGTTTAAAGTCTAATGATGTTGGACACATACAAACCCATTATAACTACAAACAGAATATGATTCTGTCAAACTACAACTCATACTCATGTTGTCTTTCGGCCTGTTTGGCAAAGAATAAGTCATAAACTTTGGTACATTATTCACAGAGGGACATGCTGCAGCGTTTACAATGTATTCAAGAAAAACAACTCTCTAGCAAGAGCTCGACTTCAACAGTGAAGATGTAATCACTTTGTCTCCACAATATAAGCCCATTCAATTATGTGACTCGCGTCTGAGCGAATCAATGCTCTGCGTGCTGTCACGTGGTAGCACGCAAAGCAGAATTTCCCTCAACACGAATCATGCATCTGACGAGGCATAAGTATCTAGTCATGACACAGTAACCAGTTACTACCCCAAGCCCTGTCCGAGGCGCTATTGATTCAGGCAAGTCAAAAGAAGGTATCTCGCATTGGCTGCATACTGTCTTTCATCTCCTCAGTGATAGGAAGCACTATTATTTGAGCATACGTTGGAACAATGCCAGTCCATCATCTAAGATGATGTGACAGCGTCGAGCCAACTAATTATACAGGAAATTAGTTGGCCCAATTGTCTAACCATCCACACTTAGCCTGATTTCCACCACACATCAACTGACCTCCACTACGGCGTTGGCCCCAACACTGGGGCAAAATTCACCAACCCGCCTTTCATGTATATATTATTATATAAACACACATCCGACTGATGGTCTGGAGTGACCGGACATTCAGACGTCCACTCTAGCTCAGCCAGGCCGTCAGACGGTCGCTGCCTCAATTGCGGCACACGCCAAAACATGATGACAATCATGCGCTAGTTTTAACAATGACCAATCACTATTCATATTTTTTATGCAAATTGTTAAACCAATCGTATTGATAGGAAAAATATGAACTGTAAAAACAATAAATAATTCACCCGGTCAGAATTAGGATTAAAAAAGGGGAATTTAATTGGAATGTTAAGAAATCGAAACTAACCCCCAGGTATATTTTTATGTATAAAACACCAACTACAGGATCGCAAAACATACTGTAAGTGCAAAACACTACCAGCAATGCAGACATGATCATTCCACTTTGCAATGCTTTCTGATCCCATGATATTACGCATATTACAATTCGTTCAAACTAACTCGCCTGATAAAATGCACTATATTTTTTTAGGGGAAAATTGACGTGTTAGATCAGACTGTTCACACTCGTGTAGACAACTAACGTCGAATCTTTATGAATGTGGCTGTCCGGAAGGTTTTATTTTGGCTGATCTACACAAGTGTGTCAACATCAATGAATGTGACCAAGATATTTATAAATGTCATTATGAATGTAGAGACACTGTGGGGTCCTACTAGTGCTCATGTAGACCTGGCTTTAAATACATTGTGAGGATGCTACTAGCTCCACTTCGAGTAAGTTATATATGTGGTAATTACTATTTTTTCCAATATATTTCAACTTTTGTCCCAAATCAAGTGGAAATTGAGCATCTTGTGCAATTTATACACAGACACTATTGTCCCCATAAATCTGTCTTCACTAAAATATTCTGCTCTTTAATTTGTTGTTGAATAAATAAAGCCGGTACCATTTGTGCTAAAATATATATCAGGTAATCTCCATTTCTTCCAACATATTTCAACAAACTATCATTCATCATTCATCGCATTATATATCACGTCAAGTGGATATCGAACGTCTTGTGCAATTGATACACAAATATTTGTCTCCATCAATCCATATTCACCTGCAATACTCATTCATGAGATAATAATATAATGATAGATCGATAGATGATAGATCGATATATCCAATACTGGACAATGTCACTTTGTATGTGGATAAGTGTGTTTACCATGCCCTTTATCTTTTATTAAATGTTATCAGGTAGTAATTGTTCACAAATACTGTTTGACATACACTCTCCCGAAGGTCGTATACAATGGGACAATCTCTACCATAATAAGAAATGAGTTTTTCAGCTTCAGCCTTCGTTGAATGCACACTAAGATATTTTTTGTGCCATAATTTGGCTTTTATTCGAAGTTTATCACAATTTTGAGGTAATGTCTGTGTCCACTGCAAGTGAGCATGATACTAATCCAATGCCGGTTCAATGCTGGACCACCGTTGCCAACGCTGGCCAACGTCGATTCAACACAGGACAGTGAATCGTGCTGACCAGGTATGGTGTCTCTATAATGTACCACGTACACAGGATATACCTTACCAACGTAGGTTCAATGTTCGGCCACCATCGCAGATGATGGCACAACATCATTCCAGTGCATGTAATGGTTGTTCCAGTTATAGCACAGCCAGCACAACCAATGCTGGATTAATGTAGGCCCACTGTCTGTAACGCCGGAACAACACCGACCTAGCCCCAGGAGAGACCCAATGCGATGAAGTTTACATGTGTGTTTAGCAGCGCAAAAGCACGAGGCATTCGATCCCAAGGTTGGAGTATTATTGGGGAAGCTGCATAAACAGGGGGTTTAACTAGCATTAATTCAGCCCGTGCAATTTGCACAAGTTGAAGCGACACAGTCAGACCAAAATCATCATTTATCTTTTGGCTCCTTGATATATCCATAATATCCATATGTCACCATGTCGATAGACCAGCATTGCGTAAGTTTTTTGACATTTTGGGTTGCGCATTTAACAGTGAAAAGATAAATGAGGACGAAATTTAATTTCAGACATGCATGTCCAAAATAAAAAATACAGGAATAACTGATAAATGTACACTTGATACGTTTCCACAGCAACAATGAATTTAAGACTCTCGCAATTCAGGTTAATGGAAATGTTCACATATTTTGGACCTTAAGGAGCCAAAATAAATAGCATAATATTTGATGATGTAATTTTTGTCCAGACAGAGTCGCTTTAATATTAGTTTTTTTTATCTAAAAAAAAAAAAATTATTGTTCAAAAAAAAATATTGTGTTTATTTTGAGGCTATTCTATATGCATTTGGTGCACCATAATTTAAATCAGGTACAAATATCATCAAACAAAAATCTGAAATGTCGCAAATTGTATACATTTTATCTTTGTGTAGGCCTCTTTCATGTTTTCAGTAGCTCTCGTTGGTGAGGTCTTGGGAGGTGTCATTTTGCTACTTGTTATTTGATTCACCACTCTGCTCATTCTGCATTTAAGGTAGGTTAAGGTTATAGGCCTATATGTCACAAGACGAAAATACAACATGGTAAATTTCTGGATAATTTTATTCAATAAAATGTAATACACGCCAACGTGAACGCGAGCACGAAAATTATCAAACACACTATCTTATCACTTCTAAAACACACCAACGCGAAATAAAATGAATCGGGCTTTAGGCCACCTTTGTGCACATATAGGCTAAACTGGGCCAGGAGAACCTCCTGAGGATGGTGAGATGACTGAGATGACACTATCCTCTAGACACAGGATTCGAAATTCGAGCCATGGCGGTCTGAGGCCGAGCACGCTACCTCTCGGTCACGGAGGCTCCCCATAATACTGACTTTCACACGTGGATGTGGAAGAAACATTTTTTGTTTCTTTCAAACCGCCGAGACCGGGAACCGAACCCCGAACTCTGGCGTGAAAGGCAGCGGTGCTAACCACTACCCTAGGGCCCCCGCCCACACCAACGCGAAGGATTCATACTATATCTCATCTATACTTCATCTAGTATTTCTAGTATTTTATCTGGTATTTTATCTGAATAGTCTTACTGCCAAAATAAATATCTATGTTTTATTCAATGATATTATATAAATAATAGTTGATGATGGATATTGTTTATTGAAATTATTCTTATACAGAGACCTTTGTTAATAAATGTGATTGTAAATATAGAAAAAATGTATAAATGATTTTTTTGTAATTGAAGAATGCAACGAAATTTGAAGACTCCAACTGCATGAGATAATCACTCACTCATCTGTTGTTCCGTTCTCACCACTGCAGAACAACCAAATCCAGTTTTACGTCATCATGAGGCTGTTTCGCCGGATGTCCCTAGTAAGTATATGAAGACAATAGGAATACAGTAGGCATTCCCTATTATATATGTAGACAATAGTGAATACAGTAGATGCCGACTGGGCACTAGAACGCCATTCTACTGCTGGTCTTCTCCCGAGCCCGCCTCGAGAAGCCAATCCCGTGGTCGGTTCAGTGTGGGGTCATCATGTAAGATTTTTGCCCAACACCGAAGCAAGAACGGGACAGCGCCTCGCGTCATCCTGTGCGGCACATCCGATAGCTTATGAAACTCTCCGTTAGAATCTTGATATATCCATCAATCAGTTTGTATCCAATTATTTCCTTTTATGACGACCGTTCTACAAAAGTGAACACGTTGCATAGTTTTATACTAGATGTATTTCTCGGTTTTCATGTAATATGTTTACAATAATATATTTTATATAAATGGATTCTTCTTTCTTATATAGTACAGCAGCAGAAAGTGGTGGAGACAATGCTCAAAATTTCACTTTCTTGCAAATAGTTTATGAGCACAGGCTCTAATGATGTACGAACCTCCATGAGCGGTATCATTTCATTGAGAGACACGTACCCATGAACAAAAATCAGGTGATTATTGCTTGATGTGTTGAAAACTTAATAATTATGGCCTATTTCAAAAAAGTCGCTGTGAAATCAATTACCGGTAATTCTCGTAAAATGCATTATTGAACATGTTTGTTACACAGTTATCTCACAGACTCGATTTAAGTGTCTAATCTTACTTTTTAATCCTCACCATGTCCAATAAAAGTATAATAACATGGGAAAAAAGTAGAAATTTACTATGACATTCAAGATGGCCGCCGCAACATTGTCAAAATGTCGCACCATTTTACAAATAATTTTTGAGCACACGCTCTATTCTATATCTGTATGAAAACCTCCATCAGCGGTATTATTAATTTCCGAAACGTCCTACGAGTCAAGATCAGGTTATTAATGCTTGATTTGTTAAGTAATTAATAATTATGGTCGATTACAAAATGGCCACCATGAAATCAATGAGTACTCCTAAAATGCTTTATTGAATATGTTGTGCATGCATGTAAAATATATCTCACAAACACGGTCTTGGTATTGAATTTTGCATTTTAATTTTCAGTGAACCCACTGAAATTAATTTTAAGTGCTTTAAGATAGAATCTAAGATGATGGCAGCAGTGAAAATGACACGAAAATATGTGTTTGTTCAGCTTTGGCACCGGTGTCCTAAAGCCTTGTCTCCTAAAAAACATTCAAATCCCTTTAATTATTGTAATTGTTAAAGGGACCCCTTGGGATGACATCAATTTTCGTTTTTAGTTTTGTAATGAAGTAGTGTATATAGTAGTGTATAGTTTTTAGATTTTTACAAATATTTTTTATCAATATTTCTATGAAACCGCTTAAAACCCAAACAAACTCTTTGTATACCTAAACACTTGCTGAAGGATGATTGAATGTTCCTACAGCATTGGGCCACATGTTGATGCCGTCGGCCCAGCGTTGGGCAGACAATCAGTGTTGCCGTGTATCCCCCCATGTCCTGACTAAAAGACACCAATTAGCGGCCAATTAGCGGCGATTGCCTTGATCTCCTCGTCTAAGACGTGGGAATATGTGGTGTAAAGTCCTGTATATTGCTGACTTGTTTTGTTTACATGGCAATATACGACCTGGAAATATAGCTATTTCACTCTTTTTCAGTGCTTTAAAATAGTTTTTTGACTTTTTTGTATTTTTAGTTAGGATCAGTGAACTATATAGCTTTATATAAATTAAATTGTCAAAATTGACAAAATTGAAAATATCTCATCCCAAGGTGTCCCTTTAAACATGTACTACGTAATTATCATCATAGAAGCACTGTTTTGGTGTTTACTCAGATATCACAGCCACCTTAAAAGTTATCTTAGCCACTACAAAGGTGATCTTGGCCACTAACAAAATGGTGTCAGCCAGTGACAAAGTTATCTAAGCCACTACAAAGTGATCTTGGCTATTGAAGAAATGATCACAGCCACTTTATAAGTTGTCTAAACCACTACAAAAGTGATCTTGACCACCGAAGAAGTAATTAGGCCTACAACCACTTTAAAAGTTATCTCAGCCACTACAACAGCTATCTTGGACACTGCAGACGTGATCACATCAACTTTAAAAGTTATCTCAGCCACTGATCGTGACGACTAAATAACTGATCACATCCAACTTAAAAAGTTTTCTCGGCCACTACACAAGTTATCATGACCACTGAATAAGTGATCATAGCTACTTTAAAAGTTATATCAACCACTAGAAAAGGTGATTTTGGTCACTAACAAACTGGTGACAGCCACTGAAAAAGTTATTTACGCAGGGTGCGTTGTTGGCCACTGAAGAAGTGATCACAGCCACTTGAAAAATTATCTATACCGCTACAAAAGTGATCTTGACCACTGAAGAAGTGATCAGAGCGTCTTTAAAAGTTATCTCAGCCACTATAAAGGTAATCTTGGCCAGTGAAGAAGTGATAACAGCCACTTTGATAATTATGACAGCCGATACAAAAGTGATACTGGCCACTAAAGGGATCACAGCAACTTTTAAAAATATCTAAACTACTACAAAAGTGATCTTGACCACCTAAGAAGTGATTACAACCACTTTAAAAGTTATCTTAGCCACTACAAAAGTGATCTTGGCCACTGCAGAAATGATCACATCACCTTTAAAAGTTATCTCAGCCACTAGAAAAGTGATCTTGACCACTGACGAAGTGATCACAGTGATTTTAAAAGTTATCGCAGCAACTACAAAAGTGATCTTGGCCAGTGAAGAAGTGATAACTGCCACCTTGAAAATTATGTAAGCCACTACAAAAGTGATCTTTGTTACTGTAGTATATTTTAGCACCAGATCAAAATCCCGATTTCTTATTTCGGACATGCATGTCCAAAATAATCGCTTAACTGGTAAATGCGCAGCACAAAAATTAAAAAAAACTTTTGTAGTTCTAGTCTATGGACATGTTTACATCATATGGTCAATAATGCATTTATTTAACAGCGGCCATTTTGAAATCGGCCATAATTATTAATTACTTGACAAATCAAGAATTAATCACCTGATTTTGACTTAATATGTGCCTCTGAAAAAAATAATACCGCTTACTGAGGTTTTCGTACAAAACAGAACGTGTGCTCATGAACTATTTTCAGAAGTTTCGAAAATATTATATATTTGCCATTTTTACGGCGGCCATCTTGGATTGGTTCCTAAATAACATATTCTAGTTCTTAAACATGTTAAAATATACATAGATATATTTAGTGGATTCAGTCAGCATTAAAATATAATAATAGACACAAAAACTGTGTTTCTGAGATAAAAATTAAGCAAACCATGTTGAATTATGCATATGAAGATTAAGCATTGATTTCACGGTGGACATTTTAAAATCGGCTATATTGATTAATTACAAATCAAGCACTAATCATATGATTTTCACTCAAGGGTTGTCTCTGAACCAAATGACACCGAAATATCACATTCCAGCATTTGTAAATACTTGAACGAACAATAAAATGTAAGATTAGACACTTAACCCGTGCTTGTGATGCGAAATTTAAGAGAACCATGTTTCAATAATACATTTCGGGAAAAAAACATGGATTTTACAGCGGCCATTTTGAAATTGGCCATAATGATCAATTACTCGACGAATCAAGCATTGGTGACCTAATTCAGACTTAAGGGATGTATCTGAACCAAATGGTACCGCTCATGGAGACTTTCGTGCAGAAACGAACCTGTTGTCATAAACTATATGCAAAAAAATTAAGAAAAATATTTTGAAAAATTGCATTTTGCGACATATTTAAAATATCCAAAAAAGCTCTTAGAGGTAGGATGCTAGTGCAAAATTATATTATTTTTTACTATTTTATCTCCACAGATATATGACCTGATCAATAGAAAAAAATAAATCCAACAATATTTAATTTAAATGGCCCAACAATATAATAGAGTGAGAATGACGCGAAAATCATATTTTAGCGAATATTTTCTCTTAAAATCGGGTAGGTGTACAAAAGTGTCAAATTCTCATCCCGCCCCCATTTTCGACAATGCCATCAACCAGATTCTGTATCTAGAGACCCCTGGGAACATTTCTAGACATGTGGACAAATGTTGTACTGCCGGTTTAGGTAACTCCTTAAATATGGCTCCTTCTTGGTGTCTGCTGCTGTACTATATAGTAGCAGTTAACCTTCTGCGATTAAATGTTTCCTAACCTTGCATTTTAGCTTTTGCTGCTTTCGTTCATCATAATCCTAGTGCAGTATATGAAGAGATTTCAATTGGTAACAGCCCTTGTAAGTATACGAGAAATGTTATACATCCAACAGCAGGTGGATGGATTCATTTTGAGAGAAAATCCGACTACCTCAGTGTTTGCTTGCTATATGGTGTTTGATCGAACAAACGGGGTTGGCTAATTTACAAAAAACAAAACCCGGTAACACAAAAAACGGCTTACATCTAACAATGTGACGTACATCACACAGAACTTGGACATCACTCAACACTTTATCAATTAACCCCTTGAAGCGCTGAAAGATATAAAAACACAAGAGACCAAAGGGTGTTTTTTCAATTTGAAATCATCATAAATATCTTAGTCAGCTCTTCCCGCTTCATTCGAATACCTATGTTATGGGTCCACGGTACTTATAAATATTTTACTCTTACAGCGTGGGGATCGACTTTAGACGTCAGAGTCTGACGTCTAAAGTCGATCCCTGCGCTGAAAATATTTCATTACTTACAGTGAATATCAATCTAATTGAACTAAGACATATAACGTTACTGTTTATAAATTGACATGAATATGAACGACGTGAGATTAATTTCCACCATAATACATATAATACTGAAATTCCTCTTTATTATTCAGTGGTTAGAGCTGCAGGAGGGGAATCTTCAGAATATCAGATGATATATGCGGAACATGAGACGATACATCAGGAGAGATCGCTGTGAACAAGAGAGGACACTCCAGGCTACATAGCAATAGTGGAACAGGATGAGCATGACACCCACATTTAATAAAAACAACAAATAATTATGTATAATTATGCTGAAATACTTTATGTAAGCCATGGAGAGCAAAGGGTTTCTTATTTTGAAAAATGGTGCTACTGTATCTGACTACATTGGAACTAAACAGTCTTGCACAGACATTTAAATATGTGCTAAATTGTTTGTAAATAGGTTTTTCCAAATCTTGTATTTTGATGGAAATGAAATGAGAGGAAGTTAATGGGGCTTTAGGCCAACTTTGTGCACATACGGGTTAAACTGGGCCAGGAGAACCTACTGAGGATGGTGCGATGAGTGAGATAACACTACCCTCCAGACACAGGATTTGAAACTCGAACCCTGGCGGTCTGAGGCCGAGCTCGCTACATGTCGGTCTCGGAGGCTCCCCACAATATTGAATCTGTACGAGTGAGCAGGGAAGAAATATTTGTTTCTTCGAAACTTGAATTCCCAGGCAGCTTTTAAAACCACTGCACCAGGGCCCCCGCCCTATATATCGATGGATGGGGTGAAAATGGGCTGTAGATTGATATATCTTTCAATGATCCTTTCTTATATAGGCCTATTGGTATAACCGTGGCTATCTTTAGTTTTTTTTCCGGTAAAATGCCGGATATATATGTAAGGACTGATTAAATTACATGTGACAACTGGTATTATTTCCGGTTGCATCACCCTTATTAATATCATAGAAATAGCAAAACCGCTATTAGATTTATTACGTAGTTCATTAATTATTTTAGGTATCGAAATGTCGTCAAATTTACTAAATTGAAATGTACAATTAGGCGTGCCTTTCAAAGGGGCGTATAACATAACATTGAGGGTACCTTTCATGGTCAAATCCAACCCATCAGCTGAAAGATTAACGTTAGACTAGGATTGATGATTATCTGGAGCCTCGATCTGATACTCGTATGTTTTTTTATGTTGGAGTCAGAGTCCTGCTACTGGCAAGTGGAAATGAAACACATGGATAAGTAGAAAAGGCATTTATCGAATGAAGTGGGTCCAGAGCTTCTCTATTACCCCGGAACTAGGCCCGGTCTCCCCCACGCATTTTTTTTTGTTTGTTTAAAAAGAAATTGTGTAGCCTTTGTTTTGATAATTTTCAAAATATAGTTTATTGTGAAAAAGATTAGGCCTACTTCGCGGTAATGAAAGGGTTAACAGGCTAATTTCTAAATTACTCACTGACTAATTAATGAAATAGGCTCAATGTGATTGCGTTTTTACCTGTAGGGCTACCATATGCTCAATGCGATATTGTATCTGTCAATCACATGGTTTTCTCATATCCTGTCAGCACCATCCAGTGAAGAAACTAATGAATGAATGGGGTGAGATTTCTCACACACCAAATGAAATGAATCGGGCTTTAGGCCACCTTTGTGCACATATAGGCTAGACTGGGCCAGGAGAACCTCCTGAGGATGGTGAGATGATTGAGATGACACTGTCCTCCAGACACAGGATTAGAAATTCGAGCCCTGGCGGTCTGAGGCCGAGCACGCTACCTCTCGGTCACGGAGGCTCCCCACAATACTGACTTTTACACGTGGATGGGGAAGAAACATTTTTTGTTTCTTTCAAACCGCCGAGACCGGGAACCGAACCCCGAACTCTGGCGTGAAAGGCAGCGGTGCTAACCACTACACTAGGGCCCCCGCCCTTCTCACACACCAACAACCCACATCAACCTAACGTCGTATTAATCTTGGTTTCAACGTTTGAAACGCTGAACAAACATTAACCCGACAATGCTCAGTGCTTCACAAGATGGTGAACTAAATGATGAGCTCATTTAAAAACGACCGTGCGTTTATAAGCACCCGCAGCACACTTCCGGCGAATGTTTATAAACACCCAGGCGCTTATAAACGGTCGGCCAATATGACTGGTTAACTGTACATTTTATTCCATAATATCAGGTTAATTATACCAAATTTGGTATAATGTATAAATTGACACAACAGAGAACTACTTAGTAATGAGCTAGGGAAGCAGAATCTGTAAAATAAGATGATTTAATTGGTGACAAAATACAAGATCATGACAAAGGTAAAATATGATTTTTCGACAAATAAAGGTAGGAACAAATGTAATACCTCTTTTTTGTCTAATTTTGATCGGAAAATCTATTTCTTATATTATTTTCATGATGCAAGGTAATATTCAATGTCAAAAGGTCAATCTAAAGGTCAAATAATCGAAAATATCATTTTACCAATACAGTTAAGAAAATGTGTAATACCTCATTTTCATGGGATTTTGACTGATAAATCCTTTTATGGTATTATGCTTGTGATTCAAGGTGACCTTTAAGGTCAATGGGTTAATTTTAAGGTCAAATTTCTAAAAAAAAAAATTTAACAAATACAAATATAAAAAAACATTATATGTAATACCTCGTTTTGAGGTGATTTTTATTGGATAATCCACTTATGTTATTATTTTGGTGATACAAGGACTTCTTCAAAATCAAAACATTTCATGGGCAAAATCAATGTATAAAAAATGGAAGATTGAAGGTCTTTAATGTCAAGACGTCAATTTTAAGGTCAAGTAAAAGCAAGTGTAAATCTTATTTTTCTTGTAAAAAAGGTAACCGACCTAATCTAACTTACTGGAATATCGATTTCTGGTATTATTTTAGTGATTGATTCAACTTCATCTTCAAAGTCGAAATGTCAATTTTTGTCAAATGAACAAAAATCTGATTCTGAAAAATTAAAATAACAAAATGTAATACCTTATTTCAATTTGATTTTAAGTAGAAAATCATTTTCTGGTAGTAGTTTGATCCAAATTCTGATTCCAAAGAACTTTTTACATGAATAAAAATAGAAACAAGTGTGATCCATATATTTGATGAGGTTTTAACTGCATTTCCTGTAGTACAATTTTGATAGTTAAATGTCATATTTCGAATCCTGTCTCGGGAGGGCAGTACGTGTCATCTCATTCATCTCACTATCTTCAAGAGGTTCTCCTGGCCCAGCTTAGCATGTATGTGCACAAAGGTGGCCTAAAACCCCATTCATTTAATTTGTCATATTTATAGGCATAAGGTTATTTAGCTATTTTTGACTGAATAAAGTGTTCTTCCACGCCTCCCCACCGTTTCTTATCGTTTTTCTGCTACCCTTTAACGCCACCAGATGCTCTCTAGCTCCCGCCAATTGCCCATCAGCACATTTCAATCGCCATTTAACGTCTCTCCGTCACCCTTTAACACTTACTCATTCCCTTTTGTTTCACCTCCATCGCATTTTAGGCCATAGCATTACCATTTTTACAGCTTTCCGTCGCCTATTAATGCCTCGTTGTAACGCCTCTCCGTCACCCTTTAACACGTACTCATTTCCTTTTGTGTCACCTCCATCGCATTTTATGCCATAGCATTACCATTTTTACACCTTTCCGTCGCCTATTAATACCTCGTTGGCGCGCTTTAGCACCGCCTCGTCGTTCTTTAATGCCTCCCCATTGCCCTTTAACGTCTCCCTGTCTCCCTTCATTGATTCTCAATTGCCCTTCAATGCCTCTGTGATGTCCGTTGACGCTTTTCCGTTGCTCTTTAATGCCTTCTCGTTACCTTTTATCGCACCCCGTCACACTTGAATGCATCTTACTCGCCCTTTTATGCCTCCCCATCACCTTTTAACGCCTCTTCAGCGCCTTCTCGCCCTGTACTGCCTTCCATACCTCCTTTTAACACACCCAGTCGCACCTTAATGCCTCTTTGTCTTCCTTCAACGCCTTTACATTGCCCTTCAATGCCTCTTCGTCGCCTTTTAGCGCATCTCCATTGCCTCCTGCCTTCTTACTTGTAATGCCTTGTAATTCCTTGTTTAAAATGACATTTTCACAATGTTAAGTTTATCTTTTCACCTTAAGCATGCTTAATCATTAAAAACTTAGAAGAATTATATTATGCAGTCAAAATCACACCTATACGAGGTATTATGCGTCTAATTAATTGTTGCATATATGTTTTTCACCCTTCCCGGAAATTGAGAGGGGTGGGTGGTGCACCAAAAGCATAGTATAAAAGGCTCCTTTTTATGTCAGAGGAAGGGGGTGGGAATACTTAAACACATGTTTTTAGCTTGATAGAAGAACTGAACAAAATGAATGATGTAAACATGGTAAACACAATGTACATGTATTCCTTGAATTTTACTGCTTTTTTATGGTAGGCCTATAAATCCCAGTAAACTATTGCTTTACGTCACTTTTGGCATGAATGGTCATCTATGTGACATTGTAATGTGATAAGAAAAACAGTACATGAATGAATGAATGAATTGATGAGATGAATGGTGTAGAGATGATGACGTGAGTTTGGGGTGATAGGGCACGGTGGGTTGTTGAGAGCGTTTTCCTTCACTCACCCGATAACATAGGAGTTCTGGGCATGTCTGGGGGATTTACCCCAGGCATGTCCAGAGACTCTGGTCGGATAGTCCCCAGAGTAGCAATAGCTGAAGGTAACTATATTGCCGGTTGTTTGAGGCTACCACGACCAGCATCATTGCCTGTACTGACATTGACACTTAAACACTAGGTATACACTAAATAGCCATAGCACTTTCCTTTTCTAGAGTCATTGGCGGCCATCATGGATTTGACACTTTTCTGGTAGTCAGATTCTAAAAGACAATAAATACTCTTATTGGTGACAATACCTCTGGAAAATATCTTTGGTATAATTTCCCGGGGTGTTCGAGTGGATGTTTGCATAAATCGAAAACCTAATAGCTCTGCTTGTAATCAACATAACTTCATGTTGTTTATATCAAAATGTTCTTTTTTACAAAATTATCACAATGAAACAGGCTTTGAGTCACGAAAGAGTCACATATATCATTTATTTACATTTTTTGATATGTTATTGGTTGAAATAGTATTTAAAATGTCATACATATCAAAATCTTGCTATTTCGCTTATCAATATACAAAAAATTGCAAATAAATAACAGACGTGACTATTTAGTGACTCAGAACCTGTTTCAATGGAATCCTTATGGCAATAAATGCAAATGTAAACATTTAAATCATAAAGTTATGTTGATTACAAGCTGAGATATAGCAGTTTCAACATATTGGCGGCCATCTTGGACGCCATCTTGAATAATGTAAAAGGCTCCAGTGGGAATCACGGGGAGTTCTAGTATGTTGTTTCTAATGGTCTTTGGAAGGTATCTTGAAAAATTCAGCTTGGGCATATTTTCATCACATATTCGTAATATTTATTTTATGCTATGGTCATCGATATGTACCTGAAATAATATGCAAAATAATAAATAATATGCAAACCGTCACCCAGCACCTAGCACATATACCTAACTTAAGATGACGTAAAAATACATATATGATTTAGTTATTTCAAGCACCCTTTTATTGCCAGAAAACACGCAAAAAAATGCTATAACCCTAAAATTGTGAAAATGTTGTGTTCATGTAGATGGTAATCAATAGTATGCAGTAAATAAATATTAATTACCATAAAGTAATGTTTCTAAATACTTTTGACAACATTTGCTTGGTAACATATGTTCATATACGGACATTTTGATACCCAAAGTAGGCCTATTAAAAAAGCAGTGTGTGCTGTCTGAAAACAGAACTGGTTGCAGCCCTACTATACATATTTCTCTGAATATGTTGCGAAATACATTACTAAAAACTATAATATATTGTCACTGTTTCATGTGTGTTGGAAAAGCATACAATTATAAAAAAATGTACACACCCTTTGCGCACTGGAATCTTTTATATTCTATTGAGAACAAATATAGAAACTTCAAATTTAGATATATAGGTGAAATAATTATACCTAACGAAAACTGACCCATGTCTCTCTAAATTTATTGATAGTCTAAGTTGGCAATGTTGGTATTAATTAATAAACCCTTTCAGGTTTGATCATAATGCAAAGTGTCGTACTGGACCATAATAAATAAATAAAAAACTCTTACGACATCTATAAGGTCGAGCCACACAGTGAAAACTGTGAATCACTTGTCGCTTCTTGAAGGCTCATTAGAAAACAGGACACCATGTTAGAATGAGTATTACGCATGACATCATGCTAGAAAGAGTATCTGCATGACTACAGAAGGTGTATACATATGCTACAGTAGACAAAACCGTTCGTGCCATTGATAACATTGGATAATGTACTATTACCTGGGATTATTCAAATCTTTTGTTTCCTATCAAGCAAACACGAGACGTTTCACCAATGTTGGTTTAATGTTGGCTCAGCGTCGCAGACGGTAGGCCAACACTAAGCTATCATTGGATGGACGTCTCGTATAGATTGGGTGGTTCAGTGTACATACTGATTTAAACCGACACTCCCCGTGATAATATGAATGATTTATATATATAATGATAACAGACGGAGCATTTGATATCTGGGGAAGGTTGCATGTAACGCGAGAAATTATTAATAATACTACTAATAATACTAATAATACTAATAATACTAATAATACTAATACTACTACTACTACTACTACTACTAATAATAAAGATGATAATAATAATAATAATAATAATAATAATAATAATAATAATAATAATAATAATAATAATAATAATAATAATAATAATAATAATAATAATAATAATAATAATAATAATAATAATAATAATAATAATAATAATAATAATAATAATTATAATTATAATTATAATCATGATGATAATAAAACCTCCCCCCTCCCCCCCCCCCCCAACCCAACAACCACCACCCTCAGATATTAGGTGGAAGGTTCCTTATGCAGTTTTATTATCTCAATGTAGGTGAGCACGTAATAGTTATTTGACCGACGCTGTGCAAAGTCCAGATGACTTTTGATTATAGTTGTTGTCTTGTGAAACGTAACGTAGTTGTCAGGAATGTAAAATCATGCCATCTTTGAGGAGAACCAGATTTTTAACAACATTTAAAAAATCGTGCAAAATTAATAGGATGAGGCAAAGTAAGTGTTTATATGGTATTTTTTTAGATTTATAACTGATAATATATTTTTGGACACTTGATCGAGGGTGGCACGCATATTCATAACTTATTCAGGTTTAGGCTCGTTAAATTTTCAACATCAACTGTCTCGTGGTGGGCCTATTTATGTACTGTTTGTAACACTTTGCAATAAATAGTTTAAACTAACATCGACTACTGGATGTTTTGATGTGTCGGTACTTCAATTTCGTAATTTTGTTTTGTTATTTCCTATAGAAAAACCTAGATTTTACCCTGTGCCCGTCATGAAGTTATGTTTCTTGGTTTTTCCCTCCAGATGAGTGAGATTAGTTTCACGACTCTTATAGTGTTTCATTTATTTACGTTTTTTCCTGCAGATCCTAAAC
>OZ024909.1:74502776-74542287 GCA_964017125.1 Flabesymbios commensalis | reverse complement strand
ATACCGATTATTAATCAGTATATACCGATCAAAATTCGGTATATACTCAACAATAATAATCGGTATATACCAATTTCTATTCAGTATCGATTATATTCCAGAGAAAAACCTGAAAATCCATGTCCTAAATGCGCTTCCGTAGTTTGGTTATTATAAGCCATATATAATGTACAATTTTAAATGCTACATTAATTATTTTAGTTACTATACAGCATCGTATAGAGCTATACAGTATAATCCAGCTGTGTATATATTAATAGTGACTATTGTTTTACATCGCTTTCTGCACAATCATGGCAATATCGCGACAGAAGAAAGCCCGAAGCCGGGACTATGCCCTACTCTTATTTCGAATGACTTCAAGGGTTTTTTTATTGTGCACATTACCATAGGCAGCAGTGTACACATGGTAAATGAAGATGTGTGAGCAATAACTTAATAATAATATGATACAAGAGGCTGATAATGTAATAATGATAATGTATACATGACATATTTAAAACCACATTGTTTTGTTGTGTTTTGTTTGCAATAAAAATGTAACCCGCCATGCGAGAAGGTAAATCCCACAATCATTTGAAAAAAATGTATCTTTATTTCTCATACATAACTAAAGGTCGCCACCCATTTATGTCAACCCAGGCATTTTTTTTATAATATAATATAAAATAATATAATATAATATAATATAATATAATATAATATAATATAATATAATATAATATAATATAATATAATATAATATAATATAATATAATATAATATAATATAATATAATATAATATAATATAATATAATATAATATAATATAATATAATATAATATAATATAATATAATATAATATAATATAATATAATATAATATAATATAATATAATATAATATAATATAATATAATATAATATAATATAAAAATAAATCTAATCTAATCTAATCTAATCTAATCTAATCTAATCTAATCTAATCTAATCTAATCTAATATAATATAATATAATATAATAAAATATAATATAATATAATATAATATATTATAATATAATATAATATAATATATTATAATATAATATAATATAATATAATATAATATAATATAATATAATATAATATAATATAATATAATATAATAATAAAGGTACAATATAATAAAATAAAATATATATAATATAATATAATATAATAATACAATATAATAATGTTTAGGATCTGCAGGAAAAAACGTAAATAAATGAAACACTATAAGAGTCGTGAAACTAATCTCACTCATCTGGAGGGAAAAACCAAGAAACATAACTTCATGACGGGCACAGGGTAAAATCTAGGTTTTTCTAAAGGAAATAACAAAACAAAATTACGAAATTGAAGTACCGACACATCAAAACATCCAGTAGTCGATGTTAGTTTAAACTATTTATTGCAAAGTGTTACAAACAGTACATAAATAGGCCCACCACGAGACAGTTGATGTTGAAAATTTAACGAGCCTAAACCTGAATAAGTTATGAATATGCGTGCCACCCTCGATCAAGTGTCCAAAAATATATTATTAGTTATAAATCTAAAAAAATACCATATAAACACTTACTTTGCCTCATCCTATTAATTTTGCACGATTTTTTAAATGTTGTTAAAAATCTGGTTCTCCTCAAAGATGGCATGATTTTACATTCCTGACAACTACGTTACGTTTCACAAGACAACAACTATAATCAAAAGTCATCTGGACTTTGCACAGCGTCGGTCAAATAACTATTACGTGCTCACCTACATTGAGATAATAAAACTGCATAAGGAACCTTCCACCTAATATCTGAGGGTGGTGGTTGTTGGGTTGGGGGGGGGGGGAGGGGGGAGGTTTTATTATCATCATGATTATAATTATAATTATAATTATAATTATTATTATTATTATTATTATTATTATTATTATTATTATTATTATTATTATTATTATTATTATTATTATTATTATTATTATTATTATTATTATTATTATTATTATTATTATTATTATTATTATTATTATTATTATTATTATTATTATTATCTTTATTATTATTATTATTAGTAGTAGTAGTATTATTAGTATTATTAGTATTATTAGTATTATTAGTATTATTAGTATTATTAGTAGTATTATTAATAATTTCTCGCGTTACATGCAACCTTCCCCAGATATCAAATGCTCCGTCTGTTATCATTATATATATAAATCATTCATATTATCACGGGGAGTGTCGGTTTAAATCAGTATGTACACTGAACCACCCAATCTATACGAGACGTCCATCCAATGATAGCTTAGTGTTGGCCTACCGTCTGCGACGCTGAGCCAACATTAAACCAACATTGGTGAAACGTCTCGTGTTTGCTTGATAGGAAACAAAAGATTTGAATAATCCCAGGTAATAGTACATTATCCAATGTTATCAATGGCACGAACGGTTTTGTTTACTGTAGCATATGTATACACCTTCTGTAGTCATGCAGATACTCTTTCTAGCATGATGTCATGCGTAATACTCATTCTAACATGGTGTCCTGTTTTCTAATGAGCCTTCAAGAAGCGACAAGTGATTCACAGTTTTCACTGTGTGGCTCGACCTTATAGATGTCGTAAGAGTTTTTTATTTATTTATTATGGTCCAGGACGACACTTTACATTATGATCAAACCTGAAAGGGTTTATTAATTAATACCAACATTGCCAACTTAGACTATCAATAAATTTAGAGAGACATGGGTCAGTTTTCGTTAGGTATAATTATTTCACCTATATATCTAAATTTGAAGTTTCTATATTTGTTCTCAATAGAATATAAAAGATTCCAGTGCGCAAAGGGTGTGTACATTTTTTTATAATTGTATGCTTTTCCAACACACATGAAACAGTGACAATATATTATAGTTTTTAGTAATGTATTTCGCAACATATTCAGAGAAATATGTATAGTAGGGCTGCAACCAGTTCTGTTTTCAGACAGCACACACTGCTTTTTTAATAGGCCTACTTTGGGTATCAAAATGTCCGTATATGAACATATGTTACCAAGCAAATGTTGTCAAAAGTATTTAGAAACATTACTTTATGGTAATTAATATTTATTTACTGCATACTATTGATTACCATCTACATGAACACAACATTTTCACAATTTTAGGGTTATAGCATTTTTTTGCGTGTTTTCTGGCAATAAAAGGGTGCTTGAAATAACTAAATCATATATGTATTTTTACGTCATCTTAAGTTAGGTATATGTGCTAGGTGCTGGGTGACGGTTTACATATTATTTATTATTTTGCATATTATTTCAGGTACATATCGATGACCATAGCATAAAATAAATATTACGAATATGTGATGAAAATATGCCCAAGCTGAATTTTTCAAGATACCTTCCAAAGACCATTAGAAACAACATACTAGAACTCCCCGTGATTCCCACTGGAGCCTTTTACATTATTCAAGATGGCGTCCAAGATGGCCGCCAATATGTTGAAACTGCTATATCTCAGCTTGTAATCAACATAACTTTATGATTTAAATGTTTACATTTGCATTTATTGCCATAAGGATTCCATTGAAACAGGTTCTGAGTCACTAAATAGTCACGTCTGTTATTTATTTGCAATTTTTTGTATATTGATAAGCGAAATAGCAAGATTTTGATATGTATGACATTTTAAATACTATTTCAACCAATAACATATCAAAAAATGTAAATAAATGATATATGTGACTCTTTCGTGACTCAAAGCCTGTTTCATTGTGATAATTTTGTAAAAAAGAACATTTTGATATAAACAACATGAAGTTATGTTGATTACAAGCAGAGCTATTAGGTTTTCGATTTATGCAAACATCCACTCGAACACCCCGGGAAATTATACCAAAGATATTTTCCAGAGGTATTGTCACCAATAAGAGTATTTATTGTCTTTTAGAATCTGACTACCAGAAAAGTGTCAAATCCATGATGGCCGCCAATGACTCTAGAAAAGGAAAGTGCTATGGCTATTTAGTGTATACCTAGTGTTTAAGTGTCAATGTCAGTACAGGCAATGATGCTGGTCGTGGTAGCCTCAAACAACCGGCAATATAGTTACCTTCAGCTATTGTTACTCTGGGGACTATCCGACCAGAGTCTCTGGACATGCCTGGGGTAAATCCCCCAGACATGCCCAGAACTCCTATGTTATCGGGTGAGTGAAGGAAAACGCTCTCAACAACCCACCGTGCCCTATCACCCCAAACTCACGTCATCATCTCTACACCATTCATCTCATCAATTCATTCATTCATTCATGTACTGTTTTTCTTATCACATTACAATGTCACATAGATGACCATTCATGCCAAAAGTGACGTAAAGCAATAGTTTACTGGGATTTATAGGCCTACCATAAAAAAGCAGTAAAATTCAAGGAATACATGTACATTGTGTTTACCATGTTTACATCATTCATTTTGTTCAGTTCTTCTATCAAGCTAAAAACATGTGTTTAAGTATTCCCACCCCCTTCCTCTGACATAAAAAGGAGCCTTTTATACTATGCTTTTGGTGCACCACCCACCCCTCTCAATTTCCGGGAAGGGTGAAAAACATATATGCAACAATTAATTAGACGCATAATACCTCGTATAGGTGTGATTTTGACTGCATAATATAATTCTTCTAAGTTTTTAATGATTAAGCATGCTTAAGGTGAAAAGATAAACTTAACATTGTGAAAATGTCATTTTAAACAAGGAATTACAAGGCATTACAAGTAAGAAGGCAGGAGGCAATGGAGATGCGCTAAAAGGCGACGAAGAGGCATTGAAGGGCAATGTAAAGGCGTTGAAGGAAGACAAAGAGGCATTAAGGTGCGACTGGGTGTGTTAAAAGGAGGTATGGAAGGCAGTACAGGGCGAGAAGGCGCTGAAGAGGCGTTAAAAGGTGATGGGGAGGCATAAAAGGGCGAGTAAGATGCATTCAAGTGTGACGGGGTGCGATAAAAGGTAACGAGAAGGCATTAAAGAGCAACGGAAAAGCGTCAACGGACATCACAGAGGCATTGAAGGGCAATTGAGAATCAATGAAGGGAGACAGGGAGACGTTAAAGGGCAATGGGGAGGCATTAAAGAACGACGAGGCGGTGCTAAAGCGCGCCAACGAGGTATTAATAGGCGACGGAAAGGTGTAAAAATGGTAATGCTATGGCATAAAATGCGATGGAGGTGACACAAAAGGAAATGAGTACGTGTTAAAGGGTGACGGAGAGGCGTTACAACGAGGCATTAATAGGCGACGGAAAGCTGTAAAAATGGTAATGCTATGGCCTAAAATGCGATGGAGGTGAAACAAAAGGGAATGAGTAAGTGTTAAAGGGTGACGGAGAGACGTTAAATGGCGATTGAAATGTGTTGATGGGCAATTGGCGGGAGCTAGAGAGCATCTGGTGGCGTTAAAGGGTAGCAGAAAAACGATAAGAAACGGTGGGGAGGCGTGGAAGAACACTTTATTCAGTCAAAAATAGCTAAATAACCTTATGCCTATAAATATGACAAATTAAATGAATGGGGTTTTAGGCCACCTTTGTGCACATACATGCTAAGCTGGGCCAGGAGAACCTCTTGAGGATAGTGAGATGAATGAGATGACACGTACTGCCCTCCCGAGACAGGATTCGAAATATGACATTTAACTATCAAAATTGTACTACAGGAAATGCAGTTAAAACCTCATCAAATATATGGATCACACTTGTTTCTATTTTTATTCATGTAAAAAGTTCTTTGGAATGAGAATTTGGATCAAACTACTACCAGAAAATGATTTTCTACTTAAAATCAAATTGAAATAAGGTATTACATTTTGTTATTTTAATTTTTCAGAATCAGATTTTTGTTCATTTGACAAAAATTGACATTTCGACTTTGAAGATAAAGTTGAATCGATCACTAAAATAATACCAGAAATCGATATTCCAGTAAGTTAGATTAGGTCGGTTACCTTTTTTACAAGAAAAATAAGATTTACACTTGCTTTTACTTGACCTTAAAATTGACGTCTTGACATTAAAGACCTTCAATCTTCCATTTTTTATACATTGATTTTGCCCATGAAATGTTTTGATTTTGAAGAAGTCCTTGTATCACCAAAATAATAACATAAGTGGATTATCCAATAAAAATCACCTCAAAACGAGGTATTACATATAATGTTTTTTTATATTTGTATTTGTTAATTTTTTTTTTTAGAAATTTGACCTTAAAATTAACCCATTGACCTTAAAGGTCACCTTGAATCACAAGCATAATACCATAAAAGGATTTATCAGTCAAAATCCCATGAAAATGAGGTATTACACATTTTCTTAACTGTATTGGTAAAATGATATTTTCGATTATTTGACCTTTAGATTGACCTTTTGACATTGAATATTACCTTGCATCATGAAAATAATATAAGAAATAGATTTTCCAATCAAAATTAGACAAAAAAGAGGTATTACATTTGTTCCTACCTTTATTTGTCGAAAAATCATATTTTACCTTTGTCATGATCTTGTATTTTGTCACCAATTAAATCATCTTATTTTACAGATTCTGCTTCCCAAGCTCATTACTAAGTAGTTCTCTGTTGTGTCAATTTATACATTATACCAAATTTGGTATAATTAACCTGATATTATGGAATAAAATGTACAGTTAACCAGTCATATTGGCCGACCGTTTATAAGCGCCTGGGTGTTTATAAACATTCGCCGGAAGTGTGCTGCGGGTGCTTATAAACGCACGGTCGTTTTTAAATGAGCTCATCATTTAGTTCACCATCTTGTGAAGCACTGAGCATTGTCGGGTTAATGTTTGTTCAGCGTTTCAAACGTTGAAACCAAGATTAATACGACGTTAGGTTGATGTGGGTTGTTGGTGTGTGAGAAGGGCGGGGGCCCTAGTGTAGTGGTTAGCACCGCTGCCTTTCACGCCAGAGTTCGGGGTTCGGTTCCCGGTCTCGGCGGTTTGAAAGAAACAAAAAATGTTTCTTCCCCATCCACGTGTAAAAGTCAGTATTGTGGGGAGCCTCCGTGACCGAGAGGTAGCGTGCTCGGCCTCAGACCGCCAGGGCTCGAATTTCGAATCCTGTGTCTGGAGGACAGTGTCATCTCAATCATCTCACCATCCTCAGGAGGTTCTCCTGGCCCAGTCTAGCCTATATGTGCACAAAGGTGGCCTAAAGCCCGATTCATTTCATTTGGTGTGTGAGAAATCTCACCCCATTCATTCATTAGTTTCTTCACTGGATGGTGCTGACAGGATATGAGAAAACCATGTGATTGACAGATACAATATCGCATTGAGCATATGGTAGCCCTACAGGTAAAAACGCAATCACATTGAGCCTATTTCATTAATTAGTCAGTGAGTAATTTAGAAATTAGCCTGTTAACCCTTTCATTACCGCGAAGTAGGCCTAATCTTTTTCACAATAAACTATATTTTGAAAATTATCAAAACAAAGGCTACACAATTTCTTTTTAAACAAACAAAAAAAAATGCGTGGGGGAGACCGGGCCTAGTTCCGGGGTAATAGAGAAGCTCTGGACCCACTTCATTCGATAAATGCCTTTTCTACTTATCCATGTGTTTCATTTCCACTTGCCAGTAGCAGGACTCTGACTCCAACATAAAAAAACATACGAGTATCAGATCGAGGGTCCAGATAATCATCAATTCTAGTCTAACGTTAATCTTTCAGCTGATGGGTTGGATTTGACCATGAAAGGTACCCTCAATGTTATGTTATACGCCCCTTTAAAAGGCACGCCCAACTGTACATTTCAATTTAGTAAATTTGACGACATTTCGATACTTAAAATAATTAATGAACTACGTAATAAATCTAATAGCGGTTTGGCTATTTCTATGATATTAATAAGGGTGATGCAACCGGAAATAATACCAGTTGTCACATGTATTTTAATCAGTCCTTACATATATATCCGGCATTTTACCGGAAAAAAAACTAAAGATAGCCACGGTTATACCAATAGGCCTATATAAGAAAGGATCATTGAATGATATATCAATCTACAGCCCATTTTCACCCCATCCATCGATATACAGGGCGGGGCCCCTGGTGCAGTGGTTTTAAAAGCTGCCTGCCTGGAAAGTCGGGAATTCAAGTTTCGAAGAAACAAATATTTCTTCCCTGCTCACTCGTACAGATTCAATACTGTGGGGAGCCTCCGAGACCGACATGTAGCGAGCTCGGCCTCAGACCGCCAGGGTACGAGTTTCAAGTCCTGTGTCTGGAGGGTAGTGTTATCTTACCCATCGCACCATCCTCAGTACCCTGATGACATCGCAAGGCTCTGACACAGTGACCTCCATTTTTAAATGTAATAGTTCCAATACGATCACAAGTTTACGCCTGCTGAAAATGGCCTAGTTTTCATAGGCACTTGAAATATTCGTCTCAATTTCTTGGCATCTGAGTTTTTTGTCAGGCAGCGCGGGTGTCGTTTTTACACAGCTAGCTGTGTAAACAAAATGGTGGTCAGTGCGACTGGGCCTCGCGCAGTAAATGAATTAGGCGGCCCAGTCATACCGGGTACATCCTCAGTAGGTTCTCCTGGCCCAGTTTAACCCGTATGTGCACAAAGGTGGCCTAAAGCCCTATCATTCAGCTTCAAAACGTGCATGCCTGGGACGGTCAAGTGTAGGCCAGCAGTAGCCTATTGAGTACAGATTGACGGCATTAATATAGCCACTGAACTGATTACAAGATACAACTCAAACGAGACATTGATCCAATGCTGTTTTAATGTTAGGCCAACGTCTGCGACGCTGGCCCAACATTGAACCAACATTAGATAAATGTACAATGTTTGAGAGAAAGTCCTCCTGCCCAGCAAACGCAAGACATTTGTATGACATTTATGCAATGTCGGCCCAACAATGCATGAAGTCATACAAATGTTTTGTGTTTACTGGGTGACAATACAAACTTGGGGGTCAAGCAGTTTCCAAATCCCCGCAGTAACACAGTCAGTTTGTTTGCAAGTAGGCGACCAAGTAGGGGCAAAAGACAAGGGCTTTGAATTATTACCTCATAGATGTCGCTCAAGTATATATGAACTTGCTGTGATTCAAGAACTTGCTCTTAATGAGGCTTTGGGTATGAAACGCATATTTAGTATTATTATGGAATAGGGCCTTGGCTTACCCACGGGCACTATTGCCTTCTGGGGGACCCTTGTCCCGCGAATTTTGACAGTTTACTACACCTTTAACTTCCTTTCATCTCATTTCCATCAAAATACAAGATTTGGAAAAACCTATTTACAAACAATTTAGCACATATTTAAATGTCTGTGCAAGACTGTTTAGTTCCAATGTAGTCAGATACAGTAGCACCATTTTTCAAAATAAAAAAACATTTACTCTCCATGGCTTACATAAAGTATTTCAGCATAATTATACATAATTATTTGTTGTTTTTATTAAATGTGGGTGTCATGCTCATCCTGTTCCACTATCGCTATGTAGCCTGGAGTGTCCTCTCTTGTTGACAGCGATCTCTCCTGATGTATCGTCTCATGTTCCGCATATATCATCTGATATTCTGAAGATTCCCCTCCTGCGGCTCCAACCACTGAATAATAAAGAGGAATTATAGTATTATACGTATAAAAACGCATTTTGGTGGAAATTAATCTCACGTCGTCTATATTCATGTCAATTTATAAACAGTAACGTTATATGGCTTAGTTCAATTAGATTGATATTCACTGTAAGTAATGAAATATTTTCAGCGCAGGGATCGACTTTAGACGTCAGACTCTGACGTCTAAAGTCGATCCCCGCGCTGTAAGAATAAAATATGTAGAAGTACCGTGGACCCATAACATAGGTATTCAAATAAAGCGGGAAGAGCTAAATAAGACATTTATGATGATTTCAAATTGAAAAAACACCCTTTGGTCTCTTGTGTTTTTTATATCTTTCAGCGCTTCAAGGGGTTAATTGATAAAGTGTTGCGTGATGTCCACGTTCTGTGTGATGTACGTCACATTGTTAGATGCATAGCCGTTTTTTGTGTTACCGGGTTTTGTTTTTTGTAAATTAGCCAACCCCGTTTGTTCGATCAAGGTAGTCGAATTTTCTCTCAAAATGAATCCATCCACCTGCTGTTGGATGTATTACATTCCTCGTGTACTTACAGGGGTTGTTACCAATTGAAATCTCTTCATATACTGCACTAGGATTATGATGAACGACAGCGGCAACAGCTAAAATGCAAGGTTAGGAAACATTTAATTGCATAAGGTCAACTGTTACTATAAGAATCCATTTATATAAAATATATTATTGTAAACATATTACATGAAAACCGAGAAATACATCTAGTATAAAACTATGCAACGTGTTTACTTATGTAAAACGGTCGTCATAAAAGGAAATTATTGGCTACAAACTGATTGATGTATTTATATCAAAATTTCGAACGGAGAGTTCCATAAGCTATCGTATGTGCCACAAAGGATGACGTGAGACGCTGTCCCGTTGTTTCCTCGGTGTTGGGCAAAAATCTTAGATGATGACCCCACACTGGACCGACCACGCGATTGGGCTTCTCGAGGCGTGCTCGGGACAAGACCAGCAGTAAAATAGCGTTCTAGTACCCAGTCGGCATCTACTGTATTCACTATTGTCTACATATATAACAGGGAATGCCTACTGTATTCCTATTGTCTTCATATACTTACTAGGGACATCCGGCGAAACAGCCTCATGATGACGTAAAACTGGATTTGGTTGTGTCGCAGTGGTGAGAACGGAACAACAGAGTTAGAGATAAATAAATAAGAAATAAACAAGACCTGAATAGAAATAAAAAACAATGATTTGAAGAGTAGCATATTAAATAATAAAAATAAATTACCTTTGTCAGCATTGTATAATATGTGTGAGTGATTATCTCATGTAGTTGGAGTCTTCAAATTTCGTTGCATTCTTCAATTACAAAAAAATCATTTATACATTTTTTCTATATTTACAATCACATTTATTAACAAAGGTCTCTGTATAAGAATAATTTCAATAAACAATATCCATCATCAACTATTATTTATATAATATCATTGAATAAAACATAGATATTTATTTTGGCAGTAGGCCTATTCAGATAAAATACCAGATAAAATACTAGAAATACTAGATGAAGTATAGATGAGATATAGTATGAATCCTTCGCGTTGGTGTGGGCGGGGGCCCTAGGGTAGTGGTTAGCACCGCTGCCTTTCACGCCAGAGTTCGGGGTTCGGTTCCCGGTCTCGGCGGTTTGAAAGAAACAAAAAATGTTTCTTCCACATCCACGTGTGAAAGTCAGTATTGTGGGGAGCCTCCGTGACCGAGAGGTAGCGTGCTCGGCCTCAGACCGCCATGGCTCAAATTTCGAATCCTGTGTCTAGAGGATAGTGTCATCTCAGTCATCTCACCATCCTCAGGAGGTTCTCTTGGCCCAGTTTAGCCTATATGTGCACAAAGGTGGCCTAAAGCCCGATTCATTTCATTTCGCGTTGGTGTGTTTTAGAAGTGATAAGATAGTGTGTTTGATAATTTTCGTGCTCGCGTTCACGTTGGTGTGTATTACATTTTATTGAATAAAATTATCTAGAAATTTACCATGTTGTATTTTCGTCTTGTGACATATAGGCCTAACCTTAACCTACCTTAAATGCAGAATGAGCAGAGTGGTGAATCCAATAACAAGTAGCAAAATGACACCTCCCAAGACACCACCAACGAGAGCTACTGAAAACATGAAAGAGGCCTACACAAAGATAAAATGTATACAATTTGCGACATTTCAGATTTTTGTTTGATGATATTTGTACCTGATTTAAATTATGGCGCACCAAATGCATATAGAATAGCCTCAAAATAAACACAATATTTTTCTTTGTACAATATTTTTTTTTTTTTTAGATAAAAAAAACTAATATTAAAGCGACTCTGTCTGGACAAAAATCACATCATCAAATATTATGCTATTTATTTTGGCTCCTAAGGTCCAAAATACGTGAACATTTCCATTAACCTGAATTGCGAGAGTCTTAAATTCATTGTTGCTGTGGAAACGTATCAAGTGTACAGTTATCAGTTATTCCTGTATTTTTTATTTTGGACATGCATGTCTGAAATTAAATTTCGTCCTCATTTATCTTTTCACTGTTAAATGCGCAACCCAAAATGTCAAAAAACTTACGCAATGCTGGTCTATCGACATGGTGACATATGGATATTATGGATATATCAAGGAGCCAAAAGATAAATGATGATTTTGGCCTGACTGTATCGCTTCAACTTGTGCAAATTGCACGGGCTGAATTAATGCTAGTTGAACCCCCTGTTTATGCAGCTTCCCCAATAATACTCCAACCTTGGGATCGAATGCCTCGTGCTTTTGCGCTGCTAAACACACATGTAAACTTCATGGCATTGGGTCTCTCCTGGCGCTAGGTCGGTGTTGTTCCGGCGTTACAGACAGTGGGCCTACATTAATCCAGCATTGGTTGTGCTGGCTGTGCTATAACTGGAACAACCATTACATGCACTGGAACGATGTTGTGCCATCATCTGCGATGGTGGCCGAACATTGAACCTACGTTGGTAAGGTATATCCTGTGTACGTGGTACATTATAGAGACACCACACCTGGCCAGCACAATTCACTGTCCTGTGTTGAATCAACGTTGGCCAGCGTTGGCAACGGTGGTCCAGCATTGAACCGGCATTGGATTAGTATCATGCTTACTTGCAGTGGACACAAACATTACCTCAAAATTGTGATAAACTTTGAATAAAAGCCAAATTATGGCACAAAAAATATCTTAGTGTGCATTCAACGAAGGCTGAAGCTGAAAAACTCATTTCTTATTATGGTAGAGATTGTTCCATTGTATACGACCTTCGGGAGAGTGTATGTCAAACAGTATTTGTGAACAATTACTACCTGATAACATTTAATAAAAGATAAAGGGCTTGGTAAACACACTTATCCACATACAAAGTGACATTGTCCAGTATTGGATACATCGACCTATCATACAGCCCCCTTTACATTATTATCTCACGAGTGAGTATTGCAGGTGAATATGTATTGATGGAGAAAAATATTTGTGTATCAATTGCACAAGACGTTCGATATCCACTTGACGTGATATATAATGCGATGAATGATGAATGATAGTTTGCTGAAATATGTTGGAAGAAATAGTAATTACCTGATATATATTTTAGCACAAATGGTACCGGCCTTATTTATTCAACAACAAATTAAAGAGCAGAATATTTTAGTGAAGACAGATTTATGGGGACAATAGTGTCTGTGTATAAATTGCACAAGATGCTCAATTTCCACTTGATTTGGGACAAAAGTTGAAATATATTGGAAGAAATAGTAATTACCACATATATAACTTACCCGAAGTGGAGCTAGTAGCATCCTCACAATGTATTTCATTGACCACTTTGAAGCCAGTTCTACATGAGCACTCGTAGGACCCCACAGTGTCTCTACATTCATAATGACATTTATAAATATCTTGGTCACATTCATTGATGTTGCCACACTTGTGTAGATCAGCCAAAATGAAACCTTTCGGACAGCCACATTCATAAAGATTCGACGTTAGTTGTCTACACGAGTGTGAACAGTCTGATCTAACACATCAATTTTCCCCTAAATAAATATAGTGCATTTTATCAGGCGAGTTAGTTTGAACGAATTGTATTATGCGTAATATCATGGGATCAGTACACGCAGGAAAGCATTGCAAAGTGGAATGATCATGTCTGCATTGCTGGTAGTGTTTTGCACTTACAGTATGTTTTGCGCTCCTGTAGTTGGTGTTTTATACATAAAAATATACCTGGGGGTTAGTTTCGATTTCTTAACATTCCAATTAAATTCCCCTTTTCTAATCCTAATTCTGACCGGGTGAATTTTTGTTTTTACAGTGCATATTTTTCCTATCAATACGATTGGTTTAACAATTTGCATAAAAAAAATATGAATAGTGATTGGTCATTGTTAAAACTAGCGCATGATTGTCATCATGTTTTGGCGTGTGCCGCAATTGAGGCGGCGACCGTCTGACGGCCTGGCTGAGCTAGAGTGGACGTCTGAATGTCCGGTCACTCCAGACCATCAGTCGGATGTGTGTTTGTATAATAATATATAAATGAAAGGCGGGTTGGTGAATTTTGCCCCAGTGTTGGGACCAACGCCGTAGTGGAGGTCAGTTGATGTGTGGTGGAAATCAGTGTGGATGGTTAGACAATTGGGCCAACGAATTACCTGTATGATTCGTTGGCTCGACGCTGTCACATCATCTTAGATGATGGACCGGCATTGTTCCAACGTATGCTCAAATAATAGTGCTTCCTATCACTGAGGAGATGAAAGACGGTATGCAGCCAATGCGAGATACCTTCTTTTGACTTGCCTGAATCAATAGCGCCTCGGACAGGGCTTGGGGTAGTAGCTGGTTACTGTGTCATGACTAGCTACTGTCTTATGCCTCGTCAGAGGCGTGATTCGTGTTGAGGGAAATTCTGCTTTGCGTGCTGCCACGTGACAGCACGCAGAGCATTGATTCGCTCAGACGCGAGTCACATAATTGAATGGGCTTATATTGTGGAGATTACATTTTCACTGTTGAAGTCGAGCTCTTGCTAGAGAGTTGTTTTTCTTGAATACATTGTAAACGCTGCAGCATGTCCCTCTGTGAATAATAACGTTTATGACTTAATCTTTGCCAAACAGGCCGAAAGTCAACCTGAGTATGAGTTGTAGTTTGACAGAATCATATTCTGTTTGCAGTTATGACATAGTTATAATGGGTTTGTATGTGTCCAACACCATTAGACTTTAAACAATCAGGATGAAATGTAAAATGTTGTTTGTACTGATATAAAAGTAATAGACTATAATTAAATGTCAATGTGATGACGTAATGGTGTTATAATTATATCAACATTGTCATCTTCATCCACCACAGGCCGCGAATTGTATAATATCCCGCCTACAGTGATTTGACTGTACCATCATGCAATGAGCCCGGGACTGTATTCTATAGAGTTGTTGATAATCTGGTATATTTACAGCATGTTTTGTCCTTCTGTTGTTGGTGTTTTGTATTTAAAGAATGTTTTGTCATCAAGTAGTCAGTGTTTTGTACTTACAGCATGTTTTCCGTCATCGTGCAGAAAGTAGCCACTATTGCAGGCACAGACAAATGACTCATTCGCACCAGAAATGCATTTATGGTCACAACCGCAATCTAAAGTGGTAAAATTAAAATGGTTTTGCTAAGATTATGTTCTGTATTTAAAATACAATTTCGTAAAAAAAAAATTGAGCAGTGTCACAGTTTTAGAGAGGTCCGGGGTCATGGTTCCGGCAGAATTTTGACATCCAAGGCTTTAAATGGTGCATTCTAGAGCATATCTCCGCCCAAATAAGGTCATTTCTTCTACATACTGTCGCTACACTTGACATGTTAAAATAAGTGAATGGACTGGAGCAATCAACTTTATTGTGAAAAGATAAACACTGTCATACTTCTATGTTTATTATATCTGCTGATCTCCTAACAGACATCAGCTTTTAATGGATTTCCCCATTTAGTACAAATACATTTCCCCATTTAGTACAGTTACATGCTTTACACATGTGATGACGCCATCATTCAGGTGTCTACACATGTGATGACGTCATCAGTCAGGTGTCTACCCATCTGATGACGTCATCAGTCAGGTGTCTACCCATGTGATGACGTCATCATTCAGGTGGCTACATATGTAATGATGTCATCAGTCAGGTGTATACACATGTGATGACGTCATCAGTCAGGTGTCTACCCATCTGATGACGTCATCAGTCAGGAGTCTACATATGTAATGACGTCATCAATCAGGTGTCTACCCAAGTGATGACGTCATCAGTCAGGTGTCTACCCATCTGATGACGTCATCAGTCAGGTGTCTACATATGTCATGACGTCATCAGTCAGGTGTATACACATGTGATGACATCATCAGTCAGGTGTCTACCCATCTGATGACGTCATCAGTCAGGTGTATACACATGTGATGACATCATCAGTCAAGTGTCTACCCATCTAATGACGTCATCAGTCAGGTGTCTACCCATGTGATGACGTCATCGGTCAGGTGGCTACATATGTAATGACGTCATCAGTCAGGTGTATACACATGTAATGACGTCATCATTCAGGTGTCTACACATGTGATGACATCATCAGTCAGGTGTCTACCCATCTAATGACGTCATCAGTCAGGTGTCTACATATGTACAGTGTTGGCGGTAGGATGAAAAATGTCTTAGCCACTGTGGCTAAAATCTCTGAAAAGTTTTAGCCACATTTTCTTTCTTGTAGCCACAATGTAATCATGTACCCAGTATCCAAAATATTGGTGATAATTGATACTGGTTTAGTAGGCCTATTGATTTTGCATCTTACCACGGAAAGATAGTACTTAATAAATTAAACCAGTTTATGATTTAGTTTTTATTTAGCGAATGAATAACCACAAATTTTATGAAGAACTTCCAAGTGGTAGGCAAGGATGTCATGACTGCAGCAGTAGTGAGGAGTCAATTTGTTTACACTGACCATCTGAGCCTGTGTTAAATGTTTCCTGTTCTTGACAAATAATCACTTTGATTGATGTCTTCTCATTACTCCTGGAGTATCTGAGTATGTACTGAGCGGCCGACCAGACTAAACGCTTAGTTTTGTACAAAAATGAGTTTTGTCCAGCGTGGTGTTAGGCTTGAATGATTGCTTATTCATGAATTTTCTACCACATCAGTTAGATGTTGGGTAGGCCTACATCCTTTCATACAAGACACCTTGATTATATTGATCAACATTACAGACACTTTGAATTAGCGTTTTTTATGTACTTACTGATCCATCCTAGACAATATACATCACCTCCCCCGAAGCCTCCAGATGCTATGAACTGTGCTGGGTGAATATCATGCTCTTCCCACCGCCAGCTATATATTTCAGCCTGTAGCCAGTCCTCGTCATTGTAAGTGAGTGTTTCCCAGTCAGTATGTTTATAATCATCACATTTCCAGTGTGATCCTGTGATGAACCCATATGAGAGTTTGAACAGGAAACCGGTATGAAGACCGCCACTGGTGCCATTTACAACCACAGCCAGAAGCCTGGTGTTATCGGGCAGGTCACGCTTTAATGTGGTGTTTGTACCACGAATGGTCGTAAAGTACTCACCATCCACGTTTACATAAGCAGGACCATAAGCTCTACCGTAAAAAACGTAACTGTAATCCCAAAAAAACAGGGTGCAATTAATATTAACTTGACTACAAATAAAACATGTGTTTCGCCTGCCACACTTACAAACCTTTATGACCCTGTCACACTTACAAACCCATTATCATTCACTCTAGCACACTTCCCGGGGGGGGGGGGGGGACAACTCCCTATAAAGCTGGCGTCTCATACGTGAAGATGAGATCTGCAAACCACCCCTAAGCACTGCAAGTAAAACTGAAAAATGATCCCTAAACAATGCAAGCTCACTTGAAAAAAGACCCCTTTTTACTTGCCGCTGAGTGAAAGTTGAAAAAATGACCCCTAATTCTGTATTTCTAAACATTATTTTCTTTAAAAATACCCCTAATTTAAGTTTTTATGTCATTTTGACCCCCTAAACACGTAACGCGCGTTTTTTACGAAAAACAACCCTAATAACGTGTTTTCTCCTTCACGATGGAACGCCAAATTTATGGGGAGCAGCCCCCCTGGGGCACACCTACACAACTACAACTAAAATCCTACCAATGCCCTGTCGGAGTATGTTTGGGAAGCATGCTGCCTTTTGCGTTAACATTACCGGTAACTGAACAAATTTCCTCAACTGTCAACCTAATAAGCAGCAGTCACAATTTTACCTAAACCTAGTATGACAAGCCACATTTTGGGCCGGTTGTTGACCTACATCTTTAGCATATGATTGGTGAAGATAACCGTCTTGACCAATCAGGCGACCCTGACCTAGGTCACATGGTTTGGTAGATGCAGCATTACTGGAAAATACCTTTACACATTTTGAAGGGTTTCAGTGGATGAATAAAATCATATTTGAATATTCAATGATGCTATCGAGAAGACATTGAAAAACTATGTGAAAAAAACAGACGAATAAGAATAATTGTCTTCAAAGCAAAATTTACTAAATCTATGGTTCTCATAAAATTATAAACACTGACGTGAATCACATGTATTCACACAAATCAGAATTATCAAAATATGACTCTCCATTCTGAATTATTTATAGACTGTCGTCTAGACATACAACTATTAGGATCCAGCGAAGCGAGTGGTGACCGAAAAGACCAGGAAGTTCTTTGTGGAAAGTCGTGACTAAATATGAAACCTTTACCAACTCAGTCACTAACGTTATGATATATTATAATATTTAACAATATCTATTTATATTTTCCCAGCTCAGATCATTTTGTAATGCAAACCTGAGAGAAGAAGGATTTTGGTGTGAATGTTATTATTATGTGTTGGATTATTATTTCTATCAGATCTGGTATAAATTGATAACTGCTTGTAGATATAAAATAAGCTTGTGTGAATTATTGCATCACTACCAGGTAAATGTTGTAAGATAGTGTGAAGGTCACGGCGTTGGCCGACTTTAAATAAAACAAAAAAAATGTCAGTGGCCAGTGAGGCGATGAGCGTCAAAAGGGAGTAGGCTATCCCAATCAACTGTGACATTTTAAGATAAGACTGAATTGAATTATCACTGTATTATCCTTCAAAAATAATACATGTGATGATAGAACTATTACGCTACGATTCAGAATTACCAACTTAATTTAAGTGACAGACTTTGTAGAAATCAGAAGAACACTAAAAACTACAGAGACGTAGGCCTGTAGGCCTACAGGTAAAAAAATGCATGTATTTATCTGAATGAAGTTATTTTATCAAATGAAGTTAATGATCATTAATATAGAAGACAGTTATGACGTCATAATTTGTGAACATTTATTAATTAATTTGTCATTGTTAAAAGTTAATTATTGATAATACTGTTTACAATAAGAGTGGTTGCTATGTGGTAGCTATGACGTCAAGTGGTATATTTGTGACGTCATGTTCGAGCACCAGCAGAACCAGCATAAAAGGTGATGGAGCCGACAGTCTCGTCATTCTGCTCAGGAATCAGCCATGGTGCATTCTAAATTTCTTGGAACTTAAACCAGTGATGGCAAAAACACTATGATAGTAATAGACCTAAATGGCCTAAAAACTAATACTAAAATAGGAAGCTAATGACATTCTATAAAAGCTAGAAACACTAGCCTTTGAGTGGAGTTTTTAACTTTAGTAGGAACGCTGCCGTTCCAATAATGGAACGATCCGTTCCAACTTGGAACGATCCGTTCCAATAATAGAATTTGGAACGATCCGTTCCAATAATGGAATTTGGAACGATCCGTTCCAATAATAGATCCCGTTCTTAACTTTTAGAAGAATCCCAGTCTAGCCTACACGCCACACCTGTAGACCTACTATATGTTACAAGTTTGACAAGTTGAAATTATTACCCTACAATTTTATTATATTGGTTATAATAATAATTTGGAGATGATGTTAACATATTAACATGGCTAGTCTATTGTTTGTTTGTTTGTTTGGGATAGCTAGCCCTCAAGTGGGGCTGCCCGGGCCTTCCGACTTTGTCGATCGCTTTCTAACTCCCGGCAAGGATCAATGTATCTCTTAGAACCCATGAGTGCCGAGCCGACTTCCTCACTTTACGAATCTGTCGACCAGCCACTCCCCTCATACTCTGCTTCTCCTCAGTGCATCTCCAGACTCAACTTCGAAGAGTCTCTGATCGCTGTGGTGATGCTGATGATACTATACTCGCCGTCAAATTAAAAATGATCAACCAGGATCGCATGATTTTCTGCGATTTCTCCGTCAATTTTGAAGCGATTTTCTTGAAATTTTGCAGAGGCCATTTTCTATTACTAAATCCTAACAGGGGTAAAAATTTCGCAAAAATAATATTTAATATTTCAAAAGTTAGACCATTTGCCATGTAATAATTTTTTAGAATTTGTTTAATTGGGTTATAGAGGGACATCATAATTTCAATTCATTACATACTAAATGGTCTAGCTTTTGAAATACGCTATATAATTTTACGAAATTATCAGGGCTGTTAGGATTTGAATAGAAAATGGCCTTTGCAAAATTTGAAGAAAATTTATTCAGAATTGACGGAGAAATCGCCGAAAATCATGCGATCCTGGTTATAATTTGACGGCGTGTATAGTTTTGATGTTTGAACATTATTACAAGTTAATTAACAAGGCAACATGACTGTATATAAAGCGTTCTTAGTAGGAACGCTGCCGTTCCAATAATGGAACGATCCGTTCCAGCAAAGAAAATTGGAACGACCCGTTCCAATAATGGAAATTGGAAAGATCCGTTCCAATAATGGATCCCGTTCTTCACTTTTAGAGGAATCCGAGCCTAGCCTACAGGCCATACACCTGTACTAGGCCTATATGTTACAAGTTTAACAGTTGAAGTTATTACTATCAGTATACGGTCTACTAGCATGTTCTGAACATTATTATTAGAAATTACTCAACAATTATAAAGTATTACTGCAGACTCTAATGGAACAAGCCCGTTCCAATAATTGAAAGATATTCCGTTCCAATAATGGAACGATTCTAGGACCTAGTGAAATGATCTAGTCCAAACTACAACTTTAACCAGAACAATTATATTTGGAACACGTTCCCATATCTTGAGGAATTAAATGTGTTAACACTTGAAAAACTGAGAATAAAACATTTTGGACTTGAATTGAACACTCACAGCGTTCCACATTTTTATAGGAACCGTTCCAAGTTTAGGGACTAATATCTTAGTTTTCACAAAAGAACGATTTGCTAATAAAATCGGATTAGGCTAACCATTCATTGAAAAATAGACATTAGTCCACCTATAGAATAGCCTATTTGCCACCTCAGTTACTCAGAATGACACGATTATTGCATTAAGACTTATTTAAAAACGTATCCAGTTCTAAGCTTTGATCAAATTCCTGAAATACACAAACTGTTGAAATACCATTTTCATTAACATGTATTATAAGAGCCATTGACTTTGATTACAATTATTCTGGTAGTAAAAGAAAAAACAAACAAACACGTGACTGTTGGAATTTATTTTTTGACTTGTAGCCTGTAGAAAGTCTAGTTTTATTAGAGTAGAGTTAGTTTGTATGATACCTACCCCGGCAGTCACGTCACAATAGCATTGATTTACAATTCAATACACTATGTATCTGTTACCAAACAAAAAAAACGCTAAATTCTAAAGACATAATCTCAAACGGATCGCAAAGTGATTAACCCTTACAGCGCGGGGATCGACTTTAGTCGTCAGAATCTGACGTCTGTAGACGTCAGATACTGACGACTAAAGTCGAACCCCGCCCTGAAACAGTAGAAATGTTTTTAATGGCCGTAGACCCATAACACAGGTATTCAAATGAATCAGAAAGAGCTAACTAAGACAGTTATGATGATTTCAAATCGAAAAAAACAGTTTGGCCTCCAAGGTTTTCGTAAAAAAAGTCAGCGCTTGAAGGGTTAAAGGAAGTACGTCGTCACGACTGCGCCGGTCACAATATTGCTATTTTACGGGCTCCGTAATTTACTAAGTAAACACTGGGAGGGAAATCTGAAGTCACGTGACTATGACGACACCAAGCTTTGAATCCAGGAAAAAAAATGGCCGACATTGGAGGCAAAATGAACAGATTTCGAATTAAGCCATGTTTATCTGCGAGTGAGCGTAAAAGAAGAAGAAAAGTATATGTAAATAGGCGAGTACGTCGTCAGGTTTAGATCGGTACCGCTATAGACCGCTGGAATGACACGAAAAATACACTTGGACCTTGGTCAACTGACAGAGCGTCGCAGTGCATTTGAATGATGTTGTGATTTGGTTCGACGACGTCGACGACGATAATCTGTCACATCATTCTTGACAGTATGCTACGATAGAAGGTAAGTTAACGACAATGAATACAACTTTTGACTATTTTGTTTCGAAAGAATCTAGATTCTACTTCTAGGTCTAACGGTAACAATAAACATGTCTTTATTTTCAACAAAATAGGCCTGAAAACGGGCTAAACTCAGACTGTGGCCGGGCGATAATAAAAGTTTCTGTCAGTGTCATTCATGCAGGGGACATCGGCGCTAGACCCTTTTGTGGGAAATGGGCCTATTGGTTAACATTAGCCTAAGATCAGATCAGATCAATAGAAACTCTTTTCCCTGGAACTAGGCCTAGCCTTTTTTTTAATTTGCTCGAGGTCTCTAATTTTTTTTCATTTCTCCCCAACATCATTGAAAATTTTGTGAAATTTTGTTGCGTAATTATTGAAGTTGAACCCTCTCACATGTAGTAAAACGGCAAAATGACAGTTCTTATTTCACCATCACCATGGAACAAGTATTACATAAGGCCTACATGATGCAAAATATTCTAACTTAGAAAATATACAACAAAATTCCAGGCTTTCAGATTTGAAAATTGCTGGCAAGTGAAAGAAAGCTCACCTCAAAGTGGTGAGGCGTGATCACTCTTACCATATAATGATATAGAGGGACATGTCCACGCTAAAATCATAAAAAAATCGGTGATTTTATTTTGGCTTCTTATTATCTGATTATGACCATATGATGTAAACATGGTAAACATGTCCATAGACTAGAGCTGAAATTTTTTCAAAATTTTTGTGCTGTGCATTTAACAGTTAGGCTAGATATAGAGACAATTTCCTGATTTCTAATTTTTGAGAACCATGTACGTCAAAAATAGGAAATACAGGAATTCGTCTCTATATCTAGCCTAACTAGAGGAGGGTCTACAGTACAGGGCCAGGCTATGCGCATACAGCCTGTTTCACCAGATCCTGAGAGTAGTCTTTTTTTCAATTTGCTTGATCCCTGACCACTTTACTTTTGAAAAAAAATTCTGATTATTTTTTCATCTTCCTCCAACATCCCTGAAAATGTGGTGGAATTTTGTTGTGTAGGCCTATTATCGAAGTCAGAGTCGAACATCTGACCATTGGCATTTGCTAATTTGGTCGCCGCATGTAATAAAATTTCACAATGACAGCTAACACCATTAGGCCTACTGTGAAACTAGAATTATTTTAGGCCTACATGCCAAATTGTCTAAAACAGTGGCGGATCCAAGTGGAGGGAGTTCTTATTTGAGGGTTATTTCTTATAAACTAGTGACAAACAGTGCCTGATATTCATTAGATTTAGTTGCTGCTTGGAGAAAGCCATTGAAATTCAAAAATTCCCCCCATGACATGTTCCTTGGTCAAGTTTTAATCAAGACCCCACCCACATCAATGAAAAGCAAGATCAACCCCTGTAATTTAAAAATACACAACAAAAGTACACACAATTTTTAGCGATGCTGGGGGGAAGAATAAAATATGTTCCAAGAAAATTTCACCCCAAAGTTTTGAATAGCAACTGAGAAAATTGACTGTAGGCCTACATAGACTAGATACAACCTAGCAGTAGGCCCATGGCTATAAATCCCACTGTTATTTCAAATGTTCAGGCTTCCCTCTGACATAAATGTTTCAGTTGGCACTTGGGGTCCAAAAGGAGGAAAAAAATGTTTAATTTTTTTGTGCTGAAAACATTGGCCTATTTTAACTGAAATGACAGCATAATATTGGATGTAGGTCTACATGTCTTTTTCTTTGCCAACCCCCTTTGTGCTAAGTGAGGGGGAGGGGAGCTCCTGATTCTTCCCTCCCCCCCCCCCCACCCTTTGTTGGAAACCCAGAAGTTAAACCATTTTGCAAGATATTTACATAAATATACTACACCGAGTTTCCTCCAGGAATGTTTGGGTGGGGGTTCCAAAAGGAGTGTGGGGGTCTGGGTGTTCATCCCTGAAAAAATAGGGTTTTAAATCATCATGCTTAAATTGTATATGTGCACAAATGTGGCCTAAAATCCCATTTTTGTTTTTTTAGTATCGTAAACGGGGGCTATTTCGCCACCCCCTACGAAAATTGATAAAACCCTCTGGTTTTCAATAAATAAGTTAATAAAAATAACTATTATCCTAGGTTAGACTATCTTGTAGGGAACATTTTTATGTCTATTCACAAAATTTTGTTTTTTAGAAACTGGACATATTTGAACTCTGGAATGTTATTTATCCATTATATTAACGTATATATTTTTATTTTGTGATAATTGAAGGGTCCTTATCCATGTTATCACATAAAAAGAATTTATTGGTGAAATTCAAATATTGAGCCTTTTCGAGCACTTCAAAGTAACCGGGGCTATTTTGCCACCCCATACCGGGGCTATTTTGCCACCCTTTAAAAATGGACGCCAGAGCCTGGTTTATATGATATGAAAACAGACTTGGCCACTAGACTCCCTGACCCCTAAAAACTATATAAATATTTATATACTAGGTTTGAGGCACTCATTTTAAAAATTAAAGGAAATTCATGAAAAATAATGACTTTTCACCTAATATTTCATGTTTATGTCTGTATGGTACATTTACCTAATTTATGTTATATATTGAATGGATTGATAAAAATGCCTACTGACTGTTCAGTTGATTTGATTTTCATTCGATTAGCTGCTCAATTATATTATTTTGAATTAAAAAATATTCACATGGCAAAATATTTTTATTTGGCTTGTGACAAATGGTTTTAATTCTCAAAATTAGCTATAGTGGCAAAATAGCCCCGGTTGCCGGGGCTATTTTGCCATCATACATCATACATTTTTTTTTTAAAGTCCTAAATACAAACTATGCTAAGTATGTAAATACCTTACACAATCACCCTTATTTATGACACTTTATATTCCTACTTCAAAAAGTAGCTTCGATTAATACAATGATATCAAATATGTAAATAGGGTGGCAAAATAGCCCCGGTTTACGGTATTATAAGCCTGACAACCCTAAAAATTTACCACAATCAGATAAAAATCCAGTCTGTCCAGTCTGTCTGCCTACATGTGTATTCATGAGCAAAGGTTCATTGTAACTGTGAGCTACATCCAATATCACTGCAGTATCTGAAAGTGAACTACATACAGGTCAATATAAAAAATTTGAATGACATATAAATAATATAATGTAATTCTGATTGATATTTAAAGTGAATCCTTGTGAGTCCACAGCCATAAAGTTTTCAGTCAGTTTAACCTTTGAAGCGCTGGAATCAGCTTCAGACGTCAGATTCTAAAGTCTAGATTTGATCCCAGCACTGTGATCTTGAGTAAAAAAATTATTTGATCTGCACTGTAAAGGTAAAAATATTTATAATGGCTGTAGACTCTTAACATATATCAAATGAAGCTGGAAGAGCTAACTAAAACATTTATGATGATTTTAAATTGAAAAAACCCTTTGGTCCCCGTGGCTTAAACAACAGTATTTAGGCGCGTTAAGGGTTGACTAACTCAAATGTACTGAAAATAATATACTGTACAGTGTACATGTATGTATATACATGTACTGATAAATAGGTAGTTGAATATTGATCATATTGATGCTTGCTTATTCGCATTATACTCATATTTCATGTATTTGGAGATGTTCAATTTTCATGAATATAAATCTATGAAAATATTCTTAATTATTTTAAGATGACAATGTAATTAAATAATTTAGCAGGGCAAGTGTTAAATAACTGACATTGTTTGTTTATTGTTTGTGGAATTGTATATTCCAGTTATGAAATAATAATCAGCTTCTTTCATGTCTTTCTTTGTCATTTATTTTTTTTATCAAGCTCTATATTTTTCTTATTTTTTGTATTACAAATTATGACATTTTCCTTTTTCCAGTGTACTAAAGACATCTTCAGGAACAATGTAGGAAATATAGCCTGAAAATGTATTTCATAGTTCCTGAAACCACCTATTAGGCTTCTGAAACAGGGAGAGAAATTGAACTTATAAATTGGATGTAGACTATCCGGTGAGTAGGCCTAAATGTAGTGCAGTTATTTCTTGTTATTTGTACTGGCAGCTGACAATTTCTCAGACAAAACATAGCTGAAGTCTGATTATTATATTTTTAACTAAATAAATTTTAACAAAAATCTTTAAAATGAACTGATGAATGCTATATTGCTAATTTGTTTTCCACAATATCAATGCAGGGTTCCCACTCACCTTGAAAACATGGAAAAAAAATTCCATGCATGGAAAAATCATAGAATTTTAAAAAAGGACATTTTCATGGAATTTTGCTTCAGTTATCCTCATTTCTTTTAATATCAGAATAAATTTTGCAGAATTTATTCTTTGCACAAGTGTTCCTTTCTAATAGCCTGATATTTGACTACTGGTGGTTGCATATATATGTGCCCAAATCTATTGACGTACAAAAACAATTTAGGCAAATGAAAACAATTTAGGTAAATTACACATGCAGCCAAAACAGAATTTTGTTTTCAGTTTTGAGTGGGAACCCTGTCAATGTAATGATTTTGATTGTGCACATGGATACATTGCTAAAATAATGTAATTATTTTTGATAATTATGGTAATTAAATAATACTTTCAACTGATCACTGCATTGCTGCATCTTCTTCTAGGATTGCCATGCCACCACTGAAGTACAATTATGTCTTATAATTTAGTCAGCTCTACTTTCATACTTTTGTTAATTATAAATATCTGTCCTGGTGATGCCAAAAAATATCAAATGTAAAATACCCAGTCATCTCCTATGTATTTATGTCATCATGGTTTTCAAATTTTATTAATTTTCCCTTTAGTGCCTCCTGTACACATGTGTACATTTGTTCCTCTTATTTAAGACATTAGTGGGGTTTTTTTCTGAAAATTAATAACCAGTGCTGCACAAACCACACTATAAATGTTTTTAAAGAATATAACCTACTTTACTGATCCTTAGGGGTGAGTACTATTATACCATCACCAAGGACATGTAGTAGGCCTACGTGATCCATCCATGCGTTAAGTTTTGTGCAAATAACAGATTGAACATTCTTCTCACTTACTCAAAATCAAATGAATTTTAAATTGTATTGTTCAAAATAGCAGGCCTATTTTAGCTGAAATGGAAACATAAAATTATATATCACAGTCAATAATGGCCACAAGTCCCTGATTTTGTTCAGTTGACATTTTTTCTCAGGGCATATATCACTTCTGAAGCCGCACATTTTGTTTTATAGTAATGGTCTACCTACATGTATCTAGCAAGGTTTTCCAGATTTTATGCATACTACCATGACTACAGTTAGTAATGACCGCAAGTTGGTCATTTTTCATTTGATTGAGTTTAAATTTCTCAGAACATTCTCATATATGCATTTCTGAAACCACACAGTTTGTTTTAAAACAAAAATTAGTAGTAAATACAGTAATGTATGTATATAAATACATGTATGTATGCATGTAGATGCGGTAAATGGTCTAGCTATTTGGCACAGTCATCCAGATACATGTATCAACAACATTGAAAAAATTAGGCTATTTTGGTGGATAGATGTAGATAAAAAAAGTAGGTCAAAAGGCCTAGGGTGATATGAAGAAAATCAGCAGCAGGATGGAGATGAGAGAGAGGGAATGAAGGACAAAGAGAGAGAAGGAGAAAACAAAGTAGAAGAAGAATAAGTACAAAAAAAATATATCAAAAATAAGGATAGGATAATTATAGGAAGAGGATGAAAGGAGAATTGAAGGAGGATGAAGAGGAGGCAGAGGAGAAGGCGGGACATTGAAAACAAAGAAAAAAAAGAAGGGGAATGAATGAGGAGGAGGAAGAAGTGGAGACTGAAGAACAGAAAAAATTGAAAGAAGAGAATGAAAGAGAAAGAAAAGAGGAAGACTAGATGGAGATGAGAAAAAAGAAGAGGAGTATACTGTGATGCTAATGAAAGAAAAAAAATAGAAGCAGGATGAATAAGGGAGGAGAAAGGGTAGGTAGAGGAAAAGGAGAATGAAGGAATGGGATAGAGAGATAAATGGAAAGAAAAGGGAGAGAAGAAGAAGATGGAAAACGAGAAGAAGAGAGAAGAAATTAAAATATAGAAGGATCCATGATGAAGAGAAGCTGGAGCAGGAAGCAATGGGGAGGAAAAGCAGAATGGAGGAGGAGGAGTAGAAGTAAGATGAAAGAGAAGGAATGAAGAAGAGGAAAAATGGAAGAGGATACATAGGAGGAATTGGAAGAGAAAGAACAGGAAGATGAAAGAATTAGAAAGAAAACTAAAAAGGACTGGGACTTGACCCGGAGTACCGAAATATCACTGCTCTTGTTGCCGAGCAGATTCATTATAAACATGCACCTTTTTCAATTGATATGTTTTAATTTCGCTAATGTATTGTTAGTGAGTCCTTCATTTTCAGTGTATTCTTTTTAAATTTGTGTTTTGTGATTATTAAAGCGGCTTATCATAAGCCTTTTGCAGGTCTCCTTTGTATTTTTATAATTATTTGCATGTATGTATGTTTCAAGCATAAATAAACAAACTGAATTGAATTGAATTGAATTGAATATTACTATTATTAGTAAGCTCTGGAAATAATAAATTGGCTAATTAGCAAGATAGCAAAGATGGCTGCAGTGGAAGGTGGAGACTCTCATATTTGCCACGCAAATATAACATCCAGTGTCAAGGATTAAATAACAATATGATTATTCATCCTTTCTTCACAATTTTTTATAAACATTCTCTTATTTGTCACCTTCTACAGTCACCAACATTCCTCAAATCTTCATATCTTTTTTCGAAACACTGGTTCAATACATTTGAAAATCGGCTAATTTTCATTTCAAAAATGGTTTAAAATTACATTTCGTTATATATATTAATGTAAACCCTGCCAGGGGAGGGGGGGGGCGCTTTTTGTTTTTGTACGTGTGGCCGCACCTGTAATTTCTTACCCAGATAGATCTACAAAACCGCTTCTCGGATTCATACGGTGTTCCAGATACTGATAACTAAAATTATGTCCTAAGCTGCATCAATTTTTCAGGAAGTTTTAAAAAAATCTCCGGGTCATGTCGGCCATCTTTGCTCCTTTGTCGTCAAATTAGGACCTTGTCACCCTGATAACTTCAAAGCTGCTTATCCGATATACTCAATATTCAACATACTGCATAGTAGTAATAATTTCTAGAGTAAGTCAATTTTTCACAAAGTTTGGGGAAATATTTGGGTCATGGCGGCCATCTTTATTCTTTTTGACTCAAAATTTAGCACCTTGTCATGCCCTAAAGCTGCTAGCATCTGCCTCAAAATATATTACTTGATAATTACATGTACAAATTGATTATCTGGTAAGATTATAAATAATTTACAATTTTTATTTGAAAAATTTGAGGGGGAGCCTTCTTGGGTGTTTACATGATAAATATGTACATCTAGTTTCTCTCTATATATATATAAATATAAAGAATTCACTGAGCAGTTAGTATGCCGAAGATCTGATTTTCACCAAAGTTTTCTTGAGCATTATATGATTTATTAAGTCTCCATCCACTATGTGGTGGAGACTTATTGTTTTAGTGCTGTCTATTGTTGTTATTATTATTATTATTATTATTATTATTCAACAATTTGACGACGTAAACACTCTCCAGTCGCCAATATTTATTCGATCTTCGCAACTTTTTTTCTGACAACTCTCTGATGGATTATCCTGTTAAATTTCGAAAATTAGCTAATTTGCATAACCAAGATGGCCGCCATAGGCTAATTTGCATATCCGATATCGATGATCGACGTAAACGCTTTCCAGTCGCTAATATTCATACGATCTTTGCGATTTTTTTCCTGAACACCCTCTGATTGATTATCCCGCCCGAGTTCGAAAATCAACTAATTTGCATATTCAACATGGCCGCCATGGGCTAATTTGCATATTCAAGATCAATGTAAACGCTCTCAAGTCGCCAATATTCATCCGATCTTCACAGTTTTTTTTCTGAACACCCTATGATCGATTATCCTGTTTTGGGTTTGAAAATCAGCTAATTTGCATATTCAACATGGCCGCCGTGGGCTAATTTGCATATCCAAGATCGACGTAAATGCTCTCCAGTCGCCAACATTCATCCGATCTTCGCGATTTTTTCCAGAACACCCTCTGATAGATTATTCTGTCTGAGTTCGAAAATCAGCTGATTTGCATATCCAACATGGCCGCCATGGGCTAATTTGTATATTCAAGATCGATGTAAATGCTCTCAAGTCGCCAATGTTCATCAGATCTTCGCAATTTTTTTTCTGAACACCCTCTGATGGATTTCCCTGGTTGAGTTTGAAAATCAGCTAATTTGCATTTACAAGATGGCCGCCATGGCACTTATGGTATATAGCCCCATCGTTACTGCATTGGCAATAAACTTTTAATTGTGGTAGGTGGAGACTTTCATATTTGCCATGCAAATGTAAGATCTAGTTACTACTGATTTGAAAATAGGCTAATTCGCATATCCAATATGGCCACCATGGCACTTCTAATATTGGCTATAAACTTTAAAATTGTAGAAGGTGGACATATTTGTCATGTATCTAATCATTATTATTCTTAAACAGTTCAACGACATAAACACTGTACAGTCCCCATTATTCATCTGATCTTCATATTTTTTCTTTACTCTCTGATGGATTACCCTGGTTGGGTTTGAGTGGCTAATTTTTTATAACATGACATCTTACTAGCATAGACGCTGTAGACATGATAGACGTCAATATTTATAAAATTTTCAAAAAATGTTGTTGTCAATTTTTTGGGGGATTATCCTGATGAGTGTGAAAAAATTGCTAATTTGCATATATATAACTTTATCACCATGATCACCTGGGCTCTTCCTTACAAATTGATGTAAATGCTACCAGATCTTGAATTTAAAAATAATTTAAAGCGCAAAGGGTTTACACACACGCTTGCAAATACTGGATTTGGTCGCACCATAGCCTCAAACTAGCAATTTATTATAAATTTTGTGACTATATTTTTCAAACTGATAGAAAGGGTTTAAAAATAAAAATAATGTTGGGTAACGCTGGAAATATATCTACGAACAGTTTGAAAATTTTAGGATGGACAAACTAATAATAAAAAATATTTATGGTCGGTTCATTAAAAATAATTTGATCTTTATGCTTACAGAATGCAACAGAGCAATAAGTGAGAAGTCTCTCCTGCTACCTCAGAAGGTTGCTAGAAATTGTGATTACACCTGAGATATACACCATTATGATATTCCAAGGAAAATGATGGATGAACTACCAATGTATAAGCCTGCTGAGCTGTCAGAAGATGATCGACGCAGACCAAATATCCCACACATTGTTATTCCAACAAGGAAAGAGATCAGAAAACCCATTTCATGATTTTGAGTAACGTTGGAAATATATCTACGAACAGTTTGAAAATATATCAATTGACCCGGAGTACCGAAATATCACTGCTTTTGTTAAGAAAGAAATATTCCATTTGTAATATTTTTTTGTTTTGTTTACTGTAGATCTGGTAATATTAGCGAGGTTTTATTTTTTAAGTTCATATATAAAAATATACGGGTCATATCTGAAAAATATCTGGGTCAGGGCTAGGAATTACAATTTTAGAGGAATGCCAACAGAGCACTCACTTGCTTATGTTTTTAATTGTCTGTCTGAAAACTTTTGTGGCCACCCGGAGCTGTATTTACAAATAATTATAACAAACATTAATTCTACAAAATGGCATAGGAAACGGACGTTGAAGTGATGATAATAATCAATCAGCAACTGGTGTGTGCCCTAATTTTTAGCCCTATACTTTAGCCCTCTCTCGGTGGCAGATAGCCTGTGTTGATTCAATTTTGCTCCAGATACCGATGTCGCATCACTAACAACTTGGCATCAAAAACAACGACTTTAGTGTCATGTTTTATGTTAACTCGCCGCCTTCTAATGTGGCCACAACATCCATACCCTGACACTCACCCTGATATCTCCAGAACTTTTTTTTTCATTCACTCTGTATTTAACTTACTAAATACTAGTATAAATTCCTAGGCTGCATAAATTTTTTCAGAAAGTTCGGAAAAATATCTGAAAAATATCTGGGTCATGGCTGCCTTCTCTAACTTTTTTTCATCAAATTCAGACCTTGTCACCCGGATTTCTATAAAATTGCGCTTCTTTAGTATCCCCAGCCCGTAGGGGAAGGAGGATTTTAGTCGCGCCAGGATTCCGTCAGGCGTTACGTTTTCTTGTGGCCGCAAAAACTACTGTTCGATTTTTTTTTAAATTTTAACATGACATTCCAAGCAGCATGGGGATGTGCAAGTGATTTTTACCCCTCGGCACGGCTACTACACCAACATGGTGCAACAGATTAAATTCATAATTGAATTATTCATACAAACATTCAAACCCTCCTGGCACCTGGCGATTATTATTTCTTTTTCGACTTATTTTTTTTCTGAATCCTCTTGAAACCTGGTACCGGTATATAGGTTTTCAGGGTCTGCGAGTCTATTGGCATTGTCCTTTTTCATGTGCGATCCAAACTCTTGATATAGCGGCCATCTTGATTTTATCATTGATCTTCTATTATTGGCATAACATATATTGGAAGCGGTTGTGTCAGATTTGTGGACATTTCGAGTCAGTGCATCAGCAAAGTGTGTTTGAGTGTTTGCACAGTATTTTTTAAAGATGCTACTAAAATTTAAAATGGTCCAAAGGTCCAAAATTTTAAAGTGGAAATTATTCAAATTTTGCAATCACGTTCCCCACGGTATAGAGATGTGCAGGTGTTTTTTCAAGGTTTTACTGAAATTCAAAGTTCATGGATGAACTTCATAATTTTTTGTAGTCGCAAAAACGAAAAATTAAAGTTATAAATAATTCACATTTTACAATCACCATCTGGAAATGTGCAGGTGATTTTACTGAAATTTAAAATGGCCACCACAAGTGAACTTTTTAATATTTGTGACCGCAAAAACTGTTAGCCTAATTTATGGCGAGGGATGTTATAGGACTTCAGGCCTCTTGTTCACCCAGTGTTCAATATATATATATATATATATATACTGGAGAACCCTAGGGAAAATATCCTGAGCATTGTAGCCATCTTTAATTGTTTTTAATTAAATTAAGACCCTGTCACCCCGATAACTAAAATTCTTACGCAATAAACTCAATAATCAACTTGTATGATACTAGGATCAATTCCTAGACTGCATCAATTTTTCATTAAGTTCATAAAAATATTCGGGTCATGGTGGCCATCTTTAATCTTATTTCATCAAACTTGGACCTTGTTACCGTGATAACTTCAATGCCAATTATGATATATAAATACCCAATATATGACATACCAGTTTTCAGATTTTTATAATACTGTAGGACCTAAAAATATTTTTTTTTTCAACCTAAAACGGGTTTTTTCGACTTCAAAAAAAAAGTAAATCCGTATTTTTTCCCATGACCCACTGGAATCTTTGCATACTGGATGGTAGTATTATTTCCTAGATTGCATAATGTTTTGGAAAAGATCAGATACATTTCATGGGGGTCATCATGGGGGTCATCATTAATCTTCTTTCGTCAAATTATGACATTCTCACCCTGATTACTTCAAAGCTGCTTGTCTGAGATATAGCCGTATAGAAGTCTGCCATATAGGCTTTTGCTTGATACATGTAATATAACTTGGTATTCACATATATAAATTAATTATATGCTGACATAAAAAAACTTATTGAAAACTTATATTTTAAAAGTGGCCTCTTTGATGTACTAGTTACGTTAACAGTTATTTCTTGTTATTTATAAAACAGGTGGATGTGTATCACTATTCACTATTGTTTTTTTTTAGCTAAGAAGCTAGAAAAAAATATTCTATTTGTAATATTTTTTTGTTTTGTTTACTGTAGATCCGGCAATATTAGAGAGGTTTTATTTTTCGCGAGGAGGACAATTTAAGAATCTTGCGAAAATTAATGTTATACTAGCGCTACTATCATCTAAATTGATAATTTGCAAATTCTAGACTTCACGAAAAGTTCCAAAATCACGAATTCGCGAACATCTAAACGCGAAAATTACCAGATCTACAGTACATAAGATTTGTATTTATACATAAGCCTACATTTAATGGGGAGTCAAATATGTTTATGTTGTTTTTCAAATACATCTAAATTATTTTCATCGCTGAGTTTATTGTACCGGGTACTGGAAATGTTGCAAATAACACGCCTCTGAGCTAGGGACACCTGAGGATTTAGACGTGCTAGAAGACTCTCTTTTCATTTCAAATAACGCTGAAAATGATTGCCCCGAAGAAGTGACAAACTGTATATAGTATATAAAATATAGGCCTACAGGGCTATGAAAGAAAATAAAAAGAAGTTGTTTATATGATTTTACTTGTTTTGTTAATATTCATTTTGCAAAGCAGAGGGGTTGATAAATACCTGAGCCAATAAGATTTGGTGCCCCCCTCCCCTACTTACCTTAACTGTGACCGGTGGTGGTTATGCTCTAACTAGTTGTCTGCTAATGGTGGCAGATATTTTTCTTTTCCTTTTGTGAATTGGTAGAGTAACCATAGTTTAAATGTTATCAAATGATATTTAACAATTAGTTAATGTAGAGTAGATTTGATTTAAAATAAATAAATTTAATCATAGGAAAAATTTTTTTTTTTGTAATTATGCATGTTTTCTTATACAGACAGAACTTGATAAATTAATTCAATTATATAAAAAATTTGCTTGCTTGTTTAGACAGCCTAAATGTACACTCAGCCAAGATTATTTGGGCATACTAGGCCCTACTAGTTTTTAAAATTCAACATCCCTCCACTGTCTTGATAGCAAGCTACACGATGTTTAGCTGTGGTGGAGGCCCGGGGTGGAGGGAAATGAGAAGGGGAGTATGGACTAATATAATTTCATAAACAAAGATAATATTTAAAATTCTCATGGAAGGAGGCATTCTTGGACCGATCAGCTGTTTAGTAGTGGAGTAGATTACAAACTAGAAAAAGTTGTTCGGAAACGAAAACAGCCTTCCGTTATCACTCGACCACTATTTTTAAATTGTTTACTGAAAAAAAATTTAATTGGCCGACTGGCGGCCATTTTGGATTTTTTAGTGTGAAATTTGTCATCCTTTGGTGAGAAATTACATTTTATTTTATATTCATGGTCCAGTCGTTTCGCATTTCTTGAGTTAAGTAAATATTACAAAATTCGAAATGGCCGCTGAACGGCCATTTTAAAATTGTTTGATCCCAAAAGTTAATTAGGTCATTGGCTGACATAGCTGAACATATTTGCCAAATTAAAAGATCTGCTGGCAACCTTTTCCTGAAATGGGATAACGAACATTTCTTCGTTAGTGGCCATAGTAATTAAAGGGTTGATGATATGGGGATCAAAGTGTCACCAAAACAATTCCTAGTGGTATGTGATGGCTATGTGAAGTATGAGGAAGCAGAAGTTGATAGATTAGTAGCTATCTTGAGAACAAATAACTGCGGCGGCGGACCGTGTGGAATACAGTAAGCAGCCCTCCTAGAAATAAATTACATGAGGCCAACCAAGAATAAATTACAATTATGCGCCCCCCCCATAAATTACATGAGGCCAACCAAGAATAAATTACAATTATGCCCCCCCCCCCCGATTCACTGGTGTCAGAGCTTGTGCTGGTTAGTTCTCAAACAGGAATCTAGAAAAAATAATAATAAACCCACATTATGAGCTGACTGATTATCATCGCTAGAATCCCCTTCACATCCGGTCTGTATGCTTACATGCCTTATCCCTCGTGTTATATAGGCCTATACATAAAATCGGAACAAGACTTGGGGTTTGTTGTCGTGAAAACAGGGTCCGGGACATTTAGACTGGACATGGCCGATTACACGTGTTCTTACATGAACAGAAAAAGGTTTAGCTAAAAAATGGTTTCAAACCAGCCATTATCGGAATTATATAGATGAAAACGTGCAGTCCTGCTAGGACTATCGCCGGATCAAGGAGATGGCACAGTGGAACATACATGGCATACAGAATAAGTTTGTGATGGCAGGCCTAGCACATACACACCCCTCACATAGGCTTATACAGTGCTCCCTTTATGGTAGGTTGTTCAGGCTGGCAGGAATCGGTTACTATGCCAACTGCACCCTCCTTACGTCAGGAGACTACAGTAGCATGTATGTAAACACCCCAAATTGACAGATGGAGTCTTGTACAAGTTCGTAGACTGTATTTGGTTAGGCATTCATTCATATTGAAATGTAGAAAGAGGCCTAGCTGGCATGTCACAGGCAATGCCTACCGGGCACAGACAATACCTAGCTGTTAGATCTATTTATTTTACATCAATTTGATAGTTTGAAAATAACCGAAATATGCCATTATTGCATTTGGTAATAGTAGTAGGCCTAGTAGGTTTATTATCTTTTAATAAAGCTAATATTATCTGGCTCATCTATTTCCGATTTAGTTATGGTGTGTAAGACTAATAGGCTCAACCCCCGGGCTGAACCTAAGCTCCCACCTACAAAACGGTTAGGCCTACGGTATTACACCTGCAATTATCTGCTGTCCAATGTAAAGATGCTTTAATTCTTTTTTATCTGGTATAGCCTACATGACGCAACAGTTTACCATAATTGAATAAAAACATTCCACATTGACTGCATTACTTTTGTTGAGACCATTCTTGCTATGTCAATGTGATGTGTTCATGCCAACACGGGACATTGCCATTGTGCCCAGATTGGTTTGCTACCTTGAGTAGTCGTCAGGGAAAACTGAAGGAGAGCTGGGGGCGAGATCGGGGTAATTGTAGTGTGGTTGTCTAGCCTGATACTCAGGGATCTGATGTTTGTAGCTCTTGGTATCGTGTTTAGGTTTCAGAGCAATTGACACTTGTCGGAAGGCCCGGGCAGCCCGGCTATAAGGCTAGCTAACTAAACAAACACACATTGGGGCTGTCTAGCTGACTGATTCCCTTCATTCATTTTGTGGCTTCCCTCGATCTAAAAATAGATAGTCAACAACACAAAATAAAACAATAACAACAACCTATTGTTGACAAAACGCTTGCGCATGCCGGAATGAGACGACTTAGAACCTTTAAAGTCAGCCATGCTTGGCGTTTGTGTCAATCCGGTGTCAACATCGTGACAGAGATAAGAGCTAAGCTAAAATATTCAGCAATATGCGACTTAACCCTTTACGCCCTCACGGTGCATTAAAGCATCATTTTACATCCCTGCAAACAGACTTAATTTTCCTACAACAAAGGGTTTTTGAATGAGAATTTCCATGAAACTGGTTTACTAATACATGGTAATTTTCTTAAATTGTTTCACCCACTTCAAATCATCTTCATCCACTACAAGTCGAGAATTGCGACAGCAATTCGCGGCTTGTAGTGGATGAAGGTGACCATGTAAAGTCGGGATTGAAAGGGTTGACCCTGCATGCGGAATTCAGGAATTAAGCTGTCTTGGATAAATTTGACACAATACGTTATCATATCACACCTGTTTTTTTTTATTTTACAATTTTTTTGTACTTTTTAAATTTAAAAGTTTTATTTTTGTAATTTTTAATTTTGTAGTTTTTATTTTCTTATTTTTTTATATTACATTTTTTTGTAAGTTTTTATTTTTTAAATTTATTTTTGTAATTTTTATTTTTGTATCTTTTATTTTACCATTTTCATTTTGAATTTTTGTTATTGTTCTTATTTTGCTAATTTTGCTATGTAAGTTGTTTTTGTAAAAAAAAAAAATTAATTTTAGTTTTTGCTAGTATTTTTATTTTACAATTTTTATTTTGTAAGTTATTTTACAAGCATTGTTTTTTTTGCTTTTTTTTGATCATCCCAACTAAGGCATGATCTGTCTATATATCACGCATGACACCATGTTGGAAAGAGTATCACGTATGACACCATGCTGGAAAGAGTATCACGCATGACACCATGCTGGAAAGAGTATCACGCAGGACACCATGTTGGAAAGAGTATCACGCATGACACCATGCTGGAAAGAGTATCACGCAGGACACCATGCTGGAAAGAGTATCACGCATGCCACCATGTTGGAGAGAGTATCACGCAGGACATCATTTTGGAAAGAGTATCTGCATGACATCATGTTGGAAAGAGTATCTGCATGACACCATGTTGGAAAGAGTATCTGCATGACGCCATGTTGGAAAGAGTATCACACAGGACACCATGTTGGAAAGAGTATCTGCATGACACCATGTTGGAAAGAGTATCACGCATGACGCCATGTTGGAAAGAGTATCACACAGGACACCATGTTGGGAAGAGTATCTGCATGACATCATGTTGGAAAGAGTATCTGCATGACATCATGTTAGAAAGAGTATCTGCATGACACCATGCTGGAAAGAGTAACTGCATGACACGTCTACAGATGGTGTTAGACAGCCATACCAAATATTGGTTCATTCTTGGCCTATCGCATAGGACATCGGCCCAACATTACAGCAACATTTGGTCAATATGACGTAACTCACGCCACGCTTCCTTGAACTGGTAGACACCCCTCTCCTCACCCTCCTCATTGACAGGGGCCCTGATGCAGTGATTAAAGTTGCTGCTTGGAAAGTCGGAGATCGCGGGTTCGAATGTGCACAAAGGTGGCATAAAACCCCATTCATTTCATCTCCTCACCCTCTTCTATCACTGTGTCTCTGCTAGGTGTGCAACTAAAAAGTAATGTATACAGGCCAACATAAATGAATCAGATCACATGTCATGAATGGGAAATAATTAGTTCGCCATTGAACTTGAAAAAGTGAATATAGTAGACCACTGCTATTAATTACCTACAGGATGAAGTTATTATATAAGCCATGTTACACGGTTACAGTTATAGGCCTATATAGGCTTATGGTCATTTACTTTCTAAATTGCAATTGAAGTTCTCTAATCTAGGCATATATGCTACTTCACCTGAAAATATTGACATGATATAAAAAGACAATACCATGGCTAATGTTGTGTCGTATCCAAAGCGATACGATACAGCTTAGCCATGGTATATCTATAAACATAACTGTCTTAACTTGGTAGCTTATTTCTCTGTAGTTTGTGGGAACCTCAGTTAGAAACGTTGGAAGATCAAAACCTCGAAAATACATGATGGTCAAAGGGAATGCATCAGGATATATTGTCAGGATAATCTGCGATGAAATACAGCATTTAAGATATATTTATCTCTTTAAAAGCTGGTCGTCCGTAACTCGTACAACGCTGAAATTTGTTTGTTTAAACCATGGA
>OZ024909.1:74215168-74502576 GCA_964017125.1 Flabesymbios commensalis | reverse complement strand
GTGAAATTCACTGATCTTGACCTACTTGAGTTGGCTAATATAATGAAGTATTGGGGAGGGTTCTTACATAACATTGTTTTCACCGAGTGACGTCAATGCGTTTCACAGAATACTGACTATTATTCGGTCTATGCAAAATAAAATTTGGTATGTTCATGTACTTATTAGGCCTATTATTCGGTATATACCGATTATTAATATTTTCAGTATATACCGATTTTATTCAGTATATAGGGGGCCTACTGATTAATATTCGGTATATATTATCATCCGGAATATACCGAATGAAATTAGGTATATATACGGATTATTATCCGGCATATACCAATTACCATTCAGTATATACCGATCATATACCAGAAAAAAACCTAAAAATCTATGTCCTAAATGCGCTTCCGTACGAACGATATATTTTACATTACTATTTTTATTTTATTGAATTATATTGCATTGCATGTTAATGAATTTACAGTGCATTGCATTGTATCGCACAATACTACGTTGCATTGCATTGCATTGCATTGCATTGCATTGCATTGCATTGCATTGCATTGCATTGCATTGCATTGCATTGCATTATATTGCGTTGCATTGCATTGCATTGTATTGTATTGCATTTCATGGCATTGCATTGCATTGCATTGCAATGAATTGTATTGCATTGCATTGCATTACATTGCATGACATTGCATTGTATTGCTTTGTAGTGGTGCTTTCCTGCATTGAATTGCATTTCATTGCAAAATAGTACATTAAATTACATTGAATTGTATTGCGTCGCGTTATATTGCTTGCCATTGTACTTGGCTGCATTGCTTTGCATTGCATCGCATTGCATAATATTGTACTGGGTTTTATTGCATTGCATTGCATTGCATTGCATTTCATTACATTGCATCACAATACATTACATTGCAATACATTGCTTTACATTGCATTGCATTATATTATATTACAATTTCTAAACATTTCCAATTGCAGGATTCAGGCGGTGTTTTTGGCTGATGACTTGTCTTGTGATCGTCATATATGTCATCGTATTTCACCTGGATATATCACGGGATCATCTTGTACATTATATACTGGAATCACGCCCGGTTACATCTCTAACCATCAAACTGATTGACCATCAAGACAAACGTCTGGGAAATTTATTATATCAAGTTATGTCGTTATGGGGAATAGCCAATATGAACAATTTAAGTTTTTTTGTTGAACACGACTCCCATTCCTTGGATATCTTCCCGCATTTACCCGGTGACCGGGGAAATAATGAATATAATTATTGGCCAAAATATATTACCTTCTTACCTAAAGTGAAGACTGGATATTTTAAAACTCAACTTTTCGAACTAGGATGCCAACATACCACAAATGGAGTACTACGTCTTACAGGATATTTTCAATCTTGGAAATACTTCGCTCATCTTGGTGAAAAAAAGATAAGAGAAAAATTAATATTTCACAAAGACATTGAGAATAAGGTGATGCCATTTTTTCAACGTAATGCTGGTGATAAAATCGGGACTACATTTTACATAGGAGTCCATATAAGAAGGGGTGATTTCACAAGGCCACACAATCAAGAAAACGGTTACCATGTCTCAACATCTGAATATATAAACAGGGGTATACAATATATGATTAAAAACCAATATGAACCAGATAGAAGCTTTGTGATTATAATTTGTACAAATGACATGCCATGGGCTGAAGCTAACATACCAGCGGATTATGGTGGTCATGCTGTTGTGTTTTCGCCGTTCTCGTCACCAGCTGATGATCTTTGTTTATTGTCTCATTGTAATGGTAGTGTGATCACAGGAGGCTCGTATGGCTGGTGGGCAGCTTATCTGGCGGCAGGTCCTGTTGTCTACGATCAACAATATCCAACCAAAGGCTCCAGCCTGGCCAGTGTCTACAACCCAAAAGACTACTATCCGCCATCTTGGATCGGTCTATAACCCAGAAGACTACTATCCGCCATCTTGGATCTGTCTATAACCAAGAAGACTACTATCTGCTATCTTGGATTGGTTTATAACCTAGAAGACTACTTTCCGCCATCTTTGATTGCTCTATAACCCAGAAGTTTACTATCCGCCATCTTGGATTGGTCTATAGCCCAGAAGACTACCATCTGCCATCTTGGATTGGTTTATAACCCAGTAATGGATTGGTTTATAACCCAGAAGATTACTATCCGCCATTTTGGATAGCTCTATAACCCAGAAGACTACTATCCGCCATCTTGGATTGGTCTATAATCCTGAAGACTACTATCTGCCATCTTGGATTGGTTTATAACCCAGAAGATTACTATCCGCCATTTTGGATAGCTCTATAACCCAGAAGACTACTATCCGCCATCTTGGATTGGTCTATAATCCAGAAGAATACTATCTGCCATCTTGGATTGGTTTATAACCCAGAAGACTACTACCCGCTATTTTGGATTGTTCTATAACACAGAAATATACTATCCTCATCTTGGAATAGGAAACTAAAATCCGCCATCTTTGATTGAATGATCTATAATCCAGGAGACTAAAATCCGCCATCCTGAATTGGCCTATAATCCAGAATACTTAAATCCACCATCTTGGATTCGTTTAAAACCCCAGAAGACTACTATGAACCATCTTGGATTGGACTATAGCTCATAAGACTACTATACGCCATCTTTAATTGCGTGGAGATTTATTCATCGAGGTGGTAATATCACATGCTATTATTATTAGTACCTTGAAGAGGTTGAACATCCCTTTTGCAGGATAAACATCTGCCTCTGATGCTAAACACTAGTGACATACAGTATGAATATTCATATTCAAAAAACATGTAATTTGTATTAAAATATCGAATTTGAATTTCGTGAAAAATAAAACAAAATATTTTATTAAAAAATTCTTCCTTCGTGCATTCCTGTCGCAACCATTCAACAGAGGCAAATGGTTTATGGTTCAAGGCTTACCATCCTAAATGGTTCTTCTTAGTTTACCATTTATGTACATGAATGTGACGTAAAGCCACATCCATTCATTTGTTCATTCATTTAATTCACTCATCATTCATTCATCCATTCACTCATCATTCACCATTCATTCACGCATCATTCATTCATTCATTCATTCATTCATTCATTCATTCATTCATTCATTCATTCATTCATTCATTCATTCATACATTCATTCATTCATTTATTAAGCACTATTAAGACATGTCTGGTCTCCAATAGATTTTATCTCCTTCCTTATCATGGTGATAATGACATCCTGTCTCGACCAAGAGAGCGATAAGAGCTGTAGTACATGTTAACTGAAGTACCTCAGACAACACTTGTAGGCCTCTTTACTTCTTTGTTCTTTTAGATTTAGGCAAGTAGGCCTATCCACCTAGTCCAAGCGACGCTTGGCGTTACAAATGGTGCCAGAGATATTCGTAATGAAATATCTCTGAGGTACTTTATGGCTATCAAGATGCACTTAGTCCAATCATCTACTATCTCCATAGTCCAAGCGACGCCTACAGCACAACCTTTACTTTTTATTCATCCCAGCATGTGCCAGGCATTGACCTGATGTTTGCTTAACCCTTTCAGCGCGGGGACCGTCTTTATACGTCAGAATCTGACGTCTTTATACGTCAGAATCTGAAGTCTGTAAACGTCAGATGCTGACGTATAAGGAAGATCTCCGCTTGGAAAAAATTAAAATATTTATAATGGTCATAGGCACATAACATACGTATTCAAATGAACCGGAGGGAGATAACTAAGATGATTTCAAATCGAAATAAACCCTTCAGTCTCCATGGTTTAAAAACAAAATAATCTGGCTCCAAAAATCTGAGACACCCGTTCAACTCCCCCGAATCCCAAACACTCATGTTGCACACCACCTTATGACACAGATTCTACTCCTACCATTCAAATTTTACTCCTACCACAACAGAATACATATTCTACCTCTACCACTCCATTACATAAATTTTGCTCCTATCACTCTGTGACACCAATAGTCTCCATATCACTCAGTGACACCCATTCTGCTCACACCACGTTGTGACACCCATTCAGCTACTGCCACTCCATGACACCCATTTTGTTCCTACCACACCGTGACAGTCATTCTACTCCTACCACTCCGTGACACCTATTCTACTCCTACCACTCCATGCCACCCATTCTACTCCTATCACTCCGTGACACCCATTCTACTCCTGCCACTCAGTGACACCCATTCTACTTCTACCACTCAGTGACATCCATTCTACTCCTACTACTCCGTGACACCCATGCTACTCCTACCACTCCGTGACACTCATTCTACTCCTACCATCCCGTGACACCCATTCTACTCATACTAATCAGTGACACTCATTCTACTCCCACCACTCCAACTCACCCATTCTACTCTTACCACTCCGTGGCACCCATTCTACTCCTACCACCCAGTGACAAGTTCACAATAATTAACAAGACACTTACATCATTCTCAACAGTTCTCAATGTTCTCTAGTGTGTAAATATCCAATAAGGTGAATAATCCAAACGAGTGTTTAATCCACAGGTTAAAATGTTAGGTTCGCCAGTCACCGTAGCCTAGTCTATTACTTAGGCTATCACCTTACAGTCAATAATCTCTCACAGCAAAATGAATAAATAACCAGTAGAATCTCTCACAAAGATAGGCCTATCTAGGCTTATTAAATAATGTATCAATCTTTTGTAGCAAACTCTTAGCATGAACCTTAGCATAAACTAACTCAAATCACAATACCCTCCTATTTATATCTTCTGGTGTTCTCGTAGCTTCTATATTCCAGAGGGTTCTACACTAACCAGAAAGATCTAGAAAACGAACGTCTAAGAACATACTGGAATAGACTACGATAGACTATACTTAACGGTCTTCCATATGTATGCATACACAGTGTATACACAACCAGAGTACTAACAATACATAAGGTCTCACCACCCCAAATGCCAGTCCCATTGAAACGCATGTATAATGCCAACATTCCAAGGGCCGAAATCACCACTTTTGTCCCTAGCTGCCCCCCTATTTTACACACCCTAATAAAGCCTAAGCTGTCCTTTTTCAAAAACTGCTTTGAAAATGGTATGCTAACTTCCTGCGTTTTGAGTTACGCTCCCATGTTGGTAAAAAGGTCCATTTTGCCCCGATCTCCCGAAATATTCTTGCGCCCATTCCCAGAAAAAACACAAATCCTTCTCACCGCATGTGTCCATCCGAACATCTCACATAACAGTTATACCTCATATCACAGATAGCGAAAACAGTGTGTGCTTAAAATGTATCCACATAATTACAACATTCCTGTATTTTTCTTTATTCACCAGAGGCGGAAACAACCATTTAAAGCAGTAATTTGGGTAGGGATTCTCTAGTCAGTAGCCACCCCGCTTGGATTTCGGCTCATTTAGGGTGGTGAGACCATAATGACGTCATACTGTGAGCATACAGCTTGTGTATATAACCACACAACAACACCCATTCTACTCATACCACTCAGTGGCACACATTCTACTCCTACCACTCAGTGACAACTATTCTACTCCTGCCGCTCAGTGACACCCCTTCTACTCCTGCCACTCAGTGACACCTATCATACTCCTACCACTCCAACTCACCCATTCAACTCATACCACTCAGTGACACCCATTCTACTCCCACCACTCCAACTCACCCATTCTACTCTTACCACTCCGTGGCACCCAATCTATTTCAACCACTCTGTGACACCCATTCTACTCCTACCACTAAGTGACACTCATTCTACTCCTGCCACTCAGTGACACCAATTCTACTCCTATCACTCAGTGACACCTTTCCTACTCCTACCACTCAGTGACACACATTCTACCCCTGCCACTCAGTAAAACCCACTCTACTCAAGCCACTCAGTTACACCTATACTACTCCTGCCACTCAGTGACACCCATTCTACTCGTGCAAATCCATGACCCCATTCTACGCCTACTTCTCAGTGACACCCATTCTACTCATACCACTCAGTGACACCTATTCTACTCCTACCACTCTATGACCCCCAGTCTACTCCTACCACTCCGTGACACCCATACTACTCCCACCACACCGTGACACCTATTCTACTCCTACCACTCCGTGACACCCACTCCACTTCTACCACACCGTGACAGCCATTCTACTCATACCACTCAGTGACATCCATTCTACTCCTACCACCCCTTGGCACCCATTCTACCCCTACCACTGAGTGCATCCATTCTACCCCTACCACTCAGTGACACCCATTCTACTCCTGCTACTTAGTGACAACCATTTTACTCCTACCATTCAGTTACACCCACTCTACTCCTACCACTCCATGACACTCATTCTACTCCTACCACTCCGTGACACCCATTCCACTCCTGTCACTCCGTGATACCTATTCTACTCCTGCCACTCAGTGACACCCATTCTACTCCTACTACTCTGTGACACCCATTCTACTCCTACCACTCAGTGAAAACCATCCTACTCTTACCACTCCGTGACACCCATTCTACTCATACAACTCTGTGACACTTATCCTACTCCTACCACTGCAACTCACCCATTCTCCTCTTACCACTCAGTGACACCTATTCTAATCTTACCACTTCGTGGCACCCATTCTACTTCTACCACTCAGTGACAACTATTCTACTCCTACTACTCAGTGGTACCCATTCTACTCCAATCATTTAGTGATTATTCTACTCTTACCACTCCGTGCACATATTCTACTCTTACCACTCCGTGACACTTATTCTACTCTTACCACTCTGTGGCACCCATGCTACCCCTACCACTCAGTGACACCTATTCTACTCCTACCACTCCGTGACACCCATTCTACTCCTTTCATTCTGTGACAGTCATTCTACTCCTGCCACTCAGTGACACCTATTCTATATCTGCCACTCAGTGGCACCCATTCTACTCCTACCACACTGTGAAACCCATTCTACTCTTACCACCCAATGACCCCCTTTCTACTCCTGCCACTCAGTGACACCCTTTCTACTCCTGCCACTCAGTGACATCCAATTTACTCCTACCACTCCGTGACACCCATTTTACCTCTACCACTCAGTGACACCCATTCTACTCCGACGACTCCATGACCCCTAATCTACTCCTACCACCCCGTGGCACCCATTCTACCCCTACCACTCAGTGACACCCATTCTACTCCTGCCAATCAGTGACACTCCTGCCACTCCATGATCCCCATTCTTCTTCTACTTCTCAGTGACACACATTCTACTCCTACCACTCAACGACACCTATTCTACTCCTACCACTCCGTTACCCCCATTCTACTCCCACCACCCCGTGGCACCCATTCAACTCCTGCCACTCAGTGACCCCCATTCCACTCCTGCTACTCAATGACACCCATTCTACCCCTACCACTCCATGATCCTCATTTTACTCCTACTTCTCAGTGACACTCCTTCTACTCCTACCACTCCATGACACCCATTCTGCTCCTACCATTCCGTGACACCCATTCTACTCTTATCAATCCATGACACCCGCTCTACTCTTACCACTCTGTGACACCCATTCTACTTCCACCACTCCGTGAAACTTATTCTACTCCTACCACCCCATGACACCCATAATCTACTCCTACAACTCTGTGACCTCATTCTACTCTTACCACTCCGTGACACTCATTCTAATCCTACCACTCTGTGACATCCACTCTACTCCTGCCACTCCGTGACACCCATTCTACTACTACCAGTCAGTGACACACATCCTACTTCTACCACTCAGTGACGCCCATTCTACTCCTACCAGTCCGTGACACCCATTCTACTGATACCACTCCATGACACCCATTCTACTCCTATTTCTCCGTTACACCCATTCTACTCCTACCTCTCAGTGACACCCATTCTACTCCTACCTCTCAGTGACACCCATTCTACTCCTACCTCTCAGTGACACCCATTCTACTCCTACCACTCAGTGACACCCATTCTACTCCTACCTCTCAGTGACACCCATTCTACTCCTACCACTCAGTGACACCCATTCTACTCCTACCTCTCAGTGACACCCATTCTACTCCTACCTCTCAGTGACATCCATTCTACTTCTACCTCTCAGTGACAACCATTCTACTCCTACCTCTCAGTGACACCCATTCTACTTCTACCTCTCAGTGACACCCATTCTATTCCTACCTCTCAGTGACACCCATTCTACTTCTACCTCTCAGTGACACCCATTCTACTTCTACCTCTCAGTGACACCCATTCTACTCCTGCCACTCAGTGACACCCATTCTACTCATACCTCTCAGTGACACCCATTCTACTCCTACCTCTCAGTGACACACATTCTATTCCTACCTCTCAGTGACACCCATTCTACTTCTACCTCTCAGTGACACCCATTCTACTTCTACCACTCAGTGACACCCATTCTATTCCTACCTCTCAGTGACACCCATTCCACTTCTACCACTCAGTGACACCCATTCTACTCCTGCCACTCAGTGACATCCATTCCACTTCTACCTCTCAGTGCTACCCATTCTACTTCTACCTCTCAGTGACACCCATTCTACTCCTACCTCCCAGTGACACCCATTCTACTCCTACCTCTCAGTGACACCCATTGTATTCACTACCACTCAGTGACACCCATTCTATTCCTACCTCTCAGTGACACCCATTCTACTTCTACCTCTCAGTGACACCCATTCTACTCCTGCCACTCAGTGACACCCATTCTACTCATACCTCTCAGTGACACCCATTCTACTTCTACCTCTCAGTGACATCCATTCTACTTCTACCACTCAGTGACACCCATTCTATTCCTACCTCTCAGTGACACCCATTCTACTTCTACCTCTCAGTGACACCCATTCTACTCCTGCCACTCAGTGACATCCATTCCACTTCTACCTCTCAGTGCTACCCATTCTACTTCTACCTCTCAGTGACACCCATTCTACTTCTACCTCTCAGTGACATCCATTCTACTCCTGCCACTCAGTGACAACAATTCTACTTCTACCTCTCAGTGACACCCATTCTACTCCTACCACTCAGTGACACCCATTCTACTTCTACCTCTTAGTGACACCCATTCTACTCCTACCTCTCAGTGACATCCATTCTACTCCTACCTCTCAGTCACACCCATTCTACTCCTACCTTTCAGTGACACCCATTCTACTCCTACCTCTCAGTGACACCCATTGTATTCACTACCACTCAGTGACACCCATTCTACTCCTACCTCTCAGCGACACCCATTCTACTCCTACCTCTCAGTGACACCCATTCTACTCCTACCTCTCAGTGACACCCATTCTACTTCTACCTCTCTCAGTGACATCCATTCTACTCCTACCACTCAGTGACACCCATTCTACTTCTACCTCTCTCAGTGACACCCATTCTACTCCTACCACTCAGTGACACCCATTCTACTTCTACCTCTCAGTGACATCCATTCTACTCCTACCACTCAGTGACACCCATTCTACTCCTACCTCTCAGTGACACCCATTCTACTCCTACCTCTCAGTGACACCCATTCTACTCCTACCTCTCAATGACACCCATTCTACTCCTACCTCTCAGTGACACCCATTCTACTCCTACCTCTCAGTGACACCCATTCTACTCCTACCTCTCAGTGACACCCATTCTACTCCTACCTCTCAGCGACACCCATTCTACTCCTACCTCTCAGTGACACCCATTCTACTCCTACCTCTCAGTGACATCCATTCTACTCCTACCACTCAGTGACACCCATTCTACTTCCACCTCTCTCAGTGACATCCATTATACTCCTACCACTCAGTGACACCCATTCTACTTCTACCTCTTAGTGACACCCATTCTACTCCTACCTCCCAGTGACACCCATTCTACTCCTACCACTCAGTGACAACCATTCTACTTCTACCTCTCAGTGACACCCATTCTACTCCTACCTCTCAGTGACACCCATTGTATTCACTACCACTCAGTGACATCCATTCTACTCCTACCTCTCAGTGACACCCATTCTACTTCTACCTCTCTCAGTGACATCCATTCTACTCCTACCACTCAGTGACACCCATTCTACTTCTACCTCTTAGTGACACCCATTCTACTCCTACCTCCCAGTGACACCCACTCTACTCCTACCACTCAGTGACACCCATTCTACTTCTACCTCTCAGTGACACCCATTCTACTTCTACCTCTCTCAGTGACATCCATTCTACTCCTACCACTCAGTGACACCCATTCTACTTCTACCTCTTAGTGACACCCATTCTACTCCTACCTCCCAGTGACACCCATTCTACTCCTACCTCTCAGTGACACCCATTCTACTCCTACCTCTCAATGACACCCATTGTATTCACTACCACTCAGTGACATCCATTCTACTCCTACCTCTCAGTGACACCCATTCTACTCCTGCCACTCAGTGACATCCATTCTACTCCTACCTCTCAGTGACACCCATTCTACTCCTACCTCTCAGTGACACCCATTCTACTCCTACCTTTCAGTGACACCCATTGTATTCACTACCACTCAGTGACATCCATTCTACTCCTACCTCTCAGTGACACCCATTCTACTCGTACCACTCTATGACATCCATTCTACCCCTACCATTCCGTGACACCTACTTTACTCCTACCACTCCATATAGCACACATTTTACTGTTCCACACCAATTCTGCTTCTAGCACTCGTTGACCCCAATTTTGTGACCACCACTCACTACTACCAATCTGTACCACACTCCATAGATTCTGCTTTCACCACCTTGATCAAGACACCTATTTTGCTCTTTTTCCGTGACACCTATTCTGCTCTATTAGTGACAACTATAATTGTTCTTCTCCCACCACACAATGTAAATCATGATTTTGTCACTCATCCTTACATTTTGTTACACTTATTCAACTCTTACCACTCCATGACACCCATACTGCGCTGACCACTTTATAACACCCATTCCGCTATCGCCACTCTGTTGTTTTAACCATTTAACCACCGGTTCCAATTATATTGTGTTTTTCATTGTTTTTATTAGCACATTGAGTATAGCAGCTTTAAACTTGTTACAGATAAAACGTGCCATTTCAAAATCGTTGATCTTCATTTTTTCAAATCAGAATAATTTCCACTCACTTGAAGTTGTGGATCACTTGACACAACTTCAAGTGAGTGGAAATTATAATTAAATAACTTGGCGGTTAAAGGGTTAAAATACAGTAATGGACTTTAACTTTAATATTTTACACATGAGAAAATATAATAATGTTAAGGAGTTGTCCAAGAAAAAAATATTAAACGACTTTATTGTATGCAGCATGAATAACAAAACAAACATGGTGGTTCACGCCGTGAATTAGATTTTTGCCCCTTTTTGTCTGCGGCTGACTGATTGGTGTTAATAATTGATTAATATTTTATTTGTGAGGTTTGCATGGATTTACCCCAGTATGCTACAGTACATGTATCATCTATAATGGTAAATGGATCTAGAAAAACCTGTAAATCACCCAAAAAGTAGAAATCAATATATCCTTTAGACAAATAACCTACAAAAAATTCACCATACGTTATTTTTGGTGCATGATGAAATTAGTTTATTCATGTTACGTTATTATTAATATTACATTAAATATAGGTGCAAATAAGTTTCAAGAAAAAAATGGAAAATCCATGTATTCATTATCATTATATATATCCTATTTATTCGTAATATAAAATTTCACATAAATTCTTTAAAACCACCATAAAACTGCGAAATAATGATCAGAGCGCCACCCAGTGAGAGGGGTAATAATCTTCCTTGGTGTAGCGTCTGCCTATCATACTATCCAGTCTAGGAAACTCCCTGTCATACACCACAAATCCACCTGCCATGTAGGCCCCCCACCAGCCATAGCTTCCCCCTGTAATAATACTGTCATTACAACTCGCCATCAGACACAAGTCCTCGATGGCGGCCTTGAACGGAGAAAACACAACAGTAGATCTGGATGAGTTAATATTCTCCTTACACCACTGTATGCCATTACTAGCCACCACAAACAGACAGTGTCTGTGCTTCTCCTCGTAGTACTTGATGGCGTTGTTCATGTAGGTGATATTGGATAAGGTGTAACCTTTGCCTACTTTCTCTTCAAAGTCCCCACGCCTGACGTGCATGCCTACTATCACCGTACCCTCAGGCTGGTCACGCAACACATCCCCAAGGTAACGATCTATAATACCCTGATGTTCTGAGGAGCATTTCAGCTGATGTTCAAGGTCACCTTCCCAGACATGGGAGAAGTATTTCCATGATTGTCTATACCCCCCGATGGCATGTAACTGGGTCTCAGGATGAGATTTATACAGGAAAAATGCTGTGTTATCAAATGTACGCCCCTTACGACCAGCTTCACGAAAGGTAACTTTGACTCTGCCATTAGGTCGCAGCTCCATTGGTAATCTCTTCACCTTCCATGTGATGTTATCAAAGCATGACCTCATTTTGTGGGACATTGTTAGATAAGGAGTGAACCCGTTCGCTCTGGCGATACCGTACATCGCCGCAAACTGAAACAGAAAGTTTCCAATTCGTTTGGCGCATGAGCCCCCCACGATCACAGCTGTGGCTGAAACGTTTGATTTATAATCCGCTTCTGTTAAAACAGGATACTTTACATAATCTCTAATGTTTACTGGGATTTTTTCCCCATTTTCTGTCACATATCCCGTTATGCCTTTCACCTCACTGAGTGGCTCACTTTTATTGCCTTTCTCGCTCAGGACGTTATTTGAAGTGGTCCTATTTAAATTCGCCACTTTTTTCCCGCCCAGGTTCCATGCAGAACCGGCGTCGGTCTGCTTGTGATTAGTTTCTCCCAATATTGCTACATCTTGCATATCCGTCTGCTGGTTTTCATCCCCCTTTTCCAACACACTGAATGTCGTGCTTGAAACAGGAGATACAGAATGCACATCAGTCTTCCCATCGGACTCTAGACGTTTGACCAATGCTGGGGCATCGTCTGACGACGATGGCCCAGCATTGGGCACACGTGTGGTGTTCATTTTCTCAATCTGTTGAGTATCTCTCAGCAGATGTGATCGGATGATCGGATCTATGCGGTTCCAGGGTCTACTGGTACTGTCCTTGGCATATACAGGCGTCGTCATCGTCCCCATAAAATTGGAATACATGATCATCGCAATCATCGTAATGGGTAGAGCCAACAGGAATCCCTTGACCATACCTGTAAAAACAGCACAAAACCACAGTCAGGTGGAAATAAATGATTCAAGAACCGATTGATCCTACCTGTAAAAATAGTGCAAAAACAAAGTGAGGTGTTTTGGTTCACCTTTTACAAACATTGTTTACATACATTGTCAGGTGGATTTTCTGCCACATGTTAGAGTAGATGTGGCATAAAATCCACGCATGTTTGCACAATCAGAACTACACACACACAGATAATTAAACATATTATTTATTGAAAACTCCCCAGATGGGGAGTGGGTAATTCACCCCTACTTATCCCGGAAATAATATCAAACGTTTCAAAACCAATGTGCGAGCGGGTGATATGAAATGTTCCGAGGCGGAAGTGATGCAAGTCAGCAGAGTTCCCCACAGAAAAAAAATCATCTAGTTTTTCTCTCAAAAATCCTAACTTGTCGCGCGGGAGCAGCTTAACTCTTACACTACTGCATAAAATTTGCAGCATGTGTGGTTGCCCACTAAGTAGGCCTAATATATGGCAAAAAAAACATCTGATGAACAACTGATACTAGAAGCCAATAAATTACAAAATCAGTCAGTAGCCATCGTTACAACACAAATGTAAGGACACCACTATATAAAACTAAAAATAAAAAATGCAAAAAAAAAATTTAAAAAAAAACATTTTTTTTTTAGAATTCATCCGGTCGGGTAACCCTGATTAGTCAGAAATAACTGAGCACAAAAGTAGTTTATTCCATTCTCTTATACTATTTTCTCATTCATTCATACAGCTGCTGTGCGTTGCAACTCTGTGTTACTTATTTATCAGAGTGACGTTACAAAGGCAGCAATCAGCTAGATCTAACCTTCCTGCCCATTTACCCTGCCCTGACCCATCCCACCTTGCATACTTGTATGGCCAGTCAAGAACACCACACAAAGGTATACCCTGGTCATCAAGAATAATGAAGGACTTTATACGCCTGCCGCGCCTAGTCCTCTGGACCCCTGCAGCACAAAATTTTGAAAATTTAATTTATATGAAGCTATATAGCCTACAGATCTTAACTAAAAATACAAAAAAGGCACAAAAACAATTTTAAAGCACCGAAAAAGAGTGAAATAGTTATATTTCCAGGTCGTATAGTGCCATGTATACAAAACAAGTCAGCAATATACAACACTTTACACCATATATTTCCACGTCTTGGACGTTGAGATTAAAGCAATCGTCGCTAATTGGTGTCTTATAGTTAGGACATGGGGGGGGGGGTACACCTGGAAATGAAATAAAATGAAAAACTTCTAATGCGCCTAAATCCTCGGTGTCCCGAGCTCAGAGGCGCTACAAATCCAAATCAGGCTCGATTATCATTGTCCGTTTGACGTTCCAATTCGTAGATCCAGCATGCCAGAACACAGAGGATTTAGGATGGAAAGGCTTGACCGAAATTTAAAGTCTTCAATTTCTTCCGAAATGACTGTGCAAATTTAGATTTTTTAATCTCAAGAGGGATACAGTTTCAGACGTGAGGGGCCGCAACCGAAAAAGCCCTTTCACCCATTCTTGAACTCACTCTGGGAACAACCAGTTGATCATCATCTGAGAAGCGGAGATTACGGGTTCTGTTTAAAGGCTTGAGCAGATTATGTAGATATACTGGCTGACATGAATGTATTACTTTATATGAGAGGGTGCATATTTTGCGTTTTATTCTGAATTTAAAAGGGAGCCAGTGTAGGGATTTTAACAAAGGTGTAACACTGCAGAATCGTGGAGAACGGGTCACAACCCTGGCCAAGCAGTTCTGAACACTCTGCACCTTGTTTATTTCGCGATTTGGGATGTTATAGAGGATAGAATTACAATAATCTAGCATGCTCGAAACAAGTGAAGCTGCTATTGCTACTGCTATTGAAGCTGCCGCTGTTAAACATCTGCGCAAGCGACGCAAATCAAGTATATGATAGTAGCATGATCGACAGACTTTTGATATATGTTTCTTAAAATTGAAATTCTTGTCAACTTCTACCCCTAAATTTCGTGCAGAATCAGTTGCCGATTAGTAGTATAAATTCTGTCTTGTCAGTATTCAATTTGAGTTTGCTAGCTATCATCCAGTCGGAGACGTCTTGCAAGCACTGCTGGACCAACGACAGTGACATCTCAGGATCTGTTTTGGAAAGAGAAAGATAAATCTGTGTGTCATCAGCGTACAGATGGTGGCAAATGTTATGCCTACTGATCACACTACTCAGGGGCGTTGTATATAGAGTGAATAGGAGTGGTCCCAGGACAGAGCCCTGGGGGACACCATAATCCGTCTTGAACGGTTCCCCAAGTTTATCCGAAAGTTTAACCATTTGCACCCGATTTGATAGGTAGGAACAAACCCAATTTAGAGCTGTTCCAGAAATACCATACCAGCCGGACAAGAGCTTGATGATGCTGCTGTGGTCCAAATACTGTAGAAACATTCAACCGTCCTTTAGAAAGTGTTTAGGTATACAGAAAGTTTGTTTGGGTTTTAAGCGGATTCATGGAAATGTGGGTAAAAAAATATTTTTCAAAATCTAAAAACTCTGAAAAAAAATAAAATCATGATCTGGGGGATACAATCCTTCATTACAAAACTAAAAAGGGAAATTTATGTCATCCCAAGGAGCTGCTTTATTATAAGGGCAAGAATAAAACGCATGAATTAAACACAATTAAAATGAATTGCTGCAGCCTCTTACAGAAATTATGATTCAACATCTGGGCCAGAGTCCTCTCTGATAATCGTCACTTCAGTTTTAACAATATTATGACTAAAATGGGGCTGAAGTATGACTGAAATAAGAAGTATAATATTATTGTGTAAGGCCACACTGCTTTTTCTCTCTGTTCTAGATCAGCGTGCTAGATAAAGCCTGCGTATCAGATGAAGCCTGCGCATCACCAAAACATGAATAAATGAATGAATGAATGAATGAATGAATGAATGAATGAATGAATGAATGAATGGTAGACGTCAGATCCTGGCGACTAAAGTCGATCCCCGCACTGTAAGAATACAAATATTTCTAATGGCAGTTACCCCGTAACATAGGTATTCAAATGAATCGAGAAGATCTAACCAGAACATTTTATAGTGATTTTAACCCTTTAAGTGCGGGCGACGCTTTTAAGCGCATTCATACTGTTTTTTCACAACTAAAATTTGCCAGAAATTGAACAAATATGCATGTATAAATCTTGAGTAAAGCCCCCATTGTGAAATTTAGCAGGTTTAATTTTTTAAGTGAGGAGGTATTTTCCTTTCATTTGAAGTTGGCAATTGCGTGAGCAATGCCAACTTCAAATGAAAGGAAAATGTTAAGTAGTAATGAAGCACTTAAAGAGCTAAATTGAAATTAACCCTTTGGTTCCCATGATTTATACAAAATTACCTCAGCGTTGTAAGGGTTAAATACCAGTGAACACAATACATTGCACCAACACTGGATTAATGTTGGCCCACTATCCGTAGCACTGGCCCGTCATTCATACCGCATTAGTTCAATCAAGGATTCCTTGGTTCAATCAAGGATACTATAAATGTTCTAGTATCCTTGGTTCAATGTCCCATCCCACAAAGAATCTTAAAATTAACTTTCTCTTATTTGCATTAGAAAAGTTAAGATTATCTTAACATTTCTAATGCAAATAAGAGAAGTTAAGATGACCTTAATTTAAAGATTCTATATCTCAACTTTTCTAATGCAAATAAGAGAAAGTTAAGATGATCTTAATTTGAAGATTCTTTGTGGGATGGGCCCCTGGCAGGGGCTCGTTTCACTAACAAAATCTCATCTTAACTTTCAGTCATCTACCATTAAAAAGTTAAGATCATCTTGAGATGATGTTAACTTTTTAGTGATAAATGACCTAAACTGGGTCATCATGGTCAAAGTTAAGATAAGATTTTCTAAGTGAAACGAGCCTGGGCTAACTGTGGGCGAGCATCGCAGAAGGTGGACCAACTTTACACCAGGAATTTGATCAACGTATCGGATTTCTTCCGATTACAGTCCAGCAAAAACAGCCGTTTACCCATTGTTGGTTCATTGTTGGCCCAACATTGAACAAACATCGGGTAAACGTCTCGTGTTTGCAGGGAGCGCATTTATTTCAAGCAAACACAAGACGTTGAACTAATGTTGTTTTAATGCTAGCCCAGCGTCGTAGACGATGGGCCAACATTAAACCAACATTGGTTTAAAGTACGTTAAACTAATGTTGTTTTAATGCTAGCCCAGCGTCGTAGACGATGGGCCAACATTAAACCAACATCGGTTCAAAGTATGGTGCTGTGATATCGCAACCTCATTCTACTTTATCCTGGGCCTATAATGCACGTGCCTGTGTTGATGACGCCCCATGCCACATGCACCTGTACCGGTGTGGCGTACACATACAGCCATGCATACAAATCGTACATTTATTCGGACTAAAGCGTACAAAACTTACTTGGATAATGGGTGGTCTGTTGTAGAACCACATGATTCGCTTTGTTTCTGTTGATTCCCATTATTTTAATCCGACGTCCAAATATGCATGTATACTCCCTCCGATCAGGTCTTGTTCGGACTGGTAGTCATTATAGATAAATATCATATAAGTCGGTTTCCACAGATTCCACACCTCAAGATTCTGTCAAGCATTCAGTTACCGTCACGCTTGAAGAGTTTCTGGTACACGTCTTTACACTCATGTAAATCAAACAGCAATAACTGCTTACTTTACAAGTGAGCAGTTACTGCTGTTTTGTTTTGCATAACTGTATTTACCGGAGATAATACACTCCACCCTTCTTTACCCCCGTGCAAATGCAGAGAGCGGTGAGTGCTTACTTTACCATTACGCAGTTACTGTTGTTTTGCTTTGCATGACTGTATTCTCAAGAGACGTTGGCCCAGCGCTAAATCAGCATCGTTTTAGCTTCTAGTGTTTACCACCTGTTTACAGGGTGAACGCATGAGTTGTGTTCCTGTCCACTTTGGTTCCTATTTCACCCACTTGCAGTTGTGGTTCGCGGTACTACATTCCACTGACTTCTGGGTCAGTGTCCTGTATAAGAAAACTGAACTCTGCTCTCTCATGACGAGCATACACAAAAAAATAATGTTAACCCTTAGAGCACTGATGTCGACTGCAGTAAAAATTATGTGTTTTATTAGCACCTGTATATAAACCTATTGAAAACGAGCTGCTTACAGTAAAAAATAACATGCCTTCAATCTTAATACACTGATATATATTGGGACTTGAATTTCACAAATGACATACATTTTTAGTCACTTGAAGTTGTGTGTCGCGGTAGCGAGACACACCTTCAAATGACTGAAAATTCAAATTGAATAGCTCAGTGATCTAAGGGTTTTTTTGATACCCTTTTAAGTGCTAATGACGTATCTAGCCGTTTTCACCTCTTTTTATTTGTCCTTCAAGCAACAACATTTAATACAGATACAGAGCATTAACCCTCTAACCGCCAAATTATTCAATTGGAATTTTCACACGCTTGAAGTTATGTCTCGCTGACGCGATCCACAACTTCAAGTGAGTGAAAATTACTCTGATTTCACAAAATGGAGGTCATTTTTTTCATCTTTCATCATTTATATCACGTTTTATCTTAAAAGGTGGTACTTAATGTGATAATAAAAATATGAAAAACCGGGACCTGTGGTAAAAGGGTTACACTTTGTAGATTGGCATATATATTTTGACTCAAATTGCATATAATTATTATATGAGAATTTTTCACTAACTTGAGCGAGACACAAGTTGAGGCGGATAAAAACGTATTTTCTTTAGCGTTTTAAGTGTTCACCCACTATTTAAACCCAATGAACGATTATTTCGTAATGCACAGATCTTACTAACATTTTTTTTACATCCTAATATCTCCTTTGTTATTTGCTTATCTGCTTCTGCAAATATATAAGTGTTTTGTTTAATAATTGTATTAACTAACTGATATGAGTCTTTGCTGACTGCATACTCATCACTCACACTATAAGTTTTGTTATCTTATACGTTCGTACTTCCTCACTCAAACACACATATATGTATATACAGCTGCAAGAATATATAAGTACTACTGCATGTCTACAGATGCTTAGTCAATCTAACAATTCAATTTGGGAGATCACTATTTTAATTATTTTTTAAATATAACTATTTATCAATATCTTTCGTCATTTGAAGCTGAGAATTGTTCAGCAATTTTACCTTTAAATAAATTAAAAATATAAACCGAGTCTTCAGGAGGACAAGGGTTAACCTCTAAGTTGAACCACAGGTCCTAATTATATTCGTTTTTTATATTTTGATTAGCACTTTAAATACCAGCTTTTGAACATAATGCTAATGATAAAACGTGACATCAATCAGCAAGATTGCAACAATGTTAACCTCTATTTTGTCAAATCTGAGTAATTTTCACCCACTTGAAGTTGTGGATCGCGTTAGCGAGGCACAACTTCAAGTGAGTGAAAATTACAATTAAATAATTCGGCGGTTAATGACACGCCTCACTGACTTAATTAGACAGATGACGGATGCCAAATCAAGTGAGACCAGATGACTCTCAATATCCAAACGTGGCAAAATATGTCTAGAAATTGTTATCCGCTATGCTGCCATTACCAGAAAGGACAATCTAATGCTGGTCCACCGTCGTTCAAAATTAAAGCACGTAACACATCAACGCAAAGGCGTCAGGGCGGGGGCCCTGGGGTAGTGGTTAGCACCGCTGCCTTTCACGCCAGAGTCCGGGGTTCGGTTCCCGGTCTCGGCGGTTTGAAAGAAACAAAATTGTTTCTTGCCCATCCACGTGTGAAAGTTAGTATTGTGGGGAGCCTCCGTGACCGAGAGGTAGCGTGCTCGGCCTCAGACCGCCAGGGCTCGAATTTCGAATCCTGTGTCTGGAGGACAGTGTCATCTCACCATCCTCAGGAGGTTCTCCTGGCCCAGTTTAGCATATATGTGCACAAAGGTGGCCTAAAGCCCGATTCATTTCATTTCATTTCATTGCAAAGGCGACAATTCGGATGAGCTGCCCGATATTACCTTCGATACACTGGTTTCAACCTGAACTTTATTCTACTTGTATTTATTTTATGGGTTTCTACGCTTTCCAGAATGTGTATTTTGCTACTATTTATAATAATATGTAGTTATTTTATCTCTGGTTTTGGCGCGGGAAACATATATTATGTATATTATTTTTTATACTTTTATGCTTATACTTTTTGTACATAGATGAATATGAATATAGTAGCTGCCTAGCTTGCAAAGGCTTCTATAAGCCTGTTCTAGCGCAGCACGACCAATGTTGTATATAATACTATAATGATATAATGTGTATATTTTTTGTATCTGTTTTTAAATATATGTATTGGCAAAAGCTAAATAAAATAAAATAAAACTCGATGAGACCGCCATCAACGTGATCACCTACTCACATTGAGAAGGGAGAAACAAGGATATTTCTCTGAAAAACCCACGCAGTATCAGCGCTATGCCAAAGCGCCACGTCCTCTTCTTCTCGCGTTAATGTGTGTGGACAATGATGAAATGTGTGATCATTTCCAGCCTGGCGTTGGTGTGTTTTACGCTTTGGGCGCCATATGCTACGTAACATACGTAACGCACATGTTACGTAACACGCATTTTACGTAAAATGTTATTTAGATGTATGAGGAAATGTTGCGTATTTTTTGTGTGTTACGCAACATGTTAGGCGAACAATTACAAAAAGATTCATTTTTTTGCAACATGGTACAAAGCATTTATGAGTCATCACCAGCGATGACAAATATGAGCTGTAATCAGAAAACGATAAAATTGCGGGAGTATTCTTTTGGATGATTATGTCCTACCCTTGAAATTTGAAGGGCCCACCTGCGACTTTATCATGTTTATAAAGTGGCAGGTGTGCCCTTTCAAATACAATGAATTACAGCTTGATTAAACGAAAATCGAATTATTATGCTTTTTCTTCGGAATTGTATAGTGTTATAATACTCTCCCTAGAAAGTTAAGTAAAACGTTTGATTGACATACACCCTTTAAGCGCTGAAATACTTTCGTATAAACTATGAAGACCAAATTATTTTTTTAAATTTAAAATCATCATAAATGTCTTAGTTAGCTTTTACCGCTTCATTTGAATACGATGAATATGCTATGGGACTTCGGCCATTAAATTTATTTTTAATCTTGCATTGCGGGGATCGACTTTAGATGTCAGGGTCAGACGTCTATTGACATTATATATCAGACTCTGACGTCTACAGACGTCAGATCCTGACATCTAATGTCGCTCCCTGCGCTGTAAGGGTTAAAGGCACATAATGGAATTCAAAATGATCACATTGTTAGTTTCCATGTCATATTAATTCCATATTTTAATTTTATTTATTAATTTTGAAATGATAATTTAATTAAATTCATTAATTTTTTCGGTGACATTTATTTCAAAGATGATGGATTAGAGATAACACCTACTTTTCTTCAGGTAGATTTTGAGAAATCTAATACACGGATTACAGCAAGTTGCGCTGGTTTCACCCTAAAAAATAACATCCCACTTTTAGTGTATTCACTATTGACAGGGGAGCATGCAGCCTATAGCCATAGACAATAGACAATAGTTTATTAAACTCGGGCCATACTTGGCTTGGAGTAGACGCGAGCACTGTACTGGTGTCTTCACGTTATGTCACCTTCGTCACTCAAAAGTAGAATCTAGTTACGTATTATGATACCGGCACTTCAAACAGTTATAGCTGTCTTGAATATCAGCTCCCACCATCAACCTGATTAATCAGTAACAAGGATTTGACAACTAATGTTACCAACCCTTGTGCTTCTGGAACATTAAGACTAAATAAAATAACACTAAAATGTAAAAACGTAACCAGCGGTAACTGATTATTGTAAAGTAAACAGTTACTGTTTGGCACATAGGCCTACATATATGGACAATCTATGGCTACATTGCAGCCCCCCCCCCCCCTCGCCACAGCTCAACGAAAGTAAGGTTTGTTATAAGCTCTTGCATGTAGGCTACTAGCATTGGATACCAACAATGGTAGCCTTTGTTTAGCCACTTATGCAATATATATGGACTCGTTATTATAATGCTACACTAAATATATGTAGGCATATGTCTTTTGAAACGAAAAATCTGTGTCTAAAATTAGGAAACGGTTTTCTAAATTAACGGAATTTTTTTGTGGATTTTTCATTGCGAGCTATATTTGTGCAAACATTTTGGCATTTTGTTGTAATTAAAAAAAACTTTAATAGGGTGAAAATTACCCTTTTTTTTCGTTTAATTTGAGACCAGACATTTGGAAATCTTGATGTTGAAACACAAATTTCGTTCTGAATAACAATCTCCTGTGACCTATAAAAAATGTTTTTACATATTGGTCATTTTATTTATTAATCATGCTGTATTTTTCATTTTTTCTTCAGATTCAAATTCCATGAATGTAGGGCCTAATTAGTGCCCACAGAAAATCATGAAGCGGGTCCACAGTGGTCATTTTATATTTCTGTAAAATCTTGAAAAAAATCACATCTCCGTATTTTTTTGTTATGTGATTTACAAGTTGTTGTGCTCCCAAAGAATTATGAAGCCGATCCGTGGCCGTTTTAAAGTCCGTTGACTTTTTGGAAAAAAAACCTCGCCCATATCCATATTGTTGGGAATGTGATTGTAAAATATGCATAATTTCCTACTTTTTCTCGCCCCCCCCCCCCTCCCCTCAAAAAATATATATATGAAGTTAACCACCTGCAAATCTACTTGTTGTTAGGAATATGATTCAGCAAATTGAATAATCTCAGTTTAGACTAGGCCTACTAGTTTTTACGCCGACAAAAACACGTTATGGACAAACGGCGTCAATACAACCCCCTTCCCCTATGCCTATGGTACACGGGGATAAAAATAATGTTTAGTGTAGTAGGCCTAGACATGTTCTAGAGGTAGAAGATAACGTTTCTATGGCGAAGAAATACACATAATGATAATCCACTGTGCATGATAATTCAGACCACGTTATATTGGCGTAAACTCGCAAATAACCATAGACATCTAATCATCTGCAAATAACATGTCAAGGACACACGATATCCATTCACTAGATGGCAGTAGCTGATAGATAAACACACTATTTCCTGTGATAAGTAGTGGGAATTGCGCAAGGTGGGTGGAAATGAGAGGTCATTTGTCTTATAAAACAGCGTAAAATAGCGACCAAAAAGATTTAATTGATTTTTTTCACTGTTTTTTTTTCAAATTACCACAACTACTCGCATCAATTTAGGTCAAAAAAGAAAAATTGTTCCAAGTCAACGGTTCCAAGCTATGGTTGGGTGACCTTATTTTAAAAACCGCTGAGGAATAAAGGGAACTCGGGGAATTAACTGTTTTATCACAATAATGTCCAATGCTGTGTAAACCGGTGCTACAATAAACTTAATATTTAAACATAAAGACCAATTTTTTTTTTCATTCAGATTTTTTTCATTCAGTGCATTTGTACTGGTTCTAGTATCGGCCTGTCCATTATAAATTCAAATTAGTTCAGAAAATAAGTAAAAACGCTTTAGAAATTATAAATCCTGCACTATGCATACATTACACCATTGATCTTAGCAATTTTAGGAAGTAGGCATCAAAATTTTGCAGACATAAATGACAAAAATCTATCAAATCAAATAATCTTTATTTAATGTGGGTATAGCAGTTGATTTGCAATGGGCCTATGAAAGCTATTGCTTTGTTGAGCATTTTCATTTAAAAGAACTATTTCCAAAGATATGGCTCGGAAAAGAAATCCAGATGAAAAGATTTTTCAAGCAATTTTTTGTTCGATGTAATTTCGATAGTAATTTCGTTTAGTAATTTCACAGAAAAGAATCCCAGGCGGTTTGAGCATATGCTGTATAATAAAAAAAAAGAGTCCAATACATTTTTAATATATTTTATTATACAGTTTTATACAAAGACAGTTTACTGAGAGAACCAGATCTCCAGATATATATATACAGCATGAAACTTTATCTGACAAAATACACAAATACTGACTATAAAACTGAAGACATTTGTATTTTTTTTACGGATCAATCGAGTAATTTATCTGATCATCTTGCTTTTAAAGGGTTAACACTCTACAAAGTATCAGATATGATCATATACATCAGTTTTGACAGTTTAAAGATTACCTGTAATAATTTTCCCATTCTAGAAACTGGTTACACAAGCATGAATAGACTCACAGAAATAACACTGTAGTCGTCATCAGTTCTAGAATCTGCAGCAAATTATTTAATCCTCACATCGCTGAAATATATTTTGATATAAACCATGGAGACCAAATTGTTTTTACAATTTAAAATCATCATAAATGTCCTAGCTAGCTCTTTCTTCATTTGAATAGCTATGTTATGGGTCTACGACCACTAAAAATATCTTCAGACGTCAGAATCTGACGTCTACAGACGTCAAATTCTGACGTCTAAAGTTGATCCCTGCACTGTAAGAGGTAAGCAATTTCAGTGAGATTTTATTTGGCTTGAAACTGTTTTCGAAACATAGCAAGGAAAGTAGTCAACCTGTGTTAAGTAAAGTACATTTTATTAATCACAGACAAACATCTAGGGAGCGCCTCGAGGAGGGAGCGTTTATTATTAACAAATATTATATTATCAATAAATGGGATGAGAAAAATGGCACAACCGGCGAGAAAAGCATTCCAACCTTCACTGCAAACACCTGATACAATATCTGTTTACTGGAATAAAATATTATAAATTAATGATTGTGTTGGACGAAATAGGTTTCACCATAGATTAACCACATGGTTAATCTATGGTTCCACGCAGTCAATTGTCAATTATACTACACTTCAGTTGTGAACTACTGCTCTCTATGCAAGTCTTAGATCTGCATTTCAGAAAATTGAACACCAGCATTTAAGAATAGCAGCGTCTGGGTTATTATGGAGGTGGACTTACACGAAGTCACCCGTTCTCTAATTAACTCTGGTATTCATGCAAACAACTTAACCCAATGCTGGTTAAATGTTGGCCCACTGTCTATGATTCTGGCCCAACATTGAAGCATCATAGAATCAATTTATGATGTTACAGAAATATGCTTCAAGCACGCGTTACAATGTAGATCAGTAGTTGAAGAATAACCAGTTTGAATTTCAATACAACAGTGAGTAGACAAGGCAGCACACTTATAGCAGTGTCATTGTTAATGAGTTATTACAGATCATAACATTCTCACATAAAATTATTACTTCCATTTTTTAAAAGATGTTTTCATAACCGACAGTTCTTAGAGGTTAAAATCAGTCAATAATTACAATCTGTGATACTATAAAAAAGAACTTTCTTCACAAAACCAAACTGGAATTATTCCTCGCTTTTGGGGAGCACACAATTACTAGTATAGGAACATAAGGTGTCCACATTCCGCTCGGATAACATTCCAGGTTGCATATCTCTGACCTGCCAATTAGTAACGATCTCTGGGATGGGGCATGTCTGAGGTTGTGTTTCTTGTGTCTCTACAATGTAATTCACTGTGTAAACTTTTATATATCACAGAAGCGTGGATCTGGCTGCGAAAGCGATATATTGTCAGCAAAATTGATTTATTCCGATTCCTGCGTTATAGAAATAATTCATCTTGTGGTATTCCGATTTCTGTGCTATAGAAATATTTCATCTTGTGGTTAAAAGAGTCCTGCAGCCCATCCCAATAACCCTTGTCTTGCTGAATTTTTCATTCATTTGAAGCTAGAATTGCTAACGAAATTTCCAGCTTCATATGACGAAAAATATATCTTTATATGAAAGATAGATGTATCCCAAATTCAATTATTTGATAAACTGAACATCCATCACTATCTATTTGATCGATTTCAGTGGCATTTATTTCATTTAAAACTAGCTTCAACCTGTGTATATACGGTCACAGCAGGAGAAGGGTTAATAACCTTTTATCCTTATACTTGACCCTTTAACCGCCGAATTATTTAATTGGAATTTTTTACCCACTTGAAGTTGTGTCTCGTTGACGCGATCCACAACTTCAAGTGAGTGAAAAATGTTTAAATTTGACAAAATGGAGATTATCTGTTTTCAAATCTTGCTGATCAATGTCACATTTTATCTTTAACAATTTTAAAAAGTGGTATTTAATGTGCTACTAAAAAAGTGAAAACCCGAACATAATCGGGACTAGCAGTTAAAGGGTTAAAATGGTAATCAAGTCTTTAGATATTTTAAGCCTATTTCTTTTTCCTTAAAACAGGAAAAGTCGAAATGAGCATTAAAATTGCTAGGTTGGCATTTGTTTTTATTCAAGTTGTACAAATGTGATTGATTTTTACCCACGTGAAGTTGTGGGTCGCATTTCCAAATAAGTGAATAATTGAGAATTTATAACTTCAAAGTCTAACTTTCTTTTCCATTAGAAAAGTTAAGATTGATCTCAACTTTTCTAATGGGAATTAGTAGAAACTGGGAACAGATCAATGGTGAATTTTTCAATGCAGCCACAAAGACTCTTTTTTTTTTAAAAAAGATGACATATGTAAAACTATATGTACTATTTCGACATATGGGGATTGTAAATCTCAAATGGCCGAATAAAGACCTGGAGAGAATCTTACTGAACATTCTAACTTTGATCTGATAATAACTTTCTCTCTTTTCAATCAGAAAAGTTCTGATAAATCCTAACTTTTCTAATGAAAAGAGAGAAAGTTTAGATAAGATCAAAGTTGGGATGTCTAGTATGATGTGCCCTGTGTTTTCTGTGCTATAAAACCTATGATACAATCACATCATTTGAATAGTTCATATATACAGCCCTATGATTAGTTGACAAAACCTCGTGATGACAGCAAAGCCCGCCAAAGTGACTCACAGAGCGCTAATTAGCCCACATCTCAAGTTCCCTCATTTCGTCGTCGTCTTGCTTTACAGCTGTAACAACAAAGAGTAAATACAATAAATAAGAGGTGTTTTATGTTATGAACTAACAATCACAACTCAGATTATTTTCAGATATTTTAACATTTAATTCTTATATTTAATAATACATGAATATGAGATATTTGTTTAAGCATGTGCTGAAATTTGTTAAATCTGATGTAAATATTATATCACAAGAGAGACATTGCCTGGTCATTTGGTCTTAATAAATTTATTCCAAATGTTAATCAGATATAGTGAGAGACATGAACACATGAAGACAAGCATAAAATCAATTTTGAATACAATTCAACCAATAGTTATCACATGCACAACCTTCTTTGGGCGGCTACTTTGTAATTTATGACGGCAAAAAATATATGGGAAAAATGTATAAAGCACACTTCATGTGTACTAAAAAAAATTAAATACCTTTTACTTACATAAAATTAGTGCCTACAATTCTTTTTTAAAACTTGGAAAATCCAAATAAAAAATCCTAGAAAGAGACCCTTATCTTTACTTTATTTAAATTTTCACCCCCTAATCACAACCATAGTCGTGATAAGAGGGCAATGGGTTGATGGATTCTTCACAAAATTAAACCAGATCACCAGAAATATCTAGAGAACCACTACATCAAATTTTCAGTCAACAGTGATGGATCCTATGGATATAAAGAATAATCCTTATTATTAATTATAATGGTCTTACGCTTTCTTGCGGGAACAGCAGGTTCTGCTGTGGGCACAGAGGGCAGTTGGTCAGTGTTGGGTCCATTTACGTCAAGTAGTTCCTCGTCCAGCTGTTCTTGTTCTAACGCTTCAAGCTCCTCTAATAGATCATCCTGAAAAAAATAATTTTAAATTTTATCTATAATCATGCTTAACTCTTTTATTGTCACCTCAAAAAAGCATCTTTTGAAGTTGAAATACATCAAGCCGGCCCAATTTTAGTTTAATGACGCAGACAGTGGGCCAACATTAACTCTTACAGTGCGGGGATCGACTTTAGTCATCAGATTTTGATGACTAAAGTCGATCCCCGCACTGTAAGAGTAAAAATATTTCTAATGGCCGTAGACCCATAACATAGGTATTCAAATGAATCAGAAAGAGCCAACTAAGACATTTGTGATGATTTCAAATTAAAATAAACTTGGCCTACATGATTTAAACAAAATTATTTCAGCGCTTTAAGGGTTAAAAGCGACTATCTATAGTCGTGCTTAGTGCTTAACCCTTAAAGCCTGAATATTTTTTTAAAAACCCTAGAGATCATAGGATTTATTTCAATTTGCCATCATCATAAATGTCTTATTCAGCTTTTTCCGATTCATTTGAATACCTGTGTTATGGGTCTACGACCATTATTAATATTTTTACTCTTACAGTTCGGGGATCGACTTTAGTCATCATAATCTGACGTCTACAGACGTCAGATTCTGACAACTAAAGTCTATCCCCGCGCTGTAAGGGTTAACACAGCTAAGTTAATTAATTAGAATTTTCACTCATTTGAAGTTTTGTCTCACTGACGCGATCCACAACTTCAAGTGAGTGAAAATTATTCAGATTTGACAAAATGGAGGATAACTATTTTCAAATCTTGCTGATTGATGTCACTTTTTATCTCTACCATGTTCTAAATCTGGTATTTAATGTGCTAATAAAAAATGGAAAAATGACTATATTCGGGACCAGCGGTTAAAGGGTTATAATGCAAATGCAATGACACTCAAATAGATGAGATACATTATGACAGATGCTAAGTTAATCAAATAATTGACTTTGTCAAGTGTTCATAAATGTAAATATTTCTTATCATTTAGAGCTGAAAATTGTGTCAGTAATTCCTGCTCATAATTAACCATTTGATTGCCGGTCCTGGTGACATTTGGTTTTTCATTTTTTTTATCACCACATTTCAAACATTTTCAAAACGTGACATCAATCAGCAAGATCTGAAAATGTTCACCTCTATTTTATTAAATCTGAATAATTTTCGCTCACATGACGTTGTAGATCGCGTCAGCGAGACACAGCTTCAAGTGAGTGAAAATTGTAATCAAATAATTAGCCAGTTAAAGTGTTGATGAAAAATTGAAACAAACAAGGGTTTAAATGACAAGCATTGATTTGCATATATCCTTACTTCATCTACATCTTGTCCAAATCCTACGGGATTAGAGATGGCCTCGGAGATTTCGTTGGAGAGTTCCTGCTGCTCAGATATGTCATCCATTAAGTCATGCACTTTGTCAACGTCTCTGAAAGAACACATTGTTAACACTGATAATTAATGTTATGTGATTTTGGAAAGAAATACAACATATTAGGTAGTGTTACCTATAAAATAATATATTGTGTTTCATAAAAAGTAGAAAGTCAGACAATTCTCAATCATGTTAATCAATTTAATGTCACACATGGAAAATTCAACCAGTAAGTTTGGTTGTTGTAATTGATGTGAAGCTTGCTGGTGACACTTCAATGCATAATCTTTTAAACAATCTTGGGCCTGAAAATTTTACTGGCTTGTCGGACACCTGCTACCCAGTGTTCTAGTGGTCCTACAGCAGTCTTTCCCAATAACGTCGGACTGACCGGACATGTCTGGTAAAACAGAGGTAGGTCCGACAAAATACCCGACCACATCTGACCTACAATCTGGTTATTTTTTTGGTCAGTTTTGTGTTGGTTATTTTTTTGGTCTCATTAGATAAGAAAAGGCCATTGAACACCTACTGTCTGGTAATATTTCTTTTGGTCTGGTGAAAGTTTCAAGTTTACAGGACCTACTGTCCAGTGAATTTTCGACCTTATTGGGAAAGACTGCTACAGGCCAATGCTAATTTTTAACCCTGATAAATATAGATAAAATACATGTTCAAATGCCTGAATGTATTTATATAGATGAGATATATACACAAGCCTGAATAAATTTTTAGATAAAAGATATGTAAATAAGTCTGTGTACTGATACGTGAATCTATAGATCTATACATGTTGGCTATATTGGTCAAATAAACCTGCCACTGCACTTAACACATCCAATCTGAAGTTATAATTAAAAAAATATTATTGTGAAGACAGTGTCTTGATTAGTCTGTTGAAAAAAGTTATTATTTGAAAGTTAGAACAGAAAAAAATCTTGAAATTACATAAGACTATACATAACATGGTATACTGGTCATAAAGTCTAATATTTCTTCGTTGCAGCGGAGAAGTACTGGCCTTGACAGCAAATCCCAGATAATAGCAATAACACAGCAGAAATCACCAGCTTAGAATTTATGTCAATCTCAATCAGGTTTTTTGTTTAAACATATTTCTCAGTGGATGTATCTCACCATAAAGAAGTGATTTCACATCCATGGGACAATTAAGCTACTAGCTTAAACAAAAAAAAGTAAAGTAACTTACAAATTGTTGTGCGCAGATTGTAATGCCTTCGCTGCAACCCCCATGACATTCAGAACTTCTGTATTTGTGCTGGCATTTTCTAGAGCTTCACGTTGAAATTCAATAGTTGATAGGGTGCCGTCAATCTGAGCCAATTGCTTGTCATAACGCTTTTTTCTCTTCAGAGCAGCCAGTGCAACTAAACAAGTGAAAGAACAGAAACAAGTGTTAACCAATGTTGTGGTGCCAGATCAATATATAACCCTTGTGCTACTACATCAATATACTATGTACGAAAAGAGTTTCTTTTGCACCCGCCTGGGCAAAAATAAAGTTTTCAGTCATTCACTATGGGCAATAAAATAGGAAAACTTAATGACTCAGGGGTACAATAGAAAGTCTTTCCAAATACATGAGCATGGTCCACTATATAGACGAAGAAACTAATCCGATAAATGCCGACCCCCTGTAGCCTAAGGGGTTATTCTGATTAACACCCAGGGTATTTATTGGGATAAATATGATATATAATTACATGTATATTCACAGGGTTTCTGCCAGGGGAGGTCCGGACCCCCTCCCCCCCCACTTGTTTGCAAATAAAATAATATATTTTATATTAGACCCCCTCTCTCAAACATCCCTGGTGGAAACCCTGATACAATTTCAAGCAAGTTTCAGACCAAGTCAGAAGACCCGGGTAGTCTGTATTCGAGGCTGGCAATCCCATGAATCAACAAACAACAAGCTACAGTTCCACCATATGTGACCATTGTGAGATTGTAACGACAGTAGATGTTATCAACGAGGATCTTGAGTAAATGTCATTTTATGCATTATTATTATAATCAGGTTAATTTGGTTCAAATTTAGGCTTTTATATTAGCAAATTTGTGAATTTATGTGGACATTGTTGTTGTCACCCATTGACTTATAGCTAAATTTCTTCTAAATTAAACGTTTATAGCGAGCGGACTCGCGAGCTGGGGCCCGAAGGGCTCCAGCTCGCGGGAGCGAGCTCTTACAGCAACAGGTGTCAGCAAGGAAAGGCCAAGAATCTAATGTTCACAGTGTGAGATTGAATATTTCGTCGTCTGTGTTCATGGGCGCTGACATCTTGTTTCCTGATTAGTATTGTTGAGGTCAAAGTTCAGCCATCCCCCAATACTTACAGGAAAAAAATCTATCGTCAACGTCCCTGATTATCGCCGATATGAATGTATATACCACCTAGCGAGTAGAAAAATTCCCTGCGAGAACATAAGTTATTTAGGACCAAATTCACTGACAGTTCATTTAGTCTAGTTCAACAACATACTTGGACGACATCTAAAAAATTTGCTCCTGTTTTTATTTTTTTAGACACTGACGATGTAGATAACACTAAATTTCTGTAAATAGTAGTGTAATCTAACTCAGTGTTGCGTAGCCCAATGTTTTTTGTTTGGTTTAGACTTTAAGCTAGCTCGCAAGTGGGCGACCTGGGCCTTCCGACAATATATGGATCGCTCAACACCCTGCGGCAGGGCCAGCCATTTGTTGTGTAGTCTAGCCTACACGTTATCCTCACGTTACATTGACTTAGGCCTATAGCCTATGTCATTACATGAGCCCCTACTTTAGTTCATAATAACGTTAATAGTTACGCTCGCTTTCTAGGCATGCCTATTCATATTATTATCTATCATTAAGTGTGGCCAATAAAACGTGAATACAGACCTCTGGTTGTCACCGCTAACGTTAACTGAATGACAGTCAATTCCGGTTGTGTAGCCAGTCTGTATTTTGTACTGGAATTTCCAAAAAATGTGTAATTTCAAATAGCGCAGACATTGCCAGGACTCCTTAGTCAATGGCGCTTTACCTATAGCACATCCCTTCACTTACTCCATTAGGCCTTTAAAGAGGACTGCGATGATAATTTAATAAAAATTAAAGTAATGAAGTTCCTGCCACACAACCTTCAGATTCATTTGAACTTTAGGCAGTGCGGCTGATCACCCTTTGCCAGGCTTTGGTCAAGTTTGGAGGCTATGCAAAGCAAGCCTACAGTTTCGGTTTGAGTTAGGCTGCCAGAAAATACATCAAATATTCTACTGAAAGTGAAATAGAGTGACTCAGTCTATACTTGCCGTCAAATTAAAAATGATCAACCAGGATCGCATGATTTTCGGTAATTTCTCCGTCAATTCTAACAGATTTCACTCAAATTTTGCAAAGGCCATTTACTATTCAAATCCTAACAGCCATGCAAATTTTGTAAAATTCTATTAGGTATGAAAATTTTAGACCATTTGACATGTAGTAAATTTAAATTACGATGTCCCTCTATCATGTCTATAGAATAAACTAATTCTAGAATTTAATTACATAGCAAATGGTCAAACTTTTGAAATATTAAATATAATTTTGAGATGATCCTGCTAGGATTTTATGAAGAAAATGGCCGCTGCAAAATTTCAAGAGAATCGGTCCAAAATTGAAGGAGAAATTGCCGAAAATCATGCAATCCTGGTTGATAATTTTTAATTTGACGCGAGTTTACTACAGTCCGTTTCACTAGAACCTGGGAGTAGCTTTTTTCCAATTCACCTGGTCGCTCTTTAAAAGTTTTAAACAATTTTTTTCTTTAATCATTTTTTCATCCTCCCCCAACATCCCTGACAATTTGGTGCAATTTTACTTTGTATTTTGGAAGTTAGACCATTTGGCATGTAATAGAATTGTTGTTTCACTGTAATGGTGTTAAACTTAAAGAGAGCTGTAATATTGAAAATTTATTACATGCCTAATGGTCTAACTTTGCTAATACACAAAAAACAATCCTCCCAATTTTCAGGGATGTTGGGGGAAGATGGAAAAATGAGCCAAACAAAATTTTGTTAAAAAATTTTAAAGAGCGACCGAGCAAATTGGAAAAAGGCCACTCCCAGGATCTGGTGAAACAGACTGTAGTCTACTGTAAGACTAGGCCCCTAAATCTAACTGTCGGAGTGTTATACTATATAGTATAGGCTACTGTATTTAGGCTACAGTGTACTGTATAGGCCTAACTGTTAGGGGTCCTACTAGTCTAGTACTACCACTAAAGCCTGTCCGACGGTGGAGGATGGTCCAAAATGAAAGTCAGCTTTTTGGTATCCAGTTCAAAAATATCGTATGAAACCTATCAAAAATGATATTTACCTGTTTTATGTTCCATTTGGCATTTTAATTATCCATAAAATTAATGTTATCCAACATATTGCCGCTTTAATCCTCCTTTTCAACTTTTTGTCGACAGCTTTCAAATATCACGGCTGCCATTTTAAATGTGATACCTTGAGACATGGAAGCGTCACTATGGCAAGGATCCCGAACGGATCATTCTAAATTTTTTGGAGGGGTGCTTTTAATTTATCAAGCACTTGCTGATATGACTCTGCGCGCTTGACTCTTGCAGTACAAGCTAGGCATCTATAACGTTCTTTATGAGCGCCGAGGCCGATATATATATAAATATGGACGAAAATAAGCCACAAAAACAACCGACCATTGGGGCTAGTTGCAACTACACTGAACACCCCCGCTGGTTTTCTGAAGTGAGCTCGTCCAAATAGTGAGAGATAAAATGCGTAGTTGACCACCGGCGCTTATGGTGTTAAAGAGGCAAGATTAAAACAGCTGATTAATAAATTAAGTGCGCGAGTATTGGCAGTTTTTTTTTATAAAAATAAATGCCAAATGGGACTTTTAATACACCAATACCATTTTTGTAATTTATAATGCAATATTGAGTAAATAAGGGGAAGAAAGCCAACTCTTTTTGGACAATTCCCCACTGTCAGACAGACTTTAGTACTACTATACCCGCCGCCATAGTCTGATGTGATGATAGTGGAGGGTGAGATTTTTCTAACTATTAAAAAGACACCAGAAATGCCACCACAATTCACAAATTATTGAAATAGTCTTGTAATCTAAACAATAAGCGGTAGATTTCTATTAACACCGTCAGTGATTAAGCAGACCTCTTTTATTTTTAGTGCCATTTTTCTTCGCTGTTGCCAATTCTTGTTCCGATTTCTTTTCCAGAAATTCTGACTTTTTTGACAACATTTCTTCAACTTCTCGCAATTTCTGAATGGCTTCTTGCGGCGAAGGGGCGGCTTTCCCCTTTTTCCCGCTTCCGAAAATCTTCCATATACTCATCTTGTGTACGCTGTTTACTTAAAACTTGTCAATTTCGAGGTATTTATTGAGAAACAAAAGTTTTATCTTCGAAGTTCGCAATCTGACAGTTAGAATTTCACAGAGAGAAGACCGGAAGTCAACACAAATTGATAAATATGTGCCGATAATTGTCATTGGCTAAAAACCAAGTGACGTCATTAAGTGAGTCATTCTCCCACATCACAAAAATGATTATGACTGTACTTTGACAAGTACGACTAGTGAATATAAAAAAGAGTACATTATATTTGGAATCTGTGGTAATTGTAAGGGGTAACAAAGAGGTAGACGAGAAATTCTGTATTAACACAAGGGAAAATGGGAAGATATGGGGGAAAATATTGAGAAGTATGAATTAGACTATTTGAAAAAAATGGGAAAAAGAAAAATGGAGAATGACAAGATTATATAAATGGGAACTATAATAATTATTGAAGGGTGTGCTCCCTGGGTGTGCTCCTCTTTTTAGTGAGAGAGTTGAGCTCCTGAATGATACCCGTCAACAGAGTCAATGAGCTGAAAAGCTGGTTGAGCTTTAATCAAATCAAATCAACAGACTTGCATAATCCGTAGGGGAGAGTGAGGGAAGTTGGATCACCATTTTCAAATGTTTCTTGTGCTCATACAATTCATATGCAAAATGATTAGATATAGTCTATCTATTTATAAAAAGTTGCAGTTGTTGTTGTTTGTTTTTGATACGCAACGTGCAGAAGTGTTAATCTTTATTGATTTTGACATAAATGCAAATAAACTAAATAAACTGGTACTGTATCCCTGCGCATAAACGTGCATGCACTTATATTTGAAGGTGCACTTAGTTTTCAAAAACAGGTGCATGCACTTATATTCGAACATAAAAAATATTTTAAGAAAAATACATGCACTTATATTCGAACATGAAATTACCTTAATAATTAACAAATTATCAATATTTTGACAAAAAAATGCGAAATTATAATCTTCTTTTTTTGTAACAACATTTATGGTACGTATAACCAATACACCATATAAGCATATCGGATGTGCGTTATATAAACTTATATCAAGAAAAGAACAAAATATTTGCATTTATTATATAAATATAATTATCGTTGCCAACCATCATTCCATATAATTAGTAGTACATTTTTTAATCCTCACAGCTATCGTCAACAGTGGCGTCCACACCTCTGTCTAGGAGGGCTCAAGACGTGATCATTGTTATAAAAACATCAATGAGATTAAACACTTGTCCAGCCACGGAGTCTCTCTCCACTGACATGACGCCTCCCCACTCTCCCACCCTTTGTGAACTGCTGTCACCCTTTTGTACATTATTTTTTCTTTGCGGATTAGTAGGCCTACTCCACAAGAATCTGTTTAGATAAATCCAAGGTTTATTTGAATAATTCTGGCGTAACAATAATCGGCTAAATGGGGGCGGGTGCTACAGGGGTGATTCGTATAATGTTATTTAATGTACTAATTTTTTCTTGTCGTTAGGTGTCAGATTTGGCGACAAAATTCCTATTCGGAGGAGTACACTTAGTTTTCGAAAACAAGTGCATGAAATTATATTCGAACATAAAACAATTTTTCAACATCCCTAAAACATGCTATTTTCACTTATAATAAGTGCATGTACGTTTATGCGCGGGGATACGGTATGACCAATCTTACCACATCTCTGGGGCAAGATGGGCCATATGACTGGGGCAAGTTGGACATAGACCAATTGTAAAATTTGGATGATCAATATAATATTTATTTTATAGCTACCTCCGAACTTAAAAAGTTGACAAGTTTAAATTTGTGCTATTTAGGCTTATGGGCCTATCATCGTAAATCTATATTATCTTTCTTGACCATCCTTTTGAAATAGATATGTACCCGAGATAAGTATGTATTTCGGAATGTTTATACAATTAATGACAACCATCTCTTAGTTAATTATAATGGCTTTGACCAAGCCGCTGGGGGTCTAGATCAATGAAAAGTCCGATGTTGATTTGTTTTTTTCTTTGAAAGGATCAACACTGAGGAAAGCCCCTCCTTTTTTGTCACTACACCAGCCATGAACATCCCATGAATATAATCTGTGTATTTTGGCGATGTTGACGATGTCCTGCAAAGATGTAAAACATGTCAATTGAACGAATTAGGTGTTTTGAACCTTCATGTTCTGAAAAGTGAGACTCGTTGGGAAAGCGCCATTAAACAGTGATTTCCCAATGACATTGTACTTAAACTAGCAACGTATTTGACAATCTGAGACCTTACATACTTATCCTAATAAGAGTTAAGAACTTTTTGTCATAGATTATAGCTGATAAATTATAAAAAAAAACTATCTTTAGTTGACTCGTTACAGCTTTCCTGTCAAAATTGGCAAACGGAGAACATGGCTTTGAAAAACGAGTGGAGATCTAAAAGAGAAAAATGTATTGACCGACATTTTGTCATAATTCTTTTTTTTCGAAACCTGATTACGTTGCCAACGGATGTTTCTTAAAGTTGTAATTTATCGGAACGTTGCCTTCACTCATTCAAACACTCAAAAAGATATAACAGAGCTAAAACAAAGACATGCCATTTGCCTGGGCACGGGCCTTTAACTGTCTGACTGCGAAATAATCGGTGTCTCGTTGTGTTTCACTGGTTTCACAAAAATTGCGGTTGTTTTAAATTTTTACAATTCTTGTGAACACATTATCTCAAGAAGCGCCAGTCCAAATTGCCTGTGATTTTGTATGTGTGCAATTACTTCTTTGCCGTGGTCGCACAATTAGAATGTTTTGGTTTCAGTTTACTTTTTTTTCAAATAAATGGTCGTCATTTAAATTGTTGATTGTATTTTTCGTAAACTAGGTATCTCGATAACTTTCAGTCTGGATCAGTTGTGATTTTGTATTTAGGCACTTACCACCCGGCTTTCCAGAAAAGCAAAAGGTTTTGGTCGCCTGTCGATAATTTAGTTAACACATCGCAGCGATTTAAAAAAATTAAACTGTAGGCCTATTGTTTTTTAATTCTTTGTGTATTTTTTTACTCAGGGCAAGTTGAGACATAGCAATTCTAAACTTAAGCTAAGGGCAAGATGTTAAACTTACCCCTTAAAAGTGGCTCAACTTGCCTTATCCTAAGCCATTTGCAAAATCAATTCATCCTGCATTTTAGAATTGTGGGCTCATTATAACCTATCAATCAAAACATAGACTACCTGTATATGTGTCAAAATTGGTCTCAAGGTATATTATATATTTAAGTTTTGAAAAATGATGAGCATGAAATGCACATCAAAAATATTTGCAAAAATACATCAAAAAATTATGTTATCCGTAGTTCATTTTGTGGCTATGAAAAAGTTCTTTCCCGAATATGGTTTGTAAATAATGTAATTTATATTCACTAAATGGCACTAAACATCCCGGTGGGTAAACAGATTTGGCTATAGCAAGGGTCGTCCATATTGCCTTGTGGCCCAACTTGCCTCGTGGCCCTCACTCTACCCTATGTGGGCCTACCAAGTTTACGTTTACCCCAGTGTGAGAGTATATGATACTAAGGTATTGACCTCAGAGGTTCCATGAAACCGCCGGGGTTTTTTCTGGAAATTACCTCGTATGCACCACGGGGGTACCAACCTCCACGGTTATGGAATTTACCCCCGTGGTTAATAACTGTACCCAACAAACATGAGTCAGACGTTGGCACAACGTTGATATGTAAGGTTTACTGTTGGGCCAACGTCGTAGACCAGTATCATATAGTATGTGAATATATGATGGGGAATTACCTATGTTTTGTTGTCCGGCAAGAACTACTAGGCCTACTTCAGTAAATGGACACCATCATCAATGCCGCATACCATAATTTTAATTACAATGTCATCGGAAAACAACAGCTTAACAGCGCTTTCCCTATGGGTCTAACATTTACAAACACGAAGGGTCTACACTTCTATACTCAGTCAATTGACATGTTTTACATCTTTACGGGACATCGTGGACATCGCAAAATACACAGAAAATATTCATGGGATGTTCGTGGCTAGTGTAGTGACAAAAAGACAGTGATTTTCCCCAGTGTTGAACCTTTCAAAGGAAAAACAAAATTAACATCGGACCCTTCATCTAGACCCTCAACAGCTTGGTCAAAGCCATTATAATAAAGAGATGGTTGTTATTAATTGTATGAACATTCTGAAATACACACTTATCGGGTACATATCTCTTTCAAATGGACGGTGGAGAAAGATAATATAGATTTACGATGATATAAGCCTATATAACACAATTTTAAACTTTGAAAATAATAATAATAATAATAATAATAATAATAATAATAATATTAATAATAATAATAATAATAATAATAATAATAATAATAATAATAATAATAATAATAATAATAATAATAATAATAATAATAATAATAATAATAATAATAATAATAATAATAATAATAATAATAATAATAATAATAATAATATAAATAATAATAATAATAATAATAATAATAATAATAATAATAATAATAATAATAATAATAATAATAATAATAATAATAATAATAATAATAATAATAATAATAATAATAATACTTTTATTGACAAAGAGAACAAGACGAGTATGATACAAATGTCAGTGTTATAAAAATATAAGGTAGTCTATGGTATCAAAAATATTCACAATAAAAAATGCTTAAAAGTATATGGTTAAACCTTTTGTGGCTATACCTTTTATATAGTTATACCGTTTACACATTAGGCAAAACATGTATAGATTAGGCTTATCCCTAGGCCTATTATAAAAATTATATTCTAAAACTTATCTCCTTTCATTTCAGTAGGGGCACTTTTAAGCACATTTTGAAGTGAACAATGTTCCCCACAGGGATATTGACCGAAATTCATTAATATTACAAAACAAATTCGGAGACGTCTAGTTTAAACAGATATATATATTTTAAGTTTGATTTAAGCTTGCACTTATGTCAGGAATACAGAATACTGTACTGAATGGAATATGTTAAAGAACAATATATATATTACAGCATTTACATCTTCTTCATATCTAAATTTAAACAATTTATATTTAACCACATGCTTTAACAATAAATTTTGCTAATGAAAGCAATATATTCATTTTTGTTGTCTTTATTTGACTGAATCAGGAAATTTGGTATATCTTTCGAAATTTCATCAAATAAAATGTTACGGTTTTCTGAATGAGACACACATTCTGTAAGAAAATGAATTTAATCACCCACTTTTCCAGGACACGCAGTACAAGATCGCTGATTGAATAGTGTTGGAGGACGAGTGTATCTACCGGTCTCAATTTCTAAGTGATGAGAACTAATCAGCTAATGCACAGTCTTGAAATTGCATAGCGAAATTTTGGAATGTTAAAGAAAAGGTAGGGTTCTGGCATAAATGTGTATTTAATTTCTTTATAAAGTCGAAGCTTAGAATTCTTAACAGAATTATTGATCTCATCTAGCCAATGCTGTCTGATTATAGATTCAAGATGATGACGTATACATTTTGAGTTTTTTTGGAGGAACATCTGTCCACAGTCCTGCAAGTTCAGCCTTTTCCATAATATTTTTTACTTGACATACCCATGTTTTATGACCATTGTGATGCAGGCCCTCTAGGACTGTATACATTTTCTTAACAATATTAGCTTCCGGTATATTTACAATTCTTATCCAATATTTATTTGTTTTACATATTTTTTTTTTATCAATTGGGTATTCTCCTAAATCACTATAAACACACAATTTTGCCGTTGACTGTTTAACTTTAAGAAACAATTTCATTGCTACTACGGGTGGTACTTGACCTAAACATTTGCAAAATGTTAGTACTTTGAAAGAAGCTTTAAGAGCACTAGAGAGAGATCCATCCAAATATTTGTTAGAAAGATAAGATTCACTTCTAAAAATAACACGAGGTTTTATAGATCAAAAAATCATTACTTTGGTCTTAAGAATATTACCAATCATTTGCCAGTCAGCACAATACTGTAACAGTTGATCCAATTGTGTCTGAAGACCCTCAGGTGTGTTTGAGATTAGAATGAGGTCATTTGCCAACAAGAGGTGTAATAGGAGTAGTTCATTATTTATTACAATCCCACATTTTTTGTCTAAGTAATCATCAATGTCATCAAGAAAACCTTTAAACATATCTGGACTATTTGGTCCACCTTGATTGACTCCGAGATTGTCATGTACATATTTTAGACTTTTGTTTTGTTATACATGTCATATAATAGCTTAATAAAATTTCCATCAATTTGCTTTTTTACTAATTTATAATAAACATATATCGATTAACAGTATCAAAGGCCCTCTTGAAATCTACAAAAGCAACATACAATGGCTGCTTAAGAAACTCTGCTCTCTGAATTGCTCCTACTAATAAAAACATGTTATCTGAGGCGGAACTGTTTTTCTTGAAACCACCATTAAATGTGTCCTCAATGTTGAATACATCTTTCATGAATAGAAGTCTATTAATTCTAATGATGAATTCAAGGCTTCAGATTATATACCATCTGAACCACATGCCTTTTTACATTTCATTTGTTTGACTGCATTTATAATTTCACTTTCGGTAAAGTGCTTATTCATAAAGTCAGAGATTATATCAGAGATGAAGTGTCCTTTTATGAATTTGTCAATATTCTCTTCATTACAATCATTAAAATAATCACATTTGAAGTTACTACGGTTGTTTTGAAATTTGTGAAACAATAAGTTTGAGTCTATGGGACAGTTATGAGATTGGCCATTTGTATTACTTTGAAGAATTTTCCTCATTTTGGTTGAGTCATTAGTATTCTGAATTTCAGAGAGCATCTCAACCTGATGATGTTGTATATGGGGGTTGTTGCGGATTTCATTCTAGTAATTACGCGGTGGTTGTCCTTCGGGATTATCATGCTGAGTTTAATCTAAATCCAATCTAAGATTATTTTATGTCTATGATAATCATTCGTGGTGTACGTGCGTTTTGACCTGCTTTAAAATATTCCAGTTAACTTCTGTGACGTCATAGTCTTCTTAAATTTTAAGCACAAGTTAAAATTCTCTGTGACGTTTTATTTCCATATGGATTTGCGATCATGTTGGCACTTTCTAGCTCTGTGATTGGTTAGCCGCGAATGGGTGGCTGGTTCTCGCGGGGAATCTGTGACAAGTGGTGCGGTCTTGAGTTAGTTTATCAAAATCTCTGGACGAGACAACTCGCACTCCTCTGTGGCGACATATCTTTCTTAAATGGACTTATTTACGCGTATGCCCTCGAGCCATTTACGATGTTTTGAGTTAAAATGAGGCCATCAGGCAATGGATTATATTGAGTTTATGGTTTTCCTGATTTGAAATGTGTATTGAGTCTATAAGTTTTTGCCGGGACGTACACAACCATCACTAGATCTGCCAATCTTTCCGACATGAGTTTGCTGTGAATGAAATAGTATGTATGGTATTGAACTATGATGTCTTAAGTTAGTAAAGACTTTATTGTGCCTAAGAGAAGTTTCTGCAGTTCAAGTCTTTGATTCAAAGTGTTCAACAGAACGCTCAGATGTCTTCTTGTCAGTCGCCGCCTGCTCCCAGTAGTCTCAAACAGATCCAGCCGTGCTATAGACCTGTCCATAACCTGTCCTGAGTGTCAGACATTACCGTTACACTATAGAACCTACACTCATCATTACTACGTACAGTCGTCGTAGTTTAGAAACACAAATTTGTTTTTTTTGTGTTAATTTCTCATACTCTGAATATTTTTGAAAATAATCATCTCATCCATCTTCAAGTGGATCCAAAGCATGTCAATTGTTTTTAATCTCTTCACATTTACTGTCAAACCAGTTTTTTTTTTTAAATGAAGGTTTTGAATCACGACCTAGATAAAGCTCGTCTTATAAAAGCCTGTAGAGATTTTGCTACAGAATAAACAGACTCACAGATAATTTCTTATATATATTTTCCAAGAAACCTGAACCTATATGATCCGAGAGACATCTAAATATATTTATCTTTGTCAGGCTTTGACAATTTGAAGTATGTCCTTTGTCATAATTGGTCTAGGATCTGCTAGCAGAAGTGAAAGGTGGTAATACAATCTCTACATTTACTTTCTCTCTGCTTACTTACCTTAAGGACTCGATGTTTCACAAAAAAACTAGATATAATTGGATATTAAAATTAAATTCAACCGATTCAGCAATTCTCTCTGGAGAGAAAAAACGGAAATGCTCAATACGCATGTGCAAGATGACTGTCAGTAAACATAAACGTTCCTCGATTTTCTCCCAACGTTAGTGGACAACGTTCTGTGTTGGTTCATTGCAAACTTAAGGGAAAACATTCTAAGAACATTTCCGGAACATCAACATTTAGCATAACCTATTGAGATCCATATACGAACGTTAGGTTAACGTTCTGTGTTAGCTGGCGAGCTGAAGATAATACAGGGTTCTCAAAATTTTGGTGATTAATGGTATCACAGTCGATGTCAAATTCTAATGGTCTGTGGTCCGGATATAGCCATTGTTCACCTACTTTCATTTTTTTAACAAGATTGAAATTATCAGAAGGAGAAATAACATAGTCTACAACACTTTTAACAGTTGTATGCACTCTGGTATGGTACGGGGAAAATCCATTGAGCCTAAACCTATGTGTCCCAAGTCCTGCCTGGTCAGCAGGGGTTAATAAATGAAAGTTTGTAACAAAGATGATTTATTTCTTTCTCTCTTTATTGATGTTCACAGACAGTGTCAAATACGATGTGGTACCTCGCGACAGAGAGTGACGACCAAGCCATAATAGCCGGTAAAATGAGCGGCGGACTAGACGTCCGTCTCCAAAGGCAAATCAGATTAGAATGAACGAGAATGGCGGGTCTCAGCGCAGCTCAAGGCTGGGCATAAGCGGAGGCTCGTCAACCCCTCATTCCGCCCGGCCCGAGACTGGTCCAGTTCGGTCGAAGAGACGGTATCAGCGTGTCGCTGTCGCCACAAACCCGTAAGCGATAATTGTTTACGAGTTACCGAAAATAGGCCTACAATCAATCAATCAATCAATCAAATAAAACTTCTATAGCGCCTATATCCTCAGCGGACCGAGCTCAGAGGTGCACAAATCCTTAGCGTGATCATGTGTCATAATCGAGGCCAAAGCAGGTTCGTCAGCAGGGAGCCTGGCTGCTGAGGGACTAGGGTGGAAAAGCCAGGTCAAATAGGTGAGATTTAAGTAATTTCCGGAATGTTTTGTTTTGGCATTACGTATTGGCACAGGCAGGGCATTCCATAAGGCTGGACCAGATATAGAGAAAGCTCTTGACCCAGTCTTAGTCTTTATACGAGGAACAACAAATCTATTCGAATTAGTGGAGCGTAGATATTTTGAGCATTTCGGCCGAACAAGTAAATCAGCCAGATATGCAGGTTGGTTTTCTCTTAGGGTTCGAAAAGTTATCGCACATATTTTAAAATGAATGCGAAACTTGACAGGAAGCCAATGTAATAGTTTTAGAATTGGAATGGAACGACTAAATCGTGGGGCGTTGGTTACCACTCTTGCAAGGCAGTTTTGAACGCGTTGTAATCTAGCGATCTCCTTTTCTGGCATATTGTGAAAAAGTGAGTTACAATAATCTAACTTACTACTAGCGAGTGCCACTGCAATTTGCTTGGCAAGATCTAAAGACAGATTTTTTCGAATATGACGCAGGTCACGGATATGATAGAAGCATGCCCTACAAGTTTGGGATATGTGTTTTCGGAAATTCAGGCTACTGTCGAATAGTACACCAAGATTTTTAGCTGATGTAGATGGATTTCGTTCTTGACCTAGAAGTAAGCATGGGAGATTATTCAAAAAAAATTTCCGCTGAAGTTTCCCAATAAGAAGAAATTCTGTCTTGCTAGGATTAAGCTTCAGCTTAGATCCTGTCATCCAGGCCGACACATCCATTAAACAATGTTGCAACTTCTCAAGAAATTCCTTAGCGTTTGAAACTGATAGAGACATGTAAATTTGAGTATCATCGGCATAAAGATGGTGGTTTATGTCAAAACTAGAGATAATAGCGCTGAGTGGTGTAGTGTATGAAGTAAAAAACACTGGTCCTAGCACAGAGCCCTGTGGAACTCCATATAAGAGTGTGACTTTATCTGAAAAAGTGTCTTCAATTTTTACGGACTGGAGCCCATTTTGCAAATAAGAAGAAAACCAAATTTGAGCCTGGCCAGATATTCCATACCAATCAGAAAGTCTATCTGTTAATGTAGCATGGTCAATGGTGTCGAAAGCGGCCGACAAGTCAAGCAAGGTTAGAGCCGTAACTTCACCCTTGTCCATACTAATAATGATATCTTTATGTACTTTCAGTAGAGCCGATTCTGTAGAATGATGTTTCCTGTAGGCCGATTGTAATGGATTACATAGATGGTTATTTTTTATATGAGCTTGCAGCCTATTGGCTACTATCTTTTCTAAGAATTTGGAAATGAAATTTAAGTTGGATACAGGCCTGTAATTTTTCAGCTCGTTTTTAGGAAGAGATGTTTTTTCAGTAGTGGTCTTACATGAGCTTCTTTGAAATTTTGAGGAAATGTACTAGTTTCCATTGAAATGTTAATTATGTCAGTGATGGGAATTATTAATATGTCAAGACAATTTTTCAACACCCTTGTAGGAATGGGATCCAGATCACATGATTTTGACGATGAGCTCAAAATAAGTTTTTTAATTTCATCTTCTGACGCACGTTCAAAAACGTTCATTTTGGATCTAATTTCTGGTTTTTGCACTTATGGAATATTCTGTACTTTATTAGGAAATTGGGAACGGATAGTTTCAATTTTATCCACAAAATACCTGGAGAAATGATCACAAAGTGATTTCACTGATGTGAATTCTGGCAGAGCAGGAGGTGAAATTCTATGCAGAATGTTATTTATTGAATTCCAAAGGCGACGGGGATTGTCCGAATTTTCTGCAATAACATCAGCTAAATATTTCGATTTAGCTTTTGTCATCATTCTATTACACAGGTGGCATTGCTGTTTGTAAGGAAACGATCTAGATGTGTGCGAGATCTGCGCCATGTTCGTTCGAGATTGTGGCGAAGGGTTTTAGCCTTCATTATTTCCGGAGTCATCCATGGAGTTGGTGGTATTTTGGGTAGAGTCTTTGTACTTACAGGAGCGTGTTTGTCTAAAATAGAGCTAAGAACATAATCATACTGCTGACATAGTGCCGAGAAATCTTTCTCTGGTTTCTTTATAAGATCCGAGCTGAGAATATCTGAATGAAACGATTCATAATCAATTTTGTTTATTTTACGAAACGATATTTTTACTTTGTTCCATTTCGTCTTATAACAGTCAGTTTCTAATATGACCGCAAGATGATCCGAGGTACCTGCTGCCGAAAAAACTGATTTGATACAATTAGAAATGCGTTTGGTGATTAGCAGATCTAGCCAATGACCATGAACATGAGTTGAAAAATTAACATGCTGCTTCAGATCGAAACATGTGAGGATTTCATTGAATTTGTGGGTGTTTCCATTTGAGTTATCTAGATGTAAGTTGAAATCTCCCAATATATACAAATTGTCCTGCAGTAAAATTATGTTCTCTAGTAGATCTTGAAATTCATCAAAAAATGGACATGTACCGTTTTGAAGACTATAGAGGCAGACAACGAAACCACTGAACGAATTGTTTCCGATACGTGCAGAGATCGCTTCGAACGTTTTAAATGATGGCAGAGGATGAATGTCAGTTTTGAATCGGTCAGACACTATGCCTATACACCTCCTCCTGTCCGCTGATCTGCGCGAGGTTCGTGAAAAAACGAATAGCCAGGAGGTGAGATATCAGCTATCGTTGATTTTGTTTCATCATGTTTTAACCATGTTTCGGTCACTGCCACAATGTCCAAATTTTTAGATGTTACATATTCGGAGAAGAGGGCAGTTTTAGGTTTGATAAATCGAACATTCATTGTTGCAATTTTGATTCTTTCATTTGGGCCGGAGGGACCCGGATTTAAGCCGACATCTCCTGCCAGTAGAAGTAAGATAGCCAATGTATAATTGATTTAGGCGTTAGAGAAAGCTGGACATATTTGGTCCTGTCGTCTACGCGTAAGGGACGTTAGCCTGTGTAACAGTCCTCTCATGGCTCTTTCAATATTATTATTATATTATAACAGCCACGATAGAGACGGAATTTCTGTCTGAACTAAAGGGACGTTCATAAATTAGGCCTACGTGTAAGGGGTCGTTCAACAATTACGTAACGCCTTAGTAGTAAACACAACGTTAAAAAGCGGTACGAAGGGAGGGGGATCAAAAATTTCTCAAAAAAGCGTTACGTAATTGTTGAACAGCCCCTAAGCGAGGGTATACAGCGACGTTCGAATTTAGTACTCTTATCACTTCACGCGTTTTGCCCCTAGCGGCCTACCATAGACGACTTTATAAGATTATACCAAAGTTAGAAGGCGTGTTTTCATTGGGCAACAGAACCACTCGCACTGTTATTTGACCAATGAAACAGCTTCTTTTATTTCTTTTGCGAATCCCAACATCCATGCCATCTTGATCTGTGTTGATTCTGGAGCTCGTTTTTAGCAGGACAAAGTAGATTGTCCAGTCTGTAATTATAAATCTGTAGGTCGAGACTTATTTATATGCAATTTATCTTGCTCCACAAAAAATTATGAAAATATAGCACAATTAAATCATATAATAGACATTTTCTATATATCTGTTCGTAGACCATTTTTACTCGCAAGTCGCCGAGTGCTCTTGCTTGACTCCTTGAGTTGACTGAGACTTGGCCCTTGCCTTGGCTTGGCCTTGGGTCTTGGCAGTCTTGGCCTGTGTGGCCAATCTTGCGGACTTCAACTCCCCCCCCCCCCCTTTCGACTTGCCCGGGCCGAGGTGAGACCGTGAGCTGGTGAGGAGGCCCCGAAGGTCTAAGGGGTGTGACAGGTGCATGCATGAATGGTTTTTAATTTTATAGTGCCGGCTCTCGAATTCTGATTCAAATCAGTGACAGTGCAAATTACAATACCAGGCATCAAAGTAAAACCTATAAACCTATAAAAACCTATATAATATATTCTAGTCTAAACCTATATTTGAAAAAGTAACCTATATTTTTCTGAAAATAGTCTATATAACCTATAAAAACCTATATTTTGATTTTACTTTAAAAAAACATTATGTTGAGCTATACCCGGATTCACCTTTCACCGTGGTGGATGCTTTTTCGCTCTTATATCAATATTTACCGTTTTTGGTCGATTTTTTTACATATTCACTTACTTTGTATGATGGGGCGATTTTATTTTCAGACGATTATTCAATTCAGTGTGATTACTGGCTGTGAAGTGAGAAAATAAAAAAACATCTCCCCAAAATTCCGCCCAGCATGTTTGTTGATCTTTCCTCTTGTGCACATGGGCAGTCATCCTGGTACTTTGGCTCAGCCCACTCATTTTAAAAGGTGCCGAGGGTTATCTCCCGGCTGGGTGGCGCGGGGGTCTACATTATCATTTTCTATACCATTGGCGTATTAAATAAACGGGTCATTCTCATGCTACGCTAGCAATTTAAGCATTCTAAATGAAAATAGTTTGGAGAACTATTTAATGTTAAGTAAATAAACTATGACAATCAACGCTTGTTTTGCACGCATGGTAGCACACACAAAATATATATATAATATATTTCTATGGATTTATCAGATAAAGGCATCTAGGCCTATTTGCCGTGATGCACTCTCCAAAATGTGCCTGTTCCCGTTGTATCCTAAACTTCCAGGCACATTTGGGACTATATAAGGCCTATCTGGTATCAGTTATGTGCCTTTATAATAGGTTGTAGCTTTTTATGTAGCTCATTTTATGATTATGAGAAAAGTAGCAGACTTTAATTCATATTTTTGTATACATAGGGCCTACCGGCTATACCGGTAAGACAAATATGGAAACTATCAGAAACTGTTATAGCCTGCATGAATAACAAAATTACCGGGAATGAGGCCCTAGATCTATGTATAAAACAATTTTTGGGTTGACATTTTTTATAAGGAAAAGTTAGGCCCTACGGAGATAATATTAATTATAATAGGCCTATATAAATTATTAGGCCCATACCTACATTTTATTTTTCATATTAATTAGAACACCCACCTGTACGTGATTAGAGGGGGTGGTGGAGTATTAGATTAGGCTATTATTTAATTATCATATATAGTGTAGACTACATGCTATATCGTGGGTTTTATTTTCAAATCAGGGGTGCACTGAGCGTTTATTTGATTATGGGCATTATTAGATTGAATACGGTATAACTAAACCTTAGAAAAATCACAAAGAAATTCCTGACTGTACACTTATTTTATACACGTGTGGTTTCCTTTATATAAACTCAATTTTTATCATGTACATATGATGGTACGAGCGTGATAAACAGTGATATATCAGAGTGACTAAAAATACCACTGTGTTGGAAAGTGAGAGACACTTGAAGATGCGACACTGTAGGCTAGCCCCAGTGGCTAAAACAAGTTTCAGCCACAGATTGACTGCATACAAAATCGTGGGACATTTCTTTGACTGTCATATCGGAAAATACGGGCCATGATCAGGTCGAAAATAGTTTTTTTTAGAATGAGCAACATTTCAGTTCCATGCCGGCATGCTCAGCTCAGAGGTCGCACAGTCACTAAAAAGTTATGGACATGTATCGGACCTTGGGGTCGCGTTCGCTCTCAGTCACCGCCTTGTTGAATTTTTCGGGTAAAGCAAATACATCAATCCACGGCCTGGGAGGGGACGACAAGGCTAACTGTAGGCCTGCAAGAGAGGCTCCAGAAACCCAGATGACGAAAAATAAGAGACACAGTGATTTACAAGCAAGACGAAATTATCATTTATTTTCAAAGAAAAGGAAGAGATAAAAAACTAATAGCTAATGGTACAAATTTGACATTTTCAGGGAACCACCGGGGCGCGGATATATAATCCAGCCCCTCTGCCTCCCGGAGATTGAATAGTGCCCCCCCCCCCCCTAACAGTTATGTTGACTATAATTATATATATTTAATTTAACTGCCTGCAGTGAGTCCCATATGGGTGACTTGAAGTCCCGGGAGTGTGGGGACTTCCGATCAACTTCGGAACTAGAAGCGTCCAGATATAGATTACTTGAAGTAGAAATATTTGGTTAATAGATCTACCATATAATGGGATAAATAAAAATATGCTTATGTTGTTGTGGGTCGAGGGGGTTGTGGGTCTAGGATCGAGGGTTTGTGGGTCGAGGGGGTTGTGGGTCGAGGCTTGAAGGTCGAGAGTTGTGGGTGTGGGTTAGAGGATGTCAAGGGGGATTTGAAGATAACTTGCGATTAGGAACATAAAAAAATTGCCGAGCATAGCCCGTGGGATTACAGCTCAAAAGGCCTACAGAAATGCCCAAGAAGCCCCTCTTTTTCAGGCGAGGTTTCGAATCATTGATTCAAAATATTTACTTCTTGGGTTAATTTACCTCATGGGGGTGGGCCTACAACCTGTGCACAAAGACCAAGCACCTACTAACTAATCAATTAAAAGAAACTAGCCCACCACCCAATTTTAGCCAAATTCAAACTTTGCAAGGAGTATCAAGATTCTTTCAGTTTATGTTATTTTGTATTGTTGAAATGCTTTAATCTAATGATATTTTAGCAATTCAAACTTTTAATGTACCAGGCAAGTTTCGACTTTTGTAGGTGGACTGATACCTTTAGCCCCAGTAGCTGAAACAGGTTTCAGCCACTGATTGACCCCGTACAAAATTGGACGATCATATCAAAGACTTGCCCTTGAATAATCAGGTCGAAAATAGTTTTTTTCATAGAATCAGTAACATTTCAGTTACATGCCCGCATGCTCAGCCCACAGCCCGCGCAGTCATTGAAAAGTCTTAATGGACATTTTCAGGCCTTGGGGTCGAGATTACTTTTAATGATTTAGGCCAGGCTCTCTGGTATTTTTGTCTCTCGCGTTTCATAATCATGATAATTGCTGCTTTTCTTGGCTCTCTTGTATTTCTTTACTCTCCATTTCGCTTTCCAGCCTTTTGTGACTGAATTATAGCCCTGTTTCATCTGCAGTAGAGGATGTGTACAGTGAACCGTGTGAGGTGCGATTATAATGCTCATCAGTTATTGGACTTATATCCATTTATGCTTGGTCATCAAAAATCAAAGACATTATACATATATTTTTGACCGTTTAGGCTACATGTCAACTTTGACATATTGGTCATTTTGTTTTCTTTATTTCTTTATAAGTTTTTTGATGCGGCGCAAATCAGTTATACATACGTTTCTGTCGTCATTATCCCACGAATTTGAACAGTTTGGGTCACTGCATGTGTGTACCAAGGAAAGATATCGGCCGCAGCGGGACTCGAACCCGATACACCCGTGCCCTGAGTTAGCCAATGAGCTTGTCGCCACAATATACCAATAATTTGTATTGTCAACATCAATCAATCACCTATATTATATAGGCTATGTCGGTCACTTATTAAGTGAATTTCTGGCGATATATATAGGCCTATTCCCAGCAAACTTATGATACGTTGGACCAATTTGCAACGCTGGTTTACCGTTGGACCAGCGTTGCAAACAGTAAACCATCGTTGGGCAACGTCTCATGTTTGCTGGGATAGGGCCCATGCGTCATCACCAAATAGGCGTGTTTTTTTTATCTTTATATAAAAGCTATTGAATTCAACATCTATAAGTAGGCTAGATATCCTAAATCAATCGGTGTAGAGCTATTTTGTTAAGTTTATGATGAAATTCTTCATTACCAGTAGGCCTAGCCTATATTGCACCGTTGTAGAAAATAGTTTCATTCTATTCACTTATCTTGTTCAACATTTTGCTAATTGTTGCTTACCGGTTATACATAAGCCTATAATATAATAAATCTAATCAAATCAATAAAGTCTATAAAATGTTTATATACAAACATATCAAATTTGATAATAAAAATAAATAAAGTAAGGCACCTTACATTATATTGGCATGAAATTATTGTTTGAAAGGAAGTGAAATGAAATCAATGATTATGTTCACTTCCCATTTACCATGTTCACATTGAGTAATAGCCTACATTCTGTGATTGACGCTAAATAAGTAAATATTATTTTACAACAACATTCAACTATTGAAACTGATAATTGAAAAGTAATTGCGCGATCAAATTGCACATGGAGATAATGTTACCCACTCTTCAGGAGCCCCAGCCACCCCTCACCTGCAAGGCGGTGCTAATCAGCTCATGCTGGTACTAGCATACACAATAGGCTAAGTGGATCACAGAGCCTGATTATTATACAGCGCACCTGCATACCTAACAATTAAAACAACCTACTCAACCCGTCAGGCTTAATTGACTTGTCCTCGTGTACACGTGTGAACGGCTGCAGTGAACATAACTTGTTTATTTGGTTGAGTGGCGGACCGTAACTATATCAAGTAATATTTTAACCCTTTCCATCTGTGGCATTATTCAAACTAATCAAATGAAAATAAGTTGTGTTATGGTAGAGCATATGTTTTATACTGACTCAAAGTTTTAGGTCAATATTGTGAGTATTTTCCACGTAAATAGCGAATCAGTAACACCATATGATCCCCCTAAAATGCGATTTTTAATGTGAATGCCACTATAGTCTATATTTTCCTTGTGGGAATGTGTTTTTGTCAAATAACCCTCTGTGTTTCAGAAAGAAATGCTTTAAAAAATATAATTTAAGTCCTCAAATCAGTTTGAAATAAATAATTATTTAAGCTTATCAGCTCCATTATCCCTTAAAAAATTCCATTCTCGCTTTGCTCGACATAATTTAAAGTAGACCTTGTCTGATAACGGGTCAAACTATATGTACTGAATTTTTTTCCTATAATTAATATATATTCACCTCCATAGCTCAACTTGTGTGAATAATTCATTAAATGCAATAAATAATTTGTCCAATTCAAACACTCCAGCTTCCTCTGGTTGAACATGGCTCCAATTACAGCGAACAGTTAGTCTTGTTGCCTATGTAAGTTTGAAAGACCATACTACATGTATAACTATAAGCTGATTACCCGGTAAATGACGATGGACAGACCTGTATAAACAGGGGAAAAAATTCGTCATTTTTATCCACTCGCCAGCCGGGCTAGTGAAACTAAAAATCCACTAGCCCTTATGTCTTTTTAATCGCCCTTACTAGTTTAATGTTTTTATGAAAAAAATTGCCCGACTATGTGTGATATGGCTGAATCACTGGTTTTTCCCCTTCTGACCCATCTTCCTTAGGCTTAGCCTGAGCAGCAGGTGGGCATTTTAGCTTCAATTAGCAAATCTGCAGCTGTTTAAGCTCTAGTGAGGTCAGAGTCCAGCCACCTCACCTAAAAATGTCTCTGTCAGCCTTAAGTTTATCTTCATATAAAGTTACGTTATTGAACCAGCATTTCTTCTCTAGTTTTCTTTATTTTCTTAGCTGGTGGCGACCCCACCTTCCATAATTCATTTAGATTTAACTGGCTATCCATAGTTATTACAGACAAATAATTTAATCAGACATTGGCTCACTAGTGTTCATTCCAACTTGGAAAAAGAAGGGGCCATGTTGCACACTTCGGTGAAAAAAGGGGGCCATCTCAAAAAAACGTAAACCGTTCTGCAAATATAATAAAGTCAAGTCATTTTAAACATAAAAGTGATGTCAAATAAGCGTACACGTACTTGGAAAAAAATATATATCTTCTTTCATATGGGGTAGGGGCTATTCAAGGTAACTGAACTTGATATGTAGTCCTATCAACAAAGAAGTATGGAAGTCGATGGACCTCTAGCCTCTATGGCATCATGACACAGCAAGGCATAAAATAACTGGGATAAAAAGGTTATCTCAGGTGTATTTTAGGCCTTTTCTGGGGGTGTAATTTAGTTTGTGTTAGGCCTATTGGCATGGTTAGACCTTCTGAAGTCTCAACACCCCTATGCCAAATTTTCACATCGTTTCTGCGCCGACATAGGGGGCCTACATGCGCCAGCGACAGCCCTATGTGTGACTGAAAGTGGAGTATTAGCCACAGCTTGTATTCACACAAAATTGCAAGACGTTTTTTCGGACGTTTTTATGTAAGATTAATGCTTGATTTATCAGGCTAATAATGCATGAGTCTTTTAGAATCAGCAATAATTCAAGACTGCATCTATTCACCCGCAGCTTGTTGGGCGATGAAATGTTGTCAGCATGCTTGTATGCCAGCAAACTAGATAAATGATCTTCTTGATCAGCGCCATTTTGAACTGTGATTTATCGGGTGAAACGAATGTTGGGAACCACAACGCAATAAGTGACGCTGTGGGCTGTCATGGCTACCGCAGATCGGGTCACATGCGATACACGCGTCCTCGCACCGCTGATTGACCAGGCCGTATGCCTACTGGTCAGTAGCTTGTTTAACAAATTGGTAAACGTGATTTTTATGTCCACGTGTGTCAGCATCAAACTTGATTCAGTTGCTCACTTTTTAGTCGCCAGCAGGGCTAGTGACATGCTGATTTACAATCGCCCTTACATAATTCTTGCCGCCACGGGCGACCGGGCTTATTTGAATTTGCATCCCTGATAAAAGATATGCATTTTTGGCACTACGTATTATACTGTATATTCAGATGTTTGTAGTATACTCCGTGAAATACGGTAAATATGACTTTGGAAAAGTAAAAAATATGAATTTTTACATGGCGGGTACATTATTTTCACTGGAAAACCTATAAAAACCTATAATTTGATGTCAAATAAACCTATAAAAACCTATATTTTTATGAAATGAACCTATAAAAAAACCTATAGTTTGGCCTAAATGGACTTTGAAGCCTGAATTACACGTTTTAATAGTGATTAAAGCTCTGCAAAGGGACATGCCCAGCCTGGCCCAGGTCTAAAATCATCAAAAAAACGGGTGATTTTATTTTGGCCACTTAATATGACCATATGATGTAAACATGTCCATAGACTAGAACTGCAAAAGTTTTTTTGTGCTGCGCACTTAGGCCTAGACTACCAGTTAGGCTAGATATATAGAGACAAAATTCCCGTATTTCTTATTTTTGACATGGTTGTCAATAATAATTAATGAAAAATCAGGAATTTCGTCTATATCTAGCCTAAATGCGCAGCACAAAAATTAAAAAACTTTTGCATTTCTAATCTATGGACATGTTTACATCATATGGTCATATTATTAAGGTAAAATAAAAGCACAGATATTTTGATGATTTTAGACCTGAGCATGTCCCTTTAAAATTCACAAACAAGTGGTCACAGAGACTCTAGGCTATGCCCCCAATCAAAAAACATGGATGCACGCATTATGATTATCTTGTAACCATGTGAAAATGGGCTTATATCACCCACATTTTCTCAGGCTCAGTTAGCTTAGGATTGCTTAGGAAATTTTCTGGTCGCAGGCTCACGCCTCAAAGGCCAGCTCTTCTTTAAACTCTTCTTCCGGTTCCGGTTCGTTGATGGCATGTTCTATACTATATGTTATGTTTTTGATAGTATAGTCATGGTCTGCAGTGTATTCTCACCTTAGTGGATTGTTTTCCGAGTACTTATCAAGTCTATTTTTAAATGTGTTTGTTGTTTTCGCTGTTACCACGGCTTCCGGGAGATAATTCCACATAGTTGCTGCTCGCTGCATCAGATAATTTTGTCGTATGTCCCTGTTAGCATGACAGTGTCCTCTAGTGCTCTCATTTTTATTTAATTGTATAAGTTGGAATGCTACCTTTGGATCATAGACATTTATTATTTTGTAGATTTCTATCATATCTCCACGTATTCTACGGAACACTAGAGTTGGTAGCTTCAGATGCTTTAATCTGCCGGGAGTATTCCATATCTCTAAGGCCTGGAATTTTTTTTGTTGCTTTCCTTTGAACCTGTTCTAGTAGTTCGTCATCCTTTTTGTATCTTGGTGCCCATATAGCATTATTACTTTCTAGGTGTGGTCTAACCAAAGCTTTGTATAGAAGACAAAACTCTTTTTCTGTCAAGTAAGAGTATGTTCTCCTTATGACTCCCATGATTCTATTTGCTTTTTTGCATATTTCTTCCATATGTGGTCAGAAATTTAGATTTGGGTCGAACACTACCCCTAAGTCTTTTTCCGCTGTTGTTTCCTCAAGATAAATCTTTTTATTATCAACCATCACAGGGGTAAAAATTCAAGGCAAATCATTGGTGGCCAGCAGGGCCACTTACTTTAAAAAATTAGTGGCCCTGTTTGATAACTCCAGTAAAAATTTCAACATCACTTTTCGACCAGGCGCAGCCTATAGTGATAAGCTACATGGGGCTGAAAGCAAGTTTGGTTAGGCCCTACTCAGGCATTAGAAGTAGAAAAAAAAATCTTTATCGGACAACAGGGCTGGTAAACTTCATGTTATCTGACCTGTATTTTTTTTTACGGGTCCACATAATTTCTATATATATATATAGTCTAGCCTAGGATTAGCTTTATTGCGTGTGTGGTATAGGCTTAGGGATGTCGCAAAGTTAAAAAAAAATCCAAACAGCCAAAAAAAAATTAAAATGGGTGGCTGGGTCCAAGGCCATTTCGGATAGAAAATAAAAAATTGGAAAACCCCCCCGAAAATTAAAATCTTTGATGATTATTGGTTTCCAAAAAAAGAATTGATAGGGGGGTGGGCAGTGTTGGCGGTAGGATGAAAAATGTCTTAGCCACTGTGGCTAAAAGTTTCAGCCACATTTTCTTTCTTGTAGCCACAATGTAATCATGTACCCAGTATCCAAAATATTGATGATAATTGATACTTGTCTGGTAGTCCTATTGATTTTCATTTACCACAGAAAGATAGTACTTAATTTGAAACAGTTTATGATTTAGTTTTCATTTAGCGAATAACCACAAATTTTATGAAAATTTCCAAGAACTGACGAACGTTTGCAAATTAATAGTAACTTGTTTGACTTCTTTTATTATTCAACTGTAATCATGGTGATCAAAATGCATGACAGTTTAGGGAGGTTGCTGCATTCGAAATTATGTTTGAAATAAAAATTATCCAGCGGACAACCATGCCCTACATTTCGGGTTGTCAGCCAATATTTTTGGTTTACCGACCATTTGAATCCCTGACCCTAGATTTTTATGATAATTTAAAAAAAATGATATAAAATGATTTTATTAGAGAACGTCCCTTCACAATTTTTTTTAGGAGTGTGTATTTTTGTATGAACAGCCTTGTAGGGGCAATTTGGTGGGTGTTTGTTAACGTGAAATTAAAAAAGTCCCCCCCATACCTAACCTATTTTGGAGGACCATGTAATTGAAGCTCTCCCCCCCCCCCAAAAAAAAAGGTTTTTTTGTCTTGTCTTGACAAAAAGATCCAGCTTGGAGAAATCAAGTAACAGTGGTAGCCAGGTAGGCAAGGATGTCATGACTGCAGCAGCAGTGTGGAGTCAGTTTTTCACACTGACCATCTCAGCCTGTGTTAAACGTTTCCTGTTCTTGACAAATAATCACTTTGCTTGATGACTTCGCATTCCTCTTTCATGGAGTATCAGGCAAAGGGAATGTGTTGAGCGGCCGACCAGACTAATCGCTTAGTTTTGTACAAAAATGAGTTTTGTCCCAGCGTGGTGTTAAACTAGCTCTTAATGTATTTGAATGATTGCTTATTCATGAATGCTCTACCACAAGTTATTTCGTCTGTTGAGGCTAATAGGCTAGGTCACTGACACAGTGTCATTGATAATGATAGGTAAAGCGATTAAGCAATTCCAATGGTCAGATTGTAATAAAATGTAAAACACAAATTATTGAATGCAGTTACATAATAACAACAAAGGTTGTGATACAGTGACATTATAAACATCACATTATCAGTATTCAGTGTGTATAAAACAACATCATATTATCAAGTGGACAGATCACAGGAATAGGCCTACGCTGTCGTCGTCCGCCATTTTGTTTTTTGTTGAGAATGTAAACAAGCATAGTTTGTGTTCAATATAGTCTATATTATAGGCTATTATTGCTATATTTATAGATCGGCAAAATTGAAAGATGCTAGCAAGATCGATTGAGAATTTGAAAAATCAAATAAAGTCATGTTTATGTCAGATAAAACGATGGTAATGCAGTCGTTTTCCCCGTGATTGTTAACGCGAAAACGGTTCAAGATTTTTAAGTATTGTGGAAGCATCTCGTTTTTGTCTTCGCCACTGTGGCTAAAGACATCACAAATCTTTCGCCACATGGAAAATATCTTGGCATTTGGTGACGTGGCGAACAGCCAGCGCCAACGCTGGGTGGGTGGGTGGATATGGTCAGCTCTATTCAAATTTTTTTTGGATGTCTGGAATTTTTTTAACTTGCAAGGCCCCTTAGCTCCCATACACATAGGACACATGCATGCCCCGCAGGTCAGCGCCAGCGATAGCCTCAACGTGACTGAAACTGAATATTCCAGCCACGGATTGCACCCTATTAGAATTTCTAGTTACAATTTATAAAAAAGATGAGATTGGCCTAGCTGGTTAGTTTATTCACACCATTTGTGTATAATCACTGCATATTTTTTGTACCGTTACTGTTTAGCCCAGATCTGATCCTGTGCGTGTACCACCCACCACAAGTCGACCCAATGGTGATTTAATACTGGGCCAGTAGGTCTGACTGTGGCCCAGCATTAAAACAACACTGAGAGAACATCTCATGTTTGCTGGGAAATCCCCTCCTATATATAGACTGGCACATGCAGAGCGCGCTGGTCCGAAATAGCACGTGCTCTCTGCATGGATATGGAACGAAATGAGTGTCGTTATTGCTCTAAAAAAATGTGATGGTTTTACATTCCAAAATTAATTATCAAAACTAGAAGTTGAAATAACCCATTATATATGTTTTCAATAAATAAGCTACGTTCTACATTGCATAACACATCTAAAACACTATTTTCTAACACATTTATTATTCTCCGCTTATGAAATGAAAAATATTGCCTCCGTTATCATTCCATACATCATACAGAGATTTGGCAGGTCTCCGAAGGGACCAGCTAAGAAGGCCATGCTGCCACAACACACACTATCAATCTAACGCTGACACAACACTGGCCAATCTTGGCGTCGTTCATCCACCATCACTTTCAATGACCAGTGTTGACTTGCCGGCCTCTATCAAATCCACACAGGCACAGTTTAAAACATTTGACTGTAGATGTCGCCGACACAGTGAGTGTTTGATGTGCGGCCAGTGTTGTAGATGGTTGGCCAGCTTTTCAGGGCCTATTCTACTGTCGACAGCAGGACGGCTAACTATAAAGGCATTGTCGCCCTTTACTTAATCATAGTCCCCACGGGCAATAGGGCGACTGCCAATTTGTACCCCTGCATCATATAGTAACGATGGTCAATTTTTTTTTTCTTCCAATTGACATGAATTTACATTTCTGCGGATGAAATTTTAGGAGCAACATATCTGACCACCCCTGGAGGCTATGTAAGTCGTCTTGCACTTCTCTGGCATCATTTTCCTTCCTAATTTGTCTGGATACCCTGGTATCATCAGCAAAAAGCCGTACTCCCGTTGACAGTGTTTACATTTCCAACACATTGGGATGACTGTGTGAGTCTGTGTCGCCATCTGGTGATCAGCAGTCTGTAGAGTAGACATCCTTATCATTGATGTAATATGAATAAGCATGCCTAGAAAGGGAGCGGAAATTATTATGACCTAAAGTAGGGGCTTATGTAATGATTTAGGCTATAATAAGGCAATGTAAAGTAATGATAACGTGTAGGCTAGACTACCTATTATATGTTGAACAAATCAAATGGCAGGCCCTGCCGCAGAATGTTGAGCAATCCATATATTGTCGGAAGGCCCAGGCAGCCCACTTATGTGCTAAAGTCTAAACCAAACAAACGAACATAGGGGCCTGCAACATTGATTGAGTTAGATTACCGTACACTACTATTTACAGAAATGTAGTGTTATCTACATCGTCATTGTTTAAAAGAGAAAAATGAATCTTATGAAAATCTGAATGCCGAAATATAGACTACTCTGCGAATACCCACAATTTGAAGAGTCGTAGGGGGAAATGTTCATGCGGCTATAGTAATACACAATAATTGTTATACCCCCTCGCTAGGTGGTACCACAATCACATGAGCGAAAAAACGGGACAAATACGATGAAATTATCTGTCTTAGTATGTGGCCAAGCTGAACTTTGACATCTGAACAGAAAATAAACAAACAAGATGTCAGCGCCCATGAACATGATCAGAGGCATGTTGGACCACGAAATATCAGTCATAACACTGTGTCCGTAAGGGCTGAAAATCAAATCTAATTTTGCTAGTGAACTCTGACCACACGCGTTGCTGTAAGAGCTCGCTCCCGTGAGCTGGGGCCCTTCTTTCCGCTCGCTATAAATATTTTGCTAATTAATTACAAATTTGATTAGCAAATAGAGGCAGAATTACATAGCATTTTGCTATGCGATACTGAACAAAATTCATCAACCAAGATTAATGAATTTCGCGGATTTCTCAGTCAATTCTCAACCAATTTTCATAAAATCTTTCACAAACTAAATCCATTCATCTCGTGACCACCCTGAAAATTTTGCAAAGTTTTGATAAGTATTGTAAAAGTTAGACCATTTGACATGTAATAAAATTTTGAGACAAAGCTAATGTGTTTATAGAGGGCAACATTTTTATTTATTTACCACATGTCAAGTGGTCTAACTTCTTAAATACTTACCAAAACTTCGCGAAACTTTCAGTGTAGTCATAACATGAATGGAAAATAGTGTGTGTAAAATTTCATGGAAATTGGTTACGAATTTATGGAGAAATCGGCGAAATTCATTCACCACGGTTATTGTGAATCCGCCTATATACATTCACCCTGCCGATTTTTTAGTCGAGCTTTAGCTCTACTGTTGCGATGGTGTTGGTCTGAGTGGTTTTCTGTACGATTAAATTCACGACAATAACTTTAAATTTGTCCAATTGAGAACATATCTAACTTCATGTGTGTGTTAAGAATAACTTTTTTCGTTGCACTACGAGCCCGCATTTTGAGATTTGGGCTTTGATGATCAGATGAACACTGATATAAATGACACCTAAATTCACCACCTGTAATACAATGTGAGCCATGTACAGGCTTAGAGTGCATGGGCTATGTTAGGTGACGTCGACCTTAACAATACACTTTGCCCTGACACAGCAATACCAACCTGACAGGTACTGTATACCATAATTCGGCACATGACCTGCAAGGAACAACAACCCAGCCAGCACAATACTATGATCCAATGTTGTTTGAATGCTGGCCTGCCGTCTCCCACATCGGCCTGACATTAAAGCAGCATTGGGTCAATGTCTCGTGTTTGCTGGGAAGTGGACCTGGCATTAATAGTAGACCTAATATGGCATCACTGACCAAATTTTCAGCCAGCGTCGTAGACGGTGTGCTAGCATTGAAACAACGCTGGCTCCATGTGATTGTCCAGCAGTATGTGTGTTTGCTAGGTCAGTCTGTCACAGAGGCATACACAACAACACTCAGCTGACACAAGGAAAGACGTTGAATCAATGTTGAATCAATTTTGGTTCAACGTTTGTCCACCATCTACGACGTTATCCAACGTTTAGCCAACATTGATTCAACGTCTTGTCTCTGCTGGCCTGCCAATACACATATATATAGGGCCTATATATATATCAGCCACTCACTGCCCAACAAAACAAACATTCACCCGATGTGGCATTAATGTTGGGCGAGCTTTGTAGATGATGCTCTAACATTAAACCAGTAAAAAAACAATTCATTTGTAGTCAAAGCTTAGGACTAGGGCCTACTGGTGCCTACAGGCAATGCATAGCCATCCTGCTATGCTTAATAAATATCATAGCCATATGCGAAGCCCCAGAAGTGACATTTAAATTAGGCTATTATTGTTTTAAACTCAATATCAAGTTATTAACTCACTAATTATATCGATAACTTTGGAATCTCAATAGAGGTACATTAGAGGTACATTATGAAGAATCAAGTAGGATTGGCCACTGCCTAATTAAAAATAGCCATTGACATGAATAAATTAGGGCCTAACGTGACACATAAATCACTATTTAAACTGATTTTCAATGGCATATGCCTGATAGAAGAGGCCTATTGAGATCCTTGTTGGACTGAGATGGCTGGGCTAACGGTCTAATTTTCGGGAAGAAGACAACCAAAGTAGGTTTACACAACACAACAACAAGAGAGATCCCCCCAGGTCCATTTAATATTGTGCAGCAGTCTCACACTGTTATTACGTTGGCCTATCATTAAATCAACATTGGCTTAACGACTGTCGCAGTGGAAGTAGTTAATCTGTCTCCTGACTTATTTAAATTCTGAACACTACACACTGCCATCACATCTGAGCAAATAGCAGTAGGCCTACCAGCATGCAATGTGCCTAGGCTACTAGCATGCAGTACCTTCCCTACCTGTCATTGACTGGGGTATGGCACCTAGTAACATAATTATGTGCCTATACCACTCAAACTGGCAGGTTAATATAAACAGTTTCTGTTTAATAGATTGGCTTTGAATAATGAACTGCACCACAGTCCCAGCCAGGGTCACATAGGGAGTAGCCTGAGCCTATAGTCTTATTTCCATTCGGGTAGGCCTACCCGATTATCCCTAATAAACCGGATATATACTAATAGACACAAAGAGATGCAGTTGGGGGCATATTTATCAGGTGTTTATTATGTGCACTGAAATCAATGGGCAGTCCACTCAAGACAGGTGTTGACTTGAGGTGTGAAAAATAGATGTGACAGATCAAGGCTGACCCTGTGCACGTTATGGATCGTTTCTCCGGGAATTCACAACATTACATGTGCAACGCATGACCAAAATCCACCCATCCCCCTCCCCGACTATACATTGAAAACAACATTGTGCTGACGACAGTCAGACACGAGATACAAGATAGCTACTGTCGGGTTCAAACCCCATTTAGACCAATATATTTGTTGCTTAATTGTGAAACAGTTGCATCTTAGCTTTCCTTAAAACACTTGCCCTGAAGCCCGGCACAAGCTCTACTTCAGTGCCGTCAGTCTCTAGTTCTACCCCATTTTTTATTAGCTTTGCCAATGGCCAAAGCTTATGTTATCAGTTCAATTTGTTGTCGCTGTGATTTCGACATCTTCGTCTTCTTGTGTCAAATGAGTAAGCTCAGGCACTCTACATTAAGTGATTAATGTCCACCTACCTGGTCTGAACATTAATTGTTCACGAGAAGTGCGAGACTCGCATAGTTTGCAGAAAAAATGACTTTCAAAACACTTCTTGTTCCAAGAGTGGTTTGTACAGTACTATAACATTTCACGGGTTGTGTGTATAGAAACGTAGACAATAGAGACTGGCTGTTCCGTCGTTAGAACGACCCCCTGCCCCCATTGCATGACTGAGTGCCACAGTGAGGAGAGGTGGCGAACAATAGATATACTTTTCTCACATGATTCCGCTCTAGCAGATATTATATGGCAGTATGCTCTTGCTTTACAAGTAAGCACATACTGCCTTTTGAGTTTTGTACACTTACAAAATAATAGACCACGGCGGCGTGCGTATATTGAACAGACACCTGTCTGGTTAATCCCAAAAATTTGTGCTATGCTGGTGCAATGTTGGACCAATAAATGGCTGTGGTTGGACCAGCATCTTCGACATCGGCCCAGCACTAATCCAACACGTGCTTACTGTAATGTATTGCGTTTGCTGGGCTTACAATCGTCTCCGCCTTAAGCAAAGGCAAGAAACAGTGTTGGCCTAATATGGGGCCAGTGTCACAGAAGTTGTCAAACATTAGAACAACATCGCGTCGGGACATAACTAATCTCTGGTCACTGTACCCTGCCTCCCAGCAAACACGAGACATTGTCCCAATGCTGGTTCAATGTTGGTTCACCTTCTACGACGTTCGCCCAGCAGTGAACCAACAATGGGACAATGTATCGTGTTTGCTGGGCTTAATGAGCCTTCTACGCCTGTTTGTTTCACACATGAGGGAGGTGAACGTCCTATGAGTTTAAAATTACAAAACCAGTTATGCAAATCACAGAATCGCAGGGTTCTCGTTTAAATTTTACACTGTCTTTAAATGATCACTATTTTATTACCAGGCGATGGCTATAGGTTATACGCCCAATATCGTGAACCACGTTTTTCGCCATTTAAAAAATATTCACTGGCTAAAAAAAAAAAATTCACTTTTATTCAACTCACTAAAATGTCCGGCGATCTCCAGGTATAAGTTTTGTCTGAAAATTATTTTAACTTGCAAAATCCTTTCTTTGTTATGTATAGCGATTGTCCCGAAATTCACGTAATATCACCCACCTCTCTAATGATGGATGACTTGCACCTGTCATCATACATGACAAAGAGAGGATCAGGCGATGTAAAGTATTTTTTCTGAAAAACGGTTAGAAATAGTTGCTGGATAGCTTGCAAAGTGGAATGGAGTTGAAAAAAATAAAATTTAGTCACCAAATATTTTCTAAAAGGCAAAAAACGTGGTTCGCGATATTGGGCGTACGACCTATAATCGTACGTGATTCTTTCCTATGCTACTCTATGGGCAGCCTCGTTTACAAAATGACGGGCTCCAATTGACTGCCATTATAACATTGACGTACAGTTAGCCACTCCGTTATTACTATTTATTGTCCATTTGGGAAATTTTGCAAATTCAATCACAAGAATGGGTCCTGGTCAACTCGACCACTAATCATCTTGGTCCCTGTTACAAACGGTGTCCGAGTAGGTTCACAGCAGTGTTGGATTTGGTAATGGTATAATAATGTCCGAGTTGGCATAGGGTCCGACTCGTCTAAAACCAACTCGAACCCGATTGAATAGATTTTACTAACAACATTAAGCCTACAAAATAATAGTTTAATGCTATATCGTTAATATATAAAAGTATGAATAGTCCTGTGGCTAATTCTGAAAATTGATTTTTTGCTGCACCCCCAGAAAAATAAACTGTCAACGAATCACTGGTCTTCTTGGTTTTTCTCCTCTATATTGTTATAGACCTACATTTTGTGCTAATTATTCAAATATTTTTTTTCTAGATTTTCTGAGGTGAAAATAACTAGTAGTGACCTTAAGTGACTTAAGAAAAGAAATGAGAAGTTTAAAAGAGGAATGTCAACTCACCAAAGAGAGAGGTGAGTTCCAAAGAGATAGCATCATCACTATACTGGTAATGAGTGAGGCCAAAACATGAATCAATTATTTAAAATTCCTGGCTGTATATTTATTAACCCTTGGCACACTGATGTCGACTACAGTTGACTATAGTATTGTTTTCTCATGTTTTAATTGTCTTGCATAACCAGGTTTTAAAAATTAAATACGTCTCAAATTTGTGATAATCATATACATTTCAACCTAGATTTTGCAAGTTAAACTAATTTTTAGTCACTTGAAGTTGTGGATCGCGGTAGCGAGACACAACTTCAAGTGGCTGAAAATTTAAATTTCTTCGATCAGTGCTCTAAGGGTTAATTATATGGCATAGTTTGGTCTTATAGCGCTACATTAAAAATTTAAATTTTCATGCACTTGGAAGTTGTGTCTCGCTACTGTGACACACAACTTCAAGTGAGTGAAAATTACTCGTATTTGATTAATTTTGCGACTAACGTTTGGAAATCTTTATGTTTAAACACACATCTTGTTGCCTATAATCGCTATTAGCGGTGTAATGGTTAACAGACATCGCATCACATTTTGCCGTTTCATTTGATACATTTGTGGTGCATGAAAATGGCTAATTTTCCCCTAGATTACCATAAAATTGTTGATGATGCATCAAGTATTGAGCAGTCAAGCGATATACTTGCCAAGGTTCAAATTATTGGTAGTCTGTTATTCTGGTCATTGCTTTGTAATATAATCAAGAAACTGCCAAGCAATTTGAAATTTAAGAACAAACTATTGTTTGTTTTATTTTTATTCACAAGTATATACAACACTACCTTTGATTTAATTTAAATTCTTCAGGTTTGCCTCATATATATATATGACAGTTTGTGTATTTATTTAGAATGCAACATCTTTTGAATATCTGACCCACCCAAAATATTTGACGATTGAGAGGTGATACAGGAACCCTTCTGTTGCAACTCTGTATGAGTGTGACGGCCTCACGTACTAGCCAGTGCTAGTTGATGCTGGTTTATGCCGATATATAACTCATAAACTTAATTTCAAGCCTTGCTTGTGTGTCAGCTGTTTTTGCCTCACTCAGCAAATTTACCAATGTAAATCTTTAGCATGTGTGTTGTAATATTATAATTTTATAACAGTGTCTTCTTTAAATCTACAGAAGATGTGAAAAAAGCTAATATATTTAGTTTTTTATCTTTACTAGACTAACAGTAATTTTTTTAAGTACCATTTACATTTTAAATGGGAGAAAGAAGTATGATAAATATTATTATCTCTGGTCCAAAAATGTTAAAATCATTCATAGAATACAAGAGATATATTATTGACTTAACCCTTTCAAGCCTCAATTTACCATAGTCATCTTCATCGACCACAAGCCGCAAATTGCTGTCGCAATTCTCAACTTGTAGTGAATGTAGATGAATTGACGTGATTTAAAAATAAAGAAAATTACTATGTATCAGTAAACCAGTTTCATGGAAATTTTCATTCTCAAACCCCTTTATGTAGGAAAATTAAGTGTGTTTTCAGGGATCATGTAAAATTATGCTTTAATGAATCGCTACATTATAAAGTTTAGATTTTACCGACTCGAACTTGTGAACTCTTGCAAATTCTATGCTCATTTCTCTTGAAAATGTTTTTTTTATGAAAAACAAATATAAAGGGTGAAAATGGCCATACACGTGATAAGCACCAGGGTTTCTGCCAGGGGAGGGAGTCCGGGGTGGGGTCTGACCCCTCCACTCAGCACCCAGGGGGGATATATCCCCTTGTTAGCAAAGAAAAATATATTAATTATATTCCATATGTTGGTGTCATTTCAGTTAAAATATGCCATTTTAAGCACTAAAATTTAAAACTCCCAGACCTTCCACCCCATTTGGACCCCCCCCCCCCCATTCAAACATTTTGGGCGGAAACCCTGCAGCACAGTAACTGCTAAGCATGATTACAGTTGTTTTTGATTTGTTTTATTTAGCTGATCAAATTATAGTTATTCGGAATGAAATAAGCGTTTAAACATCAAGATTTGCAAATGTTTGTACTTAAATTAAACAAATGTGACCAAGGAAAAATTTGTTCAATATCGCATAGCAAAATGCTACGCAATTATGCTCATTTGCTAATCAAATTTGTAATTGATTAACAAAGTGTTTATAAATCAATGATAAGGAGGTCTAGCAAGTTACAATTTATATAGGAATATTGCTAATCATTGACAATAATTTTGTAACAATTTTTTCCCTGATGACTAAATTTCACGCACTTAAAAAGTTGTGAGTCGTAGTAGCGAGACACAGCTCCCAGTGGGTGAAAATATAAATTATTTAACTTAATGCTTCAGCGGTTTTTATTACAAGTGACAGGTCAAAAGCTCCGTCTTCTAATGCAATATAGACTGCTCTCTTCTCTTGACTGATTTTCTTGTGAATTTCCATTCATTTAAATTCAATGCACATTATACGTCAGAATTGTAATATATGTATAAATAAAACAAGACAGGCTAATAAACACATAACTGAGGTTTTTTAGGGATTGCTCTATTTTTAAAACTTAATATTCACCTGATCACTCACTTTTTAAATTTTTATTTAAAGTTTTTTCACGCAGTGTACCGACATATATATTTTTATATTACATACAATTTTGAGACTGTTAGATCCTTGGCTAATCATGTCTCATTTTATGAATAATTAGATTATTCATTCAGTATTAGTAATCAACGGGCTACTTTTATCTGACATCCCGCAAAATGAGACATTGGCCCAATATTGGTTTTAATGTTGGCTCACCTTCTGCGGCCCAGGACCTAAATTGGGTCAACGTCTTGTGTTTGCTGGGAATCGCTATGCAACTCGTTAGTCAGTATTTTATGCGGATTTATACACATGTGCAACCACGTGTTTTTCCTACTGTTTTTTGGATTGGGTCACCTTTTAAGTCAGATTTTTTATCAATTTGAAAGCCATCAACCATGTTTTAACACTTTTTCTGAATGAGAGAAAATACAATCAAGAAAGAACACAGCTAGGTAAGTACTGTTGGTCGGGATTATAGCTATTATAGGGATCATGCTCAATAATCTGGCGTATTTGTCAGACAGTGTTAATTATGACATACAAATAGTCTGTCAATGTCACAGAAATATGACCTTGACATTTGTAGCTCCTATATGAGCCATGAAGACCCCCCTTAGGTTTCTCAATCCCTTTAAGCCTTTCAAACCTGTAGAAATTAAAGAAATTTGCCATACATTAATAAAACCATTTCATGTAAATGTTTGTTCGGAAACAACATGTGCAGGATATAAAGGCGTACACATTGGCAAGATTGAATGAGAAGGTAGCCATGGACAAGCTGATAAAAATAGCTGATTAATGCCAATTGGCCAATTAAATATTATAATGTCCACTCTGTGCACCAGCTGTCGCTTTGTAGATTGCGATATTTCGTTAGTTTATTTAATAATTTCGTTGTAAATTTGAAAAGCCCACTATCTGAGTAGAAAGATAGAATGAGATATGAGCCAACCACTAGCGGATAAAAATAGTGTGGCCACATATGTCACTTTGTTGATCACGATATCTCTTAATTTATCAATTTCACTCATAAATTGTAAAATCCTCTTACTACCATAATACTGATTGTGTGCTTTTAAAAACAAATTGAATGATAGCATAACAAATAAGCCAAATGTGAAGCAATGCATATTTCTAGAGATAAACACTAACACACTACCTACAATAGTCCCCTGGATAATAATCAATTAAGGTCATTTTATGCCCGAGTAGCCTTACTACTAGTATGTGGCAGAAGGTACAAATACATGTACATGTCTAATCTACAGCATGCTGTTGCATGACATCAACAGCACTACAGACAGCTGTTGCCTGATATTGATACTGCTGTACATGTTGTTGTGTAAGAGATTTTCATCAAATGAGCAGCATCATAAACAACATCCAGGGACAACCACATTACCACACATGAAAATCGTGTATTATTATGACCAAATTTATACACGCTACCATTATATTATTTTTACATATACATGTATCAGTATCCTGAATAGGGTACATCATTTAATTGAATGTGCTGCTAATATATGGCAACATTAATAATTACAACTGTAACTGTAATCTTTGAGCTAGATTCGATTGCTGATAATTAAAGATTATTATGATTGTCATGTGGCTAAGCAGGGAGTGGGCCTCTATTAGAATATAATAAATACACTTACAGTACATGTACCTTATTTTAGGTGTATTTGCTATGTTTTTCTTGTGCTATCGCCAGCATAAAAACAAGTTTTCCATCATTCAATAAAAATTAAAATCTAGATGCGATTATAATATGGGAAAACATGAAAGCAACACTTTTCCATTTTTTAAAAACTTAGATAATAAATAGGCACCAGGGGAATATTAAGTTAGCATAGCTTAAAATTGTCAATTTGGGCAGAGCGAATCAGTAAAACAGCTAAGTAGATTTTTGTGTGGCCAAAGGGTTCCCTCGATAGCCTCAGAACACGATCCATGGAATTGTATCAATTACTTGTGGTTTATATTGATTTGAATGATGAAATGTGCTGTTATCAATAACTTTTTATACATATATATTTCAGAACGAGAAAGAGAAAATGAAAGAGAAAGAAGATACCGAGCTCACCCTCGGGAACGAGAACGTAGCTTTGACAGAGATCTTGGTCGTCGGAGAAGTCGTAGCAGAAGTCGAGGGAGAGGCCGAAGTAGGAGTAGAAGTAGGAGTAGAAATAGACATAGACCAGGAAGTAGGAGCAGAAGTAGGAGCAGGAGCCGACGCAGAAGCCGGTCCAGGAGCGTTGAAAAAAATACCTCTAATTATGGTGGAACCAACAGCAATGACCCGGAAAGTTTGAAGAGCCGTCTTTTTATTGGCAATTTGCCTACAGCACGTATGACTCGAGGTGAACTGGAGGAAATGTTCAAACCTTATGGGAAAATTTTAGGTCAGTGGTTTCTTCACTCCTTTAGGCCACAGTTTTGTGATTTATTGGATGTCAAAAATTTGTATTCAATATTCAGAGCAGGCGATCGGGAAAAAAAAAAAAGGTGATAAACTTAACAGAAAACATTTTTTTGTAAGTGTCTGCTCATTTTATTTTAAAACTGTGCATAATTTACACTATAATTTCAATTTTTATCAGTTCATATCGATAAATAGCGGGTCGGCGGTATAATAAAATAAACAAATGAACAGATTTCAATTATATTTTTTTACTGATTTTTCATTATTGTGACTTGGCGGTTTTTTTAACCCTTAAAACGCTGGCATTTTTTTGTGCAAACCATGAGTTTTTTAATTTGAAATTATCATATATGTCTTAGTTACCTCTTTTCGCTTCTTTTGAATACATATGTGATCGGTTTTCAGACGTGTCTAAAGACAAGTCGCCGCCACCCTGAAAGAGTTGAATTTTTACAAATAGCTAATAATCAATGTTTTGAATCAATGATATTCATATTCTGGAAAAAAAATATTTGTTAATTTTATAGCATTTTTTTCTTTCAATCCCAATCATGATGTATAAATAGTTTGTTGATCAAATTTGATTTGATGCCCAAATTAAATTGCATTTCCTGATACGTAACCAAACAATTTTTTCATTTGTTAATTTTGTAGCTTATTTCAATGATATATGTACAAAGGGGCGCAAAATCTTAAAATAATCACTCAATATCTTCGATGTAGACTGGAACTAGCTAACCCCATGGTGATTGTCTTTAATTTTTATGCAAATTTGTCTGCTTAATGTAAAAAATCCATTCAAAAAAGATCTATTTTAAGATCAGTGGTGTCTGTTGAGGAACTTGACACAGGCAGTACTCTTTATTGCAACTCAAAATAACACAAAAAAGATGGTTTTCAGTCACTCAAAAAACGAACAGTAAAATGCTATCTTTCATTGAAAATGACCCAGGATAACTGAGAAGGCATCATAACTCACTGTAAATCTACGAGTTGCTATTAGTATGGGGGGTTCGGTTCCCGATCTCGGTAGTTTAAAAGGAACAAAAATGTTTCTTCCCCATCCACGTGTGAAAGTCAGTATTGTGGGGAGCCTCCGTGACCGAGAGGTAGCGTGCTCGGCATCAGACCGCCAGGGCTCGAATTTCGAATCCTGTGTCTGGAGGACAGTGTCATCTCAATCATCTCACCATCCTCAGGAGGTTCTCCTGGCCCAGTTTAGCCTATATGTGCACAAAGGTGGCCTAAAGCCAGATTCATTTCATTTCATTTGCTATTAGTATTTTTCATTCATTTGAGGCTGGAATTGCTAACGTAATTTTGCCAGCTTCAATGAACGAAAAAATATTTATATCTATTTCATGCTACAGATTATTTTATCCATTTTAATACCACTTTATATTGGTTGAAACTCACTTCAATCAATCAATCTATCAATCAATCAGTCAATCTATCAATCAATCAATCAAACATTTATTTGCCATAGTCATAGATAATAGGTTGACATACATATTGTAATAACCATGTGAGTAGAATATGTCAGGAGACCCAGGGCCCTGCTAAGGTATAATACTCACACCACTATTGTATATATTATATACCTAACTCTTACAGCACTGACGATGACTATCGACTGTATTGTTTTCTAATGTTTCAACTTTTACAATGCTGAATTAATTTTGTATAATTAATGGAAAACAAAGGGTTTATTTTAATTTGAAATCATCATAAATGGCTTAGTTAGCTCTTTCCGGTTCATTTGAATACCTATGTTATGGGTCTATGACTATTAGAAATGTTTTTACTTTTAAAAGTGCTGGGGTCGACTTTAGACCTCATAATCTGATGTCTACAGATGTCAGCTTCTGACGACTAAAATCGATCCCCGCACCGGTTAATGGCCTCATATGAGCATTTTTTAAAAATGAAATATGTATCAAATAAGCAATAATTATATAAATTAAATGTGTATCAAATTAGCGATAATCACTAGTATACATTTCAACTTAAATTTACCAAATTCTAAGCTAATTTTCAGTTACTCAAGTTGTGGATCATGGTACATGATACAACTTCAAACGACTGAAAATTTAAATTCATTGCAGTATGACCTGTTATGAGCAGCCACCCTTGTGACATAGGAAAAATGGCCTTATAATAGGAAAAAAAGCGTCCGAAAAATCGTTACGTTATGTACAGATAAGACGTGCATGGCAGTGAATTTGACGCAAATTCACCGATTGGGTGAAGTGTCATTGACAAAAAATAAAATAAATTTTCTACCTACCCACTGGTTAAAATGACAACAAATCGGAAACAAACATATTTTTTTTTTTGGTCTTAGGTCAAATCAATCATCGATTACATTATTCTAACCAATTCTCATCACTACCTTATTTTGGTGGATTTTACCATTTTTCTTACCATTTTTCTTTTGATTTTTTTTCTAAAATATTTGTTTGTGTTTGAAAATGTGCTGTGAGAGCTCCTGGGTGATTGATTATTTCTTTGTTTTTAGGGACATCTTTGCTGAAAGGCTATGGTTTTATACAATACAACACGGAGAGAGAAGCTTTAGAGGCAGCCGCTAAAGAGAACGGCAGTCTGTACAAGGGAAATGTTATGGGTAAAGGATGAAAAAACTAACCATCAGCAAATATAATTTTTAATCTGATTAACAATCTGCATGACAATATTAATTCTCCCACAAATTATGTATTTTATTCACCGATTTCAGGTCATTTAGTTTTATGCTGGTATTTTTATTCTGTTGGCAGTGTAATATTTAATCTTTCAATCCCCCTTTCACTACTAGAACCTGTGTAATATACTATTACATACTGTAGATCTGGTAATATTCACGAGGTTTTAATTTTCACAAATTCCGCGAGGAGGGCAAATTCGTGAATTCAAGAATCGCGCAAATTTTTTTATTATAACAGGGCTACTAAAAAAAAGAAAAATTTACGAATTCTAAACTTGTGAATAATCCCCAAATCTGAAATTCGCGATAATTTAAACAAGCAAAAATTACCAGAAACACAGTATATAACGCTGCCCCGGTAATGTCCATTGGGCAAGTACTATGTTGGTATTTAATGCCAGTAGTGAAAAGGTTACAAGGGTCATATTTCTTTCTTGTACATTACCAGTAGATATTAAGAGAAGCGCTGAGCACATGTACAACCTTTACAACGCTGAATTAGTTTTCTACAAACCATGTAGACCAAAGGTTCTTTTTCTATTTGAAATCATCATAAATGACTTAGTTAGCTCTTTCTGATTCATTTGATTACCTATGTTATCTTTCTGATTCATTTGAATACCTATGTTATGGGTATATGGCCTTTAGAAAGATTTTAATTTTTACAGTGCGGGTATTTCTGTAGACTTCAAAATCTGATGCTGTAGACGTCAGATTCTGCCGACTAAAATTGATCCCCACTCTGTAAGGGTTAAATTCGTCTTATTTCACAACTTCACAAAAATCTAATAGTAAAATAACAATTATGTGGCACCAGTCTGCAGACCTAACATTTTACCTAAAGCTACGATGAAATGCATGTGGTTACTGTTATTCAGTATTTACTAGCCGGTTAGTCCTCATTGATTAATCATAGAAGTAGATGATCAGTGACAGTTTATAGTTATATCCTACATTAGGTTTAATTGTATTAAATATACCGTTACAAATCATGTTTGTGAACTATTGTTGTCGATGTGGTACTTTTTATTATAATCCCTAAAATTCAGCAGCTAAGCCATAAAATGTTAAACCCCTTGCACTGCTGAAATATTTTAATAAATACTCTAGACGCCAAAGTGTTTTCAAATTTAAAAAACTTTTAAATGGTTTAGTTAGCTCTTTTCGCTTATAGGTCTTTATGGGTCTACGCCTTTAATAAATATTTAGAAATTTTAGAATGACTTTCACATTAGATTCTGATGTCAATAGTTCATCCTGGCACTTGAAGGAATTTTTTCGGTTAACTTAGCATTTATTTTTTATGCAAGGTGTTACCTCATATTTTATACATAATTCATGATAATATGTATGGCCGTAGAATTATTAGTTAGACATGATTCTTTTTCAAATGCCAGATTAAAACGAGTGGAAATACATTTGACAAATTCAGTGTGGGTAACACATGCCACCAATACAAGTACACATCGATCAACCAATTATTATTTTTTTTTTGAAAGATAAAAGATTATTATTTGATCTATGTCAATATTTTGATGTGGCAAAATTTTCTTTCCTTAGAAGTTGGACATTGCTGGTGCCTAAATGTGATTGGGGATTATTTTAGTATTCAAAGGATGAAAGTAAATTGAATAAAAATTTTCATTGAAATGCTATGTTTGATCAATACTCTCTCACACTGGCACATTTTGTCACTTGCTATATAGAAATAAATAATAGGATCTTGGATAATATTTCAATACAAAACGTACATTGTCAAGGATTGACTGAAAAATAGGCATACATTTTGATCAAGTTGATGCACTGTAGTTGTGCAATGGGAAACCTCCCATTATGTAACGTTGTATATTATATAATCCATTCTTGTGTAGATCGCATATTTATATTATTTGGTAAATAAAAGTGTTATTTGAAACTGTATTAATAAATCAAATGTTTGAATTATCTATCATATTTACTCATATCCTATTTGAATATGTTATTTGATGGGATGTTTTTCTCTTAGTAAGCCAAGCCAGTGTTCAGCAATTTTCCAATATTTCTATCAAATATTTTGTGTACATTTTACCCCTTGTCCTGCTTGTTCATCAAATAACTCAAAATGTTTTTTGTGGAATTTGAAGCAGGACTTTGGTTAACCTTGGATAGTCAACGTGATATTAGATACTAGTAATAACATAACGCTTACAGGGCAGGACTGCATAACCTTTCTGCAAGTGTTTCAAAAATTCTACTCAGATATTTTGCCTTGTGGAATCTTTTAGCCTGTTTTAGGAGCTCAAAATTTCCACAGAACTTCGTGAATGTGCAGCTGCTAACCACAGCAATCTTTTTTCAATTTTTTGTGATGATTTCATATTTTCTCATCCAATAATTAATTATTTTACCCAGTTAAAAACATGATGAGGGTATTACAGATTTTTCTTTAAAAATGAGCCATGTGATTGATTTTGTGCTGATGGGTCACATATAATCCCAGGTAAGTAAAAAGTATATCCACCACTCATATGACCCTTTGGATGACTTATACCTTCACCACTGAAATGACGAGTTTGTATAGGATTATATTTTGGAATTCTTACAAATTATTTTATGATCCATCTCACCTTTGATAATTGTTTTTCTGTGTAATTCTACTTTAATTGACACATTAATTTGGTGATCTGTAGATGTGAAAATAGCTATAGAAGGCAGACGTGGCGGCCCCGGCGGTGGTGGCGGCGCGCCTACGATACATCCGCCTCCTCCAAGAGAAAGATCTCCTGTCAGGTGAGAATGTCCGCCTCAGGTTTTATTAGCACCCAGGAATGGATGCTAACACGATCCACAACTTCAAGCGACTAAAAATTAGTTGAATCTGCTGAATTTAAGTCGAATGTATCTGATTAATTTAGATTTGAGACATATTTATTTTTGTGGGTCGGGCCATTGGCCACAGCCACATTGTTATCGTGGTCCAAACACAAATTTGGGACAAAAAGTGACGTCACTCCATTCATAAAACCGGTAGACACGCACATTTCCTTCATAAATCGCCCCCTCCCCTTAGATTCGGGGGGCATATATAATGACCCAGACGCTATAGAGCTTCTTCACGTGGTTTCACGTCTCCTTAAGAGATTTTGGTAGACGGTCCCTTTTGTCTGTTCTACACACATAGTGATCACGTGATGGTTGTATGGCCATATTTGGCGTTATGGGGTGGAAAATGAGGTCAGCTTGTCTTGTGTTAACTCATCCCCAGCAGACTTTCACCAAGAAGTTGGTTCAATGATGGACTAGCATCGCAGACGATGGGCCAACATTAAACCAACATCAAGGAATGTCTCGTGTTTGCTGGGTCACTGTAGGATACATGTACAAGAGGTTATATCTCCCAGTGCAGACACTGTAGCTGCAGTGGGCTTGCCATGTATGTACAGCATGCTGATAGACAACCCCTCGAGGTTAACCTCTCCCCAGACTGCTGCGCATACAGACACCCCAGCAAACACGACCCGTTGGATTAATGCTGGCCCAACGTCTGCGACGCTGGCACAACATTATTCCAGCATTGGGTCAATGTGTGTTGTTTTCTGGGATCACAAATGATCTACATGCTGTCCCCTACTGAGATAACACAACACAATAATGTTGGGCCAGCGTTGTAGACGCTGGATCAGCGTTAACATAACACAGGGACAACGTTGCGATAGTAGCTGAGTAGCCTAGGATTCACAATTAAGGGGCATCAGCACTGATCAGTGATGGATGATATCACAAGAAAACGACATGTGATGGTAACGTTATAAAACGATGGTTTTCTCAGGGGAAGTTGCCAGGTAGGGCCTACTCGTATAGGGCCTACATCTTCACATCAGTAGGGGAGACCGGGGCTAGTTCGCACAAAGGTTAGTCAGACAGTGCCCATAATTCTGACAGTAAATGGGTTTTTGTTCTGTGCTGCCTCCTAGTGAAGGATTGTATCAGTACCCTTGACTTCATGTTCTAAGGTTGTTTTTTTTTCAAAACAAATATCGAAAAAATAAAAACACTTTCATTTTTAGGGGTCAAAAGTATTTTTTTTATATTGCACAAAATGTTATTTTGCTCAATGTTTGCCATTGAACCTGACAGTTTCAACTCCTATAGTTGTAGTACCCTGATGTTAGAGGGACATGCCCAGGTCTAAAATCATTAAAAAATCGCTGATTTTATTTTGGGTTCTTAATATGACCATATGATGTAAACATGTCCATAGACTAGAACTGCAAAAGTTTTTTTATTTTTGTGCTGCGTACTTACCAGATATAGTGACAAAATTCCCGTATTTCTTATTTTTGACATGGTTGGCAATAATTAGAAATCAGGAATTTCGTCTCTATATCTACCCTAACTGGTGAATGCTTATCTCGCGGGCTGTGACCAACGACCTCGTCAGCTAAGTCAAGTTAACATATAGGCTAAGTCATATTCGTTTTTTGACCTATGGTGGTTATTTTAATCTGCTGCATCATCATCTGTAAAAAAAATCAAAACATTGGAGCAGTAGTTTTAAAGCTGTCATATAATTATTTCAAGTTAGCATAGTAATTGATGAAATAAACATTTAGCATAAACTTTCTATCAGATGGGAACTAGAATTGTATCACTTGTGTGCAAACTCTTGTCAACTGCAAGGAACAATGTTTTCTTCAAATTACCTGTGTGCATTGAAGTGCTAACTGTAATTAAAATACTCATGAAATTCATGCAAATTAATGTTATACAGTAGATCAATCAATCGATCAATCAATAAAACTTCTATAGCGCCTATATCCTCAGCGGACCGAGACTTTTTTTCCTGCACGGAACATTTTTCTGTAAATGACCTGTCATCAACAACTTTCATTCTAACGCGACTTGCGACCTCAAATATGTGGCAGAAGGTCATTATATTATTTGTGTTGATCGACCTCAACTTTTTACGTCATATGATTTTTGGAAACATTGATGAGCAAACCACTGCATGTCAGATTTGACTGTGTGGATATCATGGGTTAAGACAGAGGTATAACGCTGGAAGATCAGGCTGTTGTCGCAAGAGGCCTATCTACCTCAGACCGTTGATGTTACTGCACATTGCTCCAGTAGGAAATCATCCAACCCTTCATGTCCAATGATCAACTATAGATATGCCCTATGAATCAATTTAATGCTCGCATTAGTCGAAAAGTATATAAAATTGTTTTTTTTGCATAGCGCTAATTAAACATGTTTTAAAATTCAATCGTATTAAATTGTTCAGAGAATGTAGTAAGAAGATACGTCATGATTGATTATACAAATAATATTGTCTATAGCACACTAAATGTCAACTGCTATTCAGCTGTGTGTTGGCTGGTAGACATAGCGGCGCCGTCATAATTACGTTATACACAGTACACCCCTCTCCAGACATGAGACGCCCCGTCACTGACCAGCAAACACAACACTTTGATCCAATGTCTTTTTAATGTTGGCCCACTGTTTTCGACTTCGGCCCGCATTGAAACAACATTGGGTCAATGCCTCATGTTTACTGGGTGACTCTGCAGCTGGCACCAGACGTTGATGCAGGGTTGGCCAACATTACGACATGCCACCCCTTGCCATGCTACTTGATAACTGTGGGGTATAATTTTCCGCTCATGAATTGTAGTCTAGCCATTCATTTAAAAATTATATGCATAGTGGACAAATCTAATTTTGATGTGATGTGGGCCTACCTATTACCTAGCCTCTACCAAGGCAATGAAGTTAGGCCTAAAACACATACTGTGTAACAGTCTACCCGTGCTGGTTTGGACAACATCAGATGCAATAGGCCTACACCTCTAGAATTGGAGATTTATTTTGACAGCTCAATGATAAATAGCCAAATTTAATTTATTGCCGATCCGACATGACTAACTAAAAATTGGGACATTTCCAGCCTCAGTCAAGGTGAAGCTGTGACAAGAGGATAAGCATCATTTAATTAAGTCTCCACCCATTATGTGGAGATTTATTGTTTTAGTGCTGTCTATTGTGTTATTATTATTATTATTATTATTATTATTATTATTATTATTATTATTCAACAATTTGAGGACGTGAACGCTCTCCAGTCGCCAATTTTTATCCGATCTTCGCGAAATTTTTTTTGAACACTTTATGATGGATTATCCTGCTTAAGTTCGAAAATCAGCTAATTTGCATATCTAAGATGGCAGCCATGGGCTAATTTGCATATTCTAGTTCGACGTGAACGCTCTCCAGTCTTTAATATTCATCCGATTTGCACGAAATTTTTCTTGAACACCCTCTGATTGATTATCCTGCTCAAGTTCGAAAATCAGCTAATTTGCATATCCAAGATAGCCCCCATGGGCTAATTTGCATATTCAAGATCGACATGAACTCTCTCCGGTCGTCAATATTCATCCGATCTTCGCGATTTTTTTCCTGAACAGCCTCTGATGGATTATGCTGCTTAAGTTCGAAAATCAGCTAATTTTCATATCCAAGATGGCCGCCATAGACTTATTTGCATTTTCAAGACCGACTTAAATGATCTCCAGTCGTCAATATTCATCCGATCTTCGCAATTTTTTTTCTGAACACCCTCTGATCAATGGATTATCCTGCTTAAATTCAAAATCAGCTAATTTTCATGTCTAAGATGGCCGCCATGGACTAATTTGTATATTCAAGATCGATGTAAACGCTCTCCAGTCGTCATTATTCATCTGATTTTCGCGAGTTTTTCTCAGAACCCTCTTTGGTGGATTGTCCTGTTTGAGTTTGAATATTTGCTATCCAAGATGGCCGCCATGGCACTTCTGTTATATAGTCCGATCGTTACTGCATTGGCAATAAAGTTTTAATTGTGGAAGGTGGAGACTTTCAAATTTTTCTTGAACACCCTCTGATTGATTATCCTGCTCAAGTTCGAAAATCAGCTAATTTGCATATCCAAGATAGCCCCCATGGGCTAATTTGCATATTCAAGATCGACATGAACTCTCTCCGGTCGTCAATATTCATCCGATCTTCGCGTTTTTTTTCCTGAACAGCCTCTGATGCATTATGCTGCTTAAGTTCGAAAATCAGCTAATTTTCATATCCAAGATGGCCGCCATAGACTTATTTGCATATTCAAGATCGACTTAAATGATCTCCAGTCGTCAATATTCATCCGATCTTCGCAATTTTTTTCTGAACACCCTCTGATGGATTATCCTGCTTAAGTTCAAAATCAGCTAATTTTCATGTCTAAGATGGCCGCCATGGACTTATTTGCATATTCAAGATCGATGTAAACGCTCTCCAGTCGTCATTATTCATCTGATTTTCGCGAGTTTTTTTCAGAACCCTCTTTGGTGGATTGTCCTGTTTGAGTTTGAATATTTGCTGTCCAAGATGGCCGCCATGGCACTTCTGTTATATAGTCCGATCGTTACTGCCTTGGCAATAAAGTTTTAATTGTGGAAGGTGGAGACTTTCATATTTGCTATGCAAATATAAGATCCAGTTATCCATTGATATCAGTCTTGATATAGATAAAATAAGCAAAAAACATTCCTCATTCAGTTACTGTTGTCGCCGTTGCATGGCGTGAGTTGCGATCAATAGTAAAACATCACAATTTTATCAAAATTACAGATTTGATATGCTTATAAGGGCATGCCATTATGAGCGAGTATGCCATTCTGATCAATCAGAATGACACACCCTTATAATTGAACAATTTGTAGTATTTCTGAGTCCTCCCTTTGCCCCAACCACATGAGGCCTTTGGCCCTAGTTTAAAAGCTGGTTTTATGAGGCCATTAAAACATCAGAAAATTATACTGTAGTCAGTGTTCTAAGGGTAAACATGATTAGAGGAAAAAAGTACAATTTACCTACAGCTATTGATTTTTGTTCCAGAGATCCTTATACAGAGCCGTACAGAAGACCAGCCGCACCGAGAGATCCATATTTTGATCCCTATGACCCGTATGCCAGGTACTTACTCACTAGCAGATTTATGTATTTCATGGTTTAAAACCTTTACTCTTCATTAGGGATGTCAACATCTATGATTTGGGCTTAGCAGTTATCATTTTTAACAACACAGTTATGTTCACTGTGCTAGCCAGTGACCTGTGCACCCAATCACACTGACACGGCCCGGTGAGATGGGAGGGGGATGCTGACCACTCAGTGTTTGAACATGTTTGGATATTGCTTTAGCAATTCCCGCTTCAAATGATTAAAAAAAAAAAAAAAATTTAGCAGAATAAGGATTCAATTGTTTTAAAAATGATGGGCTATTACAATTAAAGTTTTATGTTGGCACCTTGTGAACTGGCATCACCGTTAACATTTACCTTTTGGGCATGATATCCTGCCCATATTTGTTATGCATGTTATTACTAACCAAGTTCTCTAATAATGACTGAAACATTTTCAATTGGTTGATTTATGGTTCTCCAATAATGACTGAAACATTTTCAATTGGTTGATTTATCGTTAATTTTGGGTGCAAAGTTTTCCCATGTATGGTATCCTACTTAATTTTTTTCTGCATGCTGCTAGTAACCAGCTCTCTGACAAGTTTGATAATGATGTGCTATTGTGTAAATACTGCAGCATCAGCTAAAACTGCAACAAGTGTTTGTATATTGTATATTTCAGGAGACCACCCCCGCCCGATCCATACAGAGATCCTCTCTACGCTCCACCACCAGTCGCTCGACCGTTTAGAGCACCGCTCCATGATATAGAAATCTTCCTGACAGACTTAAAATACAAGTAAGCTTTTGATTTTATGAAATTATTCATCTTTGTTCTAAATAATTATTTCAATGTGGCCCTGTCTGATTGTCTAAGACGACCAACAATCTGGGGAAGATAAGTTCAGTTTCACTGGGCTTGTTCTACTGGGCGAGTACCCCTGCTGCACTGCCATGTGCAACCACAGGGCTTGGCAAATCTTGTGTCCAATTACTATAACAGCACGATGTCATCTCAATGTTTGTCATCTGTTTATGAGGCTGGCCATGTATAAAGCTACATTGGCTCATCGCCTCATCCTTGTAGTGAAATATCCCTCGTCCACAAACACATGAGGTTTTTGACCCTAGTTATGCAGGGGATCAACTTTTACATCAGAATCAGACACCAAAGCTCAATCCCTGCACTGGAAGGGTTGAAAATTGATAGATTGAGACCTTATCTCCACATATTCCTTGAAAATGGTTGAAATTTTTTTTTGTTGCTATCACTGTTTAAATTGGTCTTTGTGGCAGTCTTTAAAACTCATCAATTTTTTTACTCGACATTAGCTACCAACTTTACTGTTTCTCACATCATTATTGGACGACTGAAACAAGAGATAACAAGACGCTTCTCAGACATCACCAGACATGAGGGCAAGCAATTTTTATTGTTTATCGGACCGTCAGATTTATTACTAGTTTTGAAGTAAATTTCAAAGACTGCCTTGTGGTCCTTACAACGTGTTTTAAAGTCGAAACCTGCACTGTAAGAGTAAAAATATTAATAATGGCTGTAGATCCATAGCATAGGTGATCAAATAAATCAGAAAGACCTGACGGAGACATTTATGTTGATTTCAAATTGAAAAAACCCATTTAATTCTCATGGTTTATTTAAAAGTATTTTTGTTTATATTACAGGGAGTATGCTGAGGTGGTAGAGAGTCGTATGAGAAGGTTTGGAATGAAGACTAAGATGATGATACTCAAGGGTGAGGAGTCGCTGCCCAAAGAGATGGAAGCAGTGAACAGGATACGGCTGCCGTACGCCGTCGTCATCACTCCTCAGAATGAACAGCATCGCTCCATCACACTCAACATCCTACATGGAACACCACAGGGTGAGTACAACTCTCAAGTTTAACCTCCTTCGTCACTTGCCATATTTTGAATAAAATTCTTCGAATGATAATTTGACTTTACACTCCATCACAATGAGGAGAGTTCCATTTTACTTAAGTGTATTTTATAAAATTGGGCAATTTTCATTCACTTTGAAATGAGAATTGCGTTTTATTCTCAAGGTGAATAAAATTGAAAAGAATTAGCCGTGTTCTAAGAGGATTAATTCTTACAGCAATGAAATGTTTAATTTAACTGAACTCAATCCGAGAAGTGTTGATCACTAGAAAAGATGGGAACAGCTTTGTTAGCTCTTTGACTATGATCTAACTTGATATCAAAAGTCAGTCTAATTTTTCAAAATATTTGACTACAAGCAACAATATTGAGGTCTAAACATGTATTTCTGTATTTGCTATAGCACGTTCAGTTTTAAAAATAAAATGTTATTAGTTGACAAGTCACAAACCTGATGGAAAGAGTCATCTTGAATGTTCGAATAACCAATCAAAGTTTTTCATTCAAGCACCCTATTTTAATTACCGGTATTAATGGCAATTTGAAATGTATCATGACTAGTCCAGGTTTGGTGATATGATGTCAGACTATGGTTGTTCAGGGGACAACCTCGTTTACTAAATGTGGTTGACTATCATATTTTTTTAATTTTAATCCAAACATTTAAATGACATTGATACAGAGGTATCAATTGTTTATTCTTTAGGTAAGAATTGTTAATTTATTAAATATTTTTTTAAATGCGGTTTCGATACTATGATGCGCCATTTACGTTTGATGTTCGATAATAACAAGATTTATTCGTTGACAAATCACAAATCTGATGGAATGTCATCTTGCATGTCCGATTTTTTCATGCAAGCACTCCATTTCAGTTACCAGTAATAATGAAAATTAGAAATCTAGGACTAGTACAGTTTTCGTGATTAGGTGTTTTATGGTTGTTCATGAAACAACCACGTTTAAAAAAATTCGGCTTAATAATTATGGTCGTTGATGAGACAACTTCATTTACAAAATGTGGCTGACAGTCATATTTTCTGATTGTCTGGCACATTGTCATTGATACAGAAGTATGAATTATTTATTTATTAGGTAAGGATTGTTACTTTGTTAAATATGTTATGATGCGGCATTTAGGTTCGATAATAACATGAAAGTTACATGCATCGACGTTTTGATCAACAGTCGTGATTTTTGTGCTGGTCAGAGATTTTTCGATGAGATCGTCAATTCAGAATGTTTCTTTTCTGGATACAGAAAGGCCATTAAACAATGTCCCAAAAATCAACATATTTGTCATGGTACATTTCGTGGCCCAGTACTAATATGTGCACACAGAAAATGAGGGCATTTTTTCAGAAATTGTTTTGAAGAGTACATATTTACATAGTATTTTCCAAGCTGTAAGGTGCACCTACTAGGTGAATGGTATGCACCCAGCCTGGAAAAATTCAGCTGATTTACTAAACACGTGTTTATGGTAGTGAATACAACTTCGATTTCGTGCGATGAATTTTCAATTTACGAGTCGACTTTGCGCGCCGTTTTTGTTCTCTCCATTTTTTGATGCGGCACATTTACCTGCGTCAATATTGTCGTTTTAGCAGTCTATTGTTATAGATGCAGTTTTGCGGCTTCTTGATTTAACAAACTCATTAGAGGCGTTGAATATGACAAGCATTTTGTTAGAAACCGTTTCAGCTCTTAGTGGATAGAATGTGTTGTTGAATTCCCTCCATGATAGTGGACATTCTGGGAAGATACTAGTATGCGAACATTGTTTATTTGAGTGCAATATGAGAAAATAGAGCACTCGTCCAATGCATAAAGTGTGAGCTTTAACAACTTATCCATTGGAGATCTGCTGTATTTTCCCTTATCACACAGAAAATGAACAATGTTTGTATTTTCTCATACGATCACACATGACATAACTACTATAGATGCAGCTCAAACTACAGCTAGAGTGCGATATGGGCTTATACCGATATTGTGTCTCGTATTGAAACCACTGCACAGAGTGTAAGAATTAATATTTTAATTTGGATTATAAAGTTGTTACAGTTATCTAGTGTTGTGAGACTAGTATATAATACAAAATTCATCACTTTGACTGATCAGTTATTTGAGTAAAATATTCTCAGAAAGTTATTGCGGAAGTTTTGTCCGTAACATGATGAAGAAGATTTCGCGAAAAGACATGTGGCAACCACATTGAATTGATTAGCTAGGATATGATTTGATGTTCAACTGCCTTCGTTTTATTTTCATCTCGTACTAAAAAAAAGAACTTGGCATGTCACAGTGTAGTCCGTGTGCATCATAGACAGCAAGCATCGCTGCATGTGTAACTACACTAAAAACGGTTTAAGAATCCACCTTGGCAAATAAATGACAGGTATAAAAAACTAAAAAATCTTTGTTATTATGTAATGATACAATATTGCTGATATCTTTATCCATAGGGTTATTGTTTGGCATTTGTTTTAACTCTGTTACCGCACGAAATTTACCTGTAATAAATACCCACTGGAAAGTTGTGAGAAAATCATGTCTTTAATCCATTAATTATAACTTGAATTTTACAAATTCAAGTGACTGAACATTCAAATTGAATAGTTCTTAGGGTTAAGGTGCTAATACCAAAGTTAAATAACAATGCGTATTTTTTGGAACTCACAGGTTTTACAATTCATGTGCCACTTTCAATATTTTAATTTTGAATATTTTACTCACATATAAAAAGCATCTCAACCATACATTACTTTTTCAACTTCCATGTGGAACAACCGGCGGGAATTTTCATGCGAAACAAACAAACAATAAGTGTTGAGGTCTCACACACTGTTTGTTGTGAGGAATATTTTCTTCGTTTGAAGCAGAAATTGCTGATGTAATTTCTTGCTATAATAAGAAAACTAAAATACAGCTGTTTTTCTAACATTTAAAAACATTATTTGACCAATTTTAAGTGTTATACTTTGAAATTAAAATGTGTATACATGTGTACTGTAGTGCAAAGTCCAAAAGCAGTATTTTCTTACTTGAAGAGTAAACAGATACTGCATTTTGGCCTTGCATCTAGGAGTATAATTACCAGGCATCTTTATCTGATCTTTGTATCTCTCGTCGCAAAAGGATACACCATAATGTCGTCTCCTGCGTTTCTGTGGTCTTCATTATGAACAGCTATCAACATACCTTGATGTATGATTGGGAATTTTTTTTCTGCAACCTTCAGTTTACCATTTGTTGATATCTGCCAATAGGTCACAAACAGTATACGGCACACATAATTCATTTTGTTTGTTAACTTTTGAATCGTTTGAGAAACAGCCAAAAAAATACTGAAGGTTTACAAAGAAAATTACTCAACTTTTTATATCATAATTTTGAAATATAAATAATATAATAATCACTAAATAACATAAATTAAAAAGGCATGTGATATAATATCATTAAAAATATTTTTTTATGTATATATGATAATAATATTAAATTAGCTCTTATTTTTCTTACATTTAACCCTCTATCTACATGATCTACCAGTGATGCATTATATGTATGCCATAAAGTGACACATAAAGTACATATTGTCACTTTATATGAAAGTGTCATATCTGCCACCCCATAACGTGGCAGATACGCCCCTTTAATACCAAGGTGACGATATATTTGCACTGACAAATTCATGTGACATGTTCAGATACACACACTGTCTTTTGTCACGCATACTATATTTATTCTAATAAATGCCCATATTCTAATCAAAGCCCGCCCCCCTTATTTGAAACTGCCAAGTCACTGACTGGTCACAATTTCAATTCAGTCAAATGCCATCGCCGAATTTGTTCAATCCGTTCATTCTCGGGGAAATTTCCCGCCATAGCAGTCCGAGTCGGAAACACATTTTAGATGCGCGTGCATCTGGATGCGCACATGCTAATTTTTACTTCCGAATTGTGTTTTTAATTGTCTGTCGTGATGTGCGTGTGTATGGCTATTTTCACAGCGGATATTTACAGCGAGTATAGCGATAATTCCATATGCCAATTTTTTCAAAACTACTTTAATAAGTGGCTACCCCCCACTGTAACCTCAGGGGGAGGGGTGTTGTAATTACACAGAATAGATATGGTAAATATGCAAACTATAGGCAAAAAGGCAACAGACTTTTTTGAAGAGAGAAAATAAATCAATGACAGTGCAATGTCACTTTACATATACAGTAGTACAGTGTATACATGGTGCCACCCAGATCTAACAGTGTTTTATCTAGGCTATTTCTAACATTTCACCAAGCTACCCTTCATGTTGCAGTGAAAAAATTGTTCACTATCCGTAGCAAAATGCTACGAGATTCTGCCCATTTGCTAATCAAATTTGTCATTGATTAGCAAAGTATTTATATTATACATCAATAATAAGGATGTATGGCAAATTACAACTTTATGAGAAAATTGCTAATCAATAATTTTCAAACTAATTTTCCCGTGTTGCCCTTCTAAATATTCTAAAGTGCCATGCTCCTTTGAACTGTTGTCGTATGCAACACCACCCAAGAGAGTGTTAAGCCTGATTAAGCCTGTGAAAAACACGGTCTACGCACTGAAAAAATCAAAATATTTACAATGGCCGTAGCCCATAACATAGATATTCAAATGAAGCGGAAAAAGCTAACTAAGACATTTATGATGATTTGAAATTGAAAAAAACCCCTTGTTTTCCATGGCTTTGCACAATTATTTCATTGTTCAACCGTTGTAAGTGTTAATAACGCTCATTCGCTGGTGTGCTTGATGACATTGTATACATAGCACTCTGACACGCCGCCCACCACAACAGTTGGAAAACTGAGTATTTTGAGTATAGAAACATGATGTGTTATAAAAATTGACATTTTTAATGTCAAGACCGCCCACCACTGCCCAATGTCTGGGCAGAAACCTGATTTACACTGAATAAGCATGATAGGAAAACAGTCATGTAATGCCTTGTATAGTAGTATTGAAATAAATTCTTTCATTATGATCTTATCCGGAAGCAGCGACAACTGTCATGTAGATGTCGACATAAATTATTGTTTTTATATATAAATTTGCAAGGATGGATCATGCAGAAGACTGAATGAAAAAAAAAGTTTTTTATTTTCTGAATGATAATCATAGATGCTTGTTGCCCGGTTATTCCCTGAATCCAGGATTTTTTTCAACTTCCGGATTAATCAAATGGACTTTCTCGACTTTCAACAAGTAAATACAGGTTTTTCCTCAGGACTCTCTGGCATGTCTGGCTAAAATCTATAGGCCCTACAGATTTACAACAAACAAATAATAAATTAAGTTAATAAAATCAAAATCGAAAGAAATTGTATCTCACTTAACATTACAAAACGTGTGCTGAACTGCAATAATTAAATCACTACCGGTCAGTTTACGGTTTAAAAACGTGTGCGGAACTGCGATAATAAAATGACTATTTGAAATAGTAGTTTCACATAAGGTATCCCGAAACATAATTCACTGATGATGTCCTTATTGTCAAATTATATATTATTTGGCTATTGATAATTATTATATTATGCGGGCTCAAACTTACTAAAATTTAAAAAATAATAATTTTTCGGCAGTTGTCGGCATGCATTGGGCATGCATCGTTTCCATATATGACTCGTGTTGTAAGCGTAGAATGATTTCAATGATTTATCATCCTCCGTTGGAGCAATAGGTTTTTACATTATTTCCTTTGGAAAATGCTGATTTCAGGTAACATGTTGCTTTGATATAGAATCTATTTATATTTCATGTAAACAGTTAGTGTACTAATAGTGGTAATTTCAACTTGTGTTTGAACACTGAAGACTAGAATATTTTTTGTGTGTGTTTTCTACTATATAGGACCTCTTTTGGTTCTTGTATATTGAAAACCAACCTATTTTTACTTCAAATCTTGATTGTTAATCACAACTGATTGAATACTTTGGAGAGTAAAATAAAAAAATGCAGAATTATAAAATGTATTGATTGTGGTTAAAAGATCATCATATACAGTCTCAATTGTGTTGCTGAACTAAGATGTGGGTTTTTCTGTATCACTTTTTCAGAACACAGAAACATGCCGATGGACGACTCACTCTCTCTCCTTTCCCGTAATTTTGAAGAATATAAGAAAGAAAAAGAGGAGAAGGAGAAGGCGGCAGCTCCCCCGCCTCCCCGCGTGATTACACCTCCCCCTGCAGTGCGAGCACCACCACCCGCCCCAGCACCGCCAGTCCCGGCACCAAAACCTAACTTTATCCCTCCTGACCAGCGTATGAAATATCTGCTTAATTTGTTAAGTGATAGTCGGTATCTCAATTTACTTGAGCTTGATGAGATAGGCGATTATGTGAGTTTGAGAAGAAAGAGGATATTAGCCGACCAAGAAGATCGGGGCACTCCAGCTCCGGCATCATCGGCAGCCACACCTAGAGCGCAGTCAGGTATTCATTTAATAAATATAATTTTACCATACCCCCTCTCCCCCTCCCCTCAATGTTTTTTGCTACTGCAGCCACAAATTCATGTCAGTAAAATTACACATAGTTGTAAAAACAGAATGAATCGCAATATTACTTCCAAAAACGTTCTTAAATGTGCCAATAAATGATTACTCGCATTACATTCATTACATACGTATCACTATTTTTTTCTAATCAAATTCATAGTGATACTTTATTAAAGTGATACTTTAATAAATGATTTACTACTACATGCATCTTCCCGGCAGCAAGTCTTAACACAGCGAGGCCGTCAGGCCAAGCCTTGCCGTATTGGCCACACCAACCAACTATTGGGTTAGGGAGGAAGATTTAGATATTGAATATTTATTAGTTTTTCAACAAAATGTCAATTTAATGTTGGCCCGCTCTCTGTGACGTTGGCTCAATATTGATCCTATTCTCACACACGTATCTGTGTCTGCCACATATCCGGTGAGCCAGTCAGCAGACATGTATTGTTTAATGTAGGGCTGGTGTCGTAGACAGGGACCCCACATTAAAACAGCACTCATGCCAGAGGTCAAAATAGGGTCAAACAAAAAAATCTTTCTAGAAAGTCCCCACTGCAATAGGCGGATTCAACACTGTTTCAGCAAGGTCGGTCTGCGATGTCAGGAGTAACGAACTTTGTGAGGTAGATGCTTACATGATCAGAATTGCATACATTTTGCTATGCAATAATAATAAAAATATTGATTATTGTGATTTTAAAGCTGTGTTTTATCGAATCATTTATCATGTCATTGCACAATACTGATGCTTGATTTCTTCCTTCAAGTTGTGACTGATACTTTAAAGAATATCCTTATCACTGCATTATAAATATTTTGCTGGATTTGCATAGCATTTCGGGACATGCAACCTGACAATTTTTTCCCCTTTGTTCTGTTTGGTATGATTACCACTGAACTGTTGATTTAAAGTTAGCTTTTAAATACTGTGTAGGTGGACTTAAAACATTATCTCGAGCAGCGAATAATGACTAAGTAAAAATTTGCTGCTTCCTCTACCTAAATTAAATGCCTCATTGGAGCTGACCACGATATAGTTTATTAAATTTATTAGATATATCTTACCACCCAGTCAAATAAAATCAGATGTTTCGAAATGGTATTTTTTTCACCTCAGCCCAACTAAAGACGCGTTATTACAGTGTAACCTCGTCTGACCGGCTGTTCGTCCATTCTTAGACACTAACAATTTCGTTTCCGGACATATTTGGAAACATCACTCAGGGGGTGTGAATGTGCCTTTTCGGGTTTATGACCATCAACCTACTTTTTGACCTGGATCTCTTGGTTAAAATAGCTTAGTCTAGAGACTAACTACATGTGTATCTGGTTTCCGGAGCATATGCCTGAAAAACTCTTTGGAAATATATTTCATACTGCACACACTTATCCCCCAGAGGATGTGTATGCCTTTTGTGAGTTTCGACTTTTTACTAACTTTTTGACCTACATTTCTCAGCCAAAATTGCTTGGTGACTAACTATCTCATTTTTTGTTGCATATCTAGGAAATGCCTTGAAGGCTTACTTAAATATTGCACACACATCACTTAGTACGGCGGCCTAATAGTGTACATTAGAGTACGCGGCCTAATTATATGACGTCATACATTTGGGCACAGTAATGGGGGAACATATTTGCCAGTATTGAGAGGGTAAAGGGGTATACATGGGCTATTTCGGGGTTATGACCTTTCACCTACATCTCTGAGACTAAAACAGCTTGGAGACTAACAATCATATAGCACAGCCCTCAGCGTATGTACATGTGCCTTTTGGAGGTTATGACTTCTGACCTACATCTCTGAGCCAAAGTTACCATAATAGCTGTATATTCTGTTGACCTATATCTCCAAACATTTATCTTAAGGAGCATATGCATTTGCCTACTTGTGGTTTTGTGACCTTTGACGTACATGTCTTTGGAGGTTATAACCTACAGGATTTTATCTTGTAGGTGTCAAATGTAATATTAAAACATACCGATGCTATCGTGATGTTTAGCATTTGTCTGTCTCCGCCGCCTCAGATGTATCAGGAATTTAGCGCTCACTAAGAAGTTAACTGATGAATTTTCTTAATTTTCACACACATGACATACATGTGCCTGGGCAATTCTTCCTATATATATTTTTTGGCACCTAGTGATAAACGATATCTTATGAACCGTTGGATGGATCCCATTCAAATTTTTCATGTTTTTTTTTTGGTATTTCTAATGATGTGATTAACTTTGCGAATAATCCATTAAAGACTAGATGGCTGTTAGAGGACATTTAAAAAAAAAGCCGCCCTTAAAGCTTGTGGGAGAAATATTTTATGAACCGTTGTCATGACCACGTTCAAACTTGATGTGGTGGTTCTCTGGCTATTTCTGATGATCTGATTAACTTCTGGGAAGAATTTTTCAGAAACAAGATCGATGACGGAGGACATCTTGAAGAAAAGACCACCCAAATGATATCTCGTGAACCATTGGTTGGATCGCATTCAGTTGATGTGGTGGTTCTCTTAGGCATCTCTGATGATCTTATTAACTTTTGGTAATAATTTATTACAAAAATGACTGACACAGACAGCACATCTCAAAAAAATTATATGGTGGGGTTAATTTTTTTTTCATAGTGTCAATTTCTCCAAGTTTGAATAATTTTGTTTTATCGGGTGGATGTTTTTAATGAACTGACCTGGAAATATGTAACAGGGATGCTTTTAATTTTTGTGCCGAAAACAGTCACATCTAGTTAACATGAACATTTCTTATGTTATTTATATCAATTATTATTTTCTTGTAGTTACAGAGTCAAAGGAGAATGCCATCGCCGCGCAGCAGCAGGAACTGCAACATAAAATAATGAGTATTTTAAATGGGAGTGAAAGTGGTAAGTTAGAGCTGCAGTCAGTCGTACAGAGTCAACAAGCGCTGTCGGCAGCACCTAAGGCACGTACCCTCGTAGATAGGAGCTATGGTGAGTCATCACCATCACCTCCCCCCAGCCGTCAACTTCCAACTTCAATCAACTTTGACAACCCTAATGTACAGAAGGCTCTGGATAACCTTATCTCAAGTGGAAGTCTTCTCAAGAATATATCATCTTCTGATGTTGATGGTGACGGTGGACAGTCTCAGGCGAGCTACTCATCTCAGCATGCATCATCACACCAGCAGCAACATCACCATCAGCAACAGCAGCAGCAGCCACACCAGCAGCAGCAGCAACAACAACAGCAACAACACCACCAGCAGCCACAGCAACCAAACCCTCAACAACAATACAACATCCAGCACCATATACAGCAACAAGAGCAAGCTCAGATGGACCGTCAGAATAATCAGCAGAGTGACAGTTACCAGGGTTATGACCGCGACTCACGTGGTCAGGCGAATCAGCATGTAGATGACAGAGCTCCCCAGTCTCATGCTCATATGAGCAGCCAGCCATGGGGTTCAAATTACCAAGGAGATCAGAGATATTGAATCCCCGCTATAAAGCAGGGGAAATCATCTGGGCAGGTTGTACTGATAGTGATACAAAGCGCAGTGGGGTCCAAAGGTGGGGTCCTGACCCCCTTTTCAGATATTAAACATTGCATAAACGCCACTCTAAATTTACCAAAAAAATGGTATTTCTCGCCTGAAAAGTCGTGTTTAGCGCTTAAAGGGTTATTTCAAACTCCACGACTTCAATCGTTTTCAATCCGTTTTTTAGCAGTTTAAATCCAACTTATTGAAAATGAAATTAGTGTTTTAACATCAATATTTGAAATGGTCCCCAATTAAACAAATATGAGTAATTTTCATCCACTTGATGTTGTGGGTCGCATTAGCGAGACACAACTTAAAGTGGGTGAAAATTTAAATGAGATAACTAAATTGTTAAGAGTGCTGAATCATACAGTACAATAACATGGAGTTTCTGAAATTCTGATGAATATTTTTCACCCATGAAATTGTAAAAGTACCTGACGTAGGCTTGTACACTGACCCAGAGTGCAGAGCTCTCTTGATGGGAACAATAACCTGTGATGAAGCATTTAACGGTATGCCCCATAAAAGATGTATAAAATAGTAGTGTGTTCCTTCAACTTTTCTATAATTATTTCAACCAGGAATAAACATATGTAAATACTGAGGCTGGTTAAAAATCACCAAAATGAACTTTTGATTATCCTAGGGTTGGGGGATTGCATTGTTGTTCGTTGTTGGCGAGGACAGCCAGGATATCATGGAGTCACTTCACTTTCTGAGCAATAATTTTAATTTTCTAAAATTAAATACAAGGCTGATATAACACTACATTTTTTAGATATATAATGTGAGTTGCTGTTGATATTATATACATGCCTTGTACTACAGTGTTCATGGTGGTGCAGAATTGTTGTCAATTGTTAACTTTGTTTTAAAGAGAATTGTCATCTTTTTAGTGCTGGAAAATCTTAGCAATTTTAGCAATGGTTTTGTAAACCTGTGTATGCTTCTGTCAAAATAAAAATAAATATGTATTTTTTTGTTTTTCTTTTTTAATACAGGTGGTAAAATCAAGATATTCTATAAGAACAGCCTTTTTTTTAAACATTTTTTTATACAAGGAAATCAAATCTTAACTTTAAGAATTAGATTGAAAGTTTCACTGATTTATGTTTTTTCCAAAATGTTTCAAAGTGTTATTTTTAGTTTTGTTTGTGTTCTTAGTAATCAAATAAGAATAACATGACAGTCAGTGGTGGATCCACCATCTGTAGAAAGCTGCATGTTTATTTTGGGTATATATTTTTTAAAAGCAAGTTGGCAAAAATCAACTTAAATTTCGATATTGTGTGACCCATGCATGTAGTCTTGTCAAGTTGCACTATTTTCAGAATGGCGGAAATTCTAAAAAAACTCAACTTCTATGACAATTTTTTGGAGCATTTCGTGGATAGTGCTTTAGGGGGGATAAGGGAAGCACTAAACGACGCATGCGAACACACACCAACGCATACCAGCCTATACCAACGCATGCCACCCGATGCAGCTATATTTCGGGTATATTTATTTACACTATCATTAGCTCAAATATTATGTTATAAAGCTAACTGCGAAATTTTATATAGATACAATCCACCAAACGACCAAAATTCCCAGATTTTATGTCCTTAACCGTCAGGTACCATCAGCGCTGGTTATCAAGGTCACAATCAGACTAATGAATGTTGGGCTACGCCTTAAATATATGCAGACACACGACGTTAAGTCAATGTTGTTTTAACGCTGGTCCATTGTCTTAGGCGTTGGACTAATGTAAAGCCAACATTGATTAAACGTCTTGTGTCTACTGGGATATGTGTATATGCTGTAGGCCTATATCATGTAGTGTATGTGGCCGGACATGTAAGTATCAGCAGTACAAAACAATTTGTAGCAATAATAATAATGTTATACACATACATTATTAAACACTGTAAATATATATATGTGAATTAAAAATGATTACATACATAGGGGCCTAACAAAAGAGTATTTGTCCAAAAGATATAAATTGATATAAAATGCAAAACCATACAAACTATGAGTTGTACAGTTATTTTATTAATGATATTTAATGGATAATTATTTAATAAATGGGTGATGTCAAATTGAAGGCATTTTTGTGCGAACACGTACGTCACGGTGTATGTGTATATGTTTATGTGTATATTTATGGTTTTGATGAATTGTGAATGAACAGCACATTATAGTATACAGTGCATAATCTGATAATAGGATAAAACAGACGATTCAAATCTCTTAGTATTCAGAGATGGTGATTTAACATAGCTGAACTTCGTATCATTGCAAATTAGCAGCATGTCTACCGGCTTCCAAATGAATAACTTTACGAGTTTGTGTTCTATCATACTATAATTTATATCATTATTTTCAGTAATGAATACGTTTTCTGGTGATATTTATTACATGTCCGTACGACCAAGAAGTTAAGAATTTGCATTAGGATGGTTATCACACCTGACAACACTGACTTCACCTGCTAATTACTGATGTACCTTGTAAAGCCAAGGGTGTGCTAAGTGTTAGCTGCACCGCATATAAAAAATATATCCATTAAAAACCCGATTCAAACATGGTTGTAACTTTTTAACAAAATAAAATGTGAACTGTCAGCATTGATCAATAACAGCATTCGGATTCGTTAGATTATTCAGCGGTGAAAGGGTTATAGCTCTGGGCCCGTATTCTCGTACAAGTTACGATATATCGTAGGCTTCTGATTGGTCGAGATGGCCATCTCGACCAATCAGAAGCCTACGATATATCGTAACTTGTACGAGAATACGGCCCCTGAGCCTGAGTTATATGGTCCCTATAACCTCCTTGCTCTGAGCCACCTAGCCAGCTAAGTGACACCAGGTGAGGGAGATATAGACTACGGGCACTGATAATTATTTATTGCACCTCCATAGATGGAGAAATAAAACATACATATACAACATATTATAGCAGTATCGAAATGCAAATATACTAAAATACAATATAGAGTTGTCAGTTGTCATAATGAAATATCTTAAAATCTAGTAAGAAGTGTGACTAGGCCTGGAGTGCTTAAGGGTAAAGTCATTACTATGTAATATAGTACCCTGAGCGTGTCCACAACACCTTTTGTCTTTGGCTACATTTTGTCTGGCGCTTACAATTAAATGCGTTCAACATAAGCGGAGCACCCATTTGAATTATGTTAGCTGCCAAAGTTTGAGGGAATACTACACCATGCCCAATATATCGGGCAGCAAAATAACAACATAAATTACGCAGTGGTGAGTCTACTTTGAAAATCCTCCTCCACAGAATATAATACATTGCAATGCATAGCGCTTATTATTAAAACTAATATTTTATTTACAAAATTTGGTATATACACTCCGTAGGATGTACTAAATAGACTATCAAATATATAGCTCCTATATCGTCTACAGCGTCTTTTAGTTGGTATGCGCTGGTATGCTTACCGCCCATTGATAATACATTGCAACGCATAGCGCTCATGGACGGACTGTAAAATGCCGAATTAGGCAAGTTATAATTAATATTTGTTCACAAAATTCGGTATATACACTCCGTGTGATGTACTAAATTCGATAGACTCAAATATATGGTTCCTATGTCGTCTACCCCGTCTTTTCGTTGGTATGCGCTGGTATGTGGTGGCATGGGTCTTTTAGTGTAACCGTTGCTTTTGCTGTAATTTGTTTTTCACCACTCAGGCTAACAATAAAAAACCAGAAGAAACTGACAACTGAGCAGACACTTGCTGTAGGCCTATATCCTATGTTGGTTCAATGATATTTCAGCGTTAAAGAACTTTCATCCTAGAGCCAGATTTTTTGCAATGTTTTTTACGATAATAAAACGTTCGCGATTGAAAACTCCGTTTTAAGGACTTTTAGTTCTTTCTTTTACAATCATTTTCAACTTCCGCTTAAATAAAGATAATTCCTGACGATATCGAAAAAAATAGGCCTGCGTGATGCAAATGTTTTGTGCAGATGGGTCACATATAAATTTTCCGTCATTTGAAGCTTTCCCTTGCTCCCGTGATACATAACTTCAAATGGCTGAAAATTATACTTCTCGCAATTGTCTATCGTCATGAGATACTTAACTTCTCTAATATACAATTTAATATTACTAAATTAAAGCGCTTATATAGAAAATCACATCTCGACTGCAAGTGATCTCCACATACAGTATAACAGGTAGGATACACGCATAATCCATGCCAAAACATCCACATGGAATAGAGGTAAGTGAAACCATGTCCCAAACTACACTTTATATTCACATTGATTAGGAATGCAACTAGTCCACTTCAATATACCAATGGAATATTGTGAAATAAAGTAATGTATCAAACTGTATGTTAATATAAAAATACAAGTAATTCACATTAGAAAAGCTATGTCTAATAATATTATAAACAGTATATCTATCTACATGTCAGAACGTGATATCCATGTGGAAGATATGACCATAAAATAACATTAAAAATTCCAATGTGGAATAAGCTTGTATACAGATGACAGAGAAGTATTTTATAACCTACCGTGGAGTAAAAACTGCCCGGTAGGTTATTACTGCCAATATCGTCAGGAAGCGGGTGGTTATTACTCCCCGGTGCTGTATTACACCACGGCGGAAGTAGTGCTCTTTGATTACACATTTTAGACATTCCGGGTCACTTAATATGACACATATACTTCGCATTATACCATATTGTGAGCTGCAAAACCTACCAAATTATAGATAACATATTTATCAACTCTTTAGATATTCAAGTTTTTGATATCTCATGCATAAATTAGCTGAAAATCCCCTGAGCTATTTTAGAGACCTGTGAACCCCCACCTACTTCCAAGTGACTGGTAGAAAAAACACGTGTTCGGCGCAAGAATATAGGGAACATTACACTAGACAAGTTGTATGTACCATTAACGATTTGTATGTGTAGTTATTCTCTTACACCCCAAATCCTTACGAATATATGTTCAAACTATTGATAGCCAACACAATTGCTTGTCTATTGAGTAGAAATGAATAACGATCAACGTACATATAAGCCTAGTGTACATATTTGTAATATTAATGTATTTAATTTATTCTTTATTTACAATATTACTTCCAGCAACCTGTAATAGTAGACCGGGGAGTAAAAACCCCCGCTTCCTGGTGATACCGGGCCCCGGTACCGGGCAGTGATAAACTACCGGGTATAGTAGGTTTTACTCCACGGTAGGTTAGGCAATACTGCTCTGTCACCTTAATATATTAGTCTTTTAATGTGTGTTTATATTACGTCGTTTAAAAGTACGCATTGTGCACCACAATTATTGTGATTATGTAATGATCTCGGGTTGAGTTAAATTGAAGTGGGCTAATATTAAAAGCATAATAATGTTTTACAGTGAATTTGACGTCATTTAGAAAAAATAACACCTGCTCTCCTCGTGCCCGCAAACAAATTAAAATGACCATCACTGGCCACCTTCAAAACCACTTTCACAATATCCGAAAAGAAATTGAGCTACAATTAACCAGTTAACCCAATTTCTTAAATTTGACTATGCGTTGGTGGTCATCTTTGGTGCCATCTTTAATAACTTAGAACACAAAATAAATTACCAACAATCGTAATATTACCATTTTGACTGTAGCCTATTTTTACAAATTCATCACAATAAATATCAAATTGATAATTATATGAATGATAATTTTGTTCCAATTGACGTTATATAGAGCGACCCTGGTCTTCGCTGACAAAAGCCTCTTGTCTAAAAGGGTTAATCTTCGTTAAAAATTGTTTGGGGAGTAGTCTCGATGAATTCACTGACTACAATACGAAACTACTTAAAATGATGTAGTACAAATGAAAATCGGGCACTTTACTGAAAATCTAAAATGGGACTTTGCGCCGGTTGCCATCTTGAATGGCTGCAAATGCTCAATAATACTAGGTGTGCATCATTCTCTTTCTGCACACCTTCCACTACTATTTTCAACCTTTAATTGTATTTGCTCGATATTTTTAATTGTTTGCCAACAATTAACTCTGTGCAATAGCCTACAATAAAATTGGTAATATCTGACTGCTGAAAATGTATAACTGTTGCTATAATCTATGAATTAATTTACAAAGTGTCTCAGAACTATAATTTTGTATTGCAAATTATTCTTTAGAAGCCTTATTAGAAAGATATGTAGCCTACATTTCTCAGAAAATAATTGTTTTTTTTGCTGAATTTATTTGTATGTGTTCACAATTGCTAACATGTAATATGTGTGACGGAATTGGCAATATGGCCTAGCCCACCTTCAAACACTCTTTCAAAAGATTCTGTCACCCAAGTGCCAGTCGATCGTTTATTGAGCTGTGTCTATATTAAAAGCGCAAATGCAACGTGTTTTCTTGGCTGCGATGAACCATACTAAAAAAAAACACAGTAACTTTGTTTCCACACATTCAGGCGAGTGCCGGTGATTTTCGCCGTAATCAAGCATACTTACCTGGCACATGGAATACAGATATGACGTAGGCAGCTCCTCCAGAGTGAGGCCATTCTATTGCACTTGGTTTTGCAGACCATCTTTAAAGGTGTAGTCAACTGTTAAAATTCACGGGACAAGGGTCCCCCAGAAGGCAATAGTGCCCGTGGGTAGGCCAAGTCCCTATTCCATAATAATACTAAATAAGCGTTTCATACTTAAAGCCTCATTAAGAGCAAGTTCTCAAATAACAGCAAGTTCATATATACTTGAGCGACATCTATGAGTTTATAATTCAAAGATATTGGCCCTTACCCCTACTTGGTCGCTTGCTTGCAAACAAACTGACTGTATTACTGCGGGGATGTTGAAACTGCTTGACCCAAGCTTGTATTGACATGCCCAGTTAACACAAAACATTTGTATGACTATGCAATGTTGTACCAACGTCGAAGATGTTGGGCCGACGTTGTATAAATGTTATACAAATGTCTTGTGTTTGCTGGGCAGGCGGACTTTCTCTCAAACATTGTACATTTATTCAATGTTGGTTCAATGTTGGGCCAGCGTCGCAGACGTTGGCCTAGCATTAAAACAGCATTGGATCAATGTCCCGTTTAAGTAGTATCTTGTAATCAGTTCAGTGGCTATATTAATGCCGTCAATCTGTACTCAATAGGCTACTGTTGGCCTACATTTGACCGTCCCAGGCATGCGCGTCTTGCAGTTGAATCATTCTTTAATATTATCCACTGCTGCAGGAGACGCACATGTTCGATATAACAACCTTTTCTAGCTAATTATATAAATGGGGTGGAAAATGAGTATTTAATTTGCTGATTAGCATATGTTTTGATTCATGTAACTTTTGCCCATTTTAAGTTGTGGGCCGCGTTTCTGCCACACAACTTCAAGGAAAAATAAAGATCGACACTGCTTTAAATCAATCAAAAAGAAAAATTCTAAACCTCAGTGCTTTGAGGGTTAAGCTGTGAACCAAGGTTTGATATCGGCTATCAAGAAAAAAGTTTCCATCCATCAGATCTAATTTTGATTTGGCAAAATTACTCAACCATGTCAGGCTGGTTAATTTTTTGGTGCAAACAATTTCGAAAGGTCGCACAGCAGCCATTTTTATTTTGAGTAATTATGTTAAATTTACTTTAGGTCAAAGCATTGCAAAATAGCTGAACCATGGGTATAAAACAAAATTAGGTCTCGCACGACGATAACCAATGACAAAAATAAAATTCAAAATGGCGGCCATTTTTTATTAGTTTTTTTCATTATTCCAGAAATCTTGCATGATAGCTAAAGCGGTAATATAAAATAAAATGACCGGTGTTACACAAGGACAACACAGAACAATTTTTGCAAATACAAAATCTAAAATGGTCGATTGCCAGACATTTCGTTTTAATTTTGTTCGCTTCCTCAGAGACCTTGCATGATAGCTGGATATTTAATAGGAAATTAAGTGTCCGGTGTTACACAAGGACAACACATGACAAATTTGCAGATATAAAATAAAAAAATGGCCGACTGATGGCCCTTTTATTTCAATTTTGCTCATTGTGTCGGAATCCTTGCATGATAGGTACAGTAATAAAATAAACTGTCAATTACCTTGACAAAGTTTGCTGATCTATATCAAATTTAAAAGGCCGACTGGCGGTAGCGGAAGGCTGCTTTCCTGTTCGTTTCCGAACAACTCTTTCTATTTTACATGATCATCTCGTTTTGCCTAGTAGGTCTCGTTTTCATCAGAATAAAGAAAATTACATTCATGAGACCAGAGACCATACTGATAGCATTAAAAATCTATGCTATGGATAAACTGGACCAGGAGAACGCCCTCCAGACACAGATTTGAAATTGTAATCTTTATCAGTGACACAATACTGAACGTTACTATGATTACGAGTGAACATAGAAAAAATAGCTTCCTTCTTTAACCCTGAATACAACAAATTTGACGAGAGAGCTATATAACCGTCACAATGGGGACTGCTGGACTGATGGCAACTCAACAGATAGCCTTTACTGCAATACATTCAACTGTGAAGATACCATGATAAAGGAGACAACAGTTGCTTGATTATGTCTTGATTTTACTGTTCCTTCAAAATAATTTGATCATCATCATTTGATCAGCGATAAATTTCTTTTCAATATATGCCTACACAAGCATTCTACGTTCCTTTGCTGTGCCGATAATCAATAAAATTTGAAAGATATATAAATTTGAAAGGTATATAGTTATAGTCTTCATATTTATGTAATTATAGCAAATATTTAAAAAGTTTGTGTGTCTTGCTCAGTATACCTAAGGCTTTATTTTTTTGTACTTGTATGCTGCTGATGACAAGATTGAAGAGCCGTTTGCAAACGTTTCATGCCTTTTCCTTATGTGCTATATTCATGAATCTACAACCACTACGCTTGGTGTGGCAAACCCCTTGGATCATTGCTGTGCATATACACCCTACAAATCACATCGACTTCCAACAGTTGACCCGAGTGTGACTAAATGCATTGTGACTTCGGTACTGCTGACGTCATTCACTGCCGCTGATTAATATTCATATTATCATCACCCCTCCCTTGTCTACATGTCTGACATGGGCTGTTTCCAAAGCTAAAGCTTCGAATTATCCCTCACAGTACGGGGACCGACTTTAGACGTCAGAATCTGACGTCAGTATCTCTAGTGGCCGTAGACCAATGACATAGCTAATCAAATGAATCATAAATAGCTAACTAAGACCTTTTTGATGACTTCACGGGGTACTCGGATGATTGCTAGTAGTAGTACTTTTCGCCCCCATCCGGGGAGGGTCATTAGGGATCTGTTTCGTCTGTTGGATGCTGTGTACGGCATTGTACGGAAGCACTAGTATACAGCAATCATCCCAGGGCAGCTGCAGCCTCCTCGCATCTGGCCATAATCTTCGGGCAGATTGCCAGTGGCATACCCTGGTTCCTCCGCTCAACAGCGGAGCCAATGCAGCACCCGCATCAGTGCTGGCGCTGATGTAGGCTGTGGTAGCCTTAAATAACCGGCAATAGCGTGTTTGACATTAGGTCTCTCACGTGGGATGAATGGAGTTACCCAGAGGGAGTTATCCTTCCTATTGTTACTCTGGGGACTATCCGACCCAAGGATGTTTCAGCTTTAAATTGCACAGGGAAAACTCAAGTCTCCGGCCGTCTGGGCATGTCTGGGGGTATATCCCATGCCCAATACCCCTTATCGGGCGAGCGAAGGAAAACGCTCTCAATAACCCACCATGCCCTATCACCCCCACCCTCACATCATCATCTGTACATCATTCATCTCATCAATTACCTACAACCTTTGTATCGTATTGCAATGTCACTTAAAATACCTTTTGTGCCGAAAAGTGACGTAAAGCAAAGATTTACTACTACTACTTGAAGATTTCACTTGATGATTTATACAGGTGTGTCCATCCCTGTGGTCAGGCTCTTCAATCTTGTAATCAGCTCTTCAATCCGTCATCAGTTCGCTGATTGCCAATTGGTTTTAATTGATAAAAAGGCATATGTTACAAATGTTTGTCATCAGTATTATATTTCAATATATGTCTATGATATGTTCTATTTTCCCAATTTTTTATATGTTCTAATAAAATGCAACATAAGATTTGGGATATCGTTTAGTTTTATTCAAAAATTCTCGCAATTCAAAAAATCTATGACATTTAGGATTGGTTCGAACCTTCCAGTCCCCCCCCCCCCCCTACATCTCTGTAACTTAGCATCGTCAGACATGAGAAAATGCATGATTTTCAACCATTATGACTTGTCATGCAGAAACTCTTCCTGTTTTCTAATGAGCCGTCATCAAACGCATATGACGACCAGCAATTCAGAGTTCTCGCATATCTGGCTATTTTAAAAGTGTGTTTTTTTGTTCAAGTCTTCTACGAATAGCTACTGTACCATCTTCTGCAAACCATGTAAGAATTGAGATCTATTTAGTGTGTACCTAAAGTGAAATAGGCCTAGATGGCCTGCTCACGAAATATTGGCATGAAATGGACACTTGTTTTATTTCAACATGTATAAAAAAAATCTGAAAATACATTATTATCCAATATAGCAAGCCATTATTTCATCTTCTCAAATATTGCCATCCAAACTATTCTGAAAAAGTGTCCTGCTTTCTGACAATTTCATTTTAGGGTTGTCCCATTTTCTGAGAAAAAATAAGAGCAAGAAAGCAGGACACATTCTCAATACACTTTGTTGAATATCATAGCTTTTGAGGATAGTATTTGAGCAGGTGAAACAACTATTTTATGTATTGGATAAAAATGTATCTTTAAAAACAAAATTGACTAGGTAGGTTTATCGCTATTGAAAATAATTCAACTAAAGTCGTGAGCAGCCATCTATTTAACTTTAGGTACACAGCAGATCGATTTCGATTCCTACATGTCTTTTCAAGCATATCTAAGCAGACAATAGAATAGGCCTACTTTTAGCATAGTTAAATATGCGGAAACTGTGTATTTATTACTGGTCATCATATACGCTTGTTGACGGCTCATTAGAAAGCAGTACACCATGTTAGAAAGAGTGTATGCATGATCAGCCTACAGAAGGTGGCTAGGCCTATTTCTGAAGTTTGTGAACTTGCGCGTTGCCCACAAGAAAAACAACAAACAATTTATCTATAATAATATTAGCTCAATACTGGCATGTAATGTAATAATTTTATAATTACTGAAGATATAATTTAGCTTTATTTTGGCAAAATTTGGGGCAGCATTTTTAGGAAAACGTTTTGCTTTGCGACAAGCAAAATAACATATTTGATTCTCATATTTATTCTGATTGTGAAGAAATAAGAAAACAATGTTTACTTAATTCCAATATATGGGAAAATACAACACACGTGCGATGAACAAGCTGCAGGGCGAACACCAAACATGAAATAAACTAATAAAAAAGCGATCTCCTTCAGATCACGCCAGTGGAGCCGAAATTATACAAAAAGGATCCTAAATTGATCCATTACCTGGCCGCTCACAAACCATTACTGCCGATCTGGCGTTATTTGTTAGGTTTTACGTAAAGAAAATGATGAAATCATAATGCGCTATAGTCTACCATGCATTGCCTCTATGTAGCCTCAGTACTTATTAGGCCCTATTAACTGTACCTTAGCCGACAGTGCTTGGGCGTGATTAAAAATAACTTGAGAATGGGAGAGGGTCTACTGGGCCACAATTATGTGACACAAATATTTTAATTAGGAATAATTATGTTTAAAAACTTGAATAAGATATAACTCACTTTTTCTCATAACATACATTATCATCACAACCAGTAGGTCTTCAAAAAAAATAAAGATAAATGAAGTTAGGATTGGTTTTTCTTTCTAACTTAAGTAACACTCTGGGCACAATCAAGAAATACAACAAAACTCAGCAATGTACTTGGTAAAATCATTATATATTTAATATAAGGACATTATGCTGTGGATGACTTTTTGTGCCCAGACCAAGATACGAGACCGGAGCTCAGTGTGACTCACCAATGCATACGGTGCTATATGTGGAACACCGCATCGTGGTGGGGACTTCCATGGTTTATTTTTTAGAACATACAGAATATTGTTTCGTAGTTTAAGATAAATCGTCTATGTTTGACATGCTTAGCGAAGCATCATATGTTCCTATTTTGAAAGTATTTTGACTACATGTCCCTCCATAAACATTGGGTGTACAATTATGATTTATGATAATAAGATAATGAAAATATCCAAGGATACTATACCCCAGATATGCATCTAAATTTATAAACACGAATTTCAATTAGAGCACCAGTCTTCCTGAGAGCACATGTGCTCATTTTCACTGTCGCATATATGGGACGCCATGCACATGGAAGGACACTGTTTTTCACATCATTATGTTTACTCCAAGCCGTCATGAGATATTTCTGAAATCATAATTTCTTTACAAGTGTTGTATGCTGGCATATTGTGTCATATCTATGTAATTATAAGTAAATAACTGCTGCGGTGCTCCCATAAGCTGCTTCCTGCTGTATCCCACCTGCTGCTGTGGTGCTCTCATAAGGTGCTGCCAGTGCTCCCAGCAGCTGCTACGATGCTCCCACCTGCTGCTACGATGCTCCCACCTGCTGCAGCAGTACTACCAGCAGCTGTTTCGGTGCTCCCACCTGTTGCTGTTGTGCTCCTATCACCTGCTGCAGTGCTCCCAGCAGCAGCTGTGGTGCTCCTATAGGATGCTGCTGTGCACCAATAAGTTCTCAACCCCAAATAAGCGGTCCTCTCATCAGCTGCTGCGGTGCTCCAAGCAGCTGCTGCTGTACTCCCATGCAACAGCTGCTGTGGTGCTCTCATCAGTTGCTGAGGTGCTCCAATACGCTGCTGCAGGGCTCCAACAGCTGCTGCGTTGCTCTAAAAAGCTGCTGTAGTGCTCACAACAGCTACTGCGATGCTCCCAATAGCTGCTGCGGTGCTCCCATAAGCTGCTGCGGTGCTTCCAGCAGTTGCTGCTACGGTGCTCATTTATGCTGATGCGGTGCTCCCAGCAGCTGCTGCGCTGCTCCCATAAGCTGCTGCCAGCAGTTGCTGCTACGGTGCTCAGACACCTTTGTCCACTATTTCAAATAAGCCCACATGTAGAATTAGTTGAAACATCTGTCAAAATGTGGCTATTATTAGTTGTAGCGATGAGGTAAGCAGTTCAGTTAGGCTAAATGGGCCTATGGCTGGATTGCTTGATAATGATTTGTGTCCCATATAATTTTAATTGGTCATGAATCGAGTATGTTGAAACATGTTTTGACTAACCCCATTTGTGTTTCAACTATTATCCCATTTCATGTTTCTACTAACACATTTTTAATGTTTTAACAAACTTGATATTGATAAAATCACTTTCTACTGATCCTTCTTTAAACCAAAACATTGCAGATAAGTGCAACACCCGGGGTGCAACATTCACGTATACATATCTGTATAACGATTATAGAAGTAGTTGTTATCGATATGCTTTAAGTATATATCGTAATGAACAAATATGCACAGTTGACCAAAATTCAGTCATGATATAAAAAATTAAACAAACCCGTCTCTACGTCTCTGCATGTGCTGACTTAAATACAAAATGGTATCGTGTATTACACAACTGGCATTCTCTAAGTGCTCTCACATGTTCCATAATATATAGATCTTATACTTCAGGCTTGAGATTCCCCTTTCATCTAGTCCTTGTCTCCCATATCTCGGAAAATTGTGTGCCCCTCTCCCCTCTGCAGACAGTATGGGGGATATATTGGTTTACCTCTGTCTGCTCAGTGTGTCCGTGTCCCAGAGGCCCCCTCTGCAGACAGTATGGGGGATATATTGGTTTACCTCTGTCTGCTCAGTGTGTCCGTGTCCCAGAGGCCCCCTCTGCAGACAGTATGGGGGATATATTGGTTTACCTCTGTCTGCTCAGTGTGTCCGTGTCCCAGAGGCCCCCTCTGCAGACAGTATGGGGGATATATTGGTTTACCTCTGTCTGCTCAGTGTGTCCGTGTCCCAGAGGCCCCCTCTGCAGACAGTATGGGGGATATATTGGTTTACCTCTGTCTGCTCAGTGTGTCCGTGTCCCAGAGGCCCCCTCTGCAGACAGTATGGGGGATATATTGGTTTACCTCTGTCTGCTCAGTGTGTCCGTGTCCCAGAGGCCCCCTCTGCAGACAGTATGGGGGATATATTGGTTTACCTCTGTCTGCTCAGTGTGTCCGTGTCCCAGAGGCCCCCTCTGCAGACAGTATGGGGGATATATTGGTTTACCTCTGTCTGCTCAGTGTGTCCGTGTCCCAGAGGCCCCCTCTGCAGACAGTATGGGGGATATATTGGTTTACCTCTGTCTGCTCAGTGTGTCCGTGTCCCAGAGGCCCCCTTTGCAGACAGTATGGGGGACATATTGGTTTACCAGACAGAGGCCGCCTCAGCTAACACAAGACATTGACCCAAATGCTGGGCTCATGTTGGCCCACTGTCTATGACGCTGAGCCAACATTAGCCCAGGGGTTACAGTATCGTGTTTGGCAGCACGCTGAATGTGGGCCAGCGTCACAGACAGTGGGCCAACCTCAAACCAGCTTTGCTTCAAGGCATCGTGCTGGTAGGCCCTTATGTGCCACGCAAGCCCACCATTGCCTTGGCAATGTTGCGGTGTAACGTGCACTAGGCCTAATCAGATGCCGCGCCATTGTGTGCGACGCTGCCCAACATGATTTAAACAGCATTGGGGCGGTGTATAAGCCTTCCATGTGCAGGCACTCCCTCCAGAATGAAGTACTGACCAGGGCTGAATGGATACTGGCCAGCACCGGCGACGCTGGCCCATTCATTTAACAGACATTGGGTCGGTGTCAGCTTGTACTCGCCACCAGCAGTAAGCACTGCCAGACCAGCGTGCTATTGAACCAGTGTTGACAAGCCACATTTATTGTGTTTCGCTCATCAGTGTGGTTCCAAAACGGAATTATAAATTCAGCCTAATACAGAATCTTAGCGTAGTGAATGACAGTTGTTATAAGGTGACATTTCAGTGTGAACATTTTAATACTGTTGCCCAACTGATTGAGCCTAAAGACTATTTAGTTACCGGTACTGTGGATATAAAAACGGGTTACACCACATAAAAATACATAGTGTCTACTCTCCACAGGAGCCATTTAATAACATTAATTACAAAAGCCATTGACACAACATCTATTAACTATCAACCTAAATGCTGCAGGAGGGGAGACATCTCAAGATTTTTGTATATTTCTATCAAACATTAGGGATGCTTTGGTCTTAGTCGGCAGAGTTACAAAAAAATTATGCAATTCTGGTGATAAAATGATAATTTTCTAGTACAAACGTACAATTAATAAATCATTTTAATTAATAACTGTTGTATATATAGTGGTAAGAAAGTATATATATATATATTTTAAATGTAGGCCTACTGTTAAAAATAAAGATGTGCGACAATGGCTCTGACAAATCGACAGAATGTCATTTTAAAAATACAAAATGGTGTCCAAATCGATTTATAAAGAAAAACCAAAACACCAAAGAAATTAATCTAATTCAACATGTAGCCGAAAGAAGTCAAAATCTAATTAACTTAATTTCTAGTCATCTTATATTGTACATCAACATGATCATTCACAAGGCAGATTACTTGGGGTTGAGCCGGATCCAATACACAATCACTACTGTGAAGGTTTGCAGTCTCTGACTGACCACATGTGTAGTTTTAAACATGGAGCAAATCATTGATAAACTGCCAATAATATTTGTTCACATGCCTTTGTATACCGTCCCAGGTATATGAATATTGCTTTACGTCGCTTTCTGCACAATCATGGCAATATCGCGACAGAAGGAAGCCCGAAGCCGGGACTATGGCCTACTCTTATTTCGAAACTTCAAGGGTTCTTTATTAGTGCACGGTACCATAGGCAGCACTGTACACTCCATGCCTTTGAACAGTTTGGAGCTTTGTATATGCACAACCACGATGACAAATATCCGTCCCGACCGGGATTCGAGCCTAGTACCCCCAGGTTACGAGCCCCAGTCGATACGAATGAGCCATCGGGGCCGGCACAGTACCCAGGTGTAATATTCAGGTGTGATATTGAATCCAAACATTTTACTCGAATGTATATATATATATATATTCTATGAAACGCAGTGACGTCACTCGGTGAAAACAAGGCTATGTAACACCCCCTCCCACATACTTTACTCTGTGAAACGCAGTGACGTCACTCTGTGACAACAAGGTTTTATAGGAACCCTGCCAAAACTTCATTGTATTTGCCAGCTCGGTGAAAACGAAGGAGGTCGAGGTCACTGAGTTTCACAGAATAGCTTTAAGTCGCCCTCCCAGAATATAGGCCTATATTGTTAGATTGTGGGCTAACTAGCTGACGAGGTCGCCTGTCACAGCATGGCTATCCAGCTGCCTATTGAATAAAACACGCGAGGCACCAGTATGATGTTTGCTCGCCCTCATCTGACTGTCTAGTGGTGTACATTCAATTTGTGATGCCAAAAAAGTGTCTGCCCGCCACTCTTAATAAGATTTGAGGGTCACGTTAGGAAAATTATAAGCAATTGCAAATTCGAATCGAGTTGGTATGAGCAGTATAAACGGCGGCCATTTTGTTTGAATTTCTGGAGTCTATAAACAACATCCAGCTCCCCGTCTGGAAACGAAGTGCCAGACAGGTGCCCCGTCTATGGTCTACCCAGAATCTACCCTTGAGTAAATTACGGTGGTCCACAGAATCGGGGGAGGCCTTCCCAGAATATACTCCCTTTTTCACAACTATATGTGACTCTCCCAGAATATACTCCGATAACATAGGCCTACCGCCCTTTTTCAAAACTATATGTGACGCTCCCAGAATATTCTACCCTTCCTTGCAGAATATACCCCCTTTCCTACAGCTGTATGCGACGCTCCCAGAAACTGCCCCCGCCTCCCTCTCAGAATATACCTCCTTTTCCACAACTAAGTCTATCAGAATGTACTCCACCAGGGTGTATTTTAATAGTGTGTTGAGTCACATGTGTGGCAGTTCAAAACTTTCCATGACAATAGATACATTTTGCCTTTTCACCTTGTAAGTTATCATCCAGTCTGTGTGACAAAACAAAGACTATCAGGACGATTTTGTTACACTATTATATCACTAAGACTTACATTAATATATTTTATTATTTTGGCCATGATAACTAGGGCCTACTAAACATAGGTTTAACAGGAAACTAGGCTATGGTACTATAAAGGATAAATATATGGAGTAATTCTTAGGATCTTTATTTCCGACTATTCTTATTAATTACCAACACAAAAATTGGATTTACGAAACATCTATAACAATAGATTATCACTTTTTTCTTATATTTTTATATACAATGAGACTCTTGTCACGTTGCAGCAAAATCATTAAGTTTGCCTAGACTATGACCACGTTTGGTTACATCTATCTAGACTTAAAGGTAAAGGTAAAGGTGCAGGTCTTTTATAGTCTGATATCAAGTCTGAAGACCTATCATCGGACTTTGCATTTTAGCCCCTGGTCACTGGACCTGTTCATTCATGTGCCATTTCAACTCCCCGTTGTATTGTTATTGGTCATAATGATCACCAAAACTTCATTCTCAATGTCATACACCCTACTGGGAGTGACTCTTTGGGAAAGATCATAGCTATTCTAACAAGCAACCTGTATTATAAGTCACTTGGGAGATTTTGAAACATGGAGGTATCAATGTAACACGTTAGCCTCGTTAAAATACAATTATATTCTAGCTGCTCATTTATGAAGCCAGTGTTGTACCCTGGTTCCTCCGCTCAGCAGCAGTGCCAATGCAGCTCTCGCATCAATGCAGGCACTGATCGAACTGATGTTGGCCGTGGTAGCCTTGAACAACCGACAATAGAATGTTTGAGGACTATCGGACCTGAGGATAGTGGAGCCGAGTTTTGAACAAAAAAGTAGCTGAACGTCTCGGCATGCCTGAGGGTGAATCCCCTAGACAAGGTCATGGCCCCTTATCCGGCGAGTGAAGAAAAACACTCGCAACAACTCACCATACCTTATCACCCCACTCTCACGTCATCATCTGTACATCATTCATCTCATCATTGCACTGCACTGTTTTTATCATAATACAATATCCTTAATTGACCATTAGTGTCGAAAAGTGACGTAGAGCTATAATTTACTACTAACTGTTACTACGAAACCATAGGGGCAGAAATGCCAGCATCTACGATTTGAGTGTAGCCGATACAATACGCTTAGCTAATTTTTTCTATGATTTTCGAGTAGACCCTAATACAAATAGTGTGTGAGGAAAGCACATCCGATTCAGTGTGAGCAGCAATCTATAGCCATTGCAAGGCTTAATATTTCTTGTGAATCAGACTGCTTGAATTGTTTCCAATATATCAACAAGCTTTTAGCAATTTAATTAGTATCACCCGGTGCATCCAAATGTACGGAAAACATATATTCACTGGAAAAGAAATGTTAATAGGCCTGCCAACATTTAAAGTTCCCAAATAACGATTTTTCTGCTAAAAAAAATGAGGTTTCATAGTTTTGGTAATATAAGTGATCATAAACATAGTAGGCTTCTAGTAATTAAAGTTTACCATTTTTATCACCAAAGGAATTGCTCGTTTATGACTTCCTGGAGAGCATATCTCGTAAAACGCAATCAATAACGTGAAACGTAGGCTCTATGCTTTCTACCAAAATATTCTAGCCAACTCCCATCAGCCCAGTCCCCCAGCAACAGTGATTCAATGCCTTGTGTTTTCTTCTGGGATGCCAATATGACTATAGCCAGATACATCCATTATAAACGTATCATTAAACAACCTGTTAAACGTGTATATGTATATCAGCCATTTTCAAAATCTTTGAGCAATAGCTTTTGAAATAAATTTTGAAAAAAAACCATTCCGATTTTGCGAAATGTTATGTAGATGCCTATGCTTGTAGGTTATGGTGACAAGCATTAGTGTGCAATAGCCAAGCAGTAGCCTATGTCATTAATTCTCAGAACTTTACCAGTAGGTATATGTCTTAAATAGTAGGAAATTGTATAACAGTAAAGACATAACATTAGGATATTTTACAACAGCAAATAGGTTCTTTTAACTGTATTAAGAAATAATTATGTTAGGTTTAAAGCTTCTGTATAGGGAGGGGGGAGGGGGGGGGGCGGTAATCTTCAGTATAATTGTTTACAGATTTTCATACATTAAGACCAAAGGGACATTGAATTAACACTAAATTTACGTTATCATGATAAAGACAAATTATTATAACGTTAATGACATACTACATTGCATAAAATAACCATTAAACAATTAAGACATGTGTATACTTCAATTTGTTGTTTTTTATGCTTTAATTCCAAGGATAATCTACATGCACTATTTAATTTTGCAACCAAGGTTATTAAAAGCACAGTAATGACATCCTATTGTTGTGACGTTTTAGTTGTGACATCCTATTCTATACATATATTGAAATAATGTTTGTCCATGAATTAAAATCCCTTGACTTTAAGAACAAAATGGTTGACTACATTTAGGAATTTATGTGCTACGCCCTCTGGTGAATGCTTGCATAAATAACATGCCTCATGGGCCTTGTTAACGATAAAGCCTTTGATTTGCTTTAAACAAGTTGGAGTCCGGGCTAATATTGAATAACTGGTGATTCAGTCAACATTTGTACTATGTTTTATGTTATGATTAAGCAAAAACATATTAGAAATAAGGTCATGACTATGACATTGACAATTTTTTTAAAAATCATTTGGGACACCTCACGGCGAACGCAAATCAAGCATATTGTATCAAATAAAAAAATGATTTTCTAAGTTGAATGCTTGTAAAAGAGTCTTAGTTCAAAATCAACTGTCACAAATCACTGTGCTGGTACTCAACATATTTTATAAAATGACAATGCTTGAGCTTGACATGCTGATTCCATGTAACCAACTATCAATATTGTATAATCGGAGATCATAACCCCATGCCCAGAATACAGCGAACTTACCACTAGCTTGCCACTGGTAACAATTTCTTGTTCAGTAGCAAATATGACCAGCAGTTTCTTATTTTAATGTAATTTGCAATAGAACAAGATTTTAAATCTCGTATAGGCCTATGAGCAGTGATATAAGACAGGAAATCAAGATTATTTTGACTCTACTCAGAACAGTTTATTTGACCTCTTATAAAAATAACACAAGGGCTATGTATAAGCCACCTTCAGCATTTTGTAATAATTTAGTTTAGATGGATATCCAGATATATGCAGAATAACAGTCGGTGATAATAAAACTGCCGTCACAGGATTTCTTTATATCATCCCGTATTTCCAGTTCACACTTATCTTCTCATTGGCCTGGGTTAAACATGGCATTTAGCCTACCTCATACGAAAACCACCCGACTGCAAAAGTTTTTAATTTTTTGTGCTGCGTATTTACCAGTTAAGCTAGATATAAAGACGAAATTCCCGTATTTATTTTTTTTGACATGGTTGTCCATAATAAGAAATCAGGAATTTCGTCTCTATATCTAGCCTGGTTAATGCGCAGCACAAAAAATAAAAAAAACTTTACTGTTCTAGTCTATGAACATGTTTACATCATATAGTCATATTAATAAGCCAAAATAAAATCACCGATTTTTTAATGATTTTAGCCTGAGCTAGTAGTCCAGGAACATTAGCCTGATATTACACTATAGGGTGGAATAAATTCGTAACAAGCTGATTTTTTTAGGATCCACTCAGAAAATAGTCCTGAAAACATATTAAGAGTCCCCAAAAATTCCAGTTCGGGAAAGTACTAAAATTCAAGATGGCCGCCAAAATGCAATTTTGAAGGAGCAGAGCGTGTTAAATACCATCTTCATCTATCCAGTTGTCTGCTACCGGCAGACTGCCTGGATATCACGTATATGTGCTATGAGTTCAGAACCCCCCTCTTCCCTGGCCAACTCATGCAGGCCAGACTATCTGACCTGAGTGTGACCTCCACACAACAGTCAGTAAGCCGGTGACGTCATAATGAATATTCATGTTGCTCGCACCCCCTCCTTTTCGTACAGGCCTCACACACACCTGTTGTCAAGGTCAGACTGGTAGTCTGACGGTCTGACCTGACGGGGCAGGGTGGTTAAATACATGCATATTTTTCTGTGCATGGTCCCATTGGTGACACAAAGTATGCTAATTAACGTATATTTGTCAGTGTGGGTGAAAAAGATAATTTGTTTGCATTAGGTAGGTTAAAATAGTATAAAATTGTTAATTTTTGTTAGAAAAAATGAGAATATTCGAGAATTTCCAAATTCATGTTGACCTTAAAAAAATAGCAATCAACCGGGTTTGAAGGGTCACAGTTGTGCGGAGACACGCTAAACTAGGCTCGAATAAAATCTTAGAAATATATTTATTTTTGTTTTAAATAGGTTAAAATTCAAAATGGTCGCCAAAATGCAGTTTCGGATGAGCATAACTAATTATTTAATGCATACATTTTTGTATGTGCATGGTCTCTTTGGTGGCACAAAGTATGCAAATTAACGTATATTTGTCAGTGTGAATGAAAAGATATTAAAATTATCTTTTGTTTGTTTTATAGGTTAAAATAGTATAAAATAGCCATTTTTTGTTAGAAAAAAATGAGAATAATAATTTGATAATTTCTCAATTGATGTTGACCTTCAAAAAATAACAATCAACCGTGTTTGGAGGGTCACAGCTGTGCAGAGACAGACTAAATCAGGCTCGAATAATATTGTATGAATGTTTACTGAATCTGAAGTGAAATAGAACGCTACTGAATACTGATCCTTATGCATAATACACATCCCATTGATAACAACATCTAAAAGGGAAATACACTGTATAAATTACTTCAACAAACACAAAATTAAATTTACTCATTATTAACAGTAGATTATAGTAAAAGCAGCAATTATCTTATTGATTTAACAACATATGTAATATCAGGCTATACACACACCAGTAAAACAACCTTTGGTTGCAGGTGGGCTTCTACGTATGGGCTGAAATTTGATCTCGAGCTTTGCGCTTCACCTGCTATCCCTGATTAAGTCCACCTATATTGTATCTCACACCATATCGATTGATGTACTAATATAAATGTTTTTTAGAGCATATATTCAAATATTAAAAAAATATATAGACCATCTATAATGTCATATTGTGTCTTTTTCCATATTTCAATAACAATTTCAGCCCATTATTACTCGTTTTTAAAAAGGGTTGTACAGTAGAACCTGCTAAGAATAGCCACCTTTGGGCCACAGTGACCATTCAAGACAGGTGATTATTCATAGGAGGTTCATTCAGTGGCGGATTCAGAGGCGCCTCGTTCACGGTTCCAAAAAACGAAAAAACGCCCACATTTTGGCCGAAATATGCATTAGAATTCGACATTTAAAGCCTTAGATGTTTCTAGAGCATTAAAGAAGGTGGCTGTGCCACATGTGGTGTGTATAAATTATTGTACAAATTCAGCCCCCCCCCCCCCCACCCACCCATTCAATACATTTTCAAGAACAGGTTTAATACACATTTGATAGGATTATTTTTGGAAAGTGAAGGAGGCGTCGGATCAATATATAATTATGATTTTATTATTATTTATTATAATTGTTTTTTAATTAAAGTGTATAAGTAGGTGTGCCAAAATCAAGTGCTGTGATTAAATAGTATAATAATTGGAGACAAGTATGCCTACCTGAGTAAATATCGTTTATTCAGTAGGTTGATCACAATTTTATCCTTGATACACAGATCAGAACAAGTTAAGTTTATGAGGATTTAAAAAATAAAACAATGTAAGTATGGGGATAGCCTTAGTGTCACTACCCCTCTTGCGCGCAGTCATACTGATAATTTTGCCTGTTTATTTGCGATTGGTGATATGAATAACCATCTGCATGGATGTAAACGAGAAACCTCCCCATGACAGCTGAACATCGCATGGTTTATCTTCGATACCTTTTCAGCTGCTTTTAGGCAATACAAATATATTTTGGTAAACGTTAGGCTTATAAGCTATTCGCTTTCCACATATAATAAAATTTGTCAATAATTTACAATTGGGAAAGACAACTACAATGATGAAAATGTTATACTATTTAAAGAAATGGCCAATACAGTAGTTTAATTTTACGATAGATTATTATTTTAATTATATTATATAGGTTCTAAAGCCTTTTCATATATTTTGGATCAGTCATCACATTAACTATGTCGGAGAAAAACCTACGGTAGTAAACTGAAAAAACATTTTGTTGTTACGTAAAATGAAGCATTTTTGTGTAAAAGCGTTCAGTGTTATAAATGTATCATATGACCGATATACTGTTTCATAGACCCGTAAATTCCAATGTAATATTTTATTTTAATTATTATTTGTGCCAATTAAGCAAAAAAAATTGATCACACATTTAAAAATTGGTGAGAGAAAAATATTGACTGTGACAGCCATCTAACATCTCAACTGTTATAATTGTTTGACTTTGTTTGTATTCGGCGGCCATTTTGGATTTTATTTATTTTGCAAATGCCACAGGTGGTATTCACGGCTTATTTTATTATGGTAACTCTGCTGACAATAGTAATAATTGTCAAAATAAAGGTTTGCAAGAAATTATAAAAATGCAATATTTATTTCAGTTTTTAACAAAAAATGAGTCATTTATCGACACATTGTGCCATTAAAACAAAATTAATTGTTTCCTCTGTTTCCTATATTCACACAAAGATATCAGAGTTATTTAGTGCCCTCTTTATACCGATAACACAGTGCAAATAAAAAAAATGATTGTATTCAGTCCATTTCTTGGCGGCCATCTTGAATTTTGGTACTTTCTCGAGCTCGGTTTCTCGGGGACATTTAATATGTTTTTCAGGACTGTATTCTGAGTAGTTCCTGAAAAAATCAGCTTATTACGAATTTATTCCACCCCAAAACCTAATGTTCCTGGACTAAAGTCCATTTAAATGCTGACGTCGATTTACTTTTCTGATTTAATTAACAATAATTACCAATAGATCGTCTCGGAGCACAATCATAGTTTCCTAAGAGACATGTGAGTGCCAGGAATACTGGTTTCAGCAAAATATATTTACAATAAGTTATAGGTCTATAAATAAGAAAAAATATAATTCAAATCTGATTGCGATTGCAACAGGCTGATGTTATACAATATTGAAAATGGTGGTTGGAAGCGGGTTAATTGAGTGTGGAGGATTTATATATAAAAACACTTAACTTGAATACTTAACCTTGAAAGCTTTGAAATATTTGTGTATAAACTATGGAGCTCAAGCGTTTTTTTCACTTTGAAATCATCTGTCTTTGTTAGCTCTTTCCGCTTCATTTGAATACCTATGTTATGGGCTTACGGCCATTATAAATATTCACCTTCTTCAGTGCGGTGATCGATTGTGATGTCAGTTCTAAAGTCGGTCCTCGCACTGGAAGGGTTAAATATTGAACTTATCCTAACTTTTTCTTATTTCCATCAGAAAAGTTAGGATCAATTCTAACTTTTCCACTGAAATAGAGCAAGTTAGTATCAAAGTTAGGATGTTTCTAGTCGGATTCACATTAACCGATTTTTCGGTGAATTCTCAACCAATTTTCATGAAATTTCACACACACTATTTTCCATTCGTGTCGTGACTACCATGACAATTTAGCGAAGTTTTGATAAGTATTTAAGAAGTTAGACCATTTGACATGTAGTAAATAAATGAAAATGTTGCCCTCTATAAACCCAGAGCTTCGTCTCAGGATTTTATTTCATGTCAAATGGTCTAGCTTCGCGAAATTTTCAGGGTAGTCACGACATGAATGGAAAATAGTGTGTGTAAAATTTCATGAAAATTGGTTGAGAATTGACTGAGAAATCCGCGAAATTCCATAATCCTGGTTGATGAATTTAATGTGAATCTGACTATAGTGAGATATGTACCCCTTAAAAAAGCACACTATTTAACGAGTAAACCATTCTCTTATCGGAGTTGTTTCATCTGTAGATGTGTAGAAGAGGTTGATATTTGTTCAATGTTGGTTTGTCAATCAATTTGTATTGTGTTCATCTCCACATGAACCGCTATAATCTGCATCACTGTTTTAATGTTGGGCCAGCGTCGGAGCATAGTCCTATAAACTAACATATTATCCCCAAGCTTAGAAGCAAAATTGTATGGAATTGTCAGAAAATAAAAAGTATGGCTTATTTTTTATCATGAGTATAATGTAAAAAGAATATTTATTGTGTGTTTCAGAATGAAGACGACACAGCACACTTTTGGGTTAAATCAATTTCATGTGAACATCCTGAGTACATTGTGTGTTGTGCAAAGTGGGCTTGTCATTCTCAACATACATCGTTCTACAGTTCAACACTATCCAATCTCCACATGTAAGTATCCATGTATGTGATATACTTCTCTACGCCATCCATAGATGTAGATCATTTCTTGTAATAAATGTCTGACACGAATATATATATCGTTTCTTGGATATGGAAGGCTGTATCTGTTACTTTGTGAAGGGGCACCTTAACCCCCGCAGCGCGGGGATCAACTTTAGTCGTCAGAATCTGACGTCTATAGACGTCAGATTCTGACGACTAAAGTCGATCCCCGCACTATGAGAATTAAAATATTTATAATGGTCGTAGACCTATACCAGAGGTATTCAAATGAATCTAACTAAGAAGCTAACTAAATGAAGCTAACTAAGACATTTATGATGATTTCAAATTAAAAAACCCCATTTGGTTGCGATGCTTTTTTACAAATAAATTCAGCGCTTTAAGGGTTAAAATAGCTAAGGGGGGATATATAATAACACCGTATCCACTTTAAGTAGGCTCTATATAAAATATCATCGCATTCTAATTCCTGTTTGGCCAGATAATCGTTATTTTGATTACTGTAGATCTGGTAATATTCGCGAGGTTTTAATATTCGCGAATTTCGCGAGGATGGCAAATTCAAGAATCGCGCGACTTTTGTTATCATAATAGCGGTACTAAAGAAAAATGTGAACTCGCGAATTCTAAACATCGTGGAAAGTCCCAAAATCAGAAATTCGCGAAAAATAAAACACGCGAAAATTACCAGATCTACAGTATACAATTTCAATGCTCCACACAGTTCTAATGCCTGAGGTGGGAAATGTTGCCTGGGGCTCACTATATACTGTGCTCCCTTCTGTCGCGATGTGGTACCAATTTGCACGACGCGACTTGACCCTTCCAACGCTGAAATATTTTGTACAAACCATGAAGTACAAAGTGTTTTTTTCAATTTGAAATCATCATGAATAACTTAGTTGGCTCTTTCTGATTCATTTGAATACCTATGTTCTAGGTCTACTGCCATTATAATTGTTTTAAATCTTTCAGTGCGGAGACCGTCTTTATACATATTCTGATGATGATGGTCCCCGCGCTGAAAGGGTTAAAGCATATTTACTTATTCAATTACACTTTGTTCTCAGCTATAAATTTGTTTAAATATGCTACTACGAAAATATATATATAATTATCAATTCAACCGATTGTTTCTTTTTTATTTTACACAGGTATTGTTATTCTTAAATAATATCTGAGCGAGTGTTCAATCATAGGCTAGACCCTATATCACGGGAAGTATTTTATTATCATTATTCTAAAAACTTTAATATCACGTGTAATAATGCCGATTTGTGCGTGGATCATTCTATCTTTTTTATTGTGTTGACTTGGTACTTTGTGTTTTATTTTGTTTTAGGGTTGCATCAGAGAAGAAGACCAACATCTGGATTTTAAACACCCCCCCCCCCCCCACGGGAAAAAAAATATTGAGTGGCATCTCAAATGTTGACCTGATGTTGGTCCACAGTCAGCGACGCTGGCCCATTATTAAACCGACATTTAATGTGTCAGTCCTTTGTGAGGATAATGGCTCTCATTTACACCTTGATGTCACCACGAGGGATTGATTCATGACCACAAGATGGAGGAGAAAGATTACTGATTGCTGTATAAAAGGGGACCGGGTTCGAACCCAGAGCTTATAGTGCGCTGATATTCCTGTTTCTGCCACCTCAATGTCACTAGGCGATCACGTTAAAGGCGGCCTTGTCGAGTTAAGGTTGAAACCAGTCTATCGACGTTAATTTCGTGTTAATCCCTTCACACTGAATGTTCTGTAATGAAATATCGTTGGGTCAACGTAGCCTACATTCAGTGGCTGGTCCAGAGGGGGTGGTCATGGTGGTCCCCCCCCTTTAGAAACTTAATTGCCCACAGAAATCACTCTAAATTTCCGAAACATTGATATTTGAAACAAAAAAAAACATTGGATGGTCTTCAAACCACCAATAAGATTTTTGTTGCACCCAAATTTATATTTTTTGTGGGATATGCCATCAAACACGAGATATCGCCCTAATATTGGATCAATGTTGGTCCACAGTCTACGTCGCTGGACCAACATCGGTCCAACGTTTGGTCGATGTCTCTGGGGGGCCAACCAAATTTACATCGCAAATTTAAAATTCTGGATCTGCCTTGAAGTTGTGTGCTAGAGTCAAACGAGTAATCCTACATGCCATACCATCGTGTGCTACAGTAATTCCACATACAATGACTGGATCTGCACGTAAGTCGTGTGCTAGTGTAAAAGAAGTGATTTCACGTGAAGGAGTGATTCCACCTTCCATACCGTCGTGTGCTAGAGTGAAAGAAGTGACTTCACATGCCATGCCTGGATATGCCCGGAAGTCGTGTGCTGGTGTGAAACGAGTTATCCTACATGCCATACCGTCGTGTACTAGAGTGAAATGAGTGATTCCACATGCCATGCCTGGATATGCCCAGAAGTCGTGTGCTGGTGTGAAAGGAGTGATTCCACGTGACGTGACTGGATCTGCCCATGCCGTTGTGTGCTAAAATGAAGGGAGTGATTCCACATGCCATGCCTGGATATGCCCGGAAGTCGTGTGCTAGTATGAAGGGAGTAATCCTACATGCCATACCGTCGTGTGCTAGAGCGAAAGAAGTGATTCCACATGCCATGCCTGGATATGCCCGGAAGTCGTGTGCTAGTGTGAAAGGAGTAATCCCACATTCCATGAATGGATCTGCCCATGCCGTTGTGTGCTAAAATGAAAGGAGTCATTCCACATGCTATGCCTGGATCTGTACCTGACGCCGTGTGCTAGAGTGAAAGCAGTGATTTCACACGCCATGTCCGATGTCGCCGTGTGACTGGCGGTTTGATGCCGACTGGACTTATTGCGAAATTGATTAAAGCTGCTATAAATATCTCAATTTCACAGAAACCGATGGATGTATCTTCTACAAATTCATAGATTTACAAGCAGAATACTTATAAATACTTAATTCGTGATTATTTTTTTAATTATTCAACACAACAATTTGTCTGTAATCAAAATACATCTGAAACAATGGGCAATTTGTACAAAATAATATCAATTGACCAAATTTAAACCAGCAATCATTATCTATCAGTATAGCAAAAATATGCACAGCAATTTTATTTGCATTTCGTTTTTATATGTCAGAGCTACTGGAGGCATGTAACAGAAATAACTATATAGGGGCCCTTTATGGGTGAGTGAGATCCTCACTTTCCTCGCATTTTCAAAATCTTCACTTTCCTCACTTTTTCAAAATCCTCACTTTCCTCGCATTTTCAAAATACTCACTTTTTCATCCTCACTAAAGTTGACACACGTGACATAGGATGGCCAGATTTCTGGCCTAATCTGAGGCCTTCAAACAATCATTTTCAATGAGGATTTCATTTCCCAAATTCCGCGTTTCTGTAGCTTGATCTTCGCATTTAGGCTTAAATCCTCGATCTTCAGTTCTATGATCCTCGATCCTCAATTTTTTAAAATCCTCGATCCTCGGTTTTTTTTAAATCCTCGCGAGGAAGTGACAATCTTCACATCTTCGTTTTCCTCGTTTTCACCAATAAAGGGCCCCACTTTATGTACAATAACAAGTTATAAGTTATGTTTGTCCCGTTGCTGTTTTAATAAAAATGCCCAAGTGACACTTTGCCATTTTTCTTATTATAACACTCTGTTACAAAATGTCATATTATTGTCTACAAATACTATTCAATTTGTGGCCATATTGGCAAATGTTGATTTTATATTTAGGCCTATACTAGGAAAACTCTCAGTGTTTTTGTTCTTTATTTAGAAGGCATAACGATACGATTATAACTTTCAGGATGTTTAAAACAAGACTGAAGTGCAGCAGCTCCGGTGGCAAATATGAGCAAAAGAGGTGGTTTTGTGTGGCAAACTGCGGGTTTCGGCGAGGTTTGGCAGGATTCGGCATCTGATTAGTGGCCGCCCCCTGGCGGACACCGCTGATGCCAACCCACGCAGTCTCCCCTGCTCGACTCGACCACTTGCGATCCACCCAGTGGACTAAGCGGACGTCTCGTCCTAGCCCCGCAGAGTCAGCCATGAGAAACAAGGATGTTATAGTTATTTATTCACCGTCACCCAGACGGTAGAGTAAATGGAATAATAGTGAACAGAAGTTCCTATAGTTTGACTTACCAATAAATCTGATAAGGGGGGGGGGGGGGGGGGTAGGCTACTATTTAATTTCCCGGGGGGCTCACCCGATTGAGTTTATAGGTTGGATAAATTATTTCTTTTGCTTAAATTCTTATCTGCCGCGAGAGCGTGGAGATAAATATTTATTTAACTTTCTTAGAAAATACTGGAAGGCCATCTTCCCGACAGCTAGGCTCGACACCGCGAGGCAGGCAGGCCAAGCTTTGCTGAATCGGCCATATCGACTCCAAATTAGGGTAGGTAGGATTATTTAGATATTAAAGCGATTAGTTTTTCAAAAAAAATGTCACTAATGCTGGCCCGCTGTCTGCAAGTTGACTCAACACGTGGTGAAAGTCACGGCTTGCAGACATGTGTTGTTTGATGTAGGCCAGTGTCGTAGACAGTGGCCCTACTTTGAAATAGCACTCAGACCAGAGGTCAAACTGAACAAATCTTTCTGGAATGTCCCCACTGCAATAGGTGGTTTTTTCAGCAAGGTACTTGTCTGCGACATCGGGAGCAGCGAGCCTTGCGTGGGAAGATGTGGAAGGCCTACTTTAGGCATATGGGTAAAAACAAGAAAAATGGAATTAATGAGAAAAGCTTGCGAGGATTAAAAAAAGAAGGAAAAAAACGGTTAACAAGGCCTGTCAGCGACGGAAATGGGCCTCAGCCTCTAATTTTAAAAGTGAAAATCATTTGAAACAAGGGCACACAATAGCCATTATTGAACTGGTACGAGAACTAGTTATTAGCAGCATTCAGTACAAATTTGTACAGTAGGCCTATACAAGAAAAACGTTTGAAGTTATCGCGCAACAAGTTAAAATTATTAATATGAAATGTGAAAAATCACAGACATTTTTGAAATTGTCCGCAAACTGGTTTTGAGTAACATGCATAACAAATTTGTAAACTAGTTACAGCAAGATGCATAACAAATTTGAGCAAGATGCATCAAAAAATTCTCAAGTTATCTTTGTCACAAGGAAATGGTAACACCAACGCCGATGAACTTCAATTGCAATATTCCACCTTTTTAAATTAAACGGCGGTCTAAAAATTACCGCAAGTCTGCCATTTTGAATGTAATTTTGTTGAAATTTTCCAGGGCATAACCTCTCGGAAACTCACTTTTTGTTAAATATTAATTTTCTTGGTATCTGGTACGATTTTCCAGATATTACACATATTATAGTCAATAATGGCCGCGAGACTGTCAATTGAAATTTTATGGAGGAGGAAACTTTCTGAAGCCGCTCATTTTGTTTTACAATAATAGCAATGATCTAGCTATCCGGCACGTTTTTCCATATATCATGCCTATTTTAGTCAATACTGATCGCACGTCCACCTTTTAAAATTGAGGTGACATTTTTCAGGGCATATTTCCCCCCAAAACCGCACATTTTATTCTATTGTAATGGACTAGATAACTGGTACGGCTGTCTTATATTACACATTTTGAAGTCGATAATTGACGCATGTCAGCCATTTTAAATTTAATCAAGTTGAAAATTTTCATGACATAGGCCTATCCTTCAGTGAAACCGCACCTTTTTTCAATAGAAGGCCCCCTAATGGTCTAGCGATCTAGCACGAGTTTTCAGTTATTAAACATATAAAAGACAAAGGTGGCCGCAGGCTGGCTATCATGAATTTTTTTCACGGTATATCCCTACCCGAGACCGCATATTTTGTTCAATAGTCATGGTTTAGCTATCTGACAAGTTTTCCACTTATTACGTATATTCAAGTCAAAAGTGGCCGTAGGTCGGCTATTTTGAATTTGATCAGGTTGAAATTTCCACGGGACATCCGCACCTGAAACTGCACATTTTGCTCCATGGTAATGGTTTAGCTATCTGGTCCGGCTTCCAGATTTTACGCATAATAAAAAAAATGGCCGATAATCCATGACTTTTGGAGCGATACATAAGAAAATGTTGAGTGAATCGTTGAGTGAAACAAGAAAATTTGTCGACCGGAAAAAAATCAAGGTCAAGGGGGTCACAGAAAGGCCAAATGTGAACTCAATCAAGCGTTAGTCATGATTATACTGTATGTGAAGTTTAATGTGCATTCCAGTCACGTGAAACAATTTCTAGTGCCAAATAGTGGCGAATGGACGGACGGACGCGCCTGGTGACGACAATAGGCATTCGCCAAATTTTGGCTGAGGTTTAAAAATGGCACATTTTAGGATATTATTGTAAGCCTAAGTTAAAATATACAAACAAACCATGAGAGTAGCCTACCATAGCATAGGGAAATAGTGCATTATGCAACCTGGATATTTTGTACAATAGATGATGATAATTGTTGATATCAAATGGACAAGAGTGAGGATTTCGAAAAATTGAGGAATTGCCACTAAAATGTGATGATTTATTGCCTCTGATATGAGAGGATTTAACGACTTGAGATATCATATTCTGACGTCCATATACGTCAGATTCTGACGATACCCGCACTTTAAAGTAAAATATTTATAATAGTCATAATATAATGGCTTGAGTAGACCCCATAGCTTAGGAATTCAAATGAAGCAGAAAGAACTAACCAAGACTTTTATGGTGATTTCAAATTGAAAAACCCTTTGGTTTCTAGGGTCTATACAAAAATATTTCAGCGTGGCTGAAACAGAATTTACAACTGAAGGTGTCAGCCACATATTGCACCCGTAGAAAATCGTGGGAAATCCCTTTAGGTCTATCTATGACTTGATTAGAATCAGTAACATTTCAGCTACATAATCGCATGTTCAGCTCATTTGTCGCAATGTCATTAAAAAGTTATGGACATTTTTCGGACCTTGAGGTCAAGATCGCTCTCAGTCACCACCATGTAGAAAATGAATGCAGGCATCTATATATAGATCTGCCCCTGCTTCAAGATGCACGTGCGCGCACACTGGCTTTAGTCTCGGACTGTGACCAGTCCAGGTGCCTATTCCACTAAAAATCTTAAAACTTAGATTATCTTTAAGGAACTGCTTATGTTGACAATTTGTCAACATCAATTTTGGTTTGAAATCACATTTTTCAAATTTTTTAAAACATTCCTCAACAATATTTAAAACAATCCATGAGAAACCCACACATACTGTGTGTTCGCCTAAAGGATGGTTGAATGCTAGCACAGCATTGGGCCACAAGTTGATGCCAGCGTTGAGCAGAAAATTGGTGCTGTGCCCCCCCTCCCCCCCTCGTTCATCACTTTCCAGACCAATTCAGGGTGGCAGCTATTGATGCAACCAAAGTGGTTACTTTAATCATGCCGTCGGCAATGGTAGAATGTGTGGTCTAAAATGTTGTAGCCTTCAGAAAATCTTGTTTACATGACAATATACGTCTTGGAAATAGAACTACCCGGTAGTTTAGTCTTTCTCCGTTCTTAAGAAAAAGTATATATAAATTTCTATTTTATATATGGTCAGTAGGCTATATAGCTTCATATAAATTAAATTTTTCAATTTGAAAATGTTCATCCAACGGGGTAGGCACACCGTAGGATGACAATTTTCAAAATTTAATTCTTATGAAGCTATATAGCCTAATGATCTTGACTTAATACAAAAAAGTCAAAATATGTGTATTTCCAAGTCGTATATTGCTATGTAAACAAAACAATCTGTTGTATACAGCGTTAGGCATTTATGCAGCACTTTATACCACATATTCCCACGCCTCAGACGCTGGGAGCAAAGAACATGAGAGCAATCGCGGCTAATTGGGGTCCTAAAATCAGGACATGGGGGGGGGGATACATCTGCAGCACTGATTGTCTGTCCAATGTTGGGCCGATGGCATCAACATGTGTCCCAATGCTGGGGGAACATTAAACAGTCATTTAGGTATACAAAAAGTTAGTTTAGGTTTACCCTGGATTTGTTGAAATGTTGATAAACAAATATATTTTAAATCTAAAAATTCGTATAAAAAAACCATGATCTGTGGGATATACTACTTCGTTACAAAATTAACTGTAGCTGGGGCAAAGGGAAATACTACAAATTGTTCACTTATAAGAGTGTGTCATTCAGAATGGCATACTCGCTCATAACGGCATGCCCTTATATGCGTATCAAATCTGTGATTTTGATAAAATTGTGATGTTTTACTGTTGATCGCAGCACACACCATGCAACGGCGACAACAGTAAATGAACGAGGAATGTTGTGTGTTTATTTTATCTATATCAAGACTGATATAAATGGATAATTAAATGATGCTCATCTTCTTGCCACAGCTTCACCTTAACTGAGGTTGGAAATGTCCCAATATTAAATTTGTCATGTCGGACCAGCAACAACTTAAATTTGGCTATTTATCATAGAGCTGAATTAAATCTCCAATTCTAGAGGTGTAGGCCTATTGCATCGGATGTTGTCCAAACCAGCACGGGTCAACTGTTACACAGTATGTGTTTTAGGCCTAACGTCATTGGGGGGAATACCTAGGTGGAGGCTAGGTAGACCCACATCACATCAAAATATTAGATTTGTCCACTATCCATATAATTTTTAAATGAATGGCTAGACTACAATGAGCAGAAAATTATACCCCACAGTTATCAAGTTAGCATGGCAAGGGGTGGCATGTCTTTAACATCGTTTTTTGCAGATATGGGATACTTTACTATGAGATTATATCATTCATACATGTATATCACTAACAGAATTATATGAAAACGTTACTAATAGATATTTAGCAGTCTGCATTGAACTTGAATTTCTAGTCTCAGTTGCAACTTCCATGGTGACACTGCCAGGTCTTGTCTTGACGGAAAAATAACCATCAATTGATGGAAGGACCCCTCGGCCCTATGCTCTATCCATCAACATCAAGAATTAACTTGGCCCAAAGGCCTCATGTGTTTGGACAAAGGCATTGACTAGCAATTCACTAACTACAGTCATCTCTGACAGTGCACCCCCGGCGGGCTGCTAGCAGCTTAGCACCATCTCATCCACTGTCATAAAGGCCTACATCAGCTGGCGGGTCAGCGGTGGGCCACCAGATTTTGTCTGGCTGTCCACCGATGATCCACTGGCGGCAGCGGCTGTAGTCAGTGGGTTGCTAGTGGCCCACCGGACAAACCCCCAGAGGTCTGCTGAAGGCTTTATGGCGTGTGAGATGGTCGGATTAACCAAAATGTCGTGGTAAACCTACACCGGGGTTCCGTTATGGGTCACAACGGCCGACGAAGGACCCCTCCCAATCTTGCCATCAAAACTCAGATAACTTCCTTCTCCGTCCGATCAACGGTATTAAATAAACCAGGAAACTGTCTTCTCTCTTGTCATGTTTATTTGATTAACATGCGATAACAACAAAGCACAACCATCAGCGCGGGGGGGAAGGGTGTCACCTCCGCGTGGTCCCCCCTGGGCAAATTCTTAGAAGGCCAAGCACACCCACACCTTTCATCGAACCAGGTTTTTCTATTTTTTTGACGTGAAGATCTTTTGTGTTTGCTTTCCGGTGGTTTAGGGTTTTTCACTGAGATTGTTATGTTTATTTTCGAATAGTTTTCCGTTCAAATTCTTTATATATTCTTTATATATTCATATTTATATATTTTATATATTTTTTCATTGTACTCATTGTAGATCTACTTATAATTCCTCTACGATTTGTTTTTTTGTGTGTTTGCAGTGGTTTTTCTTTGGCATCCTGGTGTTGGACGGGATGTCCGAAAGAAGCCATTGACATATAATTATTTTTTCACTTCATTGTTTTATTGGTTTCTCTGTGGCATCCTGGCGGATAATGCAGCATGTCATAGAGAAGCCATTGCCGTACAATTAGCCTGTGTTGACTTACGGTGTCCTCACAGTTCGTGATCGCTCTGTGATGTCCTCCAATATCACAGACCTTATTACCAACTGTGGGGGCACTGTAAGTCTTTAATTTTTGAGAATTTTTTGTGTTTTCATGATTTCTCTGGCCATACTGGCCGAAAAGTGAAGTAAAGAAGACATTTACTTACTTACGTAATGGTTTCTCTGTTCATTGTTTTATGTCATTCATATTTATGTCTAAATGGGTTTACTTTTTTTTATTATAGTATATAGTATTATAGTATATATTATATATATGTTTTGACAATGACACTGTTTTGACTTAGACTTGTAGTTTTTACACAATCACTCCAATTTCATGGAGATATAGTGACTTGAAAAGTCGTTCATTTTATAATCACTTCATATTTTACATTATTTATACTGATATTTTTATACCCATTAAACTTGGTTGTAGTGCAGGCGCTTCAACATGTCATCAGACTCGTTACATATAGGTGCCAGGAGCATCGTCATCTTATCATATCAAACACTTTAAACTGAATATTTTAGTACGAACATGCTTTTATTAGCTTTGTCTTTCCTTTACTACTTTAACTATACAATATGGGATATTGTAATACCTGGAATTTTCACCTAAATGGCCATACTGGCCGAAAAATGAAGTAAAGAAAATATTCTACTTCTACTACAACCATCCGCGCACGGCACGTCTCTATGGACTTGGCGAGAGTGAGCTGCGGCACGTCCGCAGTCGCTGAGTATCACGCTTCAAGTGAGGGAAAAATACTAAGGGCCGCACCACGCTGCTCTGCGTGCGCACGTCACCACAGTATGACAACGAGGCAGTCATCCCCGTCAGGCTGCGTCCAGGAATCTGGGGATAACTGCCACATTGACTAAGCGATGTCAGGATCCTACATTACCCCCGGCTGAGTGACAACGTAGGACCAAACTGACGTGTAGGAGACTGCTTCGTGCAATAGCGGGGTTGTCAATTATGTAACCTCTTATACTAAGCATATTATTCTTTAAAAAAAAAAATATAGCGGGTGCGGTTACATTGTGGGCGGTTGAAAGCGCAGCATTATACGTGAATTGTCCGATCCTCTTAACTCCAACTGTCCTTGATATATTATTCACGTGCTGCAATCTTCTATCAACCTATTCATTTAATTAACAGAATTGCTATTAATGCTTTAGCAATGAACTTGCTAAAAGAAAATGTCTTTACATTTACATATCTGTACACAATTCTGCCGGGCTGGTTACCAGTAGGTCATCCAAATAAACAAAAACGAAATCAAGTCCGCGTGTCACGTGGTCTATAAATCGTTGAAACGTTTGACCTGAATTTCTCAGACCAAATGGGGTTCTAGTGAAATTAAACAAGCCAAAAGGTGTGGTAACCGCGGTCTTATGTACGTCGGATGGTTCCACCGGAATTTGGTAATAAGCCCTGACTAAGTCTATCTTCGAGAAAATTTTCGATCCGGCTAACCGCTGCGTAAAATCTTGAATATGCGGAATCGGATAACGGTCCGGTACGGTCTGTGCATTCAAACTACGGTAGTCCCCACATGGTCTCCAATCGTCGTTTTTCTTTGGCACCATGTGACGCGCTGAGGACCACTCGCTGTCGCTGGGTTCAATGACCCCTAATTTAATCATATCGTCAAATTCGCGTTTAGCGGTAACCAACTTATCGGGAGCCAAACGTCGTGGTCGAGCAAAAACCGGGTGACCTTTAGTCACAATCTTGTGAGTTATGCCGTGTTTGACGGGCTCACCCTTTGTCGTAGGGCGTGTCATTTCCGGGAACTGGCCGAGGAGTTTAGTATATTCGTTTTGAACTGTATCGACTCTGTTCAATGACAGAGGTTTAATCGAAGATAATGAAGCGGCAATGGCTAAGCCTGTACGCATGTCTCGAAGACATCTGCTTCTCAAGTCTACGAGCAAATTGTAGTGGATTAAAAAATCAGCCCCGATTATGGGTTGCTGTACATCTGCCACTATGAACGTCCACAGATATTCGCGCTTCAAACCGACGTCGACGACGCGTTTACAATTGCCGTAAGTCTTTATAGTGCTATTATTAGCTGCCACCAGGGGGAGACTGTCAGCGCCCGAAATCCCGTTAGCGCAAGATTTTGGCAGAACACTGACAGCTGCACCCGTGTCGATCAAATATCTGCATTTGTGTCCTTTATCTGCGACATATAATAACTTAGAGTGTGATCATCCCCGTCAGGCTGCGTCCAGGAATCTGGGGATAACTGCCACATTGACTAAGCGATGTCAGGATCCTACAGCTTCACTAGTGGACCGCCTACAGCCCACTGAATTTCTGCTATCTGGGCACTGGCAGCTTGCCCATCGGCCACCGACAGCCCACCACCACCATTGTTTTTTCTGGAACCCCACTGACCGACCGCTGGCGACCCACTGGCAGTGATCACTGCATCAGTGAGCCACCATTGGTCCGATGGAAAAACTGTCAAAACGTAGGAAAATCCTACTCGCTACTAACACTGGATAATATTTTAAGTGATCATGATCTTGTCATTGTGGCGAAGGGACCAAGAGCCTCTCCCCTGAATTAACCCTAGCACCCGAAAGGTGCTGAGAGTGACAAATAAGTCGTAGAAACTTAATGGGACACCATGGTGCCCCAGAGCATAATGTCCATTGAACCCCGTCCATGGTGCCCAAGCATGACGATTGTTATAAGTGTAACCTTAACAAGCTTGAGGTAGAATTTTCCATTATCAGATTATCACCCATGGTTCATTAATCAAAAACACATATTTCGCTATAATATTGTTGATTTTTTAAAACTACAAATCGGGAGAATATCCTTTGACTAATGTTTGCATTGTTCACAAAAAACGATTTTAAATAAATATGATTTGATTTGATAACTTACACATGCCTTGAGGGCGGGGGCCAAATCTCGGCGGTTTGCAAGAAACAAAAATGTTTCTTCCCCATCCTCTCGTAAAACTCAGTATTGTGGGGAGGCTCCGTGACCGAAAGGGAGCGTGCTCGGCCTCAGATCTCTAGGGTCTAGTGTCAGGAGGGCAGTGTCATCTGATTCATCTCAGCATCCTCAGGATGTTCTCCTGGTCCAATTTAGCCTGCATTTAGCACAAAAGTGGCCTAAAGCTGGATTCATTTCATTTCATTTACACATGCCTTATCACCATCATTTTTTCTACTGAAAAAGAACAGTTCAAAAGCATTCCATAGAGGGCTCCGTGCATTATAGGCCTATGCGTATCAAATCTGTGATTTTGATAAAATGGTGATGTTTTGTTGTTGATCGCGACAAACGTCATGCAACATGTTTTTGAATTTAGTGTGTTTATTCTATCACTATCACGATTGATATAAATGGATAATCAAAGGCCCATACCCAGGCTACAGTCATAAAAAAATCGGTGATTTTATTTTGGCTTCTTAATATGACCATATGATGTAAACATGTCCATAGACTGGAACTATAAAAGTTTTTTATTTTTTGTGCCGCGCATTGACCAATTAGACTAGATATAAAGACAAAATTCCCGTATTTCTTATTTTTGACATGGTTGATAGGCCAGCCTACTCCAATTGGATGTGATGCAGGGGTAACCATATGGCGCTGAATAGAGTCTGCCAGTACACAGACAGACGTTGAGACTTTGTGTTAGTAACGTTAGTAGGTCTACACTTGTTAGAACGATCTCGCCCTCCACTATGTTCCTGGTTAGAACGCAGCATGTATCTGAAACGTAAGATACTCACATCGCCACCTGGTCACAAATGGCTAAAATGGGCGAAATATTTTTCTGGAGGTGTTTTAAAAATGCTCTCACATGATACATAACATAACCAACAGTGACAACCTAAGGTTTGTCCACAACCTTCAGTTGCAATTTTTTTTTGCTACGTTGTGTTGTATTGGGTTTTACAACTTATTTACAATGTATTATGTTGGCGTACTACAGGAAAATTGGGAAACAAGGTGTGGATTTGTCTATGCGGTGAGAATCACTAACATGGTTTCTTGTTATACTTTTATCAAGACTAAAGATCATGCTGATCAGCTGTGGTGTGTAGTGCCTACCCCGCAAACACGAGGCGTTGAACCAATGTTGTTTTAATGTTGGGTCAGCGTCGTAGACGGTGGCCCAACATTAAAATAACATTGGGACAATGCGTCTTGTTTGCTAGGATATACCCCCAGTCTACGACGCTGGACCAACGTTAAACCAACATTGATTCTTGTGTATGCTTGGTAGACTATAGGCTAATGCAGCAGACCCAATGCAAATTAATGTTGGCCCAGCGTCTGCGACATCGGACCAATATTGTATCAGCATAGGGTCAACGCATCGCGGTTGCTGGGTTGACCTGAAACCTTGCTGGATAACGATATTAATGGTAACTGAAGATCACCCCTCCCTCAGTTCATCTGCAGTGGGGGCTTGGGCGAGAGGTGTGGTGTACAGATAATTCTGACCTCAGAGATTAGGTCAGCTATTGAGGTCAGGTTTTGTAAGTGATGGCATTGCTTGCCAATCAGCATGCAGTATGTCTCAGGAGGGAAATTCTTGAGACCAATAGGGCCTACCATATTTGGAGATGGATGTCAGCTCAGGCCTCGTCAAATCGGGTGCCCGGGAGCCCGGGGCTACCAGTTGAGCTGGGGGGGGGGGTTACCACATCGGTAGCAGCCAGAGCCCGGCCAATCACAAAACTGGCACAACGCCACATTCCGGCGCGTCATACACGCACGTGTTGATCAGCAGAGAGCTGATGGCTTTTCTTTATAATTATGACGACGAAGTGTCTTTTCATATGGGACTGTACGTATTGTTAGTCGTACGTTGCCATCATTTTTGTATAAGTATTACTAGTTTTTTCATGCACAATTAGCATTAGGTGATGTGTAGGCCTACATAAAACTGCTTAGCGCTACCGTAATCAGTATGCAAAACCATATCAAACTCTGCAAGGTACACTGAAGTAGCGCAGCATACATGTACGCTTGCTCACCTTTGCTTGTAAACACATTGTCCCACGTGGACGTGGTCATTCAAAGACTCACTTACTGGTAGGCCCTACTACATATAGGCCTACCAGTAGGCTAAGTAGTAGTTTTATTGTGGGTTTTCCTGGCTGTCACCTCTCTCAACATATTTATATGGCAGTGGCAAGTCAATTAACTTGCATATATTTTTTTAAGACAACCCACATACAATATGTACAGTAGAATAATCATGTGATCATGGTGATAGCAAGACATTTTTTACTGAATTAACAGGAACAAATGTCTAAAATGGACATGCTTATAGTTATAAGTCTAAATAAAAAAGGCTAGTCTGTTATATAGGCTACAATATAGCTATAGGCTCTATATAATTATACAAATTATATTCTAATATAAATACTGTAGGCCTTCTAAACCAATCATGAGAAAGGGTGCCTCATACTCTACACTTTAATATCCAACTACGAGAGCAACACTTCTATCTGGGCTACCGATATGCATTGGGGGCTACCAAACTTTTAATGTTGGTAGCCCAGCGGGCTACCAACCATTCTAGAAATTTGACGAGCCCTGCAGCTATTGTGTCACATTTTAAATGATGTCATTGATGGCTAATAAGTGAGCTGGATACAAGCACTTATCCCCAGAATAATGCTTGTTACCGGGCCCTGTAATTTGCATAAGTTGCGCCCAATCAGAATATAGCAGATTGAATATGCTGGACAAGGGCCATTGCTCATCAGCCAATGACATTTCTGTTTGGATAGACTTGAGCAATAAACCTACTACCAGTAGTTTAGGGACCGTCAACATCGAACAGTCTTGTTTTGTATCAAACTGATATAAGAAGCTATATGAGTAGCCGTATCTATTGATAGGGTCCATGAAACTAAGGCCAATGGTCAGATTTGTGAATGAAATTCACCCATCTATCAGTTTTATGAATGAAATGACGTCACTTCAGACCAGAATCTGTCTGTAACGTACCTGGGCTAACGCCCAGCTACAAAAAATGATGTTATCCTACAGAGTCCCTTTAAGATCTATAGTGTCGCCTAAAATGTAAAAAAAGACATCAGAAAACATGGTTACGGAATGGAAGGAATAAACAAAAAAGTAAATAATGACCAACGTGATGGCGTGTATTAAATAACTATTTATTAGCATAACAAGCATAAAGATGGTCTCACACTGATGATCTCCGTCTAGTGAAACATTACAATATTGAACCTACAAAGCAAATTAATTCACATGCATGCTATTCATTGATACTATACAGGAATATTAACCAATTGGCAGCTTCAAATGGTGAAACATATTTTGAATTTTAAAAAATTGCCTCTCAAGATGATTTATGTAAACAATCGAGAATCAGACAAAACAGTATTGATCATTTTCGTAGGCATTTCTTTCGGATGGGGAGCTTATTGAAAATGTATATTATTCGCTCTCACACTCAACATGATAATCATATTGATAAATTATTGTATTAGTTCTTCTTTGTGCAAATGCATCATACTGATATTTTATTTACTGCTCTCTATCAATATAAGCTGGTTATGTGCCTAGTACAGTGAAAATGAAGTGTAACAAGTCAACCACAACTGCTATAAGCACCATTAAAATCAACATTATAAGGCAACACTAGTCATCTAATTAGTCATCTAGTGTCTGATATATTATTTTGTGCATCATTTGAGACAGATTTTAAATCGATGGGTGTCATTATAAATGTAGGCCTTTTTTTATCGTATAACATCTTTTTCAAAACGAACCTTACATAATCTTTATAAACAACATCAACATTTTCTTTGTGTATCACAATTGACTCCAATGATGTTTTAATTATGCACATCGCAATACATTTAAGTAATGTTATATTGATATGTTTGGCAATAACAAGTCAAAAACAATGGAACGTTCGAAACAAATAATCTGCGCACATAAATTGTATTCATAATCTCTCGTATCCTACATCTAAATGTGCATATTCTACATTCATTTAAACATTGATGGTCATCTCGACCAATCACATGATCTGGATCTATTTTAACAGTTTGAAAATACTGGCCCAGTTCAGCATATAGCTGGGTGATCACAATACTGAAGTGTTTTTTGGCCATTTGTAATCATCACACATTGATAACCTTATGAGTTTCTATACAACCAACATGGCGATAGCTATCAAGACAACTAAAATAACATTTCGCTTAATATCAACAAGCATAGTTATTTCTATAGGCTTTGATCTGTGGACTGGCAATGCTATAATATACATGATATAGGCCTACCCGTATTCACATTAATCGTGAAGTAATTCAGCTGATTTCTCAGTCAATTGTTAGTAACCAAATCTTACAAGCACCATTTCTAGCTTAAACAAAATTACAAAATTATAGTGAGTATTTCAGAAATTTGACATTCTGAGATGCAATTCTGAGATGAAGTTGATGGGATTATATAGAGGATGTCATATAAATTAGGCCTACTGATCATATAATATTTTGTCAATTAAATTATTTCCACTGTAACGTTAGTCACACCGCATCACTAGCAAGTAGTGCTTGTAAAATTTAAAAAAATAAATCATTCACCTCGCTTAATGTGATTCCAGGTATGGTCATCGGGTTGTGGTAAGAAACTTCACTCTAGTTCAACTAAATACATTAGTACAGTGAGACCTCGACGGTGCGCATGCGTGTTGGGAGCCGGAAGGGGATCATCCAACTAAAAACTCTTATCCTAATTTTCTCTAATGTCGATGGAAAAGTTAGGTCTTTAAAAACTTGGGATTGTTCGTATCTTAACTTTCCCTCATTTCAAGGGAAAAGTTATGATAATCTTAAAAAACTTGTGATTGCTTTATCCTGACTTTCTAAGGTGACTTTTCAAATGAGAATGAGAGAAAAATTACCTTTGTGCTGCTGGAACCGTGGGTCGATATATACGGTTTCAAACATCTTAGATCAAGACAAATATCACTAAATCTGATAAGAGTTTTTGGTAGATGCTTAGAGACTCCAATAATTAAGTATTGGAATGGCACAAATTGTGATATTTTTCGTCATTTGAAGCTGGAAATTGCGTTAGCAATTCCAGCTTCAAATGACGAAAAATATAAGCAGCACGAGGGGTAAAATAATATCAGTTGTGCGTTTTTAGTCGTGAGGCCCCCATGGCTGCGGGGATGACGTGAAAGTTTGCCTATATTATATAGGGATCACTGGAACGATTTTCTGAGTTTTCTGTCTCCTAAGTCTAAGGGGGGTCTGTAGTTCTCCACCATCTGTGCTCCCAGCTCGTGAGTGGGGGCGGCCTCCCCTGGCTTGGTGCTCTGTAGCGACCGGAATGCTTCAAGCTGAAAAAAAAGTAAATTATGATTATTAATCGGAAGATAAGGGTTCTATCACACCAGTCTACGCTCATGCTTCAAGCTGAAAACAGATTCAAAGAGTGTGTAAAAATAACCCATAAGCACAAAACATTTTGTAAATATTGAGAGCATGCTTGACTGCTACCATTATTTCGTATGTAATTTAGGGTACACCTGTACTCAATAATCAAGAAAAAATTGAAGGACAGAAACAGGTGTCCCGTTTTTTAAACCCATGTATTAAGATGTGACATTATTGTATGACGTGTGACAACTTTACAGTTACGTTTTTTATTGAATAGTATTCAGAATAAAACTATTATTCAACGTATACATTTTTTCATTTAGTTAGTAAATATCAATAAACAATTTTCAAATAATAGGAAAAAACATCACTAAAAAACGTGTGATAAACTTTTTATGATGTTTTTATAACAGGTAATCCTAACATTCGAAAAAATGTGTTATGGCGTTCGAAAGTATTGGACACCGTAACCAACCGACATGGGAACTAAAAGGTGCACAAGATTGAGTCGCTGGACGGGACACACCCAGTGCCCCAGCAAAACGAGACGATGATCCAATGCTGGGCTAACGTTGGGCCACCGTCTACGACGCTGGGCCGACATTAGCCCAGCATTGGGTCAACGTCTCGTGTTTGCTGGCTTGCAGAGGGACACAGCAGTTATAGCTGGCCTGACCATCACGATGTAGTGTGGGAACAGTCCTGCAGAAATAGCAGGTCAAACCATGGAGATACTATCTCCATGGTTTGACTGTCCAGCCACTCTGCTGAACACAGACGGTAAGAGTGGCAGACTGAAGGGTGATGAGCATCTCCCAGTCAGCAAACTGTACTTAAGTCGCACCTAGCTGTCCTGTACCGGACAAGGCCAGCCCCAGGCCTCCTTTTTGTCCAGTCATTTTTACGGCCAAAAACACATAAACCCACCACAAATTGCAAACGTCCCAAACAGTTCTGAATCAGCGATAGAAAAACATATTGAAAATCCCCTAAACTCCAATCAGTGGAAAGATATCGAAATTTCAAAAATAAAAACTTGAGCAATTTTTGGTAGGTAATTCCATATTTTGACTGGACTATTCAGTAACTCAGCCACACTAATGATAAAACAATTCCAAACAAAAGGTACATAGGCCCTATGCTGCCTCACCTGAGCTTCTGAGACTTCTACTGGTTCCTTGAACACCACCCAGGTGACGGACTCAAAACATGGGGGTGTTGTCAGTGAGCCGAGATACGTGTAGTAGTCAGATTTGTTCTCTGTAAAATACAAAATCAAACGTAATGTTATAGCTGTATTAGCCCAGAAAGCATGGGACATTTATCTAATACTGGGCCAGTGTTGTAGACGGTGGACCAGCTTTGAAGCAAAATTGGAGCAATGGCTCTTTGCTGAGAAAACATGGAAAATAGGGGATGACAGTGCTAAATGAAATGAATCGGGCTTTAGGCCACTTTTGTGCACATATAGGCTAAACTGGGCCAGGAGAACCTCCTGAGGATGGTGAGATGATTGAGATGACACTGTCCTCCAGACACAGAATTCGAAATTCGAGCCCTGGCGGTCTGAGGCCGAGCACGCTACCTCTCGGTCACGGAGGCTCCCCACAATACTGACTTTCACACGTGGATGGGGAAGAAACATTTTTGTTTCTTTCAAACCGCCGAGACCGGGAACCGAACCCCGGACTCTGGCGTGAAAGGCAGCGGTGCTAACCACTACCCTAGGGCCCCCGCCCACAGTGCTAAATAACAAGTTTATTTGTTGAAAATTGACCGATAAAACTAAAAACCCAATCACAGTTACAAGGAGAAATACAAATATCCGAGTGGCGGCCATTTTGAATGTGACCCATTTTGATTCTGGACCCGTATTCTCGTACAAGTTACGATATATCGTTGGCTTCTGATTGGTCGAGATGGCCATCTCGACCAATCAGAAGCCAAGATATATCGTAACTTGTACGAGAATACGGTCCCTGACCCATTAATTATAAACAATTTTCATTATTTGAATCTGGAAATTGCGTTAGCAATTCCAGCTTCAAATATAAAAAATAGAAGCAAACAATTCAGCATCACAAAGGGTTAACCCTCTCCCCCCAGGTGCCGCATATATTCTGGTTTTCATTTTTTTATTAGCACATTGAGAACTACCTTTTAAACACGTTAAAGATAAAATGTGACATCAATCAGCAATATTTGAAAACAAGTGACCTCTATTTTGTCAAATCTGAATAATTTTCACTCACTTGAAGTTGTGGATCGCGTCAGCGAGACACAACTTCAAGTGAGTGAAAATTCAGATTGAATAATTTGGCGGTTAAAAGGTTAACCCTTTCCCCACTGAGCACGATTATAATAGCTTTTAATTTGTTTTTACCAGGACGTTAAATCACAATGAAATGTGTGTTTAAACATCAACATTTGCAAATGTTTGGTCCCAAATTAACCCCTGTCCTGCTGGACCCGGATATTATACGTTTTCAACAAAGTTTCAACCCAAATAAAATGCCACTAAAAATGATAAAATATTCAGTGGTGGATGCTCAGCTAATCAAATATTTCAATTTGGGAGATGTCGATTTTTCATAAATAGAAATGTTTTTCGTCATTTGAAGCTGGAAATTGCGTTAGCAATTCCAGCTTTAAATAAATGAAAAAATAATTTGAAACACTTCAGCAGGACAAGGGTTAAATAAATTGCGTAATTGTCACCCACTTGATGTTGTGGGTCGCGGTAGCGAGACACACCTTCAAGCGGATGAAAATTTAAATGAGATAAATTGGCAGGAAAAGAGTTACGGCCGTTTTGTGTACAAACCTGGCAGTAGACAGGCAGGGTCGAACCCACTGCCAATGGGAACTGTCTGACCGGCATTCCTCATCTTGGAGAAGCAGGACAGTAAATCATTATAACCTTTGTGCTCTTTGCCAGCCTGTCAAAACACAATACATGAAAAATAAATAACTTGACGCTGGGAAATCAAAACACAATACATATCAAATAAATAAACTGCTCTTTGAATCATGTTTAAAACCAAATTAAATGCCACTGAAAATGATAAAACAGTCTGTGCTGGGTGCTCAGTTGATTAATGTAGAAAATACATGTATCTAATTTGCATAAAAATCCCCAGTTGAAACTGGAAATTGCGTTGAATGCAATAGCCTAGCAAAAATATAACTTTAGAAAAAAACCTACATTTATGCATCGGGAAAAAATATTGACGGTCTTAATCTACACCCAAGTCTATAAATACCCAAGTCAATAAATAGGTCTACTTAGAAAGGTCTGTGAAAATATAATCCAGAGAAATGAAATGACAGAAACAGTTGTACCCGTTTTTCAAACTCATGTACTAAGATGTGACAAAAATGTCAGATGTGTGGTAACTGTTAGGGCTACGTTTTTCACTGAATAGTATACAGAATAAAACGATTACAGTGGAATGTTACTAGTGTTATAATATATAAGCCTACCCGGTTTTACATTAGCCAGGGTGAATGAATTTCGTTAATTTCTCAAACAATTCCCAACCAATTCTCATGAAATTTTACGCATACTATTATCTAGCTATGCGACGACTACCTTGCCAATTATGCTATTTTTTGTAGCTATTTCAGAAGTTAAGACCATTTGGCATGTAACTAAATTCTGTGACGAAGATAATGGGTTCAGAGAGGCGACATTTACTACATGTCACAGTTATCAGGCTATACAGACTAAATTGTCAACTACTTTTTCAATGAAATGCATGGTAATCGCCGTATCACTAGAAAAGTGTGCTTGTAAAATATCATGGGGATCTGATGATAATTGCCAGAGCAATCAGTGTAAAACATGCGCCACAATTTACTAGTAATGTAAGTGACTTCTACTAGTGTTTATCCCACCAGGTCATGCCTCAGTTGTGAATATACTGCAATAAACGCGATAAACCTATGTATTTAGGACCGTCAAATACATATAAAGTCAATATGGGGTTTATTTACGTTTTGAATGGATTCACATTAAACAATCAAACGAAGCACATAGTGCGACTCAAACTAACACGAAACAATCAGCCAATGCTGGTGCAATGTTTGGCAAATGTATACGACGCTGGCCCAACATTACGGTAACGTGTGTTCAATGTATCATGTTGGTTGGAACCTTTTCAGTACTTTACAAAGTCTATGTGTCATATGTCATGTGTTATTACGATTTTATTACACTTAAAGGAATGAGACATTTTAAATTTTGTCAATTTTGAAAATTTAATTTATATGAAGCTATATAGCCTACTGGTCTTAACTAAAAATACAAAAAAGTCAAAAAACAATTTTAAAGCACCGAAAAAGAGTGAAATAGTTATATTTCCCGGTCGTATATTGCCATGTAAACAAAACAAATCAGCAATATACAGCACTTTACATCACATATTCCCACGTCTTGGACGGTGAGATAAAAGCAATCGCCGCTAATTGGTGTCTTATAGTCAGGACATGGGGGGATACACATGCAGCACTGATTGTCTGCCCAACGGCATCAACATTTGGCCCAATGATGTAGGAGCATTCAACCGTCCTTTAGCAAGTGTTCAGGTATACAATATAAATTGGGGGGTTTTAAGCGGATTCATAGAAGTGTTGATAAAAAATATTTAAAAAAAAGAAAAATCATGATCTGGGGAATACACTACTTCATTACAAAACTAAAAACGAAAAAAGATGTCATCCCATGGAGTTGCTTCAAAGTAATCAGTTTAAAAATCAGCCAGAAGCCAACATTTTATTTTCGCTTCTTGATATGTCCATAATATGTGAACATGTCCATAGACTAGAATCGTGGAAGTCTGTTACATTTTGCGCTGCTGTCTAGCAAGTGTGCCGAAAGCCCCATTTATCAGTTATTCTCGTATTTCTTATTTTGGAGATGCATGACCGAAATTAAATTTCGTCCTTATTTCTCGTTTAGCTGGTAAACGCTCAACACAAAATTTAAAAAACATGCGCGATTCTAGTTGCATAAGGACATGTTGACATATTATGTACATATCAAAGAGCCAAAATAAAAATGATGATTTTGGCCTGATTGTGTCGCTTCACATGAAAGTCACTCTCTCCACAAACGACCCTCTCATTCTCAGGGATGAGTTAACCCCTTGAGTTCTGATCTTTTCAATATAAAGTTTCAACCATTTAAAGCTGTATCTCGCTACAGCGCTACACAGCTTCAAGCGACAGAAAATTTATATGATTGAAATTATTCACATGTAATGCAAAAATCACACTAAATCGGCTATTTTGAATTTTTCCAGCCATTATTGAACTTGACCGAGAATTGCTTATCAGTAAATTTGAGCACGATAAATGTAAAACTTTTCGAGTTATTGCGCCCACAGGGTCAAATTATTGACTTGAAATGCGAAAAATGGAAATAAATCGGCATTTTGATTTTTTTTCCGAGAACTTGTCATTTGTAACATGCTAAACACTTTTCAAGTTATCGTGCAAACAAGTAAATGTTAACGCCGACGACGCCGAACTTCAATTGCAACAGCCCAGCAAACACGACACATTTACCCAGTGCTTGACCGATGTTGGACCACCGTCTACGACGTTGGCCCAACAGTGGTCAAACATCGGGTAGATGTGTCGTGTTTGCTGGGAGCCCACCTTTTTTAATTAAAATTAAAAGGCGGGCTAAAAACACGATAGTCGGGCTTAGGGGTGCAAGGGTTACGATGAAGTATCAGATGATAAATAAACAAGTACCCGGTTGGGTATGTCGTATTGCCCAAAATTAAACCAGCGCGGATTCAACGTCTACAGATTTCATGAGTACATTACATGTCATCAAGAAGTAGTATTAGATGATAAATCAACAAGTACCCGGCTGAGTATTGTCGTATTGTCGAGTACCTCAGCCAACACGGGACGTTATGTGACCCACTGTTGGTTTAATGGTGGCACTTTTACCCTTGAAGCACTGAGATATTTTTGTATAAAGCATAGAGACCAAAAGGTTTTTTCAATTTGAAATCATCATAAATGGCTTAGTTAGCTCTTTCCCATTCATTTGAATACCTATGTTATGGGTCTGCGGTCATTTTAAATATTTTTAGTCTTATAGTGTGGGGCTCCATTTTAGATGGCAGAATCTGACGACTTTAGACGTCAGATTCTGACGTCTAATGGCAATCCCCGCGCTGTAAGAGGTAATGAGTTAATGTTGGTCAATAGGTTAATGTCTGTTGTTGGTCAACACGCCACGCATGTACTACCAGGTTATACTAGAGCACCAGTATCCTTGCTACTACCAAGAACGTGAAACAAGCCTTTGTAAAACGTGTAAAAACATTTAATATAGTCTACCATGCCATTGTAAAAACATTGAATATAGTCTACCATATCTACGTGACATTCATAAACGTATTATAATATTTCGTAAATGAACTATATAACATAACCTAGCTTGACATAGAGGAACAAAACACAACCTTAATATCTTATTTTAGAACCTTCTTGGTATTTCTCTACTAGAAAAAAAATGAATTCTGAACTCCTATTTAGTCGCTCTCTCAAAATATGTCCTGCATACAAACATGACGTATACCATGATTCAATTATTATATCATAGAAGTTACTGTATCTGGCTGGCTTAACAGCTTACTGAACCTGTGTAAATTATTAACAATATCCAGTGTTGACATTTCAGATTTATATTCAGCCATGTCAGGAATTGATTTATTAACGTTTTTAATGGATGATAAATTTGTTAAATGTGTAGCTGATTTCATTTCAAATGCCTGGTATAAAATTAATGCTGTATTAATGCTGGCCCGACGGCGGAGACGGCGGGCCAGCATTAATCCAGCATTGGGTCAACGTCTCGCTGGGACGCTGATTCACTGTTGTAAATATTATTGACATATGTAAGTCAAGGACAAATAAACTACAGATGAAAGTGTTATGACCTTTGTTACTCTGTGCGTAGAACACTTTGTAAATAGTGAATGAAAACCTACCTACACTACACCCACATCATTTACATAGGGGCGGATCCAGGGAGGGGAGCGCGGCCCCCAATTTTTGTGATATTCTTTAAAAAGTCCTTTTATTTGGTTTATTATAAGTCCTAAATATACCAAAAAAATATAACCCCCCCCCCCCTTATTCAGATCTTGAATCTGGTCCTGCATAGCATATCAATCATAACGTAGCCGTATATAACCCAGAAAACACGCTATATTATATAGAACTCCCACAGGTTGCCTGGAATCATTATTTCATAGGGCATATGTATAATGTCTATTCGTTGAATGTATTACAAAATAACGTGCTATTACTGTGTTACTGTGCTGACAACAAATTCGCATCGACACATTACCCCTTATTTTAAAAGTCCACTAAATTAGCCATAGAAATCACAACAAAATTTGGGGGGAGACCTCCCAAACCCCCTACGCCCTCTTTTAAAAATCCTGCATCCGCCCCTGTCGACTCAACATTTGATAAGCAGCCCATGTTTTCTTGACCAGTAGGCCTATTACCCGGAGCCAACCACACCAAGCTTGTTACTTGGACAATTCAATTTGTTTACACATGTTACATGACATCTAAACAGTCATTTCATTCTGATTTTCATCAGAAAAATCACGACTTTTCTGATGAAAAAAGGAGGAAATTAATATAAGAACAATCATATTTCTGTTGTTCTGACCTTGAGGAAGGCGCCAAGGACACAGAGTCCTTTGTCCTGACTGGCCGCAGACGGGAAGTCCTTGAAGAGCTCCGTGTTGTAATGGACGATATGTAACTGAAGAAAAAAAAAACAAATAATTATAATGACAATGTCAGTGCTGGCTCAATGTTCAACCAGTGTCGTAGATAGTGGCACAACATAATGTCAACGTCGGTTCAATGTAGATTAGTTTTGCTACTATTAGATATTGGATGTACATATTGATAGTTTTGATTTTAAATTACTGCGATGATGTTCCACGACTTGTATATAAGTATACCTGTATACGCTTTACAACTCTCTACTATAATTCATACTGTAGGTATTGCTACTATTATATATATACGATTACAAATCTGTTATTATGCAATCACATACCGGTAGTCTAAGTCTTATTCTAGACCATTCAATGTCAATTAAATATCTATCTATCTGTATGACATACGATATGTACCGGCAACTGTAATACTAGGGCAACCACATTGTTTTAATGTCAATAACAACGCTGATATACTGATCATACTGACAATGACCCAATTTTTTAAGTTAACCCTTTAACCGCCAAATTATTCAATCTGAATTTTCACCCACTTAAAGTTGTGTCTCGCTGACGCGATCCACAACTTCAAGTGAGTGAAAATTAGTCAGATTTGACCAAATTGAGGTCAACTGTTTTCAAATATTGCTGATTTATGTCACATTTTATCTTTAACATGTTTAAAAGGTGGTACTTAATGTGCTAATGAAAAATGAAAACCTGAGTATATGCGGCACCTGCGGTTAAGGGGTTATTGTTAGACCAACGTCGTAGACGGTGGCCATACAATAAATAAATATTGGGTCAATGTCCTCGTCACAATCAATGTTTAAATATCGGATTTAAAAAAAAAATGCCCATAAACACTGACACTGTCACTCTCAGGATTGTGTGTGTAATATGTGTGGAATAATATCAACTACTATTAAATGTTTAATGCATAACTGATAATAATAAAAAAAACATTTCCACCCCACCTCAGCGTCATACATTTTCCCGTCCACTGTATGCTCTGAACCTTGACCGGTCTTCTTGCCCCAATGCCAGTGGAACTGTACCCCCTCATACACATGGTCCACTGGACCGCCCTTCAGCGCTAAAATAGAAAACAAATAACTTGAATTACACAAACAGTAGGATACTGCTTAGCTCCATGGGCCATCGTCGCATTCACGAAACACGTGGCATATTTAAAAAAAAATCATCGAATAAACTTTAGAATGAACATATCGTGAGTGACAGGTTATCTAGTTAATAATAACCGTTCCTATATCGGTGTTGAATAACACAAACAGTACTGTTCAGCTCCATGGACCATTGTCGCATTTATGAAACACATGCTATATTTTCAAAAAAAAAATCATAGAATAAAAATGGTATAAACATCATAATAAGCTCGTTCTCAGCTTTAATCTGACATAGGGCCTGCTATACGTTGGTATTTTATAAAATCAGAACTTTTTTTATTGACCTTGAGATGGGAATTGCGCCAGCAATTCACATCTCAAGGCGAATGAAAATTACAGAAAATACGTATATCCAATGTTACTCACTTGAGCCACTGCCCGCAATGTCCACCACGGCTGTTTTTCCGTTGTTCTGTATGGATTTGGTGTTGACAGGGGTGTAGGAGAAAGTCAGCTTCTTCGCGTTGAGGTTAGCATCATACGCGGCCTGGGCTGGCTTGATGTCTACAGGTGATTGACGCTTGCCCTTAGCAGCGGGGGCCACCTCTGTCCAGGTGTGTGGGCCTGTAACAAATAATATTCACGTCAGGTGTGTGGGCATTGAACAAAGAGACACCGTCACAACATATAACTAGAGGTACCTGTAACTGAAGCAACAGAAATTCGGGCGAATAATTTGGTGGCTAAAAATAAATTGTATATTGCGACGATTTGCGACAGTATGCGACCATCTGCGTCCATTTGCGACGATTTGCGAACGTTTGCGACGATTTGCGACCGTTTGAGACAGTTTACGACCATCTGCGACCGCTTGGGACGGCTTGCGACCATTTGCAATAATTTGCGACCATTTGCGACCGTTTCTGACCATTTCCGACTATTTGCAACCGTGTCCGACCGTTTCCGACTATTTGCGACCGTTTCCGAGCTATTCCGGCCATTTGCGACCGTTTCCGACCGTTTGCAACCGTTTTCGACCCTTTCCTACCATGTCCGACTATTTGCGACCGTTTCCGACTGTTTGCACCAGTTTTTGACCGTTTCCGACCGTTTCTGAACGTTTCCGACTGTTTCTGGTCGTTTCAGACCATTTACGACCGTTTCCGTTCGTTTCCGACCGTTTCTGACCATTTGCGACGGTTTCCGACTGTTTCCGACCGTTTGCAAACGTTTCCGACCGTTTCTGGCCATTTCCGATCATTTCCGACCGTTTCTGGTCGTTTCCGCCTATTTGCGACCGTTTTCGATCGTTTCCGACCGTTCCCGACCATTTTCGACCGTTTCCGACCGTTTCCGACAATTTCCAATCGTTTCCGACCGTTTTCGACCACTCGCGAACGTTTCCGACCGTTTGCAACCGTTTTCGACCATTTCCGACCATTTGCGACCGTTTCCGATCGTTCGTGATCATATGTGACCTTTGCGACCAATTGCGACATTTGGGATTTTTTTTACTTACCTTTGCGACCAATTGCGACATTTGGGATTTTTTTGACTTACTCACTTGAGCACTTGACGTTTTTTACTTTTGTACTTTGTACTCACGACTTCCTATTTTCTAATTCTCTTTCCCCGTTTCCGACCATTCGCGAACGTTTCCGACATCTTCCGTCTGTTTGCAACCGTTTCCGACCGTTTCTCGCTGTTTCCGACCGTTTGCAACCGTCTACGACCGTTTCTGACCGTTTCTGACCATTTGCGAACGTTTCCGAACATTTTCGACCGTTTCCGACATTTGGGACTTTTTTGACTTACTCACTTGAGCACTAGGAGAAATAGGCCTACAAAAATCTGTAGAAAAATAATAATAACTAGAGGGGAATAGTGACTTTTCAAGTCATTATTCTGCACTATGCTGCACTATGCTGCTTTTCAAATGCAAAAGGCAGTATCTGCTTACTTGTAAAGTGAGCAGATACTGCCTTTTTGCTTGCACGGCAGTAGGCTTATAATAGGGTCCAATAATGGTTCAATAGTGTACACGTCGGGCGATTCCCCATTCATTGCCAGGAGGGTGAACAGGGTGCCCATATGTCCAGACAGACTCCAGCCTTTAGTCTCTAAATTGGATAATAAAAATACATTATACATTTATCCGTTGTTTCAATGGCCCAGTATTAAAACAATATTGTGTATTAGGTATGGACAGTTGAAACCTTAAAATACCAGTTGCAATTCTATTCAAACACAAAACGTTGAATTATTGTTGTTTTAATGTTGGGCTAGTGTCGGGGATAGTGATACAACATTAAGTCAACAGAGACAAGTCAATGTGTGTACTGGGCCTTCTGAATGGATTCTATTTGACAAACAAATATATATCTAGTTACAAGTGCAAAAGCTCAGTGGGGACTTCTGAAATTTGAAGTCTGAAGTCCGAAGTCAACTGCGTCCTCTGTGGGGTATTTTTAAAAAGTTATTATTTAGCTAATCTGATGTTTTCGCAGAAACAGAAGATGTTTGGTGTGTACGTTGGGGCACATGATAGAGGTGTGGTACCCAAACTTGAACAGTGAAAGCCGGGTGCCTGGCCCCAGCTACCCACGGACTATGGACTGACATAAACGGGCAATGGCAGACGAATAGGCTGCGGGCAACAGTTGGGAATTATCAGTTATTCACAATGAGCGTAATGTTTTCTGTCGCATTAATAATTATCATAACCTTTTGGTAACTGCAAGAGCAATTGAATATAATTCATTCATTCATTCATTCATTCATTTATTCATCCCTTTATTCATCCATCCATTCATTCGTCCGTCCGTCCGTTCGTTCTCTCGTTCGTTCGTTCGTTCGTCATGTATCATGTATCCATCCATCCATCCATCCATCCATCCATCCATCCATCCATCCATCCATCCATCCATCCATCCATCCATCCATCCATCCATCCATCCATCCATCCATCCATCCATCCATCCATCCATCCATCCATCCATCCATCCATCCATCCATCCATCCATCCATCCATCCATTCATTCATTCATTCATTCATTCATTTATTCAATTATTCATTCATTCATTCATTCATTCATTCATTCATTCATTCATTCATTCATTCATTCATTCATTCATTCATTCATTCATTTATTCATCCATAAATTTATTTTTTCGAGTTCATCTGATTAATTGCGATATTTGATGCTTGGTAATGATAAGTGTAGGACAGTACAATATAGAGCATTTCACAGTCTGTGTGGTTAGTCCAAGTTGTTGTTCATTTTGACCGTGGTGGCGGGGCTGAGCTATGGGGTCTATTGTGGACTCATGGTTAAATTGTATTGTTCCTATTATGTTTGTTTATAAGATTAATGGTGAGCCATTAGAAAATGTTTCTTCTTTTTGTGACTTAGGTATTACTGTTGATAGCTTCTTGACACATACTGTACATATGAAAAACGTTATTAATAAATGTAATAAAGTAAACGGCATGATAAGGCGCGCAGTTGGTTATAAAGCACCTGCGTCAGTCACTTTAAAGCTATACAAAGCTTTAATAAGACCCATAGCCGAATACTCCTCACCAGTCTGGTCTCCTCTTTATAAGTCTCATAATGAATTAATTGAGCGCATACAGAGAAATTTTACACGATACGCCATGCATTATCCTCCACTAAACTATAAAGATCGCTGTGTAAATATGAAAATTTTGCCACTTTCATTTCGAAGAGAAATGGCAGACATTAAATTATTTTTTAAATCCATGTATACGACCATTTTTTCTAATAATATTTCCGAGCTTGTTAAAACTTATATACCGAATTCAAGACTACGCTCTCACCAAAAAGGTCTCCTTTTGGAATCTAAACTCGTAAGAACAGAGACATATAAGGGGTATTATTCTAATAGAATTGTTACTCTATGGAACAAGTTACCACCAGAATTGCGTGCGGATCATTCTTTTGATATTTTTGTTGGAGAGTTGGACGATTTCTATTGTAAGAAGTTCAAAGACACATTTACCAGTAATGATATATGTTCGTGGACAAGTACTTGTCGATGTCAGGCGTGTGCGTGTTTTTAATGCATAGTTATGATTTCAACCTTATTTTTTACCTACATACGTTTACTTAACACATTTTCTATTTTATGTACCTTTATGCTTTTAAATTATACTATTGCATACTTTATACCTTTACAACGTACTTTTATATAATTTGTATATATATTTATATATAATTTTTCTATTATAATGGATGTCAAACCGATTGGGTGCTGGTCACCTGGTGTGACATCCTTTGCATGCTTTTTTATTGTACTTTCATGTTATATATTGTAATATTATAATTATTATATTGTATTATATTGTACACTTTGATTGTATGCATCAAGCTTAATAAATAAATAAATAAATTGTATATCCCCAGTTGGCCATTACATTGTATTGCATTGTATTGTATTGTATTGTAGTTGTTAACTATATGTTCTATCTTACCGTCCTTCTTGGTATATCCCCAGTTGGCCATTACATTGTATTGTATTGTATTGTATTGTATTGTATTGTATTGTATTGTATTGTATTGTATTGTATTGTATTGTATTGTATTGTATTGTATTGTATTGTATTGTTTTGTATTGTATTGTATTGCATTGTATTTGTTAATTATATGTTCTATCTCACCGTCTTTCTTGGTATATCCCCAGTTGGCCATATTGCTGCAGTTGCTTCCTTCTTGTTCTGGTCCTGCCAAACGCTTCTGAAGCCAAATCTGGAACATATCGATAATAAAACATTAGATAAATAGACTCAGGACTTTATGAAAAGTACATTTGCACATTTATATTTTTATGAGCTGGCTAGTGGCTCGTAGCTTTATCAGTTTATGCTGTCCAGTCTCAAAAATAAATGCATCATTTAAAAAAGTATACATTCCAAACAGTAGACAATAATAGACATGGCTGATATGTAGGTATGTCTACCTTAAAAGAGCTGAATAAATCGTCTCCCTAATCAATAATTTGTATCACGAAGGACCCTCTCTCGATCATTCATGTGGGCCCACTACGAGTCCAATTGATGTTGATTATGCACAACTTAAGCAATGGACAACACTGACACGAAGTTAAAATTCACTCCAGTAATTTTTTTGAATACATATCACAATTTCGGCTATGAACAAAATGCGTAGCCTCGCTGTCTTTCTTAAGCACTCCATATATATAGGACGTTTATGATCATAATTTCAAAAAAATGTATAGACAATCCAAATAATGAACAGCATTGATTTGTCGGTAGGTCTGTACCATGCCAACCCTTGTGAAAATTCAAACCGGGAAGTTTATAAGATAGGATCATAAGTTCGTCTTTGTCAAGAAGTGGTGTGAACAACATGCTTGGCCTTGCTACCTAGACATGATATATATCAGTGTATCGTATATGAGCACTATACATTGATGACACAATCAGACGTATAGATTGAAAATGCGGCACATATAACTGTATAATGTCAATGGCGTTAAGATTAATTTGAAGTAGTCAAAATAATATGTGTTATAAAAACAACTATTATCGTGATTGTGGAAATGCCTCTTTATTCAACTTTATGTGTATATTTTCAGAAAAGACTTAATGATGTCAACAAGACATATGTCTGTCTGTCTGATGCATTGAATGACGTTGTAGTATCCTTGTTTGCCGTAAGATATCACACATGCGCCACCATAACCTTCACGTGCCCTCTGGTAGTGTATGGCTATATACCTGTGTGACCTTCATATGTCCTCTGGTAAAGGAAGCCTTTATATAAATGATATACCTGACGTCAGAATCTGTGCGGGGATCGTCTTTATACGCCAGAATCCGACGTCTATACAGACGTCAGAATCTGACGTATAAAAGAAGGTCCCCGCGCTGACAGGCTTAACCTACTAAATTCGTAATGAAATATGTACCTTGTGAATTATTATATTTTTAATATAATTATGTATTAGCCTCTATTGTATTACAGTACTATACGTCGCAAATCAATAAATGGGTTTGATTACATTGCAGGCCCCTAATTAAGCGTCAGTACCGTATACAGCGGACGATTTATGTCAACCAAATGCCTTTCAAATCGGTAGATCAATGGCAGTCATAATCAATAAAATAGAGACTACTATAAAATTACTTTGTCACATTTCTCATTGATTTAAATGTAAATATTGCTGATGCAAATAATACTCCTGCGTTTCAAATATAGAGCAATGACAATGTGGCAGTGAAACATGGTGAGATGAATGAGGTAGAAGTAGTAGTAAATCATTGCTTTACTTGACTTTTCGGCACAAATAATCTTTTTAGTGACATTGTAATACGATAAAAACGTTTTAGTCAATTGATGAGATGAACAATGTACAGATGATGATGTGAGGCTGGGGATGATAGGGCATGGTGGGTTATCGAGAGCGTTATCCTTCGCTCTCTCGATAAGAGGTTTTGGGCATCCCCTAGACATGCCCAAACGGCCAGAGACATGGATTTCGCTGTGCAATTTAATGCTGAAACTCTGTGGCATTTCACGCAGCTCCGCTGTCCTCGGGTCGGATTGTCCCCAGAGTAACAATAGGAAGGCTAACTCCATTCATTCCCCGTGAGAGAGAACTTATGTGATCAAACACGCTATTGCCGGTTATTTAAGGCTACCACGGCCTACGCCAGCGCCAGCACTGATGAGGGTGCTGCATTGGCTCTGCTGTTGAGCGGAGGAACCAGGGTACGCCACTGGCAATCCGTCCAAAAATTATGGCCAGATACGAGGAGGTTGCAGCTGCCCTTGGATGATTGCTGTAGACTAGTGCTTCCGTACAATGCCGTACACAGCATTCAACAGACGGAACAGATCCCTAATGACCCTCCCTGGATGGGGGCAAAAAGTACTAGGCCTACTACTAGCAATCATCCCAGTACTCCGAGATGAATCGGATGACACTGCCCTACAGACACAGGATTCGCAATTCGAGCCCTGGCGGTCTGAAGCCGAGCACGCTACCACTCGGTCACAGATGCTCAACACAATACTGGATCTTTATGAGTGAGCAGGGAAGAAACGTTTTGTTTCTTTGAAACTTGAATACCAGAGCGGGGGATGAACCCGCGATCTTCTACTTTCCAAGCATGCAGCATTAACCACTGCACTGCAGAGCCCCCGCCCTGGGTAACATGGCTAATGCAGTATGGAATTAATCGCCACAGAACCCTGTCATATTTTTATTAACTTTCATATATGAATAATTGCTGCCGAAGTTCCAGTTTCACATGTTTCAGCTTTTTCCCAAGTATAATTGTTCATTGTCCAAATTGGCCAATTATTAAAATATTGAAAATTAAATAATTCTCGTCATTTAAAACTGGAATTTGCGTCAGCATTCCAACTTCAATGAAAATAAAAATAGTGATTAAATATTAGGCCTTATACAGTAGCGTATAGCAGAGCAAAGGTTGAAAAATAAAAATATGATATGCGGTGCGTATGATTTTTTCACACTTATCCACTTACTTATCCATTTGGGGTACTGGGATGATTGCTAGTAGTAGTACTTTTCGCCCCCATTCGGGGAGGGTCTTTAGGGATCTGTTTCGTCTGTTGGATGCTGTTACGGCATTGTACGGAAGCACTAGTCTACAGCAATCATCCAAGGGCAGCTGCTGCCTCCTCGTATCTGGCTATAATCTTCGGGCGGATTGCCAGTGGCGTACCCTGGTTCCTCCGCTCAACAGCGGAGCCAATGCAGCACCCGCATCAGTGCTGGCGCTGATGTAGGCTGTGGTAGCCTTAAATAACCGGCAATAGCGTGTTTGACATTAGGTCTCTCACGTGGGATGAATGGAGTTACCCAGAGGGAGTGATCCTTCCTATTGTTACTCTGGGGACTATCCGACCCGAGGATAGCGGAGCTGCGCAAAATGCCACAGAGTTTCATCATTAAATTGTACAGCGAAACTCAAGTCTCCGGCCGTCTGGGCATGTCTGGGGGTATATCCCCTAGACATGCCAAGAACCCCTTATCGGGCGAGCGAAGGAAAACGCTCTCAATAACCCACCATGCCCTATCACCCCCACCCTCACATCATCTGTACATCATTCATCTCATCAATTGACTACAACGTTTTTATCGTATTACAATGTCACTTAAAAGACCTTTTGTGCCGAAAAGTGGCGTAAAGCAAAGATTTACTACTACTACTACTTATCCATTTACCATGTTTTTCATGCTTACGTAAGCATGGTAAGTAGGTCTATGTAAAATATTGCCTAATCCTAATATCACCCCCCACCCCCGTTGCAAACCGTCAAAATCAGTGCAAATTGCAAATGAGGGGTGTACAAATGATGACGTGAGGGTGAAGTGACTGGGCATGCAGGGTTACCGAGAGAGTTTTCCTAAACATGTTAAACTCATCCTAAGTTTTTTACCTGGTTAATTTTGTGGACGTTGACCAAGTGTTGGTATAAGGTTGGCTCAATGTCCACGACGTCGGTCCAATATAAACCCTTTCAGCGCGGGGACCGTCTTTAGACATCAAAATCTGATTCTGACGTCTAAAGACGGCCCCGCGCTAAAATAATTAAAAATGTAGGCCTATGAAGACTGTAGACCCATAACCTGATAACATAGGCTATGTATTCAAATGAAACAGAAACTGCTAACCGAGACATTTATGATGATTTCAAATTGAAAAAACCCTTTCGGTCTCCATGGTTTTATACATAAACATCTCAGCACTTAAGGAATAACCTTTATTGGGACGTTGCTCCATCATGAGACAACTTTTTGTCCCAGTGTAAGTTTGATGTGGGGTGGACGTCTTCCTGTTTGCTCGTATGACGTTTAACGGTCAACAATTAACCCTTTAACCGCCAAATTATTCAATCTGAATTTTCACCCACTTGAAATTGTGTGTCGCTGACGCGATCCACAACTTCAAGTGAGTGAAAATTATTCAGATTTGACAAAATGGAGGTCAACTGTTTCCAAATATTGCTGATTGATGTCATATATTATCTTTAACATGTTTAAAAGGTGGTACTTAATGTGCTAATAAAAAAGGTAAACCCGACTATATGCGACACCGGTGGTTAAAGGGTTAATGGTCAATGTGAGGTTATTAGCATTTGATGACTGACATAGCAAGCTGTGACCTGTGTAGGCTACGTTATATACAACTCTCTACTCTGCCGTGCAAAAGGCAGTAACTGCTTACTTTACAAGTTATCGATTACTGTGTCTTAGCTTCACAGGGATGTGCTGTACTAAGTAGACAAACATCTGACGCGAATTCTGCCGTGCAAAGCCAAAAGGCAGTATCAGTTTACTTTACATGTAAGCAGATACTGTCTTTTGACTTTGCAGAGCAGTAAACGTGTGACGACTATTCCAGCTTGATCCCAGCAAACAAGACACATTGACTGAGCTAATATTGGCCCAAAGTCTACGACGCTGGGCCAACACAGCAAACACAACACGTAGACCCAATGCTGAGCTAATGTTGGCCAACCGTCTACGACGCTGGGTCAACATCAGCCCAGCATTCATTGGGTCAACGTGTGTGTTTGCTCTGTATGCTTGTACACCAGGAGAAATGAGCCGTGAATCATATGCTGATTCAACATTGGGCCATCGTATACAACGCTGAACCAACACTAAACCAACGTCTTCTGTTTGCTGGGATGCTCAAAACATTGTTTTTTTAATTATCTAACGTTATTTGCTTTCGGTGCAGAGCACATTTGATTAACTCGACTCCAGTGAATCAACCTACCTAGGTAATATAGGCCCTATGGGGTCTAGTTCTACAAAAGTGAGCATCACAATGTCTATGTTTTTGGTTTCAAATGAAAAAAGTCTATTGAGAGAAAATAGAAAGCTCCAAAATTACATTTTTGATGTATTGAGGAACTGAGCTTATCCAAGAAAGGCCTAGACTTATTTTTTAAATTTCAAAGGATTATAAATACGGGTATTTGAATTTAAAAATGTTTGATCTTATGTAGGCCTAGGCGAATAGCAGAGCAAAGGTTGATGCATAATAGGCCTATATTATAATAGGCCCTAATCATAATGCCAGGTCGGCTAGCATGTAGGCCAATAAGTTGCATAACCTGATAACGCCTAAACATGTTAAAAGCCTAGGCCTATAGGCCCTATACGCCTACAACTACTACAACTGTACTGGTAGGCTATAGCAAATAGGCCTATAGTGAGTAAAAATAATGATTGCCTACCTTCCATTTTGTGTATGTGCAGTTGGTGAAAACCATGGAATAAGTGAAAATGACTATCATGATGCAATGACATCGCAGAACTGGTTGGCGGTGATCCACTTATTCTGCAGCCAGCACGTCAGCCAGCTAGCCAGACGGCCAGTCACCTAGCCACGGGCCCGGTCTACAGGCAAGGTTACCTTACACATTTACAGTCCAACCGAAATCATTCTGACAAAAATCCCTCTCCGGCAGGGAATATCAGGCGAATCATGTCACCAGAATCTCACAAATACATCAACAGAAATACAGAAAAATCTAGACACTGTTGTTATGTTTAATCACTGATGTAGAAGCCGGAGTTTAGATTATATTGTGTAAATATCGGTGTGGGTGTGTGAGCGATGATAGGGCGTCTGCGGCTGAAGGTTAACAAAATGCGTGACGTAGACACAGGCTCCCGTCAGACAGCCAGCAGATGAGTGCTGTGCTCTCCACTCGCTAGGTGGTACAGGCTGGTATTCTTCGTTATTCCTGTAGATCCTATTGACCCTCGGAGCTCTGATGTCCACTGTACTACTTTATGTATGTTTAAACCTTAAAACGCTGTTAACCGTTGAAACCAAAGGGTTATTTTTAATTTGAAATCACCATAAATGTCTTTCTTTCCGCTTCATTTGAATGTCTACGTTATGGGGGCTACGATCATTAGAAATTGTTTAGGCCTAATTCTTTCAGTGCCGGGATCGACTTTCAAATATACGTCAGAATCTGCAGACGTCTATGGACTATAATGTTTGGCCAGTGTCGGCCAGCATTAAATCACCATTGGTTCAACGCCTTGTGAAGTATAAGTAGCAGTGACCAGAAATACAAACCAGGCGAGACCAGTATAAAGCTTCAGAGAAACCAAATAAAAGATTCTGAGATATCCTTATGGTAAAAAAAGGAAAATGCAAAAAAAGATAATTTCTCATTCTTATTCTGTGATTTGTACATGGTGTAGATTTCGAGCAGGCTATTCTGTGAAGCTCAATCTTCTATTATATGTAAAATGTGGAATTGAAGACCGACTCCCAATTGTACTGGTTTAGGCTAATACCGTGTGATTCCCAACTTAAAATACATTATTTGTTTGAGTTTTCTCACACACTATAGTCTATGGACCTATAGTGGTTTGCATAGTGAATTGTGTACATGGATATCAGGCCGTATCGCACGGGATGGCGATCTTACTACGTGCTTGAGGAATCGTGTGATGGACAAAAAACGTTCATTTTCCGTGCGCCATGTCCATACAGCACATGTCCAATGAATAACGAATAAGGTAGATTTAGATGTGTCTGGCCATCTGTGACTTTTTGTACCGGAAAAATACTTCCAGCGTCCATGTCTGATTGTTCTGCTTATTCTGGTCAAAGGTGGAGGATTGTCCAAAATGAAAATTAGTGTTTCGTTTCAGTCTATTATCATACCATTTGCACGATTTTTTGTAACCATTATTATTAGCATGATTAGGGATTATCAAGTAAACACAGAATATTTCGCTAAATTACAGATAATATTTCAAAAGCTAGACATGTGACACATAAGTCTAAAAACAGACTCGAATAATGTTATTGGGTTTATACAGGGGCGACATAATTAGAAATTTACTACTTTTAAAAAAATGTTTAATTTTTTAGCTGCACATATTTTCTTACGAAATTTTTAGCATAGATGCCAAAATGACTAGAAAATAGTGTTTAGACAATTTTATTAAAATCGCTTGGCAATTGATTGAGTTATCAACGAAAAGCTTTAATTTTGTACAATCCTAAACCCGTTGGACAGACTATAATCATGCTAACCCTTGTGGGGCTAGGACCGTATATATACACGTTATCAAGCGAATTTCAACCCACGCGGAATGGCACATTAAAATTGCTAAAATAGTTTGTGGTCAATTAAACCGTTTCTTTGGTTAAGCAAATAATTATATTTAAGATATGTTTATTTCTCATTAAATATAAATATTTTTCTTCATTTAAAACTAGAAATTGCGTCCGCAATTCCAGCTTCAAATGGATGAAAAAACGGGAACAAACGATTCAGGAGCTCAAGGGTTAATGATTGTTCTGGTGCATTTTAACCCTTCAAACGCGAAGTCATCTTATTTCAATTTTCACCCACTTGAAGTTGTGTCTCGCTACCGCGATTCACAACTTCAAGTGGGTGAAAACTACTGCTATTTGTTAGTTTGAGACCAAATATTTGCAAATCTTAATGTTTAAACACTCATTTCATTCCCAATACCTATGATTTAACCTGCTAATACAACGGGATAAAAACGACAGTGGTCGTGCTTAGCATTTAAAGAGTTAAGTGATGATAAGTGTCCCAGATGACCGTCATGATCATTACCTCGCCTGAAGGCTGAGTAGTTACTAGAACATGATAATGCCATTTACATTGTAGTAGCCTATAATCAGTAACTACAATTAGTGACTTCCCACTGGACACACGACGTTATCGCGACGTTGTATCAACGTCAATGACGTTGATTCAACGTCGCAACAACGTCGTGTGTAGAGTGGGAATCGTTATCATTTATCGCTAGCAAATACGATACAGTTGCCCAACGCTGGTTTAATGTCGGGCCAGCGTCGCAGACGGTGGTTCAACATTAAATCAGCAATTCGGGCTAATGTATTGTGTTTGATGGCTGTCATATCATATGTCATATCGTATCAGAAAGTGGACCGGCATTACAACAGCATCGGGCCAATGCTGATTATCACAGTATCAGTGTGTGTGCGGGGATAAAACAAAGGAGGCCCAATCTAATCTGTTACTTGCTAAACAAATCAAAATGCTTGAGAAGCACTTTGATTTGATTGGAAACTCAGAGTTCGCGAGTTCGAACCCAATTCATTCAAGTTTCAAAGAAACAAAAGGTTTCTTCTCCGCTCACTCATAAATATTCAATATTGTGGAGATCCTCCGTGACCGAGGGGTAGCGTGCTCCGTGTCAGACCGCCAGGGAATTTTGAATCATGTGTCTGAATGACATTGTCATGTCATTCATTTCACCAAGGAATCCATAGATTCCTTGGTTTGGTTTGAGCTATGTGTCATGAGTCAGTTGATCAAGTGAAAAATTGCAAATGTTGTTCATTCATCGTGCGATATTGGAAAATACTGCATATGTCCAATGCATACTTACTGGACAAATGCTGCATTCTCCGCCATAGTTCATTCATTCATTCATTCATTCATTCATTCATTCATTCATTCATTCATTCATTCATTCATTCATTCATTCATTCATTCATTCATTCATTCATTCATTCATTCATTAATTCATTCATTAATTCATTCATTCATTCATTCATTCATTCATTCATTCATTCATTCATCCATTCATTCATTCATTCATTCATTCATTTATTCATTCATTTATTCATGCATGCATGCATGCATGCATGCATGCATTCATTCATTCATTCATTCATTCATTCATTCATTCATTCATTCATTCATTCATTCATTCATTCACTCATTCATTCATTCATTCATTCATTCATTCATTCATTCGTTCGTTCGTTCGTTCGTTCGTTCGTTCGTTCGTTCGTTCGTTCGTTCGTTCGTTCATTCATTCATTCATTTATTCATTATGCCTGCAAACCAGAACTACAATGAAATCATAATTTGTTCACTAATCTGATAACAAACCACTTTATCATGTTAATTCAATAATTCACACATGTTAAGACAACAAATCTTATCATCTTATCATCTTGTCATATCAGCCACTCGTGTTCTAGCAATCACGGTATATTAACCCAATGCTGTTGTAAAGCTGGTCTACAAGGTCAAACATATCTTAATAACTACTTGTATATTATTTGCACAGCTGTCGGAGAGGGTTTATTCATGTTTCGTATCAAAGTTACCAGATCGCATGTCCTGGAGGGGGGGGGGGGGGCGTGGTCAACTTGCAGTGGCGGATCCAGAGCAAGGAACACACCCCGTATTTTTCACCAAATGCTTTCAAAAGGTCATACATTTTCAAAATATATTCTGTGGGCATGCCCCAACACCTCCCGGTGTTATGAAACGTAAGTTCAGAACGATAATCTCTGATGAATTATACAATTTTGTGCCGAAGGAATTTCATTCAAAATATTATTTTGTGGTGCAATGTACAGGGAATAATTTGTTCAAGATAAACTGTAATAGTTGTATATTCGTGCACGTGCCCAGGAACGGATCCAGGATTTGAAAAAAGAAAGGGCGGGGGTTGGCTCCTGGTGCCAAAACACCCCCCCCCCCTTGGAATCCGCGCCTGGTGCCGAGGTGCTAGTGTCCATGCCAAATACTTCCGCATCTCCATATTATATGCCCTATTATGTAGGAATCTGCCCCGCTACATGAGACACATCATCCCCTGCTGCATTGTCTGGGCTTTGATGTAAACATAGTTTTACATTCATGAATACTCTGTCAGTCTGTGTGTCTCTAGGGCCTATACATCATGTCTGATCAAGGACATGACATCTGTTTCAGTGTTTGTCTTTATATCAGAGTTGAACAGCAAACTGACTTTAAATGCACAGGAAACGGTTGTTATCCTACGTGATAGGATGTCCCCATCCATGAACATACACCATCATAAATATCTTGGTCTTGTTATTTACAAGGTCATATACAGACTGTCAGAGTTGTGCGTAGTAACTCTTGTTCTGGTCTGGGTGGGCGTTTCGTGTTTGTTGGGATCATGCTGGGGGCTATATCCCAGCAAACACAAAACATTTGTATCACATTTGTACAACGTTGGCCCAACGTCTTCGACGTTGGTCCAACATCGTACAAATGTGATACAAATGTTGTGTGTGCTGGGTATTGTCCAGCAGACACGGCGCATTGGCCTAGTGTTGATTTTGGTGCTGGGCCGGCGTCGTAGGCGGTGGCTTGGGCTTCGTTTCTCTTGTTTGCTGGGTGATCAGATGACGAAAAAAATAGTTAGAGCTTTTAAAGTATCATGAATATAATGTTACTTCTTTTATTCGATGCTTTTAAATTGAACAGTTGACAACCACCCAAAAACGTCTCACATATGATATAGCATAGTTTTTTGTTGTTTTTTTTCTTTCTTTTCATCAGTCTTACGCATAGCCTTGGTTTTTTGTTATGTACTGTATATGGTATATGTACTTTGAATGTATATATATAAGAAATCTGAAAATAAAAATCTTAAAAAAACTCTGTTCTGATGAATAGACTGCTTGCACGAGTTTGCGCGTGAACAGTTGTCTGATTGAAACAGTTCAGCGTTGCTCAACGTGTGGCGTGTTGTCATTGCAAAGTGTGTAACAGTTGTCTGATAAAAACAGTTCAGCGTTGCTCACTGTATGGCGTGTTGTTATTGAAAAGGGTGTATAGTTTGTTACTACATTTCATTCATTGAAGCTGGAATTGCTAACACAACAAAATAAATAGATCAAACCTTACCATATCTTACTGTAAAGATGCAGTGAAGTAGGCCATAGAATGGTTCATCTAATTGATTTGTATGTCTATAACCTCATGGTGTTACATAAGTTACATAAGGTACTTGGCTGACTTTATCAAATTGCATTAAGTACAGACCGTGTTTTGCGAGGTCTAGAATTCGCGAATTATCGATTTCGATAGGGAGCGCTAATATAAAAATAATTTTCGCGAGATTGTAAAATTCGCGAATTTGTCCTCTTCGCGAAATTTGCGAAAATTAAAACCGCGCGAATATTACAAGATCCACAGTATACAACACTCTTGTCCTGATATACAGATGTTGAACCAAATAAAATATGTAACTGTAATGGATAATATAGTTTGTGGTGGATGCTCAGTTAGTCAAATAATTCAATTTAGAAGATGCATATTTTTAAAGCAGAGAATGATTTTTCGTCATTTGAAGTTGGAAATTGCGTTAGCAATTCCAGCTTCAAATGACGAAAAATACAATAGAACCAATTCAGCTGCGTGAGTCAGACATTATGGTTCGCTTAGCAGTCAAGTACCATTATAATGTATGATTTCATTTCGTATATATACTTTTATACCCCATAATTTAGCTGCAGATGCGACACTGGCGCCACATCAAACCAACTTCTAGGTGGATATATCGTATTTACGAGTTTAGCCGGGCACTTATAGTCACAATCAAGAAGGTTATTGGTACAATGACGTGCAGGAGTGAAGAGTGTCCATATCAAGCTGATAAAATATATATAGTGATCGTGGTAAGTGTGTGGTGTCAAGTGTGCCCCCTGCCCCATAACCTAAAGCTAATTATGTGTGCGGTCCATTAGAATGAATACATGATTTAATGAATGAGTGAATGATTGCACGAATGAATGAATGAATGAATGAATGAATGAATGAATGAATGAATGAAAAAATGAATTATTCAACTGATGAGTGAGTGAGTGAGTGAGTGAGTGAGTGAGTGAGTGAGTGAGTGAGTGAGTGAGTGAGTGAGTGAGTGAGTGAGTGAGTGAGTGAGTGAGTGAGTGAGTGAGTGAGTGAGTGAGTGAGTGAGTGAGTGAGTGAGTGAGTGAGTGAGTGAGTGAGTGAGTGAGTGAGTGAGTGAGTGAGTGAGTGAGTGAGTGAGTGAGTGAGTGAGTGAGTGAGTGAGTGAGTGAGTGAATGAATGAATGAATGAATGAATGAATGAATGAATGAATGAATGAATGAATGAATGAATGAATGAATGAATGAATGAAAGAATGAATGAATGAATGAATGAATGATGAACGAACGAACGAACGAACGAACGAGCGAACGAACGAACGAACGAACGAACGAACGAACGAACGAACGAACGAACGAACAAACGAGCGAGTGGACGAGCGAGCGAGTGCACGAGCGAGCGAACGAACCACCTCTGACTTGACAGAGAGGGTCACGACCTCTGACTTGACAGAGAGGGACACGACCTCTGACTTGACAGAGAGGGTCACGACCTCTGACTTGACAAGAAAGGGTCACGACCTGTGACCATACAGAGAGGGTCACGACCTCTGACTTGACTGAGAGGGTCACGACCTCTGACTTGACAGAAAGGGTCACAACCTCTGACTTGACAGAAAGGGTCACGACCTCTGACTTGACAGAGAGGGTCACGACCTCTGACTTGACAGAGAGGGTCACGACCTCTGACTTGACAGAGAGAGTCACGACCTCTGACTTGACAGAGAGGGTCACGACCTGTGACTTGACAGAAAGGGTCACGACCTCTGACCTGACAGAAAGGGTCACGACCTCTGACTTGACAGAAAGGGTCACGACCTCTGACTTGACAAAGGTTCATAACCTCTAACTTGACAGAGAGGGTCACGACCTCTGACTTGACAGAGAGGTCACGACCTCTGACTTGACAGAAAGGGTCGCGACCTCTGACTTGACAGAAAGGGTCACGACCTCTGACTTGACAGAAAGGGTCATAACCTCTAACTTGACAGAGAGGGTCACGACCTCTGACTTGACAGAGAGGGTCACGACCTTTGACTTGACAGAAAGGGTCATAACCTCTAGCTTGACAGAGAGGGTCACGACCTCTGACTTGACAGGCGGTTGGCATGACGATAGTCGTTTTTAGTTTGTTTTATTATTCGATCTGTTCACTGTTAGCTGGGAACGAAATGTGTGTTTAGACACCTGTTAAACAATCAAGATTTGCAAATACGAGTAACTTTTTTAAAATTCTCAGATAAATTAGACAAATACGATTATTTTCAACTACTTGAAGTTGTGGGTTGTGGCAGTGAGACTCAACTTCAAGTGGGTGAACAAAATAATAGAAAGGGGGTAGAAGGTTAATCATGTCAATCACTACACCATCCAGACGTCCTCGTACATCATCATGCTCAGCGGGGCTTATAATTTAAATCGGTAACTTGCTCTGCTTTGTTGACGTTTCTGAATGACTTGCCCGACTTACATGGCCATACATTGTGCCGTGGTGTCACAGTATATATCCTACACAAACAAAGCAGAACTAACACCATCTGTTTGAAAATACCGTTGTCTCGTCATCAACGAGATAAAGTTCTTAGAAGCTGTGTACATTTTAGAATTATGTGCTAAGCATGATTCTAGTATTTTTTACCCACATGAAGTTATGTCTCGCTGACGCGACCCACGCCTTCATGGCAATGAAAATTACTCCTATTTGTCTAATTAATTTGAAAACAAACATTTTGTAAATCTTAGTTTAAACACACATTTCGTCCCCAATAACCATGTATGATAACAGTGATTTAACAGGCCAATCAAAAGGATCACTGTAGAAGGTCTCTAGAAGGAACCCTTCAGTATTATTACCATGCAACCCCAGGAGAACCCTTGCAGGGTTCTGCTAGGGTTGCATGGTAATAATACTGAAGGGTTCTTTTTAAAGAACCTATATTGTTTAGAGTGATTGAAAGCGACAATGGTCGTGCTTGGCGGTGACAGGGGATTACGGATTGTTACTTTCAGTTGGTTCAAGGAGGTTGGTCCAAGGAAAATAGAATCAGATTCTATTTTCCTTGGTTGTTCAAACTGTAATTCACATCTCAAGGAGAAGCAAACTGTCCTGATCTCACAAAATACTCAAGTATAACATGTGAAAGTAAAGCTTAGAGCGACCTTGTTGTGACGGATTATACCTTGTTTTAGTCAAGATATATTTTTGTAAATATGCGATTTGTTGCATAATAATTTGCGACAGGGGCCCTGGTGCAGTGGTTAAGGCTGCCTGTTTGGAAAATCGGAAATCGCGGGTTCTAACCCCACTCTGGCTTTCAAGTTTAAAAGAAATAAAATGTTTCTCTCCCGCTCACACGTGATGATTCCATATTGTGGGGAGCCTCCGTGACCGGGAGGTAGCGTGCTCGGCCGCAGAACGTCAGGGCTCGAATTTCGAATCCTGTGTCTGGAGGGCAGTGTCATCTCATTCATCTCACCATCCTGGGGAGGTTCTCCTGACCCAGTTTAGCCTATATGTGCACATTCATTTCATTTGTGGCAGGGGTGCTTATAGGGATAATGGATTTCACTCATTTACAACGATTAGTGACCTTTTGTCTACAGACACAGGACATTGATCCAATGCTGGTTTAAGGTTGGCCCACTGTCTACGACAATGGGCCAACATTAAACCAGCATTGTTTCAACGTCTCGTGTTTAATTGGGAGTATGTCCTTGAGTAAATCGTCTCTTTTAATTCGCCATACCACCCTCGGTGGCCTGCTCAAGTGGGTAATTGATTGGGTTTGGTCGTTCAAGCAAGGAGGTTGAACCTCCTTGGTTCAAGTATCTGGAATTATTTTTGAATGTTTACGTATCAAACATGTCAAATGCCCAGAGCACGGCATATATCAGTTAGCTGTGCTAACTCGACATAACCCTTATATGTACTGCTGAATTGTAAGTATTTTTCCATCGATTTCCAGCTACAAATGAATGAAAAAATAGTATCATTTATACTATTATAAAATATATACATCTCCCAAATTGAAGTATTTCATTAGCATTCATTAGCATGATTAGCTGAGCATCTACCAGAAGATGTTACACATTTTAGTGGTATTTTATTTAGTCTGAAATTTGCTTGAAAACGTATTATGCAGTCTTAGCAGCACAAGGGTTAATGTACTCTAACCATCCCAACTTCCAGTTATAGTCTGATTCACATTAGCCGTGGTGAATGAATTTCGCCAATTTTTCAGTCAATTCTCAACCAATTTTCATGAAATTTCACACAGCCTATTTTCCATTCATGACGTGACTATAGCCTGAAAGTATTTAAGAAGTTACACCACTTTACATGTAGTTAATAAATAAAAAAGGTTGCCCTCTATAAACCCATTAGCTTCGTCTCAGAATTTTATTACATGTCAAATGGTCTTACTTCTATAATACCTATCAAAACTTCAAAATTTTCAGGGTAGTCACGACATGAATGGAAAATAGTGTGTGTAAAATTTCATGAAAATTGGTTGAGAATTGACTGAGAAATCCGCGAAATTCATTAATCCTTGTTGTTGAATTTAATGTGAATCTGACTATATACTCTTCTTTCATTCACCTTCAGTTGTGAGCTGCTTAAGGTGAACATAAATCAGTGTAAATTCCCTGGTAGATTTTCGAAATTCCAAGATAACCATGATAAATATTTCGACCTATTTCCACCCACTTTGCTGCATCGCGGCACTGATTGTTGGGAAGCTATAACTTTAGCTCTTGGGCTCATCAAATTCCCTGACTTTTCCCTCATTTGAGGCATTTTTCTCAAATTCTATGACTTTCCCCTGACTAAAAAAAGTTAAGGTCATCTTCCAGCAAATGTGGTGATTTTATGAAAAACCAAAGTATAATATCTGAAATTAGGGGGCCACTATTCATTGTCTACGGGGGGGGGGGGGGGGCTGGAGTATTTTCGAAAGAAATATTTTGAAACTGAATTTTCACGAAATAAAGAATTGTCTGAAGGACATGTTATAACCGTCTGAATAAATAAATTATTTGTTCAATTTAAAATTTCCAGCCCCCCTCTTGTAATCGAATGGTGGCATACCTCACGCCCCTTAAAGGTCAGAACCTCCTTATTGTTATGGATTAGCTTATTTTTCTTCAATTATTATTTCTTCAAAATATGCCACGTGGTTTGTAAATGTGAGGAGGGAGATAAGCCCTTAACCCTTTAACCGCCAAATTATTCAATCTGAATTTTCACACACTTGAATTTGTGTCTCGCTGACGCGATCCACAACTTCAAGTGAGTGCAAATTATTTAAATTTGACAAAATGGAGGTCAACTGTTTTCAAATATTGCTGATTGATGTCACATATTATCTTTAACATGTTTAAAAGGTGGTACGTAATGTGCTAATAAAAAATAAAAATTCGAATATATGCGGCACCGGCGGCTAAAGGGTTAAAGTGCTGAAATATGTTTATTTAAAACATGGAGAAGCCATGGATACCAAAGGTTTTTTCAATTGGAAGTCATCATAAATGTCTTGGTTAGCACTTCCCGTTTCATTTGAAGACCTATGTTATGGGTCTACGACCATTATACATATGTTTACTCCATCAAACAAAGAATGAATGAATGAATGAATGAATGAATGAATGAATGAATGAATGAATGAATGAATGAATGAATAAAAAAATGAATGAATGAACCAATTTTATTTAGGCCACGTTTGTACAGGATTCGAAATTTGAGCCATGACGGTCTGAGGTCGAGCACCCTACCGCTTGGTCACGGAAGCTCCTCATAATACTAAATCTTTACGGATGTACAGAGAAGAAACATGTATTTTGTTTCTTTGAACTTAAATATCACAAATATCACGGACGAGCTGACGAGCACCGGCGCGACAGGCACGCGTCATCTGCAGACATGGGATATTGCCCCGATGTTGTTTTATCGTTGGCCCAACGTCTTTGAAGTCGGCCCAACATCAAAACAACATAGGGTCAACGTCTCGTGTGAGCTGGGACACCACCATGGAAACATCCCAACGAAAACGAAATGTTGAAGCAATGTTTTTTAATATTGGCCCACCTTATTCGACGTCCGCCCAGCATAAAAACAACATAGGGTCAATGTATCGTGTTTGCTGTGATATGGATATGAAAAGGTGTATCTGCCACTTTGTAAAGTGGCAGGTAACCCTTTCATATCCAAGGGGAAGATATAATTGAGTAGAGTATATGATTCAGTATATGAGTACTAACAGGAATGTATAATACATTTCTGATAGTAGTAGTAGTGTATTTCCCACGTTACAAACACGTGCTTACCTTTAAAGACGACATGTGCTGGTTTATAGTTGATAACGCCATGATTCTTGAATGTGATTTAAACCAGGACTGATGATAAGTTAGGGTGCCAGATGGTCCTTATTTGACAGCGTCTGGATCACTCGGTCTTAAGGCTACAGTCCTGTATCTGTCCAGATATCCATGCTGTCTACCGGCCGTCTGCTGCTGATGGTGCCGGTGTACTGTCAACAACTGGCCTCATTACATCAGAATAACACAGCTGTGGGCTGGGGTGGTCTAGCCCAGGGCAGGCCTGATGGGCTGTGGATTGAGCTATTCGTTTCGCAGCGGGAATCAACGTTATTGACAGGCCACAGGAGATCATAGAATGCATAAACGTTGGATCAATGGTGCTTTAATGTTAGGCCAGCGTCGCAGACGGTGGGCCAACATGAACCCAGAATCGGCCCAATGTAGGACTATCCTGTTGACAAATGCTCAATTTAATTGCCTGAAAAATCAACGTTTTTCAACATATGGCGGTGACTGAGAGCGATTTCCACACAAGGTACATTTTTGTTCATAACATTTCAATGATGTAGCGGAAAACGAGCTTAGGTGGGAGCGTCCAAAGGGAGTTACACACGTTTTTAGAGCTCAGTAAATTCGACTCCGTAGCCAGGTAACAGCAAGGATGGTAACAGAGCAAGGAGGTTATATAACCTTATTGGTGGCAGCCAGTCACACTCCGTCACGACTCAGTCCACTCCGTCACGCTTCGGACACACCTCGTGACAGGACAATCACAGCTCTCGTGGCGAGTCTAGCTTTTAAACACACTGACACCTTAAGCATCCTGTATTCTAATGAGTTGTTATTAACGTGTCTGGTGTGTACACTTCACATACGTCAGGGCTGTCAATAGGAGGGTGGTGGGTAGATGGCCCTCCCCGATAATCAATGCTGTCATGTAAGGCCACTATGTTTTTTTCTCTGTTTTAGATGAGCGCTCGCATTATATTCAGGCAGCGCATTACCAACAAAAAAAAACATGTGTTTCTTTTCTGCCCAGCGCGCGCATTAGATTGTTGCAGATTTCCGACAAAACCCCAGTTAATTTCGGAAGATAAAAAAACATTTCGAAAAAACAAGTTTATTCCATTAGATAAAAACTTTTTTCCAGATATGTTTTTTTGCTTGTTTTATCCGTCAGCCTCATAAACTTTTATCATATAGAGCAAAAGTTGTTTTTCATTTCGTCGCCCTCAATAACTTTTCTAGAAATTTGTCGAACGTTTTTTTTTATTTCGTCGCCCTCATTAACTTTTCCAAAACTAGGTTTAATGTTTTTTTTCTTAAATGTTTTTTTTACCGCCTTCCCTCATAAAATTTTGGATTTTTTCCGATCTAAAACAGAGAAATTAAACATAGTGGCCTAAAGCCACGGGCGGTAACTTTTACAGCTGTTTTGCTTTGCAGGGCCCATATTTTCGTACAAGTTACGATATATCGTAGGCTTCCAATTCGTCGCGATGGCCATCTCGACCAATCCGAAGCCCACTATATATCTTAACTTGTGCGAGAATTGGGGCTCAGAACATCAGTCCTTATATGATGTTATGTAAATAAAAACCCAAAAGCAGTAAATGTGACTGCGGTTTGGACTTGCAGCGCAGCTGGGCTCGTATTCTCGTACTAGTTACGATATATTGTTGGCTTCAGATTGGTCGAGATGGCCATTTCGACAAAACCGAGCCAACGATATATCGTACTTACGAGTCATTATAGTGGGCGATGATGGAGAAAATCACAGTATCGCTGATTGTGAGCAACATATTATTAAAGCAGCTCCTTGGGATGACTTCAATTCTCGTTTTTATTTTAGTAATGAAGAAGTGCATCCCCCAGATCATCTCACCATCCTCAGGAGGTTTTCCTGGCCCAGTTTAGCCTATATGTGCACAAAGGTGGTCTAAAGCCCGATTGATTTCATTTCCCCCAGATCATAATTTTATTTTTTTCAAAGTTTTTAGATTTAAAAAAATAATTGTTATCAACATTTCTATGAATCCATTTAAAACCCAAACAAACTTTTTGTATTATACCTAAGCACTTGCTAAAGGATGGTTGAATGTTTCTACAGCATTGGGCACATGTTGATGTCGTCGGCCCAGCGTTGGGCAGACAATCAGTGCTGCAGGTGTATCCTCCCATGTCCTGACTATAAGACACCAATAAGCGGCGATTGCTTTGATCTTACCGTCCAAGACCTGGGAATATGAGGTGTAAAGTGTTGTATATTTGTTTACATGGCAATATACGACCTGGAAATATAACTATTTCACTCTTTTTCGGTGCATCAATTTTTTTTGACTTTTTTGTATTTTTAGTTGAGATCAGTAGGCTATATAGCTTCATATAAATTACCACGGGGTCCCTTTAATTCTTTACCTGCCAAGTTATTTTTAATTTTTCACCTACTTGAAGCTGTACCTGAGTGAGTGAAAATTATTCAAAATTGTTTAATTTGAGTCCAAACATTTGCAAATTTTGATGTCTAAACACTCATTTTATTCCACATAATAATAACTGTGATTTAACCTGAGTATTTGAGTAGAGTAGTTGTCATGTTACAGTTATGGCACGTGAGTAGAGTGGTTATCACTTTATAAACACGTGTATAACATAATATGATTGAGTATTTGAGTAGTGTAGTTATCTTGTTATAACGCGTGTATATAACATATGATTGAATGTTTGAGCAGTGTAGTTATCACTTTACACACACGTGTATAACATATGATTAGAAACCATTAGTATCCTGTATCCATGATAACTGATTTCACTTACTGATAAAATGGATTAAAAACGATTCTAGTTGTGCCTAGCACTTATAGGGTTAAAGATGCATTATAGTTTGCAATGAAGCAGAAAATTATGGCATTTCTGCTCGTAAACACTTAGAACTTTACTAAACCAATTGATTGAGGTGAATCTTGAAATAAAAGTATAATGACTGGAATTAGACTTAATCTTAATTCAAGCATTATAGGCCTACTCTGTGTTTAACAAACTTAATAACACGAAATACTATAAAACGCGCAGTGGGCCCCTATACAACTGAAGAGACAATGCGATTCTACTTTTGGTATAAACATATTTTATTTAGCAATCGAAACAAATACAAATTTGTAAGATATGGTTTCTCTTAAAAAATTATACATCTATAATGATCTACTTTAATTCGAAAAAAATAACAGCTGTAAGTTTTCGAAAGGTTTTTACATCAACAGGAACGTGACATACTACTTATACACGTCATCATCTAGGTTAGCGGTGCAGAGCCCCGATAACACAATGCCTGACATGAAAGACTTCAGGCTCCCGTCTGTTATTATTTATGTCATGCCGGCAGCGTGGACGAATAGTGGGGCTCTCAACGCGGGGCAGACACACCACCATCTACAAACACTATATAAATGTGTTGTAAATGTGAAATCATTTGAACATGTATTGAAACAAAGATTGCAAGATAATTATATTACAGAGTGGAATAGAGCAGTTTCGAACAGCAATGACGGAATTTTGTACAGAACATATAAACTGAAGCCATTTTATAGTCAATTCATAAATAGTATAACTAAGCCTAGCTACCGATATTCGTTTTTAAAATTTGTCACAAAAAATCACAATCTACCCGTTGTACGTGGTAAATGGTTTCAACCTAAACCTTATAATGAGCGTTTATGTAGCACATGTGAAGTTTTGGGAGATGAATATCATTTTCTTCTCCAATGCACTAAGCACCAAGATTTAAGAATAACATTTATTGCACGGTACTATTGGGAAAGACCATCAATGCACAAATTTGTTGAGTTATTGTCATCCCAGCGTAATGCAGTAATCATCAGGCTTGCTGCTTTTGTACATATTGGATTGCAAAGAGAAAATGTTCAGCATAATTATATATTTGTACTGCTCACCCTCGCTTGCACGCATTATACTTATTGTATACTTTCATACTTATGTAGCACACAGACCAATGGTCTATGCTGAATGAATGAATAAACATATAGATATATACATGCTCAATACTGGCTAATTAGTGCTGGCCCAACATTGCAAAGCATCTGACCGTTTAGTTTGTATACTGAGCCACTGGAATAGGCTACATACTCATTGATATACTGTTGTGATTTATAATTATATTTATAATATTACATAGCCTATCTGTACCATATTTCCAAGTGTATCGGCAAAAATATAACCAGTGTCTCTACGCTACCTGACCCTTTAACCGCCAAATTATTCAATCTGAATATTCACCCACTTGAAGTTGTGTCTCGCTGACGCGATCCACAACTACAAGTGAATGAAAATTATTCAGATTTGACAAGATTGAGGTCAAATGTTTTCAAATATTGCTGATGGATGTCACATTTTATCTTTAACATGTTCAAAAGGTGGTACATGTGCTAATGAAAAAAATGTAATGCTTGACCTGTTTTGCTCATAACCGACTTAAGGGTCACACCAACCGCCATTAGACATTGGCCCAGTGCTGGTTTAATGTTGGGCCACCGTTTATGGTACTGGGCCAACGTCTATTTGTCGCTGGGGAGGTTGTGTACAATAATTAATAATGGGCTCGAAGCGTGAACTGTTGGAAATCAACAGGACATCGCATACACGCGGACATTGAGCCAATGTTGTCTTAATGCTGGTCCACAGACACATTCATTCATTCATTCATTCATTCATTCATTCATTCATTCATTCATTCATTCATTCATTCATCCACCAGCTCATCCTTGCTTCAGTTGTTGCCCCCACCCCCCTCTCAGATGAGCTTACAGCCTGCATCTTGTTGATCCAGCTTGGGAGTTTTTCCCCAATATTGATTTGGCGTGAGGAGATCTAGTCTCACACGCTGTACACGTCATCATATCGATCCATACGGGAGTACTTGACTACTGCATCTTTAGTGGTCAGCACAGACTTCAGTCTCACGTATACCTTTCTTAGCCCACTGACGTCGACGAAGACACCGCAGTGGTGAAAGCTGTCTGTCTGAAAAGTCGGAAAATCGCGGGTTCGTCCCCTGCCATGGCAATCAAGTTGAAAAAAAGAAATGTTTCTTCCCCGCTCACTCGTACTGATTCAGTATTGTAGGGAGCATCCGTGATCGAGAGTTATATAGCGTGTTGACCCTCAGACCGCCAGAGCTGTAATTTCGAATCCGGCGTCATCTCATTCATCTCACCATCCTGAGGATGTTCTCCTGTCCACTTTAACCTATATGTGCACAAAGGTGGCCTAGAACCCCATTCCTTCATTCAATCCTTCATTCCTTCATTCCTTCATTCCTTCATTCATTCATTCATTCATTCATTCATTCATTCATTCATTCATTCATTCATTTATTCATCCCTTTATTCATTCATTCATTCATTCATTCATTCATTCATTCATTCATTCATTCATTCATTCATTCATTCATTTACTCATTCATTCATTCATTCATTCATTCATTCATTCATTCATTCATTCATTCATTCATTCATTCATTCATTCATTCATTCATTCATTCATTCATTCATTCATTCATTCATTCATTCATTCATTCATTCATTCTGATGTGGTCCAATGTGGCATATATGAACACTATTGTAACCATTCTTAAACCTACAAAATGCCTTCAATATGCGAAGCTTATATTTAGTGAAATTCAATGACCTTGACTTCCTTTGTTTCAACTGAGCTGGCTAATAAAATGAAGTATGTGGGAAGGGTCTTATATAACTTTATTTTCACCGAGTTTACGTCACTGAGTTTCACAGAATGAAGTATGGGAGGGGGTCTTATATAACCTTGTTTTTACCAAAATACGACCATTTAATACGATCATTTGATAAATTTGGAAAATAACAGCTTGTAAATACAAAACACTTCCAGCTTGGTGGCGCTATCTGTGCACGCACTCTTGGATCTGACCTTGATCCTGCCAAGGTCATAACAAAACTTTGGTCGTATTTCTTGGTCCTACTGCCCAGAAAACACGAGAGGTTCACCCAATATTGTGTCAATGCTGGCCTACCATGGCCCAGCATTGAAACAACATTGGGTGAACGTCTCGTGTTTGCTGGGATTTGTTCCCAAACAATGGTGTCCTGATAATAGCCCTTGATAACAAACTTAATCATCCAGTTTACAACCCTGATGGAGCACCATGTGTTGTGACCTGGTTTTTATCACAAACAAATCTAGCCCCGCCTCCCCGATAAACGCCAAACGTTCATCCAATGCTGGCTAGATGTTGGGCCAGCGTTGCAGATGAATGGCCAACATAAAGCCAGCGTTGGGCGAATGTCCTGTATTTGCTGTGTTTCTTGGATGGTAAGCTTATAAGTCCGATGACGAGGCATGTGACCTTGATCCACTGTAGAGGACAAACAATACACATGACCTTCCAAGCAAGGCGGGTAAGCGAGTATCATTGGGATATTCTGGGTTGATTTGTTGATCGGTTTATGATAAATATGAGCATTGTAAATAAGATATCTGAAGAATCTTTAATTAATGTATATCTGATCCAAAGTGCTTTACTGTGGGGAGCTTATACGGTAACCACATTTGTTACATAATTCGTCTCCTTGGATATAAAAGGGTATATCTGCCACTTTGTGGAGTGGCAGATACACCCTTTTATACCCAAGTGGACAAATTTTGTACTCATGGTCCATTTATTCAGCTTAGACATAGTCTTTGAGCATTTTACAATATCTATAGGCCTAATGTATGCTTGTACGAAGAGACAAAACGATAATGCAAATTTCAAAGGGTGGTCCGTTGGAAACTTGAATATTCAAAAGCAGCAAGATTACAACATGTTGTGTTGTTATTAATGCAATGAATTTATACATCAAAGGATATTTAAAATAATATCTAGGTATATTTTGTTGTCCTAAAACAATTACATTGACTGAATGACATTGTTTAACCATTTAACTCTCAAGCCATAAAACTGACACATTCATGTTTCAATATACCGCATTGAATTCGAATAACTTGTATTTTTTTCTCATTCGTAGTTATTCCTACTTTAAAACAATAAACGTTCCAGAAACTGGACCCAGAAAAAAACTCCACAATAAATTAATAAAGGAATAAATGAAATTATTATAGTTCACTAATATAAGCGATGTTTATCTTCCTTTAGCTTACCGTTTTCGTTTTTATGCATTATGTAAAATTTATTTCAGACTAAAAATAATTTAGGAACTTGTGTAGAATTCAGGCGTATATGTTATCAGGTTAACAAACATTCCCAGCAAATAGAAAACGTTGCCAACCACAATGTTGTTTGATGATTGCCCGCGGCCTGCGATTTCGGGCCACCATATTTGAGTGAACGTCTAGTGTTTGCTGGAAATTGTTTACAGATATATTACCTGCCATTCACCAGGTGGCTCTACCTGTATTGATATACCCAGCAGACACAAGACGTTGAATTTATGTTTGTTTAACATTGGTCCAACGTCTACGGCGCTGGACCGATGTCTGCTGGATCAAGTTTGATTGCTGAAAGTTCATGGTTTGCAAACTGTGCTTCCCCCTCCAAATTCCAGCATAAAATTCATAATTTCAAAGAAGAAATAACTATTTAACTATTTTTTTGGCTGAAGCAAACAATATTTGTGCTAATAAAATGAAGAGTGTTGTGTTATAGGGCAGCCACTGGGTGGGGACCCGGTACGGGCCAAGGTAGAATTTAAGAGTGTAACTTGTGTTATTTAAATTATAAAAACAATAACGGTTTGCGAATCAAATAGAATAATTAATAAATCATATTAATTAATTCTATAACTGGAATTTCCCCCACTTGAAATTGTGTTCCGCTGACAGCACGAACATTCACAACTTCAAGTGAGTGAACATTATTCAGATTTGACAAAAATAAAATTGTCCTGCTTGATGTCACGTTTTACCTTTACCATGTTTGAATTCGAACATGTAAAATATTGAAAAAGACTAATATAATAGTGATCGGCGTTAAAGGGTTAACCCTCTCAGCGCGGAAAACGTCTTTTAACGCCAAAATCTGACGTCTATAGACGTCAGATTCTGACGTCTGACCTCTATAGTCGGTTTCCACACTGCAAGAAAATTATAATAGTCGCAGACACATAATAAAGGTATTCAAATGAAGCGGAAAGAGACATTCATAATGATTTCGACTTTGGTCTCCATGGTTTATACACAAGTATTTCAGCGCTTTATGGGTTAAATACCATATACATATGCTGGACGAGACATACAATACCTATACTGAATTAGCTATTTTTTATTAATGTGTGGTTGAGCGGCATTGAAATTCACTGATCTATATTTATTTCATCGTAGTTTTTATGTTGGGGTTAAAGATTGAAAAATCACCAGATGTATTTTTAATGTCATTGTATCGTGGTATTAGCTTGCTGTATTACTGTGTACAGTAGGCCTACACATTTATATAAATAAATCATAAAAACGTGTTTGAGTTAATCCGATTACATAGATTACACTAAAAACAGCTAATATATCCTACTTTCTGAACTTACTGTTGTCGATCTTTGGTCTCACTTTTTAGCGGATAACCTAGTTACTGAGAGACAAACGCGTGCTTGATGATGTCAAGTTAAGTGGCGCTCGCTTAATCAACTAGTTAATCCCACCAGATATCTCACGAGTCTGAAGGCGGAATGAATGAATGAATGAATGAATGAATGAATGAATCAATGAATGAACGAATTAGTTAATTGGTGAGATGAATGAAATGAACCTGCTCGCAAGACACTAGATTTGAAGTTCGAGCTCTAATCTCAATAGGGAATATTTAATATTGTGGGGAGCTTTCGTGACCGTGAGGTAGCGTACTCAACCTCAGACCGCCACGGTTAGAATAACGAGTCCTGTGTCTGCAAGGCAGTGCCATCTAATTTATTTCAAGCGAGGACGAATATACATTAGAAGACAAAATGAAATGAAATGAATCGGGCTTTAGGCCACCTTTGTGCACATATAGGCTAAACTGGGCCAGGAGAACCTCCTGAGGATGGTGAGATGATTGAGATGACACTGTCCTCCAGACACAGGATTCGAAATTCGAGCCCTGGCGGTCTGAGACCGAGCACGCTACCTCTCGGTCACGGAGGCTCCCCACAATACTAACTTTCACACGAGGATGGGGAAAAAACAATTTTTGTTTCTTTCAAACCGCCGAGACCGGGAACCGAACCCCGGACACTGGCGTGAAAGGCAGCGGTGCTAACCACTACCCTAGGGCCCCCGCCCACATTAGAAGACAGATGTATTATTGTTCCTTGGGTTGCTTGAATTCACAATCATTCAATTCTTCTGTAATCGTAGCTAAGATAATTTGCTAAGCCGGAAACCCCTTGAGAAAATGTCCAGTCTTCTTCATTTGGCATTTTAATCCTTTTATCGCTCACGCCATTACCAAGTGAGACCAAAGTCGAAAACAGTAAGTTCATAAAGTAAGATATAAATGGCTGTTTTTTTATTGTAATCTATGTATAATGATAAACTCAAGCACTAATGATCTATTTATATCTATGTATAGGCCTACTCTAACCAGTAGGCCCTAACAATTCCATCTTCACTCTGTCATGTGATTTGCGTCACACAATCTTGAGCTGCGCTCTGCGTGAATTGAAACTGGACTGGTGCAGATGCAACAATTCAAGCTAATGATGACACAAACCAATGGCATTAACCCCTTCAAGCCTGAGTTTACCATTGTCATCTTCATCCACTACAAGCCGCGAATTGCTGTCGCAATTCTTGACTTGTAGTGAAAGAAGATGACTTGAATTGGGTGGCACTTGTAAAAAATATACCGTTATTATTAAAACAATTCTATGAAAATTGTCGTTCTAAAACCTCTAGGTGTAGGAAATAAATTCATTTTTCAGAGTTGCAAAATGATGCTATGTTGCATCGTGAGGGCCAAAAGGGTTAAAAGTACACCTTGTAGTTTTTTCAGTATTTACCCCCAAACAACACTTACAAGTTTCTGTTTGAAAATGTTCAAAACCTAGGTTGTTTTAGCGTTGGACCACCGCTATCTGGCCCAAAATAAAAACACGATGAAATAAATATAGATCAGTGAGTTTCAATGCCGATAACCCACATATTAATGAAGAATAGTCAATTAAATATAGTTATTTTATCTGTCATCCAGCATGTGTCTGTGTTATACTTGAACCTTAAAGCGCTGAAGTATTTTTTATATAAACGAAGAGAACAAAGGGTTATTTTTAGTTTGAAATCATCATAAATATCTTAGTTAGCTATTTAGGCTTCATTTGAATACATATGTTATGGGTCTACGGTCAATATAAATGTGTTACTCTTTTAATGCGGGGATGTACTATACACGTCAGAATTTGACCTATGTAGACGTCAGATTCTGACGTCTATATAGATTATTAAGCGGTCCCCGCGCTGAAAGGGTTGAAACAGTCTTTAGAACACTGATGTCGACAATAGTAATATTTTCTTACGTTTTAAGGACATTATATAGCCAACTTTTAGAAATTAAATATGGCTAAAATCATATACATTTCGATTTAAATTTAGCGAATTCAACTAATTTAGGTGTAGATCGCGGTAGCGAAACACAACATCAAGTGGGTCAGAATTTAAATTTATTAGCGCAGTACTAGGGATTAAATGTATTTGATACATATTTTTATGCATTTAAATTAAACAATCTTGTCAAATAGTTGCCAGGGGCTGTATCGTGTGTGTGTGTATGTGTGTGTGTGCGTGTGTGAGGGGGGGGGGGGGGTGTAAAGCCGCATCGACCGCACATCCTGCCTGTGAAGCCAAAAAATCAGATTATGAGATGTCCATGAACTGATTGTCGATTAAAGCAGCATTGATTGAAGAAATACAAGCAGATATGTTGACAACATATCTGCCTCTATTCACTAAATCAGCATTGATTGAATGAGTACAAGTACATATGGTGGTACTATATATTCTACTATTCGTTCAATCAATTCAGATTTAACCTTTTAACTCTCACGTCGCATTTTGTGCGACTCATCTGATTCAATATATCCTATATAATAATTTGTAAATAAGTGTTCCTAATTGTTGTAGGGTGGCTCCTATGATAGCGACATGTTTTCCTGTATTAAAAAGAGTCTCCCTGACCATATTGTATTTTATATTAGTGAAATAAAGTTTGTCTGATATTATATTGATGTATATTATAAAATTCTGGAATTTTAATTTTCTTTGAGGTGTGAATTGCTGACACAATTCACACCTCAAAGTGATTTTTTTTATAATAATGAAGTCTTGTAGCTCTAAGCTAGTACATTAATTTTTTTACCCACTTGAAGTTGTGTCTCGCTGCCGCGATCCACAACTTCTAGTGGGTGAAAATTAATCATACTTGTTTATTTTATGACAAAAATTTTACAAAACTTAATCTTTGAACAGTAATTTTATTCTCATTAACAGTGATTTATTCGTTGAATTTGCTAAATTAAAATCGAAATGTATATGATATGATTGTAGATTTGAGAAATATTTATTTTTTAAAAGTTTTATAGAGCCATTAAAACATACGAAAACAATACTTCAGTCGACAATAGTCTTTTCAACGAATGAAAATTCAGCTGAAATTGATAATATATTTTTGTGATAAATGCTGAGTTATTCAAATATTTCATTTTGTGAGACGTCGACCTTCCATATAGAGAAATATTTTTCGTCATTTGAAGCTGGAAATTGCGTTAGCAATTCCAGCTTCAAATGACGAAAAATGGAAGGAGGCAATTCAGCAGCAACATGGTTTACCGTGATTTCTAAGACGGTAGTTGATTAGATAGAGTTCAGATAGTCCACGTCAGTGCACAAATGGTTGATGGCGGCGACTGATCGGAAAAAAATCATAAACCAATGAATCGATTTTTTCTGGTTTGATCTATATTGATCTTACTGATTTAGATAGTACGTGCTTTTCATACAGTGCCATGAATGCTTAAATGAACAATTTCCATGGCTGCCCCCTCCCTACAGGCTCACCAAAATGTATATTTTTAAGTTTTGAAATACTGCCTAAATGTTTGCATCCTGTGAAGGATCTGGTAGCAATAATATTGACATTTGTTGTACAAATTAATACTAAATATTGCCTGCAAGTTGTTTTTATTCATAGAATACCAGCATTCAAATATCACTAATATTGTTTCAAATTTTAACTGGCATCAAAGAGCTTATGTCTGAAAAGTAGTACTTTTTAAATTTAATTGTACATGTCTTTTGTAATGCTTTCGTCATCATCGCAATAATTGACGATTGACTGTGAATCATAAAGTTTGAGATAAAATGGCAACCAAAGCAAAAGGGTTAATAGCGGTACATTTTGAAATTTTCTAGCATCTAAAGGGTTATCCATTATGCTGCTATTATCGTATATATATCTGAGGTTTCAAGCAAATTTTAAATAAAAGAAAAGGAAAGCGAAATTGATAAAATATATTGTTGATAAATGCTCATTCACTCGAATAATTTATTTTGTGAGATGTCTATTTGCCATAAATAGAAATATTTTTTATCATTTGAAGGTGTAAATTGCGTTAGCAATTTCAGCTTTAAATGACGAAAAATAGAAGCAAACACTTCAGGAGCTGAAGGGTTAAAAACATGATTTCTAAGACGGTGGTTGATCACATAGAGTGATGAACTTTTACAAGCAATTGGAAAAACAAAACAACTTCACTCGCAAAATGTAGACTGTAGACGACACAAAACTTGAAAAGATTTTAAAACAAATAAAAGCAAAGTGGTGAAATAAACGTACTTCTCTCTCTCTCTCTCTATCTCTCTATCTCTCTCTCTCTCTCTCTCTCTCTCTCTCTCTCTCTCTCTCTCTCTCTCTCTCTCCCTCTCCCTCTCCCTCTCTCTCTCTCTCTCTCTCTCTCTCTCTCTCTCTCTCTCTCTCTCTCTCTCTCTCTCTCTCTCTCTCTCTCCCTCTCTCTCTCTCCCTTTCTCTCTCATGGTGGACGTATGTGCTCTAAAGGTTGATGGTGGGTACTGATCGAAAATAAATCATAAACCAATCAATCGATCACTCCTGATTTGATCTGTGTTGATCTTACTGATTTAGATAATACATGCTTTTCATACAGTGCCATGAATGCCTAAATGAACAATTTCCATGGCTGCCCCCTCCCCACAGGCTCACCGAAATTTATTTTTTTAAGTTTCGAAATACAGCCTAAATGTAGAAGGGTTTAAGAAGGGTTTAAAGGGTTTAAAGGTGATCTATCACCCCTTATATGGTATGAAATATTATGTTTAAAACGTGATTTCTAAGACTGTAGTTGATTACATGAAGTAATGAACTTTTTATCAGTAATTGCAAAACGAAACTGTCCAATTCTAACTTCACTCACAAAATGTAGACTTTTGACGACGAAAAAAACCATGAAAATATGAATAGAAGCAAACAATTCATCAGCCGGGGATCGACTTTGGACGTCAGAATCTGACGTCTGTAGAAGGGTTGATAACGTGATTTCTAAGACGGTAGTCGATTACATAGAGTTCAGATACCAGATTACACATATCTGTCATCTGTCCAATACGGCTGAATAGAATGTTATTCGGGGTTTCTAATTTTAAATCATAATCTGTTTCTTGATCATGATTTCTGGATTTGTTGATCAGATTGCTTTGCACACTGATCTGTGAATACACATTGTTCACAGGTCAGGATGTGGATCGTGCGGTTTAACCCTTACAACGCTGAATTATTTTTGTAAAAACCATGGAGACCAAAGGGTTTTCTTCAATTTGAAATCATCATAAATGTCTTAGTTAGCTCTTTCCGATTCATTTGAATACTATGTTACGGGTCTACGGTCATTATAAATATTTTTACTCTTACAAGGCGGGGATCGACTTCAGTCGTCAAAATCTGACGTCTACAGACGTCAGGTTCTGACGACTAAAGTCGATCCCCGCGCTGTAAGGGTTAATAAGCTTCCCAGCAAACACGAGACGTTGAACCAATGTTGTTTTAATGTTGGCCCAACGTCAGCGACGCTTGCCCAATAATAAAACAACACTGGTTCAGCATTTCGTGTTTGTTGGCAACCTTCCCCACAAAAACATTTAGCTGATCCTGTATCTTTTCAATGTTCATCAATTTTTTTAGTTTTAAATTTTTATCTTGATATATACATTGACCTATTAACATATTTCTTACAGTCCACTGCCTTGCCATGCAGCAAACACACGCAACGATGGCCCAACATTAAAACAACTTTGGTTGAACGGTTCGTGTTTGCTGGAACCATCCCTGCAAAAACATTACGCTTATTCTGTGTGGTTTTAAAGCTCATCATTCTCTAGTTTGCAATTGCTTTATCTGATTTACATCTAATAAAGGGACTGGCCCAGGCTAAAATCATTAAAAAAAATCGGTGATTTTATTTTGGCTTCTTAATATGACTATATGATGTAAACATGTCCATAGAACTAGAACTAGAACTGCAAAAGTTTTTGATTTTTTTTTGCTGGGCGTTCACCAGTTAGGCTAGATATAGAGACGAAATTCCCGTATTTCTTATTTTTGACATGGTTGTCAATATTTATAAATCAGGAATTTCGTCTCTATATCTAGCCTAACTGGTAAATGCGCCTTTCTAGCAATCATAATCCAATGGTGTGTGAATGCTGGATAAGCGTCGCAGACGGTGGCCAACATTAAAACAGCATTGGGTCATATGGTGTTACAATTGGTGGTAGCTCAGTATATACACAGAACATTGTGTAGCCTGTTCCAGACGGCGGGCAGTGTACTCAGTATGTGGCTCGTTTCATATATAAGATTTCATATATGATTTCAGAATCCAGGCACGTAGCTAGCGTCGGAAATCAGACGAGGCGAGACAGGTGGCCGAGCCAAACTTTCTTAAAAACCTGAAACATTTTCAGTGATGATAAACGACAAAAGTGAAAAAAACAGACGAGGCGGCTGCCTCGTCTACCTCATGCTGGCTGCGGGCCTGTGATCATACTTAGTAGGTCCTAGCTATTTTATCTCTGGTTTTGGTGCGGGAAACAAAATGATAGACCCCCTACGTTCACATATATTGTTCAAGTAGTAATCAATTATCTGTTATTTTATCGCAATATCCATGCAGTGTTTTACTATGGCAATGCCTTTTAACATGATTGTATATGTATTATATGATTCTGTATGTGATACCATTTAAATTGTCGTGTGATTTTAGCAAATTAACCATCTTGTATAGGCTATACATGTACATATATTCTGTCATTTTTATGACAAATAATTAGTCAGTAATGACTTTTCTTGATGTCAATAAATATCTATCTATCATAATGCTTACCTTATGGTTTATTCAATATTCGTCAATAATTTCAAATGGAGAGCAATTTTCGCAGACGGTGGGTCAACATTGAAACAGCATTGGGCAAATTGGTGGAATAATATATACATTATAATCTGAAATATGTATTTTACAAAATGTCAAACGTTTTTATTTGACTTAGCTCAATGTGTAACTCGTTTTATAATATAAACCTACCCAAAACGAGACGTTTATCCAATGTTGGTTTAATGTTGGGCCAGAAGGTCATACAGGGGTTACTATCTGTAACGTGGTGTCAGAATACAGCTGAATTCCCCAGCCCCCCCCCCCCCCCCTCAGCAGCAGCTTGTGTTTATGCTGAGCCATCTTATTATGTGTTCCATATGTACGTAAACCCTTGTGCTGCCAGAACCGTATATATATACGTTAACCCTTGTGCTGCTAGGCCCGTATATATACATTAACCCTTGTGATGCTAGGCCCGTATATAAGTGGTTTCAATTTAGTTCCAACCTAAATCAAATGCCACTGATACTTTTAAATTATTTTCTGGAAGATGATCAGTTTATCAAGTAGGTCAACCTGGGAGATGTCTATTGTTCATAAATAGCAACATTTTTTGTCATTTGAAGCTGGAAATTGCGTGCGCAATTCCAGCTTCAAATGACGAAAAATTCAGGAGCGAAAGGGTTAGCGTCATGATTAAAGTACAAACTGACCTATTAATCCCCACAAGCTCGAATTTCACCCTTTTATTATTGTATTGCCCTGTTCTACTTCTTCGGAAAAAACGCCAAGTGTTTTTTTATTCAGCTGCTGACACACATCCCAATAAAGGTTGTTCAATTGAGCGAAAAATATTTTCTGTCATAAATTAAACTTTTCAAACTCTGCACTCAATGGCGTTGTTGTGACTACCCTCCAAATCGTATATTGCATCTACATTTTGTTCGGTAATTTGTGTGTGTTGCGAGCTCGGTCCTCTGTTTAATCAGGGACAAAAATGTTGTATTTCTAAATTTGTTTCACACTTATGTAAATTTAGGAAACATGTACTGCAATATTTGTGGTGGACTCTCGTTATATAACTAAAAACTGGAGTGTCTCTTACGCCAGCAAACAAGATTAGCTGACCCAATGCTGGTTTAATGTTGGCCCAGCGTCGCAGACGCTGGGTCAGCATTAAACCAACATTGGTTTCACGTATCGTACAGGTTATTTGTGTAAGGCGTTGTTTTTGATATACTATACCCAGCACACGCCAGACGTACAAACAATGTTGTTTTAATGTTGGCCCACCGTCTGCGACGTTACCCCAGCATTAAAACCACATTAGTTGCTGGGTGCGTCAGGCACTGATAATAGCGGGTCTGTATATCATTGCGGGACAGTTTGTTTTTACAATAACTGATAACTGGTGAGAACTTAGGATATAATGCTAATTGGAACCAGCTACACATAAAATGTAGACTGTAGACGACAAAAAACATGAAAATATGTGGAAAAAAACTCTAAACTGATTTGACAAAATGGAGGTCAACTCTTTTCAAATCTTGCTGGTTGATGTCACATTTTATCTTTAACATATTTAAAATGTGGTACTTAATGTGCTAATAAAAAACCCCGAATATATGTGACACCGGCGGGTAAAGGGTTAAGAGTAGTTTATGTCTACTTTGAGTAGACATTAGTAGATTAATGGTGTACAGTGCAGCCTGTACACACAGGACCGGACCCTGAACAAACCGGAATCCTGCCTATATACCGTAATGATTCTTTGGTCCCGAATCACCAATTTGCTTGTTATGCAATTGTAAAGGTGTGAAGTTAACAGTACAACGCTATTCGCGAGATAATTGTCTCAGAATATTCCCTATTTCATTTGGTATTTATCCTATACTGGGCAGACGGCGTTGTTGCGACGTTAAGTCAACGTCATTGACGTTAAATTAACGTCGCAACAACGTCGTGTGCCCAGTGGGATGGCTTTCTTATTTTCACACTGTGCATAGATTCGGTTTATGTTCAGATTATACTCGAAATTATTTGGAGGATATATTCTAATTCTGTAAATTCTTTGAAGAATTGTGTTACTTGACAAATGGTCTAACTTCTAAATTACACGACAAAATTATATCTAATTTTTCAGGGATGTTGGAAGAAGACGAAAATATGACCAGACAAATCATAAAAACGAAATGAAAAACCACCGAGAAAATTAAAAAAAAGTTTGCTCACGGTATGTGGTGGAACTGACTATAGTCAGTATATATTGTGGCGGAGCGTGTGGAAATAAAAACTTGGCGATCATTACATTGACGTCAGACGGATATAAAATGTCAGCCACGTGACGATAAGACTCGCGTCATGTGGCGAGATGTTTTCACTGACCTGTCAACCCTTAGAGCACTGAGCCAAAAAAAATAATTTTCAGCCACTTGAAGTTGTGTCTCGCTACCGCGATCCACAACTTCAAGTGACTAAAAATATGCATAATTTGCCAAATCTAGATTGAAATGTATATGATTATCACAGATTTGTAACCTATTTATTATTTAAAACCTGGTTATACAAGACAATTAAAACATGAGAAAACAAGACTATACTCAACTGTAGTCGACATCAGTGTGCTTAGGGTTAAGCTCCATCGTCGCTTTTATAAAACACGTGGCATATTTGGAATAAAAGTCATAAAATTAAAAATGTTAGAATCCATCAAAATAATAAGTCGGAACTCTATAAACGTCTTGGACACTAAGTTAGGCCTATATAGGCCTAACTTAGTGTCCAAGATGTTTATAGAGTTCCGACTCCATTCATCTGTGATTGTGATGGTTGACTGGTGATTGTTCAAGTGTTCCAAGAATTTGTGCCTTCCAAAAGGAAATGAATCGGGCTTTAGGCCATCTTTGTGCACATATAGGCAAAACTTGGCCAGGAGAACATCCTGAGGATGGTGAGATGATTGAGATGACACTGTCCTCCAGACACAGGATTCGAGATTCGAGCCCTGGCGATCTGAGGCCGAGCACGCTACCTCTCGGTCACGGAGGCTCCCTACAATACTGAGTTTTACACGTGGATGGAGAAGAATTTTTTTTGCTTCTTTCAAACCGCCGACATCGGGAACCGAACCCCGAGCTCCAGCGTGAAGGGCATCGGTGCTAACCACTACCCCAGGGCCCCCGCCCTAGTGCCTTCCAAGCAAACACGAAACATTTGTACAACATTTTACAATGTTGGTCCAGCGTCGAAGCTGTGACTGTGGTGAAATGACGTCATATACGCTATCGCAAAAGTGTAGACCTACGTAAGGGTGGTCTTTATCATCGGTCTGTTTATTGTCATTGTTGCCATGATATGGCCGCTGTAATGGTCTTATGAAATAAACACATTGTGACCACACAACTACCGCATTACGGTCTTCACTTCTATCACATCTGTAGCTTTTGGGCCTGGATCTCTATTTGTTCCCTAGTGGTATCAGTACCCTGTAACATGGCACAGCTTCGTCTCTAATTGCTCTGAAGTTTGTTTACATCTTCTCACTCGTTTGTCAAAACATTGATTAAAGCTCGGCCCTGGTACAATTACCCAGCAAGCTCGAAATATTCACCCAATGTTGATTTAACGTTGGCCAGCGGTCTGCGACGTAAGACCAAAATTAATAAAACATTGGGTCAATGTCTCATGTTTGTTGGGTATCACCAGCATCTTATCAAGCTGCATGGTTTTTATCAAGGAGGTTATATATAACCTCCTTGGTTTTTATCCTTGGCTGCTATTCGGATGCAAATATAGAAAAAATGCCTACTAATTATCTGCTGTCTACCTTCATTACTGAAACCAGCACAGAGAGATAAAGGATAGTTATGTCCGAACAACATTATAAAATGAGAGCGTAGGCCCTATATCATATTTATTTTGGAAAGCCCCTGTGACTGAGGAGTAGCGTTGTTGGCCTCAGAATTTTAAATCTGGTTTCTGGAGGGAAGTGTTATCTGAAATATCTCAACATCCTCAGGAGGTTGCTCTGGCCCCGTTCAGCATGTATGTGCACAAAAGTGGCCCAATGAATGAATGAATGAATGAATGAATAAATGAATGAATGAATGAATGAATGAATGAATGAATGAATGAATGAATGAATGAATGAATAAATTCATTCATTCATTCATTCATTCATTCATTCATTCATTCATTCATTCATTCATTCATTCATTCATTCTGCTGAGATCTGAACTTTCTAATGCAAATCAGAGGAAATAAATATAAGACCATTCTTACATTTTTAGTGAAAAGGACCACAGATTAGAACTGGTCGAAAATAGTATGGTGACAGTTTATTTATTGTAGATTTAGAGTGATTATGTACCATGTCTTTAACCAGCTTGCAAACGAGAAATCACGACGTTTTTATTGTCTAGAACGATTTGCAAATATAAAATCAAATGATGTCACTAACCAGCACAACAAACGATACCAGCACAGACGATCTCCCAGTGCTTGTCTCGAGTGAAGGTTGGCTCAACATTGGACCATTGTCTTAGTTTGCTGTTGATTATTGTGATTAAGTGGGTGCAAAGCTGTACTTATATATCAACAGCGTCAGAAAGGCGTGTGTGAATAGGAATTGTATTGACAGTAGAAGTCATATAATATCCAGTAAAAATAAGGATTATATTGAAAGTAGAAGTCATATATCATTGTTGGTACAGCGCGGTAGACGTTGGGCCATTATTGAGCCAACACTGGACGTATGTCTCGTGTTTGCTGGTATGCGAGTTCTTGACATTTTCACCCGCGGCGCCAATCACGCGATTATACAATGTTGGTTTAATGTTGGTCCAGCGCCTATTACGCTGGCCCAGCATTAAGTCAACATTGGGTCAACGACTCGTGTCTGCCGCTAGACTTTGATATTAGCTCTTCAAATGACTAACCTCCTTCAAGACGCTGTCACAAGGTGTTGTAATTTAGGATTATCCTGTTTAACCGTTTAACCGCCAAATTATTCAATCTGAATTTTCACTCATTTGAAGTTGTGGATCGCGTCAGGTGAGTGAAAATTATTCAGATTTGACAAAATGGAGGTCAACTGTTTTCAAATATTGTTGATTTATGTCACATTTTATCTTTAACATGTTTAAAAGGTGGTACTTAATGTGCTAATAAAAAATGAATGAACCCGAATATATGCGACACCGGCGGTTAAAGGTTTAACCAGATTAGTTTATTACAGCGAGGCTTCCACAATCTGAATCTTGACTATAAATTATTATTTATTATTGTTTCGTGTGTTGCAGAGCATCATGATGTCTCGACAATACAAGGGCATCTTTATTATAACTTTTTATCCACCGAAACCTAACTTGACAAAATTTAAATCATCACTCTCTGGGAGCAGATCTCACGTGCCCATGAACTCAAACAATTTACCACCCCCTAACCCCCCCCCCCCCCCCCCCGAGATCAAAACCTTTAATTCGTGGCTAATACAATTTCAAATAAGAAACTGTCAGTTTGAAATTTGTTGACCCGCTTGCATATCATATTATATTAAACGACCCTTCACATTCCATAATAATGTTTTCTTTTCGAAAATAAAATTTATTACTTAGGCCTAGTATTATGTTTCTTTGTCAGTCTATCCATATTATGCAATATGTGTGTTTATGAGAGTTTTAGGTCGGAGACGATTGGCACAATTACTATAATTAGTGGCTTTATTTAGGATGTGTTAAGTCATAATAAATCATTTATTTTTAATGTTAACTCGTCACGTGAGTAACCTCTTTCCAGACGCTGTCACCTGGTGTTCTCATTAAGGATTACCATGTTCCACAAGATTAGTTTATGAGAGTCGCGGTTATCAGGTCTTGATCTTGTTATCAGACAGTGAAAAAATACCACAAATTAACCCGTTCAGCGAGGAGACTGACTTTAGACGTCAGAATCTCACGTCTAAAGTCGGTCCCCACGCAAAAATAATTCAACAATTTTCAATGGACGTAGACCCATCAATAAAATGAATGGGGTTTTAAGCCGCCTTTGTGCACATATAGGCCAAACTGGGCCAGGAAAACCTCTTGAGGATGGTGAGATGAATGAGATGACACTGCCCTCCAGGCACAGGAATTTGAAATTCGTGCCCTGGCGGTCTGAGGTCGAGCACGCTACCTCTCGGTCACGGAGGCTCCCTATAATATTCAATCTTGATGAGTGAGCGGGGAAGAAACATTTTGTTCTTTTAAACTTGAATGCCAGATCGGGTTTCGAACCCGTTATCTACCATTTTCCAAGCAGGCAGCTTTAACCACTGCACCAGGGCCCCCGCCCGTAGACCCACAACAATGAAGCAGAAAGAGCTAATTAACACATCTTTGATGATTTTAAATTAAAAAAACCCTTTGGAATTCATAAATTATACAAAAATACTTCGGCGTTGCAAGGGTTAATTTCTAAAGTCGATCCCCGCACTAAGAGTATTAATCTTTACTCCCTGACAACTTCCCGTCTCGTTCCTGTCGTGCCCTGCCCTGTCTGGTTATCCACTCCTTATTCTGCCCTACGGCACCCTCCCCACACATGAGAATGGGAACAGTATGTGTATACAACAGATAGACATAGCGAGGTCTGGTGTCCTAATTAAAATACTTCCCCCCTTAACCAGCTAACATCAAGGCCAGATGATTAATGTGGGCTAGCTGTTAGCTTTCTTATTAAAGACCGACATTCGCTTGGTGACACCATGACCTCCATCCAAGAGACCTGATGAAAATGCGGTCATAAAATGCTCCATCTGTCATCACGGGAGATGGGGTACCCTGGCTGATAAGCAGCCAACAACACACGTGTCGGGATCGCGGAAGCACTGACAGTATCATATAGCCGGGAGTTTACACCTCCCTACATCCAGCAAGTACACAGGGAAGAAATAGGCAATGTTGTAACTCGACTGTAACTATATTAGCTACATATCTGTGCAGTACTCTGGACGGCGGGTCATGGTGAACACGAGTAACTGACCCAAAGCTAGATCGATGTTGGCCTACCGTTTAGGTTGTTGGTCTAGCATTGAAACAACCTCGGGTCAATGCTTCTTGTTTTCTGGGGTATTAGCTATAAAAGTAAAAGAAGTAGGCCTACACATATTTATAAAAATCAAATCAGGTCCTATATCCTGATTATTCTGGGAGTTTTCAGATGTTCACTAAACGTAATTAACTGTTTAGTATACGGTACTTCAAGGTACCGTTGTACGGTAGTAGTAAACGTATACTCGTTTTTATATTCAGATTTTATTATTACATTGTCACTTTTGCGCACATTATGACAGTTATGTCACCTATTATCACCTATCCATTTTTTTCTATCCCAATTACAGTCTGTGTAGGTCACACACCCCCACAATGAAATTCCGTTTCAGCAGAAAACAGGTCTGTTAATCTATCTTAGGCAAACCCTGTGTATAAACTGACCATTGTTGTGAGAGTGGTGATGATCCACCATTAGTCAGTCAGCCAGTGCCCAAAAATAACACTCAGGTATACACTGAAAGCTAGATAATTTCTGATGATACCAGGTGTTAGGGACATTATAGAACCTTTCCAGGTTTTTATTTTATTTGCTTGTAACCTAGGCAACAATGTGAGTTCAATGTTGGGTCAATGTCTCCAATGCTGCCCCAACATTGATTAAAAAAGGATCAATGTTTCATTTTGCTGAGAATGAATCCAGCGATATGAAACGTTGTGCCAACGCTGGTTCACCGTTGGGCCAGCGTCGCAGACGGTGGACCAACAGTGAACCAGCGTTGGCTAAGCGTAGCGTGCTTGATGGGAAGTTACTTTCGTTGGAGTTGGTCACTTATCTCAAGCAGTCTTTTCAACCTCCTTGCTTATCTTAATTATGGCACTTCTACACAATGATGAATTGAAGCAGATGCAACTGGCTTGCAGTAAGAAGAAGCTATACCCCCTGCTAAGTCATTATGATATGTGTTATCATGTTATGGCCAAGACGTCAACATGTTGAATGCATAGTGGGAGTTACTTTACCCAGGGAGGTGTGATGAGGCCCAGGCTTAAGCAGCATCTGAGGGCAGAGAGGGGGAGTCCAGGAGCGTCCTAATTGGAGGTCTTCAAAAATTCGTCCCCTCTTGAACCGACGGCGGACATTTTGGAAATCACTGTTTTTCGGAACTTTCCCCAAAACATCGTGAGGGGCATAGGAGCTCATTTTTAAGATCATCATCCAAAGCACCTTAAACCACAGAGAAACTGAGCTGTCAACAACGGAATCAAGAAAAATGACCCAACTAGATAAGCGAGCATCTCCAACGGAATTAACTTTCCATCAAGCAAGAGACGCTGAGCCAACGTTGGTTCTCTGTTGGTCCACCGTCTGCGACGCTGGCCCAACAGTTAACCAGCGTTGGCACAACGTCTCATATTGCTGGATTCATTCTCAGCAATATGAAACATTGATCCTTGTTGAATCAATGTTGAGCCAGCATTGGAGACGTAGGTCCAACATTGAGCCAACATTGAGCCAACATTGTTTCCCAGGTTACAAATATACTGGGCAAAAGTAAAAAAATCTCAGGGAATGTCAAGTAACATCTTGAACGTCATTGGGGAAAATAGTTGTCTATGTGATGTTGTGTGTATGTTTATTAACCAACACAATAAACCCAGTGAATGAAGTGAAGGTTTGATCACAACAAACATATAACGTCGATTTGTTTTCTCAATGGCATTCCAGTGCAAAGTGGTTTAATAGGTACACATTTTCGACATTCTCCTTTGTATTATGTTGATAATTGGACACCCTAATTGTCCTGAGAGAGCTCATGGCCATGTATTGTGCTTATCTATCATTGTTCTGGTGTCACTCACTCTTGTTAATTTGCGACATATTCCTCGTACAGATGATAAAAAGCAGGAGAGAGGGGGGTGCGGTGGTCAGCACCCTGGGGGGGGGGGGGGGTAGTCGTCTTAGAAATGGGTAGGGGTGTGCCTACCCACACTGTCCCAATTTGGAAATTAACACAGAATTTCATTTAATTGTAATTGCTACCATTATATTTCATGGTTCATGGTATTTTTAAGCTCTTTAATATTTTTTTACAACATTTTGAGGCTATTAGGCTGAAAAATGTGATGGAATTTCTGCTGATTATGGCCTGAAAAATCAGCAAAAAACATGCTAAGCGGGTGCCCAGAGTTTGAAGCTGAAAAAAGCACCCTGTCCCAACTCTGAAAGATAAAAAAGACACCCTGTGCTCAAAAAGGCACCATGTCCAGCGGCACATCCCCAGTAATCCCAAGGATGGAAGTGCCCCCCCCCCTCCCCCCGGGGGGTCAGCACCACCCGCCTGTCACCAGGTCACACCCCCCGCTATCAGTAGCGTGTTTAACCTCAGATCACCAAGGCTCACATTTCCAATCCTGTCTCTGAAATGTAGTCCCAGCAAACACAAGACTTTCACCAAAATGTTGGTACAATGTTAGCCCACCGTCTACGACGCTGGGCCAACATTGTACCAACATTTTGGTGAACGTCTCGTGTTTGCTGGGGTGGTATCATCTCATTCATCTCACCCTTTTCAGTTCATATCCTGTATCCACACGCGTGGAGCACCATCCCCCCCCCCCCCCATTTATTTACTCTTACACAATAAATTATTAAACGTACATTATACATATATTCTCCACATGGAAGTTACATTCCAGAAAACACGAGGAATTCACCCAATGCTGTATCAATGTTGGCCCACCGTCTTCTACGCTGGTCCAACATTGATATAGCATTCGGTGAATGCCCCGTGTCTGCTGGGATGGGGCTCTAAAGGGGGGGGGGGCATTTCACTCAACCCTTATACTGATAGATCCGAATCCGCTTTCAAGCAATTTTCGAACCAAAGTAAATGACACTGAAATTGATAGAACAGTTTGTGGTGGAGGCTCAGTTATCCCTCAACCCTACAACAACCGGTGCGGCATATATTTGGGTTTTCTTTTTTTATTAGCACATTATGTACCCCATTTTGAACATGTTAAAGATAAAATGTGACATCAATCAGCAATATTTGAAAACAGCTGACCTCCATTTTGTCAAATCTGAATAATTTGCACTCACTTGAAGTTGTGGATCGCGTCAGCGAGACACGACTTCAAGTGGGTGAAAAATCAGATTGAATAATTTGGCGGTTAAAGGGTTAAAGCGCTGACATTTTTTGTATAAATCATGGGCACCAATTTGAAATCACCATAAATGTCTTGGTTAGCTCTTTCCGGTTTTCTACAGACGGTCGTCCTCTCCGAGGCCGTGAAAATGAAATGAATCGGGCTTTAGACCACATTTGTGCACATATAGGCTAAGCTAAGGCTATACAGACGTCTGATTCTGACGTCAGAAGTCGATCCCCGCACAGAAAGGGTCAAACAAATAACTCATGTTTTGATAAATATAGTTTGTTTGTCAATTGAAGCTGGATATTGCGATATAAATTCCAGCTTCAATTGACGAAAATAGGAAACAATTCAATAGGTTGCGAGTTAAATGAGGCTAGATAAATGAGGGATACACCTTTCATTTATTTTGAACGATTATATATTATTCACACTCACAGGTTGTGTTTCCACTATGAGACGTATGTCGGTATCAGCCAATACCGCATCCGCTGTACTGCATGTATACTTGCTGTATGTATACATGCTGTATAGCAGGTGAGCGGGAAATGCTACTGCCTGAGAGTCGGCGATTCACCACCTTATCATGCTTATGGTCGTCTGCTATGTCGATCGACTGTGCACTTCGTTGTGCCGTTGAAAGTGTTGGGACAGTCGTGTGAGAAAGTACAAACAGTCTTAATTTTCGTGCGGTATGGGAAAATACAGCACATGTCCAAGGAATAAGGTGTTCGCCTGAAGGCTCACACCTTATTCCTTGGACGAGTGTTGTATTTTCCAATACCGCACTCAAATGAACACCGTTTGCATATCTTATTCATCTTTCCAAAACACAGTCTACGTGATAATGACTCCTTTAGAATTGGTAAGATATTAAAGGGCAGCGTTTTGCAATTAGCCGCTACCTGTCGTGCGTGCTCGATGCCCGCTTGGTGCAGGATTTTCAGAGAAATATCATGTTTCCCCCTTCTCAACGCTGGTACATCTTTGTATCAAGGTTGTGTCCTCGGTCGGACAAGGCTCTTTACTTTTACATGCTTCACTTCACTCAATGTAAATGAGTATCAGGTGGGACAGATATGTCAATTGCTGTACGACAAGTTACTAGAAATGGTTGCAGTGCTGGATGCTCCCCTGGGAGTTGAAATAAACATAAACGAACACGTCCAATGAACAGGGACAATATAATATAAGACGCCATTATTATTTATTTTGGTATATTTCGCGCTCTCCGATCAATTTACTATTTTAGATTTGTCACCAATTATCACCCACTCACTCACTCACTCACTCACTCACTCACTCACTCACTCACTCACTCACTCACTCACTCACTCATACACTTTCTTGTGACACATGTGTTTAGTCTGTTTGTAGTGTTTTGCTTTTTTAATGCACACGCCTCGGCCCTGTCTGTGTGTATTTAATGCCGCCTGTGTGAATTGTCAAGGACACACGCCACGTATACAAGTCTCCGTTAACGATCAAGGTGGTTCTAAACATGAATTTACATATTACGTACGTGACTTTCATAATAATGACCAGATGTTTGATCTTTGTAACTCAAAACCGCCAAGAGCCCCACCTGACGGCCTGATTGTCAGGTGTCGACTTTGTTTGTTTGAGTTAAGTTCTTGTCAATGTGTAAGGCAGGGCAGTCGATGCGGTGGAATTAATATTTACCATGTTAAGTATTGCCAAACAAGATCGCATAATATGTAATGAGAGAGCACTCCACCAAATAGAAAAGACAAATAAAATTATGTAATCATCCATAAGTACTGCATATTTCTGCACTTTAATATTGACAGTGAAAAACGAAGGTGGTTCCTTTGTTTTCGCGCCATATAGACAATAATAATGTATTTTATTCGTACTCGTAGTACAGAAACAACCACACATACTATACATATTTATCATGGGACACATTATTATCAGCCCTGTCCCGGCATTATCTAGGGCAGTATTAGGGGACCAGGCATGATTTGATCCGGTATATGTTCAGCATATGTCCGATACATAAGCGAACACATACCATAATGTTTAAAACCTTAATATTAACAAATAGAAACTGAACTGTTTATTCTCATATGCGATGCATAGCCTTATTTATATCATACTATTTTAACATAAACCCTTACAGCGCGGGGACCGACTTTAGTCGTCAGAATCTGACGTCTGTAGACGTCAAATTCTGACGACTTAAGTCGACCCCCGCACTGTGAGAATCAACATATTTTTAATGGCCGGAAACACATAACATAGGTATTTAATGAATCCCAAAGAGCTAACTAAGACATTCATGATGGTTTCAAATTGAAAAAAACCCTTTCGTTACGATGTTTTTTACGAATTAATTTAGTGCTTAAAGGGTTAATCTTTCACGGTTTAAAAAGGAACATACTTATTCGCTCATACATCTGCCACCAGGAGCTTATTGGCGCCACGATAGCCTATGATATATCGTAACTTGTACTAGAATATAGGACAGACTTTCAGCGTGTGATAACAAACTGGGTGGTCGTCTTTTATTGAGTCCTACCTCTTATAGTGATATATCTGGACCAGTAAAAGAGACCGTCGCTAAAAATCACTATGTTCTAAAATACCAACACAGTTCGTACTGGATTTGACCACACACCAACCCCTCTACCATGAAAGTACGAGACATGAGGCATTTAGTACCAAACCCATTCCGTTTGTAATAAGTTTGGAACCTATTTACATATCATACATACATTTACAAACAAAAGATAAAGTTTGCATTTTCTATATATTAAGGCCTATATCAGAACAAAAAAATCACGAAACTTCAATACGAAAGGGGCAGTCAACCACCCACCTTGCTCGTATCTTGGAACACTGCGAACTTTTTAAGACTGCCCCAACCAACACTACAAAAACGAGACGCTAAACCAATGCTGGTTTACTGTTGGCCCATCGTTTGCGACACTGGGCCAACAGTAAAACAGCGTTGGCTCAAAGTTTCGTGTTATTTGTGAAATAGATTGTTTGGGGTACAAAGTGCCGACGCCTTCACCCAAGGGGCTCAACTACTTCACAAATAAGACGAGCCAAAACAATGCTCCTCAGGCACAGGATATCGTTATGCAAGTAAAAAAGCGACGTTCAACCATGATTATTAACATGATTTTTCTTTTTATCTACCAGACGACTGGATAATACAGCGTAAAAAACTTCCCCTCACTGCGGCGGATTTTCAAAAAACTATATTGCCTATACTTCGTTTAACCCTTTCAGCGGGGGATCGACATTAAATGTCAGAATCTGACGTCATAAACGGCAGAATCTGACGTCTAAAGTCGATCACGCACTGAAAGAATTAAAAATGTATAATGGACGTAGACACATAACAAAGGTTTTCAAATGAAGCGGAAAGAGTCAACTAAAACATTTATGGTTATCTGAAATTGAAAAAAAACACCTCTGGTCTCTATGGTTTATATACAAATACATCAGCGCTGTAAGAGTTAAGGCCCAAATAAAGCAAGTATAACGTGTTCTGTTATTATGCTATTTCACGGCTGAAAACACATAGATAAAGAGACGAGTACACTACTAAAAACCGTCCAAGTGATTGACGTGTTGTTTCACATAGTTATTTTGAAAAAAACACATTTAGGCTATACAGCATTTCAAATGCTGTATAGCCTAAATGTTTGTTTTCAAAGTAACTATATGAACCAAATGATTTGCTCAAGTATCCTTAAAAACAAGACAATTTCCAAAGCGCTTCAAATATAACAAAAAATTACATTCAAACGTTGAAAAAAACAATTATACAGCGATATAAACTTCCAGGGTATTCGTGAACATGTTGTTACTAAGGATAAGCTCATGGGTGGGGGGGGGGGGGGGTATACTCAGATTCCAAAGCCTGGTATGTCACTTCGTGGTAGACGAGACGTTGACACAATGTGATTGGTACTTAACACGGGGAATTAGGATATATGCCAAAGTTATACTTCTACTATGGGAAGGAAACTTAAGTCCTCGTCGTTTAAAAGTGACAAATCATAATGGACTATGCACATTTTTTTTCTACCAAACCAATGCTACCATAGCATACCTAGTGATATAATGAATCGGATGAAAGCGTTTGGTAATAGTGTGTAATGCACACGCTTACTTATCGCCTGAATGTTATAATATATATGTGTTTTATTATGCTGCGTCCAATGGCTAAAGGGTGGATTGTGTATGTAGGGTTGTATAAAATTCTCATAATAAACTGTCGCAAAACACGTAGTGGATAAAGATAACTTGCAGAGAGTTGCACGTAAAAAAATATATTGTTATTATTAAAATAGTTCCATGAAAACTTTCGTTCTAGAACACATGGGTGTAGGAAATTAAGTGATTCTTCGGAGATGCAAAAAGAAGCTTTGATGCATCGTGAGGATTCAAAGAGTCAAAGGGTGCATTGTGTTATGTAGGGCTGTATACAGCTTCACACAATAAACTGTAGCAGATGATGACGTCAATGAGATGCAGTCAGTGGATGGTGTTACAGCAGTATGCCCTGGCAAACACCAAGAGTTGACCCAATGCTGTTTTGATGTTGGTCCAGCGTCAGAGACGGTTGACCAACATTAAAACAACATTGTGTCCATGTATCGTGTTAGCTGGGATATTCAGGCAAGTGATAGACGTTGGCTCAACGTTCGCTCAATGCTGGCCCGACGTCTCGCATAATGGGCCAACATTAAATCGACAATAGTTAGTGTTCTCGTGCTCCTAGTGAACATAACATATATATCTGTCCATGCTGTTTTCATCTTGTGTCTGACAGCGTCGCGCTCAACACCTCGTGTTAGCTGGGCTGATACTGTAGACCTTGAGATATTCGCGAGGTTTTTATTTTCGCGAATCTCGCGATTTCGCGAAGAGGACAAATTCGCGAATTTAAAAATCTCGCGAAAATTATTATTATAATAGCGCTAGCATCATCGAAATTGATAATTCGCGAATTCTAGACCTCACGAAAAGTCCCCAAATTACAAATTCGCGAAAATCTAAACACGCGAAAATTACCAGATTATTAGTATTAGTATTAGTAGTGAACACCCTATATCGACCCATTGCCACCGACTGTGACGTCAGCCCAATGTTATTTTAATGCTGGGCCACCGTCTGCAACGTCGGCCCAACATTTAAACGATTGCTCAATGCATCGTTTTTTCGGGTGGTTACAAAAAAACCGCGCTCTCTACAATTATATGAGCAGACAGCAATCACATCACATGTTGTGAGTAACGCTGATGATTATGACTGCTTTGTCAGGGAGGCTAATTTACCAGGGTCCCACACACTGTTGATGCTTCATTACCTCCTCTATTATTATCAATTATTGTTAGTTGCTATTTTTTCTCATTTGAAGCTGGAAATTGCGCAAGCAATTTTCAGCCTCAATTGACGAGAAATATCTTTCTTTATGGAATATAAAGATCTCCAAGGTTATTCAATTATCAACTGAGCGACATTCAACTGAACATTTATCATATTGAATACGGTAGTATTTTATTTGGGTTAAAATCGGCCTGAAAAAATATCCTAGCAAAACAAGGGTAACCCTTTAACCGCCGTTGCCGTCCATACTCGTTTTTTATATTTTTTATTAGCACATCACATATCAGCTTTTAAACCTGGTAAAGATAAAAAGTGACTTTAATCAGCAAGATTAGAAATTTGTTGACCTCCATTTTGTCAAATCTGAATGATTTTCACTCACTTGAAGTTGTGGATCGCGTCAGCGAGACACAACTTCAAGTGGGTGAAAATTTTAATAGAATAATTTGGCGGCTATAGGGTTAAAAAATGAAATTGATGCCTTTGATGTTTGTCCTTTTTAACCCTTATCCCGCTAAGTCAATTTATTTATATTTCAACCACTTCAGGTTGTGTCTCTGTTGCGTCCCGATTTGCAATAACGTTCCAATTTGTAATAAAGTATTACAAATTGGAACGCAATTGCATCACATATGCGTTCCAATTTGTAATAATTTATTACAAATTTCAAACGTTATTACAAATTGGGACGCAACATGTCTCAATACCATGGCTACCGCGATGGTTAAAAACTACTCATATTTTTTCAAACACACATGTCTTTCCCAATAACTGAATAAAAGTGATTTAATCGGCTAATAAAATGGATTAAAACGACTATTGTCGTGAGCAGCAGGCAAAGGGTTAATATCCAAACATAGCTTTGTCTGCCTTTCGACATACCGTCCCCTTAGATATAAAAGGGTGAATCTGCCACTTGGCAAAGTGGAAGATACACCCTTTCATGTCCAAGGGTACGATGGAAACCCCTCTGGATCCGTCCCTGTTTACTCAGCCTAATTTACCGGGCAGGAGAATAAACTGTTATAGGGCCTGAAACCTGATCTGATCATTTAAATGTTTGACACGTCAGAAATTGGCCCAGATTCGTAATTATCGGAGATGGGTTAGAATCTATGTGAATGCGGGCAGTGAAGCCGTGATGTTACGAGCGTGGCCGGGAAATTATTTACATAAATATGCAGGATATTACTGCATATTTATGTAAATAATAATTATAATTCACTACTAATGCGAACATATTTGAATCTCATATCATTGCTGCCAGTAATGAAGTGATGATGAGAGATTCAAATATGTTTGCGTTAGTCGTGAATTATAATTATTGATTATAGCTATAATTATTATAGACAGTTATTTATTGACATTTGACTTGAACAAAATTGTAATCTATAGAAACATACATACAAGTATTATAAATACATGCATATATCACCAAAATAATACATAAGATTGCTTGATTAAAATATATGGAAAAAATAGAACATAGCTTCAAATAGTGAATACAGGAAGAAAAGGCAGCTTTTGATAGTGATTTGACATCCATCGGGATATATTGTTCGACATGGAGATCATCATACTACATTACACCATACTGATGCTGGTTAGTTGTGTTTCCCTCTCAAAAATAAAACATTGATAAAATAACCACTGATATAACATAGTTAGCAATAGCTGAACGATGGCCATCCACACTGTGTGGCTGTGGAGTTTGTCCAAACTAATATAACAGAAAAACCAGAAACATATATGCCCCTATATACAGGCAATGATAATACCGCCTAGTACCTTGACCTTAAGTACATGCTATAAATTTTTTCTTCAAACACATTTTGTCTACATATCTATCTGTACAAAAGTGTACAAAATTGTCTGGATAAGTGTAGAAACCTATAGTAAATCCTCCAGTCCATGATGGGAACACAATAATAATCATAGATGATTGACGTAGAGCGTGGTAAACTGCGTCCTGTTATATGTAATTATACAACAACACGACTGACATTATGGCTGATAAGTTCATGCGGTTTTATGTCGGACACATTTCCTCTGTGGAGGAGGGTGACCCTGGAATCCAGAGCTACATGTATACCCTCCATGGTTCGGCGCTGTGTACGAATCAAAGGTGTTATATGTACAAGCTTCTTTGTACTGATCACATAATCACACTGGAAATACTCTTGCGTATAGTATGGGATAATTGAAAAAATGTTCCCCATAGCACACCAGTCTACTGGGCTGTGGTTTTCACCAAGTGTATAGTTGATAACAACACGTAGAGATATACATGTCGACGATGTGACATAGCATGGCATAGCACAAACAACTCTTGCTATTTGTCTGGAGCACGGGGCTTTTTAATGGACATGCGAAGAAAATATATTGTAACTGAAAGTGTTCATTTGGTGTACACCAAATCATTTTGTGCACACCAAATAAATACTTTCGATTAGGGTTTAAATTCTTGAGAAAAAACATAACGTTAGCGTTTGATAGTACTGTTCCTTATTGAATACTGTTCGTTAGCGAAATGTGCGCCTCAAGGGCTGTCAATATCGTCTCCTTGACATGAAAGGGGGGATCTGCCACTTTGTAAAGTGGCAGATACACCCTTTCATGACAAAGGACGCTTTATTAAACACGAACCCATGTACTTATGGCCTCTCCAGCTATCAATAATCAAGTGTTTGACACGTCGCATTTACCTAGTTATTTATATCTGGATAATACTAAGATCAAGACAAGCGAACACCATTCTATCTCCAGGGGGAGGGGTGGTGGAGTATTTTTAAAATAAATAATTTCGGGCAGATTCTGCATGAAATATATAATACATTTAACTCAGTTCTCTAGTATATAAACATGTAGTGAGATTTGAATTTTTCAACCCTGAATATTAAATAGTGAATATTAAATATGTCCTCTTAGCTATATAATCATATAGTCAATCAATTATTTTCAATAATGATTTATCTGTGATTTTTTGTCACATAAGTTATTCGAGTGGATATTTAAATGAGCTGGTCGTCTCGTATGAGTGCCAATACGACCTGTTAAAACACATCACTACATTATGTTCTTTGTCCGAACACTACATTCTTAGCAGGGAATGGAGAGTTATTGTTGATCAAGTACAGTCCAATTATCATGGTATGCCTACGGTGCTATAATCAGTCAGGTGTGACCGAGCTGTTGATTATGAGGGATCCTCATTATGGTCGGATGTGTTTTAAGTCAGTTAAAACCCTCGGAGCTTTACATTCTTAGCTGTGGAAAAAGCCTCGGAATTGGTAACGCAATATCGAGCTTCACATGACGATTTTTTATATATTTTTGTGAATTATTGAATTAACTAAGCATCCATCAAAAATTATTTTGTCAAATTTAGTGATATTTCCATTGATGACAATGGTGACCCATGAAAAACCTGTGGTTTGACACATGCTCTAGTAAAAGTCAGGTTAAATTTGTCATTTTTGCGTTGCATGCTTTTCGCTAATTACTCACGCAATTTTTATCCGATTGCCATGAAATTTGGCAAGGATTATTTTCTAGTCTTACGGCAACTTCTCTGGAAATATTATGTAGTTTAAAAGTTAGACCATTTGACATGTAGTATTTTTTAATTATGACGCTCCTCTAGAAACCCATTAATTTCATTCAGCTTTATTCTCGAAATTCTACTACATGTCAAATTGTCTAGCTTTTGAAATCCTTATTCAAATTTCAAGAAATTTTCAGGGTAGGCGCCAGAATAGTTGCAAAGAGTGCTTGCAAAATTTCATGTAAATTGATCAAGAATTGATTAAGAAATCGGTGAAAAACACCCAACGCTGGTGGAAGTTGACTGCAACTACAGTACTGATTTAGCAAAATGGGACAAGCTTTTTCAGTGGGGCTAGCCCCGGCTAACGCAGGCTAGCCCTGGGCTAGCCCCATGTTCTCTCCCCACCCCATTTGGGGCTCGCATGTATGCGCCCAAAGTTATAAAATCCTTTAGCCGGGCCGCAATGTGCGTTTTGGTATAAGTTCATATAACTGGAGCCGCGCTCATATCGCCGGGGCTCAAGCCAATCTAGAGCCTCGGCGAATTGAGTCAACGCCTGTATGTGTTAGTCAGGCGCGCTTCTCGTCTGGTCCAGTTTCAAGCTCGACCGGTGCGCCGGGCGAGCCTGACTTTCCAGGTGCCTGCTTTTTCATCTTCAGTTAGGTCTATTCCAGTGACCGTAGCTTCATAAAACCACCCATTTTCAGAATTTATACACTGAACTGCTTTTCCGATACTAAAGATAATGTCTAAATGCTAAAGGCTAAATGCTAAATGGCTAAGCAGAAATAAATGAGGACTGCAACAGGTCTAGATGTATACGCGTACGGACACTCAATTATTGCACGTTTAGATCAACTCAGAGCTGTTTAGATGATGCTGAATGTGGTCAAGCTGAGCGCGCCCTGTCTTGCCCAGAGCGAGCCTGGCCAGCCCGGCGAGATGACACATGGTTCACAGCATCCATGTTAGCCGCCACACAGTATACTGGGTGCAAGCCCAAGTAGGATTTGGGCGGGTATATTTTCCTGGCCCGAACCGTGTGGGGGCTCGAGCCCATTTCATGCGCTGGGCGCAACCAATTCTGCGCCTGTCTCGCCGGGCTTGCGCCCGGGCTAATGACGGGCTGGCCTGCGTTAACGCAGGCCAGCCACTGATGAAAAATCTGTCCCATTTTGTGAAATCAGTACTGTATAGTCAGCATTGTCAACCGGTCCCGCCCCCGGTTGACAAGCTGCCTATTGAAAAAAAACACGCGAGGTACCAGTGTAATGTCTGCACACCCTCATCTGACTGTCTTGTGGTGTACAATCAATTTGTGACGCTGAAAAAGTGTATGGCCGCCACCGCTAATAAGTTTTCAGGTCACGTCAGGAAAATATAAACACCTGAAAATTCGAATCGAGCTGGTATAAACGGCGGCCATTTTGTTTGAATTTCTGGATACTATAAACAACATCCAGCTCCCCGTCTGGAAACGAAGTGCCAGACAGGTGTAACACATTGCCTGTCCTAGCTTAGAGTTAACTCTATGGTCCTAGCAAACCCCGACATTTCCTCCCACATATATAATCAGATAATGGTTTTTATTAATCATTACAAAGCTGAAACATGTTTGTACAAACCATGGAGATCAAATGTTTATTTCAATTTGAGGTCATCATAAATGTCTAAGTCAGCTCTCTCATTTGAATACCTATGTTATGCAGGGTTTCCCCCAAAGCATCAAAGCATCATGGTACCATGATGCTTTAAACTTTTACCCTGATGCTTCAGTAATTCCCATGATGCTTTTTCCAAATGCCATGATGCTTCAGTAAAATCATTAAATGCTCTCCCTAAACTGCCATATTATCAAATGCTTAGTTTTTATTTTTCAGTCTACACATGGGTGCATTGCAACAGTTGTCATTCTAAAAACGGTATAGTCAATATAAAGCTTAATAATCTAATGAAAGACAAACCTTATTGTTTTCCTTAGGACTTTTTACTTTAATATTTTACAATGTCATAAAAAATGACATGTACGAGTGCAAGCAATGGATACAAATTCTATCTGGACGTGAAGTCTGATCATTGCACTGTCTACCCTAGCAAACGTGTATAGTCAATTAATTATTCAAGCAAACCACACTACTTTCTCTCAGTGCCTGCGGACCTCAGACTACGCGCGCCGAACCCGAACCGCCAGTTACCATGATGCTTTCTATTTTTTTCTGGAAACCCTGGTGATGGGTCTGCGGCCATTAGAAATAGTTAGCCTTTTCATAGCCTGTGCAACAGTGTGCATGGCTCTTTCACTGACAGCCAGCTACTAGAGACGGATTTTCTGTCTAGCCTTAACAGTGCGGGGATCGACTTTACGTTATAAAGGTCACATTCTGACGTCAGAATCTGACGTATACAGATGTCTGAATCTGACATCCATAGACGTCAGAATCTGACAGATACAGACGTCTGTCAGAATGTGACGTTTAAAGCCGGTCCCAGCGCTAAAAGCGTTAATATCATGCATTAACCCTTACAGCGCGGGGACCGACTTTAGTCGTCAGAATCAGACGTCTGTGGACGTCAGATTCTGACGACTAAAGTCGGTCCCTGCACTGTAAGAATCAACATATTTCTTATGGTCGTAGACCCATAACACAGGTATTCAAATGAATCAGAAAGAGCTAACTGAGACATTTATGATGATTTCAAAGTGAAAATAACCCTTTGGTTGCGAAGTTCTTTACAAATTAATTCAGCGCTTTAAGGGTTGATATCGGCCATATACTGTAGATCAGCTAATATTCCCGAGGTTTTAGTTTTCGCGAATTTCGCGAGTAGGATAAATTCGTGAGTTCAAGAATCTTGCAAAAATTATTATTATAATACCGCTACAAAAGAAAATTTAAAATTCGTGAATTCTGAACATCGTGAAATGTCCCAAGATCAGAAATTCGCGAAAATTTAAACTCGCAAAAATTACTAGATCCTCAGTATAAATAACTTTGCAAAGTACGCTGTGGTCTGACACGTCACCTAGAATAGTAAGAATCTCTCACCTTGAGTCGATCACAGAGAGTCCGTGAGGCTGGGATGAGGTCGTGAGGTCCGTGAGTGAGTGAGGGTGCGGGTACTGAGGTCGCGAGGCAGTCAGTAAGTGAGTGCGCGGATACTGAGTCCCAGACTGATCACACATATCATATCCCGGGGTGGGGGACGTGTCTCAACGCCTATTGGCTGACACATGATAACTGATGGCACAGCTGGCCAATCACCGCGTCGTACTTGTCTAATCGACACTGCGAAGAAGCGGGGGGGGGTGGATACTAGTTCTCCCCTATGTACTCACACACAAAAAAACGCAAAAGTTCAAGTTCATAAGTTATGATCACAAAAAACGCAACCCGGCTAGACTGAGATAAACGAAGTAATCATTCAAGTTGAGTATCCACCATTTACCCAGCGAACACGAGGCGTTGACCCAATGCTGGCTGACGTTGGCCCATCGTCTACCACGCTAGCCCAACGTCAGCCCAACAGTTAATCGTGGATTAACCTTTTAGCCCTGACAGCACTGACATATTTTTGTATAAACCATGGAGATCAAAGGGTTGCTTTAATTGTATTATAATTTATTATAGCTCTCGTAGCGACACGGTGTGGGTATCTTGTAATATGAGTCTATACAGGAGGAGGGGTGAAAACTAGTTTTATCGCTATATACAGTAGATAATATCAGAAATACATAAAGGTCTCTCCTTGTGTATTTCTCATAATATAGATATCCCAGTGAAGAAAATTAGGTACGTAAAAACAATTATATTTTATTGTTGGGCCAGCGTCGGAGACGGTGGACCTACATTGAAACAACATTGGTACATATGTCGGATTTGCTGGAGTGATTCTATAGAGAGGAGGAGAGGAAATTAGTTTTATCCCCATAGAGTAGATAATATAGATAAAACAGCATTGGGCTCATATGTCGAATTTGCTGGAGTGAGTCTATCGAGAGAAGAGTGAACCCGATACAGTGGATAATTAATAATAATACAGCGAGACACAACTTGGGTGGCTATTGCGATTAAAGTAGTAGTTTTGGTAGTGGTTTCATTCTATCCTTTATCAACATTCGATTTTTTGTAGGGGGGGGGGGGGCATTTACCTGTTATATAACGATATTAAAGATATATTTACAGATCTTTAACATTCGTAAGATTTGTGAGACTCACTCGATTTAAAATAAATTAAATTACCCCTGATATCCACTAAATGTTAAATCTAGCTCTTACAGTGCGGGGATAGACTTCAGACGTCACGTCGAGACCAGCACTGAAAGAGTTCAATATTTATAACGGACGCAGACGAATAAAATAGGTATTCAAATGAAGCAGGAAGAGCTAACTAAGATATTTATGATGGTTTCAAATTAAAAAACCCTTTAGGCTCTTAGTTTATAAATCATAACCGCCAAATTATTCAATCTGAATTTTTACCCACTTGGAGTGAGTGAAAATAATTCAGATTTGACAAAATGGAGGTCAACTATATCCAAATAGTGCTGATTGATGTCACATTGTATCTTTAACGTGTTTAAAAGGTGGTTCTTGATGTGCTGATAAAAAATGAACACCCGAATATATGCGACACCGGCGGTTAAAGGGTTAAACACTACAGGTAGAAGTAACCTTTCAGTGTTTTTACCTAGTTTTTGAGAAGCTATGCCTTTAACCTTCACAACGCCTAATATTTTTGTGTAAAAATTGGTTACCAATTTTTTTTTTCAGATTTTGAAGTCTAAAGTCGATCCCTGCGCTGTTAGAGTTAACCTCACATGCGTATGAAGTTAATCTTGATAATCTAAGTAGTATCAAGTCATTTGACGTTGGGGATTGCTGTTGTGGCGAACCATGTCAAGAGTTCGAGCTGGAGTGAGAAATAGTCCGTTTACCATTACACAGGTGATCCATGGCCACTAGCATCACCCGGGCTAACGTTGGCCCAACGGCTTCGACGTTGGCCCAATAGTTATCCGAGATTTACCCAGCAAACACAAAATATTTGTATAATATTTATACAACGTCGGCCCAACGTCTTCGACGTTGGTCCAACATTATATAAATGTTATACAAATATTTTGTGTTTGCTGGGGAGTCAGCTTCTCGTTTTTCGATGGGAGTGAACGGAGGGGAGGGGGGGGGGGGGGGTAGTGGCACAGAGTGATCAGACAAACAACGTCGGCTAATGGGATGGACGCGAGAGTATTTTGAGTTCATTGCGTGCATATATTCCAGACAAACAAATTGATTCCATCCCCTGTTGTGCAGCAGCGTCACATACATCACAACAGCCGTCGTCACTTGAACTCTTTAAGCTCTAGGCGCGACTATTAGCGTTTTTTAATTCGTTTTATGAGCCGATTAAATCGCTGCTAACGGGGATGAATATGTTTTTAAACGTCGGGATATATGCAAATGTTTGGTCTCAAACAAACGAATATAGGTAATTTTCATCCACTTGAGAGGCAGAATTTCAAGGGGGCGAAAATTTAAATTAAGAATCTCAACCCTTTCAGTGTGGTGATCGACTATTGTGACGTCTAAAGTCGATCTTCGCACTAAAAGACTAGCACAATTATAATGGCCTTACACCCATAACATATATATTCAATCGTAGCGGAAAGTGATAACTAAGACACTTATGATGCTAAGACACTTATGATGATTTAAAATTGAAAAAACCCGTAACCTTTCGGCATATGAACGGTCATTCAACCCTTTAACCGCCAAATAATTCAATCTGAATTTTCACCCACTTGAAATTGTGTCTCGCTGACGCGATCCACAACTTCAAGTGAGTGAAAATTATTCAGATTTGAAAAATATAAGGTCATCTGTTTTTATTGCTGATGTTGTTGATGTCATATTTTATCTTTAACATGGTTTAAAAGGTGGTACTAAATTAACCGAGTAAACACGGCCCTGAGCGAGCGCAGCGCGTAGGCCGGACAGCGCTAGTACTTAATGTGCTAATAAAAAATAAAAACCCAAATATATGCGACAGGGTGAGGTTAATTATTGGGTGTATTTTCCTTCATCCCACATGGGCCACATGAGAGACCTCATATCAATTAACATCATATTGCCCTACCATGGCCACATCAGTGCTTGCATTTATAATCAATCTGACAGAAGATTATAGCCAGACACATGGAGGCTGCAGCTTCCCTTGGATGATCACAGTAGACTCAGGGGCGGATAAAGATAAAAAGGGCCCAAGCATGTAAAATAAGAAGCGAGCGCCGGAGGCGCTAGAAATTTTGTTACTAATAAAATACTAAATACACCATTTCTAGGTTTCTAAGGAAGAAAAAATGGGAGAATAACTTATTACTATCATCTAATCTATTTAAATTATATACAGGAAATTATACTTTCTAGATCTCGAAAGGGGCATTAAAAAATTAAAAGGGGAGGGGGGGTCACGTGACCCATATGACCCCCCCCCCCCGGATCCGCCCTTGAGACTAGTGTTTCCGTGTCATGCCGCACAGCATGCAACATACGGATCAGATCCCTAATGACCTGCCCCAGGTGAGGGCAAAAAATATTACCACTAGTTACCACCCCAGTAACGAGATAAGAAAACTAATTGACCAGACATGTGGACAGCTGCCTTTTCTACAAAGGAACCCTGCACATCCACCCTTCAAGCTGCCATCAATAAAAATGCATTGTGACAAAATTGTATCTATGACAGCAATAACATGTGCTCGGTCCGGCAATTTGTTGATTTTTTTGTACGTTGTCCTGACTGGAAGGGCTCGTGAAGCTCGAGGGATCAAATGACATTTAACACAGGCTCTTGTTATATATATAATACAACCTACATGTGCTTTTGTATAGTTTTTGTCCCTATCAATCAATCAATCAATCAATCAATTAATCAATCAATCAATCAATCAATCAATCAATCAATCAATCAATCAATCAATCAATCAATCAATCAATCAATCAATCAATCAATCAATCAATCAATCAATCAATCAATCAATCAATCAATCAATCAATCAATCAATCAATCAATCAATCAATCAATCAATCAATCAATCAATCAATTTTATTCCGGAAATTCATTAGGTTTCATCAGGCCTTTGTGCAAAATATAATACGTATATGTATACTAGTATATAAAGTGTTATGCCAGAAACCAATGGGGATATATAACTACTGAGTGCAGAGAGAAACTGCACACCTCATTGAGGGTGACTGACTTACCAGCACAAATGATGACTGATGTTATCCACTAATAATTAGGCAGGATTTCCCGTAGTCTCATTATAATAATACTGAGCTATTCTGATTTAGTGGTTCACAAGCTGTCCACAGTATGTCTGGCCTACATCTGTCATGCATGCTGCTCTATGTCCTGGAACAATCAGTTTCTGTTGTGCGGTCATATATAATATACATGTAGTTATGTGTTGCCTACGGGAGACTATGTCATATACGACCACTACGTGATGACAGTCACACGTGGTAATATTATATCGTGCCCCGGGGGATGAAGGTGCAAAGTGGTCGATACATCTTTTCATAACCAAAGTGGGGTTCTATTCATTTGGATGTCATTAAAAATGTCATTGTTTCATTATGATAACAGACATTGAAGGTTTTATTTAACGTTTAAATGCCAGGTTTACATATCGATTATTTTTCATATCATTTTATTTGGTTATTTAGTGGCTGGCACTATGCCATGTGTTTGGACAACCTTCGCAATATATCATCACCTGAGATGAAAGGGTGTCTTGTAATATATCGTGCCCCAGATATGGAAGGGTCTGCCACTTTACAAAGTGCGATAAGTTATTTTAATTTGTTGTCATATGCGCATGCTATGAATGAATGAATGAATGAATGAATGAATGAATGAATGAATGAATGAATGAATGAATGAATGAATGAATGAATGAATGAATACATGAATAAATGATTGAATGAATGAATGTATGAATGAATGAATGTATGCATGAATGAATGTATGAATCAATCAATCAATGAGTGCATGAATGCATCAATTATTGGGGTTTTAGGCCACCTTTGTGCACAAGGATAGCGAGATAAATGAGATCACATTGCCCTCCATACACATGATTCAAAATTCGAGCCTTGAAAATATTGATTTTCTACTAGTGAGCTGGGAAGAAATGTTTGTTTCTTTGAAACCTGAATGCCAGAGCGGGGGATGAACCCGCGATCTCCGCCTTTCCAGACAGGTATAGCTATAACAACTGCACCACATCTCAATCTATCAAGTTATCTGCTACCGGCAGACTTCTTGCTATCACGCATATGAGCAATGGGTACACAACCCCCCTTCTCCCTGGCCAACTCAGACAACCCAGACAAGATGACCTGAGTGTGACCTTCCACACAGCAGTCATAAACCGGTGACGTCATAATGAATATTCATGTTGCTCGCACCCCTCCTGTTCGTACAGCTTCAACGTACACCTGTTGTCAAGGTCAGACCAGTAGTCTGACTGTCAGATCTGATGCGGCAAGATGCTGCACCAGGGCCCATGTCTGCTCATGCTATGCTATACGAGACTGCATTGCAAAAACAAAGACATTGCAAAAAACATTTCCAGTAAGCAGCCACTGCTGTCTGTGTTTAGGACAGTAGATTACAGAGGCCTATGCCCAGCAAACATGAGACGTTGAACCAATGTTGATGTAATGTCTGGCCAGAGTCGAAGATGATGGGCCAACATTAAAAAACCGTTGGTTCAGCGTCTCGTGTTTGCGGGATATCCACGTAGGTGCTATGAAATGGAATGAATCAGACTTTAGGCCACTTCTGTGCACATACAGACTAAATTGGGCCAGGAGAACCTCCTGAGGATGGTGAGATGAGTGAGATGACACTGCGCTCTAGACACAGCATTCGAAATTCAAACTCTGGAGGTCTGAGGCCGAGCACGCCAACTCTAGGTCGCGGAGGCTCCCCACAATACTGAGCTTTACGAGTGGATGGGGAAGAAACATTTTTGTTTCTTTCAAATCGGCGAGACAGGGAAACAAACCTCTAAATCTAGCGTGAAAGGCAGCGGTGCTGCACTTAGGTGCAAGCAAGGCCTCTTAGTCCATGAGCCAGGATTCTGAAAAGGGGTCATTGGTACCACAAAAAGGTACAACTTATTATTGTGATTTACGACAAGGTATATGTCTGCACTACATATTTTTGCATGATAGCAGTTTGTATGTGGTAGCTTAGCGTGTGTTATCACGTCACAAATCAACCCACCCTCTCAATGATCTATCAGTTCATTTTAGCAATCATGCATACGTTATTGACGATAATTTAAAAACGACTCAATATTAGAGCTCTCTTTTTTCTTTGTAGACTCTTATATATCTAACACATGCTGATACTAAATTTGATGCAAATAAACAGGTGATAAAATATAAAAATATGTAACTAATAATTTTATATTATATTTATAATTATTTTTACAATGTAGTAATAGTGATTGTTTTGCGTGGCTACATCAAAGAAAAACAAATTAATCATTTCTATTTTCGACAAGGTGTATGTCTGTGGTAAATATATTTACATGATTGCAGTTTGTATGTAGTAGCTTAATGTATAGAATCACCTCACAAATAAACCCCCCATATGAATTACATTACTATTTTATTTTTCAGTGCAACATACGTTATTCGCCATAGTTTTAAAACTACTAGATATTATAGTTGAATGTTTTGTATGTAGGCTGATATATATCTGTGCTATTTTATTGTCACGTTTGATGCAAATGAAATGGTCAGAACATAACACATTATGTAACTAAATATGTTGTTTTGTACAATTTTTTACTCTTTGGCTACATAGTTACAGAGATTGTTTTGAGTGGTAACCCAATCACACAAGACGTACAAACTTATTATTGTGTTTGTGGCGAGGTATATGTACGTAGTATATATATTGGTATGATAGCAATTTCTATGTAGTAGAATAATATGTGTTAACAATCACGTAAAAATTTAACCCACCGTGTGAATGATTTACCCGTTTTATTTTCCAATTCAACGTACGTTATTGACCACAATTTAAAAACTACTAGACATTATAATTCTATTTTTTACTATAGGCGGATAAATATATCTGACATATTTTAAACTTAGGCTGATGTAAACAAAATAACTAAAACATAAAAATATGGATGTAAATAGGTGTATATGTATACGCTTTCACTCACCTGCTAGATTGAAACAGTCATTGTTTTGTGTTGTAACTCAAGCACGCAAGAAACACGAATTATTATTATTGAGCTTTTGACAATGTATATAGTAAATACTAAATATTGTGGCATGATAATTGTTCCCATGTACATGATGTGTACATGTGTAATCCATCCAGCCCCGTGCAACATACAACGTTATTGACATTCTTATTGAAAGCTCCATATTTAGACGTAATTAGCCGATATATAAATATAAACCATTTCAATGTTAAATGTATGCAAATGAAAGAGCCACTACAATATCTAACCAAATATTTGTAAACAGTATATGTAGGGCCTAGTTTCAGTCACACTTTTAATAGTCACAGTGCTTGTTCTGAGTAGTAGCATGGACATGCAAGCAAGAAAAATGTATCCAAATAACTTGAAACGGTTTCACCATCTTGTATTATAAGGTATCTGAAGATATTTCGTTACACAATACGTAATAACATTTATACATAAACTTGAACCAGAATGTATTATGTGTGCTGCATGAAAAGCGATCATGTGAAAACATTTCTTTCGGTGGATGTCAGTCCCTGCATCTTCGGATATATTTTTCATTTTCTATATTTACAACATTGTCATGGCAATTCTGAGAATAGCTTTTTTGTATTACTGTTGCTACCAGCACTAAACTGTATACAAAACATAATGAAACTGGTGGTGTTTCTAGAAATCATCATGACCAAAGTTGTGAAATGTTATTGTACTGAAATCCACTTGCAAAATATATTTTCTAGATATTTTAAAATTATTTGAAAAGCAATGCAATTTACCACATACTCCATCTAAGATATAATTCTTAATTTTCAAAAATGACAAAAATCCTAATCATTAATTGCAAAAACAAATACGTGTGGTGCATCACATAATGTCTTTAATATTCTACCATAATCAGCAACAACAAATGAGTATGCAAATTTGGCAGTCAAGTATCTACTATATATCTAGATGTTAATTTGGCAGCGCATTATCGAATTTAAGTGTATATAATTAGCCTATATTCAAAATTTCATCTTTACTCAGCACGCCAATAACATAATACATGGTGCAACACAGGTATATTATTTTAGAAAAATACTGTGGTACGTTATTACTTCATATGCCTTCAAACTGAATTTTGTCGTAGGCCTACCATGTGCAAATTAAATACCCTAAATATTTATATATCAAATGATTGGCTATACACAGGAACATCCAGACGCAAAGTAAGAATAAACTTCTGGATATATATATATATGGTAGGTGTGACGTGTCAGCAGGATAAATTGAGATATAATGTGAATAATTGACAAAAATTAACATGATAGATGTCACATGGTTGTATTTCTAAGTTTGTGGTGGCTCTCACAATACATCTCTAGTAAAACTATGCTAAAATATGATCTCCGGAACCTCCGTGACCGAGAGGTAGCGTGCTCGGCCTCAGACCGCCAGGGCTCGAATTTCGAATCCTGTGTCTGGAGGACAGTGTCATCTCAATCATCTCACCATCCTCAGGAGGTTCTCCTGGCCCAGTTTAGCCTATATGTGCACAAAGGTGGCCTAAAACCCGATTCATTTTTATGATCTCCGGAAGGACAGAGGTCCATTATCGTTGCTGAGATATGCTGTGTTCAAATAAATCCAAGGCGAAATATGAATTAGTGGCTGGAATCACTGAACATGTGTTTTATTTTAGGCTTATCCATTACTTCTCGATGTCAAATACCAATATACACTAGGCCTACAGATAGTCTTGGTAAATCCCATTAGAGGACCCACAGCCATCTGTATATAAATAGAAAATAAACATTAAATGTTGTATCACATGTCTTCTATAAAAACTTCTACAATAACTTACGTGAAAAAAACTAATTTAATTTGAGTATCTAAAAGACCTGCATGCTGAAAGTGCTACCTTATACTACTCAAGAAACAGCCCATTAAATGGAAAATGCAAGAGAAACACTTTGGAAAAACAACTTTGCATTAAGTGTGAAATGAAACATTCAGTTAAGATTCCATTCCTTTCTTGGAAATACAACATGGATGGACTTTTAGACAGCTGTCTAGTAATGTGACTTTATGGTAATTAAATATCGGCATACAATAGCATAATTACATTTAACTTCAGGTGACTTTTAGTGGTCAAGTGGTCAAAAGGAGGTAATCAAATTTAAATTGTTTATAACTTGAAATATATCGGAAAATAAAAAATAGTTATTTTTACTTGTTATTATGCTTCCTCACCTTGGCCCTAATATACCAGATCACTGTTGACCAAGTCGGGGGTCAAACATAGCACATTTAAATATTTTTATCCTTACACAATAGTGATATCCTGATTACATTATTTGATTACATTTTATATTCTTAACATGGTGCAATTTGTCTGTAAAATTACATCAATTTGCTGTCTTATGGTTATTAGGGTTCGCAACCAAACCGAATCTCGTCCAGTTGTTTATGTCAACAATTGTGTCCGAGAAAGCATCGAAAAAACAAGCTAAAAATTACCTACGTTCACATGTATTATCCGGAATTTCATGCGAGATCCCCGTGTTTAATCTCTCATTTTAATTCAATTATTGGCATGATGAGACGTTTACCTACAAATAGGTATATACGTTCTTGTTTTTTTAATGAACCTAAGCTACACAACTCCACCTCTAAAAGTGGACATATATGTTACGCTGAGAAACTTAAAATAGCTGTGTGAGACCTTAATCTACCACATTGAGATTGCTATCATACCAAATAATGTTTATTACGACATGTAAAATAAGATGGTATGAATGACATTTTGTACCTTTTTGTGGTGCCGATGGCCCTATCTGGCTCATGGACTATCTATAGATTCCTTGTTGTGAGCTTTTGATGTGACATGAGTGGAGGAGAAGTGTGGGGGTCACAGGTGGCGTCACTCTATAAACAGTGATTGAGTATACAACAAAGATATGAAAGCAAAATCACTAAAAGGAAAAAATCCATTTTTCAGATGAATTAGTTGAGGTCACAGCTCAACCACGTGAAGTAAATTTGAAGAATGGAAAATCTGTCAATAAAACGCTTCTTATTGTCAAACAGTGGTAAATAATCCTTTTACAGGACTACAATGTTTATATTATAAAAGTAGAAGTACAATTGCTCAACGAGGGACATTTGCTTCAGAAACTCAACTTAAAAGCTTGTCCGTCGACAAGCTGAAAACGTATATAATCAGTACCGGCGGTTAAAGGGTTATTCGTAAAATATTTTTTTTAAATAATAACGATCCCTAGCCACCAGAGTGTCGTTTGTCGTGTGGCACATGGGACGCTCTGGCTTCTAGGGAACTAGATATATACATAGTGTGTAATTATTATATTTTAAATGTCCTCATTTCTATGGTTATAATACAAACGGGTGGGGATGTATAAATAAGGCTACTAACTTAACTTTTAAACCCCTAATTTATTTAATTTGAATTCTCACCCACTTGATGTTGTGTTTCGCTGACGCGATGCACAATTTTAAGTGAGTGAAAATTGTTCACATTTGTCAAAATGGTACTCAACGATTTTAACATATTGTTGATTGGTGTCACATTTTATTTTTAACATGTCCCAATGATGGTACGTAATATTTATGTTCTAGACCCACAATATATGTATTCAAATGAAGCAGACAGACCCAACTAAGAAATTTGTGAAGATTTCAGACTGAAAAGAACTATTTGGTCCCCATGGTTTAAACCTTTAAGCCCCCATGATGCATCAAAGCATCATTTTACATCCCTGAAACTATACCTAATTTTCCGACAACTAAGGGTTTTAGAACGAAACTGTTTTACCAATACGTGGCAATTTTCTTTAATTTTTAAACCAATCAAGTCATCTTCATCCACTACAAGTCGAGAATTGCGACAGCAATTCGCGGCTTGTAGTTGATGAAGATGACAATGGTAAACTCAGGCTTGAAAGGGTTAAACAAAAATATTTCAGCGCTTCAATGGTTAACTGAAAGGTTTGATCGACGAAAAGCTAACTTTGATTTTTCGTTGTGGTTTATTTAGCCTGTTGACACACGGATCGTGGTACTTCCGGGATACCTGGATACTGGGTGAAGTGACCTACACACCGTCACACAATCAATGCAGATTCACCCCAGCTCTCTCTGGTGAGGGGGCCACCATTCAATATCCGGGGGGGGGGGACTGTAGTTTTTGTCGCGGGCAAATTATTTATTTCAACCAGGCTCGGCGGCGCGCTGAAAATTTCAAATTTTATTACATGTTTATATAGAACAGTTCTTGAAGTAAATTATTTATTACACGCAGAGTCCGCCCAAAATTATTTATTTCAAATAAACTCCAGCTCCCCCCCCCCCTGGAAATTGAATGGTGGCCCCCTAAGTTAGTCTGCACGTGGTGGCTACAAAATCAAAGTCGTATACAAAGCCTGACAGGGACAAAAAACACTATTTTATGTTTTATTTCCCCCTCTCAACGTCTAGGGAGCTGAGTTTTCTATCATCACATAGCAGAGGAAGCTGTGCAGGCTTGCCGGCCTAATAAATAAATAAATAAATAAATCCAGAAATAAGAACGCAGGCTCCAATAATGGTGTGGATTCATCCAATTGTCATGAAATTTTCCAAGCATTGTTTTTACTGACTTATAGACTGCTCTGAAGGGCATATACAAGAAAAGTTTTCCAACCATGGTCGGGTTTTATCTGTTTATTAGCAGGTCAAATCACTGTTATTTTGAACAAAATATGTTTTTAACCCTTACAGCGCGGGGATCGACTTTAGTCGTCAGAATCTGACGGCTATAGACGTCAGATTCTGACGACTAAAGTCGATCCCCGCATTGTAAGAGTAAAACTATTTCTAATGGCCGTAAACCCATATCACAGGTATTCAAATGAATCGGAAAAAGCTAACTAAGACAGTTATGATGATTTCAAGCTGAAAAAAATCCTTTGGTTGCGATGTCTTTTTACAAATTAATTCAGCGCTTTAAGGGTTAAACATCATCATTGGGAAATATTTTGTCTCATATTAACCCTTTGTGCACTGATGTCGACTACAGTAGACATTCTGTGTTTTCATTAGCACCTGTATAAGCCCTGATAACAAGCTGTTCACAGTAAAATATGCCTTCAATCTTGAAACACCGAGATATATCAGGACTTAAATATCACAGATAACATACATTTACACGCACTTGAATTTGTGTATCGCGGTAGCGAGACACAACTTCAGGTGACTGGAAATTTAAATTGAATAGCTCAGTGGTCTAAAGGTTAAACAAATGCGAATAATTTTCAGCCACTTGAAGTCGTGGGTCGCGGTAACGAGACCCAGCTTCAAGTGGCTGAAAAAAATATTTTATGGTATGAAATGTTTGTATTTTCACAGCAAAGTTACTTGGGCACGCACTGCGTAGCTGAAAATCGTCATTGTACAGCTACTCAGAAAAATATAAATTATTTATAATATATGGTAGAATGTACGCCATTCCTCGTGTTCAAATGAAGAAACCATTAATCTATAAAGCTAATATTGCTGAAAATACACCTATGACTCCAATATGTTGTGAAAACGGTAGACTCGTATAAAGGAATCTACTGTTATTCTTGTCGTTGCTGACCATGAAGTAGGCCTAGAGTTTGTCTGGCAAATCTTGAAGTCCATCACAACAAACAGACAGAGAGGCAGATATTTTATTAAAGACTTATTTTTGTTATAGAAATGACAGAAATAATAGAAATGATAGAGATATATGTACAAATAAAATACAAATCGATAATACAAATCCTCACTACTTGAAATAAAATCAGAAAGCTTTGCCAAAATATGGAGATGGGAGTCTATCATTCTGTTTCCCGCACCAACACTAGACCATCTATAAAACACATCTTTCACAACAAGTTATCTTACCCACGAGCACGCAGTGCGATACCTTGCTTTATCGAGTATACAGTCCAACTATTTTAAATAGCCAGATACCTTGAATGTCGCGCGTCACAAGATCGGCCAATCGGAGAGCCCTTGACCAGGCGTTGACAGCTGACTGAGAGTATAGCCTGCTTGTTTCAGTTGGTATGATAGATCAGAATGGCGGTACACGTCACTGTCCAAATGAGAGATTCCCAACTTGTCTATGTAGTACATCTAGCAACGGAAACATGTGACTGTGTATGAGAGATGAACAAGAGGTCAATTCTTCGCCACCTTTTATGACACATTTATAAATCTGAAACATCCAATGATGTTTGAATCTCAGACACACCCCCAAGATGACCACGTAGACAAAATAACTGATTGTAGTACTCGTTGCGGCCAGGCTCCAGCGGTATGCACTCGCGTGAGCCTGGGCAAGGGAAGATGATAAAACATAGCATTCGACAAAATTGTGTGTCTTTTTGGATTGTGCCCTATATGTGCATTTAATATCGAAGAAAGAATACATAATTACAACAGATTCGTAGATCCGAATGTACTCGGGGCTACGCGCCTTGTACATTGGGATCTACGAATCTGTCGAATTTGTATATTTTTCATTGCCGCACAGCAAACCCTGGAGACACAACGCCTGTCATGTTCTGTAGTGATGCATATAGGTCGAGAAACACCGGCCATGTTACAATATCCCATGACGATGTCTCTGTCGTAACACTTTTATCCCCAAAAACAAATGTAATTGCCATAGCATGTTTCAATGCCAATACAATGCCACAGAAAGTAATGAAATATGTTGTAGTTTAATAATTATTTGATTTTAGAATGTGTCTATTTTTTTCAAAAAAAATATAAAAAAATACTTACACTCTATATTGGGTGTGTTCTTAAAGGGACTGGCCCAGGCTAAAATCATCAAAAAATCGGTGATTTTTTTCGGGTTCTTAATATGACCATATGATGTAAACATGTACATAGACTAGAACTGCAAAGTTTTTTTTAAATTGTTGTGCTGCTTATTCACCAGTTAGGCTAGATATAGAGACGAAACTCCTGCATTTCCCATTTTTGACATGGTTGTCAATAATTAGAAATCATATGGTCATATTAAGAACCCAAAATAAAATCACCGATTTTTAAATGATTTTAGCCTGGGCCAGTCCCTTTAAGCTGTACGTAAAATGTATGTAGGCTAATACAGAAGTAAGCAATCCCTTACCAACCTTACTAGCGCTAAAACTGCAAGTGATATAACCTGACATCTGTCCCGGATTGTACAAACCCAAAACAAAATTGTATAAATAGAAATCAAATAAAAATAATTGGGGCATGATTAAATAAAAACATACAGTCAACATAACTCATCATGCAGGGCATTTCACATTGAGACCGTTATCAAAGCAAAAATGTGATTTTGTCCTGTATTATGAATACAAATATATATACATAGATATAATGCATCTTCCTGGGTTTTTCAATGTTTTTTAGTTTGTTATCAGAAATACATAGGGGCTCAGATTTTTCAGAATTACTAATTTTAAAAACTACATCTCAGAATGCAATATTTCAGTAGCATACATGATCTGTTTATGACAACCAGAGTAATATATCACATTATCTAATCATGATTATACAAAATAAATCCATATTACAATTACTTGATAAATTTTGACATTTTTATTAGATGCTTTGGATGTGGAATGTAACTCATAATGCAGGTCTAAATTTTGGAAAAGTCAATGACATTATGTGGGCAAAATAATCATTTGAATTTTTTTTGTAGTAGATTTTTTTATGCCACTTGACCAAAGTGCAATATTTAAGCAGCATCCGTTATTTATATGTGCTCAAATTTTGCCATATTTATCCATAATTAGCCACATAAATGTGCTAATTAACTGTCAGAAAATACATTTGCTCAACAAATAAATCTCCACAAAAATATTTTCATTATTCAAGATTCATCTTCAAGGTAAAAAAAATCAAGTACAAGATCAAATGTGCGAAAATTTGTTTTTAACAACTAAATATAGAGACAGCAAGAGGTGTGATTAGCTCGATGGTATAGGATAATATGAGGTATTGGTCCACCAACGACCCAGTATTGAACTGACGTGTTTAGTAAACCACCGATGCACGACCTGTGATCACACGACAAACACAATACTTTGCCCATGTGTTTGTTCAATGTTAGATGAGAGCTAAATAATTTAATTTATCATGTTTATTACATTATTATGCTGCGATATTAGTTTTTGCAAATGGAAATTGGTGCGATATTGGACATTTTTACCCGTGATCAATGGAAGAGTGACTCAGCCTGTCACATGACGAGATTATCCAATCACTTCCGTCATTCAGTTGCTATTCAAATTAGGGGGTAGAATACCATACTTCGGCCAGTCTGGTAGGCCTATAATATATGCATACACCATCGTTGGGAAGGCGAGATGGGCTCATCGCAGCACAAGTCACCACATCAAGCCCGAGCCTTTAGGCGAGGGCATGATGTGATGACGAGTGCTGAGATCAGCTCATCTCGCCGCACCAATGATGCCGTATGTATTTTCTCGTACGAATATCTATAGATCTGAAACGGCAAAAACAAACTGAGCAGTGAAGCGTTTTGGAGAGTGTGAGATGTATGGAAGGGAATAGGGTTCATAATTCATACATGCGTTGTTCAATATTCATTATGCTATGTTGGTTCTTCTATGTGTCTACATTCTAAAGTGCATCGTTCTATGTCGCTAGTTTCATTATGCTATGTTTAATATTTCATGTGGCGAGTGACAAATTTCAAAGTGCATTATGCTATGATGCGTTGTTCAATATTCAATATTCAGTATTATTTTGTATCGTGTCCTTGATTTATTAATAAGACCTTATATTTTATGTTACCATAATTAGTTATTTGTATATCCACATTATACTTTATTTCATACAAAGTGACACGAATCGTATGTATACAAATATACAGCCTATATCTCTCTACATAACTAGGCTATAGATGCATTATCAATACCGTGGAATGCTCAGACCGATCTTAGATGGGGCTCAGACCGATCTTAGATGGGGAGGTGTGGGGGGAGATGACGCTTAAAGCGAATTTCGGATATTACGAAGTATTGTTTTAGGTTCGTGGCACTTCGTTATAGCGAGGTTAGACTGTAATCGTTTAGTTCCGCATCATGCCGTAATGGCGATGCGGTGGTGTGTTGATTTGTCGGCCTACGTACAGCTAGCATACCCATCATCACATACCCCAGAGACAGACTGGTCTGTATCAAGACAACCTCAGGAAAACAAGACGTTCACCCAATGTCGATTAAATGTTGGCGCACAATCTGCTGTGTCGGTCCAGTTTTTTTTTATTTACCACATGGTATTTATCTGTTTACCACATAGACTAGCTTTTAAACTATACAATATTTTGAAAGGTAATTGTCTGGGTAGTCCCTCCCCCCATCACTAGCAAATAGTGCTCGTAAATTTCTATTCATTTGTTCGTCTGGTCTTCTTTGCTCCGTTTGTTCATCCATCCATCCATCCACCCATCCATCCATTCATCCATCCATCCATCTATCCATCCATCCATCCATCCATCCATCCATCCATCCATCCATCCATCCATCCATCCATCCATCCATCCATCCATCTTTCCATCCATACATCCACCTATCAATCCATCCATCAATCTATCCATCCATCAATCCATTTATCTATCCATCCATCCATCTATCAATCCATCCATCCAACCATCGATCCATCCATCAATCCATCAATCCATCAATCCATCCCTTCTCTTCTCCCCTCCACTTTTCTTTCTTTCTCTCTTTCTTTCTCTCTTTCTCTACCCCTTCTTTCTTTTTCCCTTTCTTCACTCTTCCTCTTCTTTCTTTATTTTTATCTCCAACCTCCCTTCGTCCCTTTCTTTCTTTTTGTTTCCTTTGATTCATCCTTTCATTCATTCTATTCTCAATTCCCTTCGTCCCTTCCTCACGCTTTTCTTTCTTCTTGTATTTTCTATTTTCTCCCTGTCTTCCTTTTATTCGTTTTCCTTAATTCCTCCCTTAAATTATTTCTCTCTAAAAAAATCATCCCATTTCCCGCACGAAGAGTCATTGTTTGGGCCCTCCGTGCAAAGATAAATTCTCCATTCACATATAGGGGCTTACTAAAATTGATATAAATTATAACCATACGTACATACAATATGCATTATTAAAATGGTTTAAAAATTTGAATTATCAAAAACAATATACAAGGTCGCATATTTAGTTAACAGAAAAAAATATTTACAAATTTAGATATTTTATCACGTGCATGTATTAGTACACACTATTTTTTTCAAAATAAAAAATATTAAACAAATGAAACTTTGAATTTGCTAAATTTAGTACACACTATTTTTTTCAAAATAAAAATATTAAACAAATTAAACTGTGAATTTGTAAAATTAGCAGAGCCTGAGGAATATGTTCGCCCCAGCAACCCCTAGCGCTGACCTATGTCGGGACCAATATGAGTTGATGTGTTGTGGTTGCGGAGTGAGCAGTTGGAAATATTAAACTCTTATTTGCTTTGTCCGACCACTACATTCTAAGCCGGGAATGGAGGGTTATTGTTGATCAAGTACAGACCAATTATCATGGTAGGCCTATGGTGCTATAATCAGTCAGGTGTGACGGAGCTATTGATTATGAGGGATCCTCATTATGGTCGGACGTGTTTTAAGTCAGTTAAAACCCTCCGAGTTGTACATTCTATGCTGTGTAAATGAAATGAAATGAATCGGGCTTTAGGCCACCTTTGTGCACATATAGGCTAAACTGGGCCAGGAGAACCTCCTGAGGGTGGTGAGATGATTGAGATGACACATTCCTCCAGACACAGGATTAAAAATTCGGGCCCTGGCGGTCTGAGGCCGAGCTTGCTACCTCTCGGTCACGGAGGCTCCCCACAATACTGACCTTCACACGTGGATGGGGAAGAAACATTTTTGCTTCTTTCAAGCCGCCGAGACCGGGAACCGAATCCCGAACTCTGGCGTGAAAGGCAGCGGTGCTAACCACTACCCTAGGGCCCCCGCCCGCTATTCTGTGTAGAGCTCCGCGGGGTATATCCTATAGCGAAATCTGGTAGACCAACACCGAAAGTGATCGAGTGCGCCTTGTCTTGAACGCTGGTTTACATGCACATGTGCACCATATTACGCTGGTCTGTCAGTCTAACAGCACAGGGTATAGTTTTACAAGAGTTTAGGAAGTTTCAGTTTTCACTGACCTTTCGCAAACAAATATTTATATTGGCGTTCCCTTGCTTTGCATTCAGCCAACTCTGTTCCAATGTTGGCCCAGCGTCGAAGACGATGGACCAACATTGAAACAGCATTGTGTGATGTCCCGTGTTTGACGGGTTGGGGCAATGTGAACTCTCAGCAGCGAAGGGAATATACACATAAGTATACAGACTAACCTGGACCAAGATAGGGCTCAGGGGGCTCTGGTGCAGTTGTTCGGGGGCCACCATTCGATTTCTAGGGGGGAGGGGGGGGGGGCGGCTGGAGTTATTTTGCAAAAAAAAAATTCTGGCGGACCCTGCGTGAAATAAATAATTTACTCCAAGACGTGTTCTATATAAACATGTAATAAAATGTGAAATTTTCAGCGCGCCACCGAGCCCGGTTGAAATGAATAATTTCCCCGCGACAAAAACTCCAGCCGCCTCCCCCCCCTGGATATTGAATGGTGGCCCCCTTAAAGCTGCCTGCTTGGAAAGTCGGAGATCGCGGGTTCGAGCCCCACTCTGGCCTTCAAGTTTTAAAAAAACAGAATGTTTCTTTCCAGCTCACTCGTAAAGATTCAATATTGTTGGGAGCCTCCGTGACCGCGAGGTAACGTGCTCGGAGTTCGGGGTTCGTTTCCCGGTCTCGGCGGTTTGTAAGGAACAAAAATGTAGCCTTCGTGACTGAGTGGTAGCTTTTTCGTACTCGTAAAGATTCAATATTGTGGGGAGCCTCCGAGACCGACAGGTAGCTCGGCCTCAGACCGCCAGGGTTCGAGTTTCGAATCCTGTGTCTGCAGGGCAGTGTCATCTCACGCATCTCACCATCCTCAGGAAGTTCTTTTGGCCCAAATTAGCCTGTATGTGCACAGAGGTGGCTCAAAACCCCATTCTTTTCAGTAACCCCATGGTTAAATAAACCAGTTGGTGAAATAAATCAGATGACACTGCACTGGCGGTCTGAGGTCGAGAACACTAACTATCGGTCACGAAACCTTCTCAAAATATGAGTGGGTGGGGCAGAAACCTTTTGTTTCTCTGAATTTAAATGTAAAACGTATTAAATACAAAAGTGTAACTATATTCGTCGCATGTTGAAAACCTCAGTAGGCTTATCGGTATTAACCCTTTTCCTGCTGACGACGACAATTTAATAGTCGTTTTTAATCCTTTTCATTATCCGATTAACCAAATCACCGTTTTTTTTTATGATTTTAGACCTGGGCATGTCCCTTTAAACAAATGAAAACTGAACTTTTTATTCTCGTATCAGATTTATAGTCTTATTTATATCATCTATTTTAACATTAACTGTTACAGCGCGGGGATCGACTTTAGTCGTCAGAAACTGACGTCTGTAGACGTCAGATTCTGACGACTAGGGCCTGTCCTTTTAATTACAGACCAACATCTGCAAATCTTTATGCGTCAGAATATGACGTCTGACGTATAATGACGATTTGAAGACGCGCTGAAGACAATTATAATGTCCGTAGACCCCCATAACATAGGTATTCAAATGAACCCGAAAAAGCTAACTGAGACATTCATGATGAATTGAAAAAACCCTTTGGTCCCCACGGTTTATACAGAAATATATCAGCGCTTTAAGGGATCGTCCACTCTGCGGACAACTCAATATACTAGTTGGGTGGAAGGATTCCGCTAACTCCAGGTACAACATTGGCGAATAAATGTTGTTTGGTCCTTTAATATGTTATTACCCGCAACCGATTTATCTCTTAGCGGGCCACACAATAATCTTGATTTTTGAATTGAGATAACAGCTCTGCTCCGCTAAAGTCGCCATCTTTCGTACACGATGGCAGAATTATATCGTAAACATACACACTTTGATAGTAGTGAGGTGCCAATAATCAGTTATAAGCCCCTTGTGTAGGCATAATCAGGTTTTATTAATTATCCCTTTCTCCGCCAAATTATTCAATTTAAATTTTCACCCACTTGAAGTTGTGTCTCGCTGACGCGATCCACAACTTCAAGTGAGTGAAAAGTATTCAGAATTGACAAAATGGAGTTCAACTCTCTTCAAATCTTGCTGATTGATGTCACATTTTATCTTTAACATGTTTGAAAGGTGGTACTTAATGTGGTAATAAAAAAAGAAAACCCGAATATGTGCGGCACCGGTGGTTAAAGGGTTAAACATATTTATCAGATCTGTGACAGTACTACGAATCGTTACTTAGGTTTACATTCCACAAAACAGAGTCTTTTTCACCGACTTGAAATTGTGGTTCGCGGTAGCGAGACACAACTTCAAGTATGTGAAATTGAAATTGAATAGTTCTGTATTCTAATGGATGATAATCTAGTGGATATATAGAAGTATCGTAGTTATGAATTACAGTTGTGACAATGTGATAGCGAGTATGCCACGGGGCTGATGTAATCATGTTCACATTATCAGATTTTGTAGACCACTGTGGTCTAGTCACTTCAAATCAGGGTATTCAGTGTACCAGATACCGCATTGATAACATAGATAGATATTTTATTGATATAAATAAATACTCTTTACAGACTTATGTATCATAATAGTGTATGTACATGTACATGAAAAACGGCTAGTTTGATAAAATCACTCAACAATATACATGTTATCACATACAGATTTATCCCTTTCAAGCCTGAGTTTACCATAGTCATTTTCATTCACTACAAGCCGCGAATTGCTATCGCAATTCTCGCCTTGGAGTGAATGAATATGATTTGATGTGGTTTAAAAATTAAAGAAAATTGCAATGTATTGGTAAACCAGTTTCATGGCAATTTACGTTTTAAAACCCAAGTTGTAGGAAAATTAGGTCAGTTTTCATGAATGTAAAATGATGCATCGTGAGGACTTAAAGGGCTAAAATCTCAAGTGGCATTGCCATAATATAACACTGAACATTCTGAAAATATAAATGATAACCACATACAATAAGAATAAAGATAAATAATAATTACCAAGATATGAAGACAAATGTTTCCCGCACCAAATCCAGAGATGAAATAGCTACATGTATAATTCACAGAGGATGGGGTTACCCTAAAACAAGTTCCGAGGTTTCGAAGTTCCCAAGTTTATATTATAAGTTTCGAGAACTTCAAGTGCCGAAATTCCGAAATATTTTTTTTAAAACAATTAACAAATTAGGCCATTTTAACAAAAAAAAGTTTTTTTTTCATTTCAGCAAAAACAAAAAGATACTGCCTTTTGTCTTTCCACGCAATATATTCTATGCTTAGTATTACAAAGCGTAATAACTCACTCGAATTAAATGTGTTTTTCCAGGCCACCTTTATGCACATATAGATAAGCCTATGCGACACTGGGGTTTGAACCAGTTTTGTTTTGTGCAAGTTACGAATATGCCTCTATGTGTAGGCCCGACGTTGATCCAATGTTGGGTTAAGGTTTGCCCAACGTCTGCGACCTTACAACAGCATTAATCCAATATCGGGTCAATGTCTGTCCGATGGGGAGATTTACAGTCAGTAGCAGTCATCTACAGATGTGTTGATCTGAGTAGCGCGCAGTTGTTTTTCAACTGTTGTTTTTCAAGCCGATGGTTTTTAGACTGATAGTAATAATTTTATATAAGGATATGTTGAAAGCATTATTTATAAAAGTATTCTACTTTTATTTATTTTATAGGTTTGTACGCTTTCCAGAGTGTGTTTTTTGCTACTATTCATAATAATATGTAGTTATTTTATCTCTGGTTTTGGCGCGAGAAATATAAATTATTTTATATTATTTTTTATACTTGTATGCTTATACTTTTTGTACATAGATGAACGTGAATATAGTTGCTGCTTAGGCAAAGGCTTCTATAAGCCTGTTCTAGCGCAGCACGACCGATGTTGTATATAATATTATAATGATATAATGTGTATATTTTTTTTGTATCTGTTTTTAAATATATGTATTGGTCAAAAGCTAAATAAAATAAAAAAATAAAATAAAATATACTTTTCAAAGTGTTAGAATTTTCATATCTTTAAATAAATCTGAAGTGTGAGCAATATAACATGAAAAGGTAATTCATCTTATGACACTTTTTTGCAATCTATATAGTGGTAATAAATATTTGTCAATACATGCCACAATGTAGTAAGGAGTCAGCCACGTGTGTTGCAGCTGTAAAACAAGATTTAACCCTTTGAAGCCTGAATTTACTACTGTCATCTTCATCCACTACAAGCCGCGAATTGCTGTCGCAATTCTCGACTTGTAGTGGATGAAGATGATTTGATGTGGTTTAAAAATTAAAGAAAATTGCCATGTAATAATAAGCCAGTTTCATGGAAATTTCCGTTCTAAAACCCTTGGTTGTAGAAAAATTAAGTCTTATTTCAGGGATGTAAAATGATGCTTTAATGCATCGTGAGAGCTTAAAGATTTAAGGAGCGTCCGCATTTTGTCATAGCGTATCTGAGTACCCATGCACGCACGTTTCATGTCTGAACGGCCTTTGCCAGTGTTACCAGGGCAAACCTGTTTTTACACACCCATCCAGCAAAGCATTGTTTTGATGTTGAACCACCGGCCGCGACTATGATAAAGCATCAGGGGCAGATCCAGGAGGGGGGGGGGGCACTGGATCCCCCCTTAATTTTTAAATGCCCCTTTCGAAATTGAAAAAAAAAATCTGTATTTAAGAACTAGATTAGATGATAATGCAAGTTATTTTCCCATTTGTTATTCCTTAGAAACATAGAAATGGTGTATTGTGTATCTTATTAGCAAAAAAATTCCTCGCGCCTCCGGCGCTCACCTCTTATTTTATATGTTTATGTTTTTTTTTATCTTTCGGTGACCCTGCTCTTTTTCTACCTTGGATCTGCCCCTGAGCATGAAATCAACATTTGGTGAGCGTCATACTACAGAGGAAGTATCCCGCTGAGTTTGCGGGTAACGTGAGATGTAAGGTCACATGTAGTTTGTGCGGGAGAGGAAGATTGTTTGTACTGCATCCAGCTCCCGTGTGTGTGTCTGGTGGAGCTCTGGTGCAGTGCCTCATTGGGAATTCGGAGATCAAGGGTTCGTCCCCCCGCTGTGGGATACCTCGGAAAACCCCATCGACCCCGTCGACCCCCTCGCCCCTCGACCCTCAACCCACGACCCTCGACCCTCGACCAACATTTTTTTATTGTGCTTTTTTGGATAGGTCTAATTATAAAATTCCGGAACCAATAGCAGATCAATGTTGGCTCACCGTCTGCGATGTGGCCTAACATTGGCTGAACGCCTCGTGTATGTATAGGGGAGCTGCACGATACCCAACATATAATATGGGAGCAGTTGATCAGGTATGAAACTACCTTCCGACTCCCAGACGATGGCCCAATATTGTTCTAGTTAGCACGAAGCCTTGAACCAATGCTGGTTTAATACTGGCCCAACGTACGTAACGCTAGCACACCGCTTCGATGCCGGTGCCACCAATGCTGGGACTGGATAAAGCTGGCAAGTTATGCTGATATGACTGGTGAAGGTGGCAAGAGTTTTTAACGAGCCAAAAAGCAAGAGGCATCCCATCCCAAGGGTTAGGTTAAAGTTGGGGAGGCGTCGTAAACAGTGACCCAGCATTAAAGGTGACATATCACCCCTTATATAGTATGAAAATATTTGTCACAAATAAATCAAAGTCGCCACAAGATGGGGCACAAGTGTCTCCTTATATGGGGTGATTGGCTATCATGTGACCCTCTGACAGGGTCACATGATAGTCAATCACCCCACAAAAGGACATAATTATTCATACCATATAAGGGGTGATAGATCACCTTTAAAATGTGTTGCCAGTCGTAGCCCTACATGTGTTATCGGTGGCCACCCAGTAAACAAGGGTCAACGTCGGGTGATGCTGGACCAGCGTAGCAGACGGTCAGCCAACATTGACCTGACATTGGTTTAACATCACTTGATAGTCAGTTTAGCATCACAACTATATAAGTTTCCCGAATGTCATTATTATACAAAAATTATACTTACATAAACAAACAAAAACTTTTTTTTTAACTTAGTCAAGGGTCGAGGGTCGTGGGTCGAGGGGGTCGAGGGGGGCAAGGAGGCCGAGGGGGTTTTCGAGATACCCCCCGCGAACGAGAGGTAGCGTGATTGGCCTCAGACCAATAGCACTTTAATTTCGAATCATATGTCTGGATGGCAGTTTCATCTCATTAATTTTAACATCCTCAGAAGGTTCTCCTTAAATGTAACTTAGAGCTATACATTTTTGCACAAACTTTTCCAGAAAGATGTTCTTAATACAACAACTTCCCTGGGCTTTGTTTTAAATACAACAACTTCTCTGGACAAGGCCCACTCTCCCAGATTTAGAGGGTGGGCCTATCCGGTGTTGTGGAGTATCGTGCTCGACCTCAGAGCGCCATGGCTCGCAGTTCGAGTTTTTATTGGTTTGTTCCGAACTTGGCACACATGCCACAAAGTTGACAGACCAGACAACCTCAGTGTATTCACAATTTCAGACGTATAATAAAAAAATTAGAGCATAAAATGATGAGATACGCGTTTGTTTGTGTGAATTCTACTAAAGTGTTAGGGAGTTCAAACAGGAGATCAATAAGATATGCAAACGGTGTTCATTTGAGTGCGATATGGGAAAATACAGCACTCGTTCGACGAATAAGGTGTGAGCCTTTAGGCGAACACCTTATTCGTTGAACATGTGCTGTATTGTCACATATCGCACGAAAAATGAACAGCGTTTGTATTTTCTCACACGATCAAGTCACACATGACATAATTCTACCATACATTGTGCTCAATCTTCATCTAGAGTGCGATATGGGCTGACACCGATATACGTCTCATAGTGAAAACCACAGCACAGAGTGTGAGAATATCAATTCTAATTCACTGGCGATATCGATTATAGTAAGTAAAACAATTTATTGTAAATTTGTAAATGTTATGATGTTAGGCATGATAACTGAAATATCGTCAAAAATATATTAGCGACTCTTAGGAAGATTTATTCCCACCCTCAAGGCAAAACATATTCAAGGCTGCATGTTTATCTCTGTAAGTTAATCTGTGTAGCTTTGATCTGTGATCTACCCTAACGCCCCCCCGAGGCACTATAATTAAAGTAGAAATCACATTAAATCAGTCACAAATGCGGTGCATGTTTTTCGATAATTTCACTGCTGGCGGCCATATTGCACAATATACAAATGGCCGCCACTGCAAAGCCTTTTACTTATTACCTGAAGAAGTCGAACTCACACGTAAAATTTCTATTCCGTGGTATTGGAGGCCAAGGAATCGATTATGACGTCATTTACAATATCAAAACCAAAATCCTTCAAAAATGCACTAATTTTTATTTTTCTCATATGTTTGAAGTACTCAATATATTTTTTTCCCTTTGTAATCGTTTATCAGACATATAGGGCTTTTAGTTTGTACAGGCAGATAAACCTCGTGTTTATCATGAAATTCATATCGGATATTTTAAAAATGACCGCCACTGTTATTCCATACCGTGACAACATTTGAAACAAGCATCATAGAATCTCGTTGATTTCGCAAAAGTGTCACAGTTTGCATGGCTCTCCCTCTCAGTAAGATATGTATATGGCACTGCTTTTTTGTCGATAAAGGCTCAGATCGGTACGCCGTCGCCAGATACAGGCCGTCATATACTATGACCTTGCTATCGTCATGTTATAATGTAAATTAAAATAAGTAGCCATGCGTAGGTCTTTACAATGGCGGCCATTTTGAAATGCCCAGAATGGCCGCCGGAGCTAACATTTTGTTAGTCTGTCGGCATATTCTGAACACACTAATATGACAAACATTTTGAACTTTTGGAACAAAGTAAACGATTCTACCATATGCTTTGGTGATTAAACTGTCCTACTATTTTAACACTGTTTATTCATGGCTGCTGATGACGCTCTAGCATAATCTCAATTCTCGGTGGCTGTCATCTATCAAAATAAATCTGTTCTGTACTGTGCACAGAAATAAAAAACAAACTTACCAGATTCCCAGCTGACTGTTGTTATTCCTGGAGATGGTGGTGTTTTTCCCTTGCACAGCTTCATGTAGAAGGCAGACTGCCCAAAGGCATACATCCAGGGAGCGTTTACATGGTACAGTAGAGCCTGCTATGAGCAGCCACCCTTGTGACACATAAAAAGGGGCCTTTTAAGGCAGGTCGCTGCTCATAGGAGATTCATTTGTATAGGAAAGGCCATTTTGGGAGATGGCCAAGTGGCCTCCCATAGGAGGTTGGCTGCTCATAAGAGTGGCTGCTCATAGCAGGTTCTACTGTATGCAGTTACACAGTCTAACTTTCTGTGTGGACATGATTGATTTGGCTTATTTCATAGGCCATGGTACAGAACTTTTAACCCTTTAGGCCCTCACGATGCATTAAAGCATAATTTTACATCTCTGAAAACAGACCTGAATTTTCCAACAACCAAGGATTTTAGAATGAAAATTTCCATGAAACTGATTTACCAATACATGTCAATTTTCTTTAATTTTTCACTCACTTTAAGTCATCTTCATCCTCTACACGTCGGGAATTGCGACAGCAATTCGCGGCTTGTAGTGGATGAAGATGACAATAGTAAATTCAGGCTTGAAAGGGTTAAAGGACATTCCTAGAAAATGAATTGTAACTGAAAGTATTTAATTGGTGCGCACCAAATAATTATTTGATGCGCACCAAATGATTTGCTGCCCTAACATAAAATTCTTTCAGTTACGATTTATTTTCTTGAAGTGTCCCTTCAAAATCTCCGTACAATGGTCATTTCAAAGATATAATACATGCATGATGAATGACTATCCAGCGTTTCACAGAAAACATGACGAGTTACTTCAATTTCATCTTCCTTTTTCTGTTGACCTATAGAGCGATCACCTAAGAAATTTAATGTTTTAGTCACTTGAAGTTGTGTCTCGCTACCGCGATCCTCAACATCAAGTGACTAAAAATTGATTAAATTTGATAAATTTAATTTGAAAGGTAAATGATTATCTCAGATTTTTTTTTTATTAGAATTCGATTATATAAGATATAAAACTCAGGTAAACGATACGCCAGTGCTCTAAGACTTAACCATTCGTCCATACACGTCTACAGGCCAATTTCAAACTGCAGAGATTGTCAATGAAACCAAAATGAAATGTTTATTTTTTGAAATATTTTTACTCATTTGCAACTGAAATTTACGTTAACAATTTCAGATTCAATTGAATTTAAAATAGGATATCTTTAGTGTATTTATTCCACACAAAGCTAGATTAGCTACAGTCACAGATCTTGATTTTGACCCACTGTGAATTGACCCGTCCAATCACTGGCACCCGTAGCGCTGCTAATGGGAAGCTATTCTTCGAGATTATACTGTTCAGCCTGATATATTATAGATATATACTTATATCACAATATGACTATACTAAAATCAGGCTGAACAGCACCCTATCGTAACAAGAATAGCCCACCATAAGCAGCGCTACGGGTGCCAGTGCATCCAACCATATAAAATACTCTATATATTGTTTTTCATTATGATATGTATATGTTAGTAGTACTACTAACATGTACATATTTCTTATAGTTATCTTAGTAATACTTGCACATATATTTTATGTATGCATATTTTGATCTAGCTCTTAAATACTATATTTTTTTAGTGTTATTAGTCATATGGGCTCTGCTACACGCCATATCTTGTTTTTATCATTGGTATACATTATGTACTTTGTATAATTATCTTCTCCACCTCTGTGGCAATTTTAATTTTAATTATATTTTAATTATGACGTTAGATAAAACAAACATCGTTTGCATATTTTGTGACGTTCCAGGATAATCCTAATTTATCCTCCCTGCGGCCAGGTAGCTGTCATTTATCAAAATAAATCTGTTCTGCTATCTGGACAACACAGACAAAAACATCCTATGTCCTATACCCAGCTGGGTGATGTTTATTCCTAAGTATAAATCCGACATCCAGGTCATACATCTCCCAAATCGGCCCCTTGGATATAAAAGGGTGTATCTGCCACTTTACAAAGTGGCAGATACACCCTTTTATATTCAAGGAGCCGAAATAACCTCACTTTGTGTCTCTGTCAATCACAGCTGACTTCCCTATGCAAACTGTACCAATGTTTGTTTAATGCTGGGCCAGCATTGCAGACGGTGGGCCAACATTTAAACAGCAGTTCAACGACTACTTTTTGGACGTTGGACCAATGTTAGTTCAATGCTGGGCCAGCATCGAAGACGGTGGACCAGTATTAAAACGAGCCTACCTTCCAGCATACATGTAGCATGGCAAACCTCTGGATGCACCCTTGCCTTTCAGCATACTGTGGCAAGCCCTCTGGATCCGCCCCTGCCTTCCAGCACATTATAGGTAACCCTCTGGATCCGCCCTGCCTCCCATCATACCATGATAAACCTTCCGGATCCGCCACTGCTTTCCAGCACACCATGGTAAACCCTCTGGATCCGCCCCTGCCTTCCAGCACACCATGGTAAACCCTCTGGATCCGCCCCTGCCTTTCAACATACCATGATAAACCCTCTGGATCTGTCCCTGCCTTCCACCATACCATGGTTAACCTTTTGGATCCGACCCTGCCTTCTAACATACCATGGTAAACCTTCTGGATCCGACCTTGCCTTCCAGCACACCATGGTAAACCCTCTGGATCCGCCCCTGCCTTCCACCATACCATGGTTAACCTTTTGGATCCGACCCTGCCTTCTAACATACCATGATAAACCCTCTGGATCCGTCCTTGCCTTCCAGCACACCATGGTAAACCCTCTGGATCCGCCCCTGCCTTCCCGCATATCATGGTAAACCCTCTGGATCCGCCCCTGCCTTCTCGTATACCATGGTAAACCTTCTGGATCCGCCCCTGCCTTCCCGCATACCATGGTAAACCCTTTGGATTTGACCCTGCCTTCCCGCATACCATGGTAAACCCTCTTGATCCGCTCCTGCCTTTAAGCATACCATGGTAAACCCTCTGGATCCGCTCCTGCCTTCCCGCATATCATGGTAAACCCTTTGGATTCGACCCCGCCTTCTCGTATACCATGGTAAACCCTCTTGATCCGCTCCTGATTTCCAGCATACCATGGTAAACCCTCTGGATCAAACCCTGCCTTCCCGCATGCCATGGTAAACCCTCTGGATCCACCCCTGCCTTCCCGCTTACCATGGTAAACCCTCTGGATCCGCCCCTGCCTTCCAGCACACTATGGTAAACCCTCTGGATCTGCCCCTGCCTTCCCGCATACCATGGTAAACCCTCTGGATTCGCCCCTGCCTTCCCGCATATCATGGTAAACCCTCTGGATCCGACCCTGCCTCCCGTATACCATGGAAAACCCTCTGGATTCGCCCATGCCTTCCGCATACCATGGTAAACCCTTTGGATTCGACCCTGCCTTCTCGTATACCATGGTAAACCCTCTGGATCCGACCCTGCTTCCAGCATACCATAGTAAACCTTCTGGATCTGCCCCTGCCTTCCGCATACCATGGTAAACACTTTGGATTCGACCCTGCCTTCCCGTATACCATGGTAAACCCTCTGGATCCGCCCCTGCCTTCCCGCATATCATGGTAAACCCTCTGGATCCGCCCCTGCCTTCTCGTATACCATAGTAAACCTTCTGGATCCGCCCCTGCCTTCCCGCATACCATGGTAAACCCTTTGGATTCGACCCTGCCTTCCCGCATACCATGGTAAACCCTCTTGATCCGCTCCTGCCTTTAAGCATACCATGGTAAGCCCTCTGGATCCGCTCCTGCCTTCCCGCATATCATGGTAATCCCTTTGGATTCGACCCCGCCTTCCCGTATACCATGGTAAACCCTCTTGATCCGCTCCTGCTTTCCAGCATACCATGGTAAACCCTCTGGATCCGCCCCTGCCTTTCAGCATACCTTGGTAAACCCTCTGGATCAAACCCTGCCTTCCCGCATGCCATGGTAAACCCTCTGGATCCACCCCTGCCTTCCCGCTTACCATGGTAGACCCTCTGGATCCGCCCCTGCCTTACAGCACACTATGGTAAACCCTCTGGATCTGCCCCTGCCTTCCCGCATACCATGGTAAACCCTCTGGATTCGCCCCTGCCTTCCCGCATATCATGGTAAACCCTTTGGATTCGACCCTGCCTTCCCGTATACCATGGAAAACCCTCTGGATTCGCCCATGCCTTCCGCATACCATGGTAAACCCTTTGGATTCGACCCTGCCTTCTCGTATACCATGGTAAACCCTCTGGATCCGACCCTGCTTCCAGCATACCATAGTAAACCCTCTGGATCTGCCCCTGCCTTCCGCATACCATGGTAAACCCTTTGGATTCGACCCTGCTTTCCAGCATACCATGGTAAACCCTCTGGATCCGCCCCTGCCTTTCAGCATACTATGGTAAACCCTCCGGATCCGCCCATGCCTTCACGCATATTATGTTAAACCCTCTGGATCCGACCCTGCTTCCAGCATACCATGGTAAACCCTCTGGATCCGCCCCTGCCTTCCAGCATACCATGGTAAGCCCTCTGGATCCGCCCATGCCTTCCCGCTTACCATGGTGAACCCTTTGGATTCGACCCTGCCTACCCGTATACCATGGCAAACCCTCTGGATCCGACCCTGCTTCCAGCATACCATGGTAAACCCTCTGGATCCGCCCCTGCCTTCCAGCATACCATGGTGACCCTCTGGATCCGCCCCTGCCTTCCCACATACCATGGTAAACCCTCTGGATCCGCCCCTGCCTTCCTGCATACCATGGTAAACCCTCTGGATCCAACCCTGCCTTCCTGCATACCATGGTAAATCCTCTGGATCCGCCCCTGCCTTCCTGCATACCATGGTAAACCCTCTGGATCCGCCCCTGCCTTCCTGCATACTATGGTAAACCCTCCGGATCCGCCCCTGCCTTCCAGCATACCATGGTAAACCCTCTGGATCCAACCCTGCCTTTCAGCATACTATGGTAAACCCTCTGGATCCAACCCTGCCTTCCTGCATACCATGGTAAACCTTCTGGATCCGCCCCTGCCTTCCAGCATACCATGGTGACCCTCTGGATCCGCCCCTGCCTTCCCACATACCATGGTAAACCCTCTGGATCCGCCCCTGCCTTCCTGCATACCATGGTAAATCCTCTGGATCCGTCCCTGCCTTCCTGCATACCATGGTAAACCCTCTGGATCCGCCCCTGCCTTCCAGCATACCATGGTGACCCTCTGGATCCGCCCCTGCCTTCCCACATACCATGGTAAACCCTCTGGATCCGCCCCTGCCTTCCTGCATACCATGGTAAACCCTCTGGATCCAACCCTGCCTTCCTGCATACCATGGTAAATCCTCTGGATCCGTCCCTGCCTTCCTGCATACTATGGTAAACCCTCCGGATCCGCCCCTGCCTTCCAGCATACCATGGCAAACCCTCTGGATCCGACCCTGCCTTCTCGCATACCATGGTAAACCCTCTGGATCCGCCCCTGCCTTCTCGCATACCATGGTAAACCCTCTGGATCCGCCCCTGCCTTTCAGCATACTATGGTAAACCCTCCGGATCCGCCCATGCCTTCACGCATATTATGTTAGACCCTCTGGATCCGACCCTGCTTCCAGCATACCATGGTAAACCCTCTGGATCCGCCCCTGCCTTCCAGCATACCATGGTAAGCCCTCTGGATCCGCCCATGCCTTCCCGCTTACCATGGTGAACCCTTTGGATTCGACCCTGCCTACCCGTATACCATGGCAAACCCTCTGGATCCGCCCCTGCCTTCCCGTATACCATGGTAAACCCTCCGGATCCGCCCCTGCCTTTTCGCATACCATGGTAACCCTCTGGATCCGCCCCTGCCTTCTCGCATACCATGGTAAACCCTCTGGATCCGCCCCTGCCTTCTCGCATACCATGGTAACCCTCTGGATCCGCCCCTGCTTTCTCGCATACCATGATAAACCCTCTGGATCCGCCCCTGCCTTCCCGTATACCATGGTAAACCCTCTGGATCCGCTTCTGCCTTCCAGTATACTATGGTGAACTCCCTGGAGCCGATCATGCCTTCCGGCACACTATAGTAAAACCTCTGAATCCGACCTTTCTATCCAGAATACCATGGTAAACCCTCTGGATCCGACCCTACCTTCCAGCATACCATGGTAAACCCTCTGGATCCACCCCTGCCTTTCAGGATACCATGGTAAACAATCTGTATTCATCCCTGCCTTCCAGCATACCATGGTAACCCTCTGGATCCGTCCCCTGCCTTTCAGCATACCATGGTAACCCTCTGGATACGCCCCTGTCTTCTCGCATACCATGGTAACCCTCTGGATACGCCCCTGTCTTCTCGCATACCATGGTAACCCTCTGGATCCGCCCCTGCCTTCCCGCATACCATGGTAACCCTCTGGATCCGCCCCTGCCTTCTCGCATACCATAGTAAACCCTCTGGATCCGCCCCTGTCTTCTCGCATACCATGGTAAACCCTCTGGATCCGCCCCTGCCTTCTCGCATACCATGGTAAACCCTCTGGATACGCCCCATCCTTCCAGCATACCATGGTAACCCTCTGGATCCGCCCCGGCCTTCCAGCATACCATGGTAACCCTCTGGATCCGCCCCTGCTTTCCCGCATACCATGGTAACCCTCTGGATCCGCCCCTGCCTTCTCGCATACCATAGTAAACCCTCTGGATCCGCCCCTGTCTTCTCGCATACCATGGTAAACCCTCTGGATACGCCCCATCCTTCCAGCATACCATGGTAACCCTATGGATCCGCCCCGGCCTTCCAGCATACCATGGTAACCCTCTGGATCCGCCCCTGCCTTCCCGCATACCATGGTAACCCTGTGGATCCGCCCCTGCCTTCTCGCATACCATAGTAAACCCTCTGGATCCGCCCCTGTCTTCTCGCATACCATGGTAAACCCTCTGGATCCGCCCCTGCCTTCTCGCATACCATGGTAAACCCTCTGGATACGCCCCATCCTTCCAGCATACCATGGTAACCCTCTGGATCCGCCCCGGCCTTCCAGCATACCATGGTAACCCTCTGGATCCGCCCCTGCCTTCTCGCATACCATAGTAAACCCTCTGGATCCGCCCCTGCCTTCTCGCATACCATAGTAAACCCTCTGGATCCGCCCCTGCCTTCTCGCATACCATGGTAAACCCTCTGGATCCGCCCCTGCCTTCTCGCATACCATGGTAACCCTCTGGATCCGCCCCTGCCTTTTCGCATACCATGGTAACCCTCTGGATCCGCCCCTGCCTTCTCGCATACCATGGTAAACCCTCTGGATCCGCCCCTGCCTTCTCGCATACCATGGTAAACCCTCTGGATCCGCCCCTGCCTTCTCGCATACCATGGTAACCCTCTGGATCCGCCCCTGCCTTCTCGCATACCATGGTAAACCCTCTGGATCCGCCCCTGCCTTCTCGCATACTATGGTAAACCCTCTGGATCCGCCCCTGCCTCGTCGCATACCATGGTAAACCCTCTGGATCCGCCCCTGCCTTCTCGCATACCATGGTAAGCCCTCTGGATCCGCCCCTGCCTTCCAGCATACCATGGTAAACCCTCTGGATCAGCCCCTGCCTTCTCGCATACCATGGTAAACCCTCTGGATCAGCCTCTGCCTTTCAGGATACCATGGTAAACAATCTGTATTCATCCCTGCCTTCTAGCATACCATGGTAACCCACTGGATCCGTCCCTGCCTTCTCGCATACCATGGTAAACCCTCTGGATCCGCCCCTGCCTTCCAGCATACCATGGTAACCCTCTGGATCCGCCCCTGCCTTCCAGCATACCATGGTAAACCCTCTGGATCCGCCCCTGCCTTCCAGCATACCATGGTAAACCCTCTGGATCCGCCCCTGCCTTCCAGCATACCATGGTAACCCTCTGGATCCACCCCTGTCTTCTCGCATACCATGGTAAACCCTCTGGATCCGCCACAGCCTTCCAGCATACCATGGTAACCCTCTGGATCCGCCCCTGCCTTCTCGCATACCATGGTAAACCCTCTGGATACGCCCCTGTCTTCTCGCATACCATGGTAAACCCTCTGGCTCCGCCCCAGCCTTCTCGCATACCATGGTAACCCTCTGGATCCGCCCCTGCCTTCTCGCATACCATGGTAACCCTCTGGATCCGCCCCTGCCTTCTCGCATACCATGGTAAACCCTCTGGATCCGCCCCTGCCTTCTCGCATACCATGGTAAACCCTCTGGATACGCCCCTGTCTTCTCGCATACGATGGTAAACCCTCTGGATCCCCTTCTATATGCCTATAGATGTATATTAGTGAGGCAGCCAAAGCTGGTTTTTTGGCATAACCCTGCATCGGATGTTAAAGTTTTTTTTTGATGGATTATAACTTATCAGGTGTATTATGAAGCATATCCGCCAGATATCAAGAGAATATTCTTGAGCGTTTTGAGAAAAATGACAAAATCCAAGATCAAAGTTCAAATTTCAAGGTCAAATATATATGTACATAGTTGCTGCCTAGCTTGCAGATGTTTTTAAAAACCTGTTCTGGCGCAGCACGACCAAGGTTGTATAAAATATTATAATGATATAATGCTTATGTTTTTGAATCTGTATTAAATATATGTATTGGTCAATAGTTAAATAAAATAAAACAAACGCAGAAAAAAAAATTAGGGGTCCTATTTTTGTATAAATTTTAGGCAAAATGCAAGTCTCAGTAAAATCATTAAATAAAGCTCCGACAATGGTGTTGATTATCTTGATTTTTGCGTGAGGCTGTCATCCCAGCCAACACGGGGCATTCACCCAATGCTGTTCCAATGTTGGGCCACCGTCTCAGACGCTGGCCCAACATTGAAACAGCATTGTGTGAATGCCCCGTGTTTGCTGGGAGGGATATTGAATGAGATCTTGACGGGCGGGGGTCACAAATTCTGTATATTTTTAGTAGGGCGTTTCGGGAAGAAAACAGTCATCACAGCAAACACAGGGCATTCACTCAATGCTGTTTCAATGTTGGGCCACCGTCTTCGACGCTGGCCCAACATTGGAACATCATTGTGTGAATGCCCCGTGTTTGCTGGGATGGATATTGAATGAGATCTTGAGGGGCGGGGGTCACAAATTTTGTACATTTTTAGTAGGGCGTTTCGGGAAAAAACCAGTCATCGTATTATTATTATTATTTATTATTATTATTATTATTATTATAAAACCATTTATAAAGCGGTCCATCCAAAAAAAGTTCTAGATCGCTGTACATACTAAAAACAGGATAAAATCTAAGTAGACAAAGCTATGTAAAAGGTATTAAGTAAAATAACATTTAAAACTATAATTAAAACTTATAGTACTGATTGTAAAGTTAAAATAATATAAAATACATCGAATTACAAAAGCTACAGACGTCATGTAAAATTCAATTGTACAGGTAGTGAGTTAATAAAATTGTAAATATTAATAAGTTAATAAAATTCTCTAGTGAAGAAAAATGTTTTAAAACCGTTTTGAAATGTAATGTGTTGTTTATCAATCGCATGTGTTCTGGAAGCGTGTTTTATAGCAGAGGAGGGGCATAGGCAAACGACCTGTTTTATAATGTTAATGTATATCCACACGTACCACCCAGTTGGCCACCCAGCATATCAGATCTTAATTCTTTATTTGATCAACATATGAGATTAACCCTTTAACCGCCGGTGCCGCATGTATTCGGGTTTTCATTTTGATGAGCACATTAAGTACCACATTTTACATACGTTAAAGATAAAATGGGACATCGACCAGCAAGATTTGAAAACAGTTGACCTCCATTTGATCAAATCTGAATAATTTTCACTCACTTGAAGTTGTGGATCGCGTCAGCGAGATACAGCTTCAAGTGAGTGAAAATTCAAATTGAATAATTTGGCGGTTAAAGGGTTAAGGTTAGATTATAATCTAGATAAATTGCAGATTTTTCGTTTATCTTCTCCATATATCAGTGAATTGACTGGCATTTAATGTTTAGAAATAGGCCCTCTTATCACCCAAGTCGAGGGGCTTGGTCCCTCCTTGGGATAATACAGAGGAAATAAACCAGTTCTATATATCATATCTTAACGATCGATTATCGCCCATTCTTAGATTAGTATCTATATTCAAATTAGTGCACCGCAAGCTCCACCAGTTATACGAGAATTCGACACAGTGTTGGCCTAATGTTGGGTCGCCATCACAGAATTAAGTCTGTACACTGTTAAGTATATTCTGCTCTTTAAGCCCTGGTCCCGAGTATGTTAGTTTTGTACACTTTTTGTTAGCATATTAGGGCATACATATTACATATGCATACATATACATATTAGGGCATACACCAGTTTTGAAACATGTTTAAGTTAAAACGTGACAGATTTCTGAATCGCTGCCCTCCATTTTCTAAAATCTGAATATTTTTCGAGTTGTGGATCGCGTCAGCGAAACACAATTTTATATGGGTAAAAATTCCAATTGATAAATTCGGCGGTTAAAAGGTTACCCCTTATTCTGCTAAATTGAATAATTTCGATTTTCAGCCACTCGAAGTTGTGTCTCGCTACAGCGACCCACAACTTCAAGTGGCTGACAATCACACATATTTGTTTAGTAAGACCCCAAAGATTTGCAAATTTTGACGATGAAGCAGTAATTTTTACATCAATAACAGTAATTTATTCCGCTAAAAAAACATATTTAAACTGACTATTGCATGATAAGCATACAAAGCACCTAAGCACAAACCAACCTTGGTGCCAGAATACCTTCCACTGGCTGCAGAAATAATTACGTGTATGAAAACGCTAAGGCTCATATTACTGACCTTACTACCATGACTCGACAAGAATAACAGCAAATACCCACCATCATTTTTTTTTTTTAAATTTGCAATCATGAATTTAGTTCATTGTATAAGTGTCGCAAATGTTAAAGAATATATAATATAGATAACAATCTCAGACTAACGAACATGAATATCCAATAAAAAAAAAACGTATTAAGAAAATAATTACACCTGAACATAATAAAATGTGACAAAAAAATAACTAAATAACAAAATAAAATGACTTGCACAACAAAATTATAATTATTCTTTTAAACAACTGTTTTTTATACATTTCGCTTTAATAACGTTTTCAAAACTAATTTAACTCAAATGAAACGAATGAGGTTTTAGGCCACCAATGTGCACATATAAATGAAATAAATCGGGATTTACGCCACTTGGCTAGATGAATGAGATGACAGTGCCCTCCAGACAAAGGATTCGAAATTCGAGCCTTAGCGGTCCGAGGTGGAACCTGCTACCTCTCTGTCACAGAGGCTCCCCACAATATTGAATCTTTACGAGGGAGCGGATGAGAAACATTTTGTTTCAATTTGGTTCAATAAATCCGCTTTACAGTGGCAATGGATATGTGAAAAAATAAATGAATCAAACGCTTGAAACAAGTTTCTCTTCTCTCGTTGTTGTTCTATTTGCATTTTCTTTCAATGAAGCTAATTGGGGTGAAGTAGAAGAGTTTGTAGCCATTAATTTAGACTAATCTTTACATAGTGGAAATATGTTTAATAGCGCACAACACACATGTATTCTAAAACAGATTTGTATTTGAAAATGTTTCTCCAGCAAAATCTTTGACTAGGTCTTAAGACTCAATTTACATATGTTCCAATCGTTAGTAGGAATAAGGATTACTATTGCTGTTCATTTGCGAAATTAAGCGTTCAGTAGAACAGTCTGTAGTCATTAATGTTCGGAATATACGGAGACTAATCTCTAAAGTTAGAAGCACACGCTCAAGGATGTATTCTAATATCACTTTATAAATGACAGCATGACTGAATTAGATTCAATATCAGCATGGCTGAATTTAGATTTAATATCAGAATGGCTGAATTTAGATTTAATATCAGCATGGCTGAATTTAGATTTAATATCAGCACGGCAGAATTTAGATTCAATAACAGCATGGCTGAATTTAGATTTAATATCAGAATGGCTGAATTTAGACTTAAAATCAGCATGGCTGAATTTAGACCAAATACAGCATGGCTTAACTTAGATTCAATATTAGGATGTCTGAATTTAGATTCAATATCAGCATGGCTGAATAAGGATTCAAGATCAGCATGCAGGGGGTGTCTTGAAGTTTTGCTATTTCTAGAAATTGCAGCCACATGACCCTTTGAGACCAAATATTTATTTTGGAAATCCTGATGTTTAAACACTCAGTTCATTCCCAATAACGAATTTGATTTGATCGGCTAATATAACAAATTATTAATTTTGTTGGAATTTCTCGAGTCTATAAGCAACTTCCAGGTCCCTGTCTGGAAAAGAAGTGTCAGACAGGCACCCCGTCTGGCAAGATACGTAATGTGACGAGCAGAATTAGTAACTCAAATTATCATTTTAAAATTTAAAACTGGTGTTACGTATTAGTGTTTCATTCCGTGTCCACGAAATAATTGTTTTATATCGTGCCTACGAAATAATATTTCGTGCCTACGAAATAGTATTTCGTGGGGACGAAATATTATATCGTGGGAACGAAAAAAAAAATATCATGGTCTCTTATTGATGACGAGAAATTTCAGATTTGCCCCAGCAATAATAATAGACTTAAAACAAAAACCCAATTTCACTGCAAATTTTAAATATTATATGATTAGTACCTCGAATAACAGTGATATTAAGTTGTAACCAAAAAATACACTTAGCCTACTTTTATGTCTTGTTGAACCTTTAAATTGAAAATTTGATCATAACAAAACCATGTCAAACAATTACAGTATAATATCTAACGTTTGCAAGATGTCATTACATTTTTTCATCTCTGAGGTTCGTCATTTTAGTTTTTCTGACTGTCTGCCAGGCGGGTATAATATACACTACATGGCACTTAAATCACCCATGTGCGCTGCTAGTTAGATATACTCACTAGGTGGCACAACAGTCACTACAAGCGATCAAATCCAACAAGCATTTTCAACGATCAACAAAAATATTCTGTGAAACGCAGTGACGTCAGTCGGTCACCGAAACCCTTTTGAGGGGCTACTCGGTGAAAATAATGTTATATAAGTCCCCCTCCCCCATACTTCATTGTATCAGATTGTTAGGCGAAAACAATGCAGGACAAAGCTATTAAGATTGACAGAATTCTAGCCACTTGAAAAGAGTATGGCTGTACTGTGGTAATAAGTGATACACGGACTTATAGTGTGTGGAATGTCTAAATCATCCAGTCAACGTTTTAACCGATGATTTAATTTTCACTCAGTTGATTTTATGTCTCACGTTCAAGTGGGTGAAATTTATTATCTGGGGATGTTTTAGTGTTAATGAAAGGCCTGAAAACGAGCATATTCGTGATTAGCAGTTAACCCTTTCAGTGTGGGGACCTACATTAGACGTCAGAATCTGAAAGTTTGATTAATTTTGTTTTCACACAATTTGGAAGGAGATTTTATTTTGTATTTCCAAAAGACTTCACTCTCCCTGCTATTTTAATGGTCCCATATCCTCCCTCTCTGTATATATGTTTTGACATCTCTGTGATTGTCTGCTCTGCTGTGCTCTGCATCTCTTGGAATTCACCAAGGTACAATAGTATTAAAGCTCCATTTAATTTGACGTGCTGTTGTTATACTCATGTGTAAAGTAGTAGCGACATTATTCTGGTGTGGCGCTCTGTACGTTGAACAAGAACAATGATATGTATATGTCTGTGTCTTGACCCCTGTGCGGCTGGAACCGTATATATAGACGGTTTCAAGCATGTATTAGTCAGTTGGCCAGAAGTGGCCAATGAGGGTTTCGTCACCACTTGAGCGTGCATACCTAAAACCTTTTATGCATGTCAATGGCACCTCTGGGCATATAACTAGCAGACGTTTGTCGGCGTGCAGGTGTGTGTATGAGTTTTTGTGGGGCAAAATGAAATTTATCAAAGTAAATTAATTCATTACATTTAAACAAAACGTTTCAAAAATGACATCGAATAGACCAGCTTTATGCAAGGTATCATTTAAAATTTAGCTTATAATAAAATAATTCTTATTTGTTAAGTTATTAGATCACAACGAAAAATGGCTAAACGGTAAACGGCTAAACCGAGTGCCGCTTTCCCTATGCAAGTAAAATCTTTGCAATTGATCAAGGATCAACTAAATTATAGAACCAGTCTTTCAGGGTGATAGTTATATGAAATATGCAGCATAGACCTACTACCTTGTTGTGATGTAGGCCTACCATATGCAGTCAAATAATAATATTAAACCCCAACAATCGGTGGTAGAATGCTTATGTATGCAAATACATGTAAGATAGATACATACAAGGTACATACAAATAAAGTTAGGGAGACCAGATAATTATACATAATTATCATAAATATAGATATACTGTGGCATCAGCATTTAAAAAAAAGTACATTTGCAAAGCCGATTGTGCTTGGCAAACAAATAAAATACGGAGCGGTATTCGTACGGGAAAGTTATAATGGGAGTCAATGGGAGCCCGTCATTTCGTAAAATAAAATATATGTCAACATCGAAGGCTTGTAATGGTGCCTTCTGGAGCATATAAAAACCCAAATTGGTCGTGTTTTTTTTTAAACTGAAGGGAGGGCGCCGCCTCCTCTGGATCAGCTACTGATGGGTTGCATAATTCGATGGTGCTGATAATCATAGCCTTCTTGAGATAATACACCAAGCAGAGAAATATGAACACAGCATATAATACCCTAATAGACTGTTTCGGGTAAGTCGTCCTCTGTGGGTGTTTTTCAAGATCTGTTGCTTTTTACTATGGAAATGAATTGACTTCCACAGCAGTTGATGATAGAGGGACAGTACAGTTTGATCGTAAATTGCTCCGCTTCTGTCAATTTAAGTCTGCCATTTTTAACGCTTGAATAAATAGTGCATGGTGGATGACATCACTCATATCAACAAAGGTAGCTGATGAAGATATAAACACATTTGCTGTGAGATGTCCGCTTCATCTTTCCTATTAATTATCAACAGTAAAAATTAACAGATATGACTGTGCCAAGATGTGTCATGAATGTATCGGGAAGATAGATTATATCAGTTCAGTAGGTCTACATGCATATGGTATATGCCTACTATAGTGTACAGAAACGATATTATAGCACCATATTACATTTTCTTGTTACAATATGCCATTACAATGTAGGCACATTACATTATAATGTTACTATAATTATGATGGCATAATCTTGTCATAAACCTTGAAATTTCATGTTAAGACATGATAGTGTCGATGTATGATATTATAGTAGGGCCTAACATAATATGGAATTATAACGACAATATATGGCAATACAATGTCGGTATACCATATTTATATGTAGGCCTACGGATTAAAATGTATAATGAAATCTTAAGTTTTTATACCCAAGTATGGCCAAGCATGACACTCAAATGGCGGGATATCCCACATTGTGCCACACTACAGTGTCAGGATGTGACACTTTAATAACAGAATAGTACTATAATATTGTACTATATGTAGTGTAAAAAAATGACATCCGCATCATTGTATATGGTATTGAAGTGTTACGATTTGACAGTAAACAGTATATCAGTATACTGCCACAATAGGATGCTATATTTTCAGAATGTGGAGTTATAGTATTAATATATGATACAAATTTCACACGACATGCTATTATAATGTATGTAATTTCTACATGACATTAACTTGTCGTTTATGACATTTTGTTTAACTGTATATGACAGTATTGTGTTCTGGTAATGAAATTATATGTTAAGATATTGTATTCAACATCAGCATATAATGTCAGAATATGGCTTTATAATGTATGGGTATAGCAATATAATTGGAAATACAGTAGAACCTGCTATGAGCAGCCAACCTTATATGGGAAGGGCGGGCAAAGGCCGTTTCTATGGTATTTAAGGAGAATATTCGAACTTTTTTTAAACCAATGACTGTTCTATGCAGGCTACAGGCAATGTAGATACATATTGCAGACACACTTACTGTTTCAAGGATACCTTATTTTAATTAGAGGCCGAATAGATGTGCTCTCAAAGGGCCCCCTTTGTCCAATAGCTTGGGCAAAGGGGGCCACCCCCACTTTGGTACTTTTTTATTTTGATACACAAGTGTGTACACTGGAGAGAGTTTGATAAAACATATATGAAAAAAACCTTTCATTTGATATATATGGTGACATGCTTTGTTGGACACAATACTAAGTAATATACTAAATACTTTCGTTTACTGGGATTAGTTTGTGAAACATGTATCCATTGAAAGTTAGTGGACAAAGGGGGCCTTAAAATTGCTCTATGGTCTTTGTAGTGAAATAGTCTGGCCCCCTTTGCCCTGACCCCCTTTGCCCCCTTTGCCCAAGGGGTAGAGGTGGGAAACTAAATCTATTATCTTTCCCCAAAGTAATATCCTGACTGAAGTAATGACTAGAAAACAAAGGCAATATGATGTACCACACAAAACAAACAAAAATCAGAAGAAATCACACAAATTCATCAAGAGATTCATACAAATATATCAGCTTATATTCATAAGATTGTTGCCTTAAACCCACCGTCGTCTATATTTTTTTTCTACGATATGCATGAGATGTCTAATTATGTTTTTTGTTTACACATATTCACGATTCGTAACTATAACGTCAATAATATCTCATACAACACGTCATAATTAAAATATCATGGAAGGCCCCCTTTGCCCACTGGCCCCCTTTGCCCGTCTCTCCCCTATGCGAGGTCACTTGGTCATTCCCCAAAATGACATTTTGTATACACATGATCCTCCTACTCCACTTTAACTGTGTCGCAAGGGTGGCGTGATCAAGATCTGCGGAACGAAACTTCGCAATCGTTTCACACTAAGTTCCAAAGTGAGTAGAATTTAACCACTTTCTACATGAATCTTGGAACTATGAATAACATATTCTGTACAACAGATCTACATATTATATCTGACATTTCAGTATCCTAGATCAAAAGCCATTATAATGGCATTGTATTTTTGTGTTACAGACAGACGTAACATTTAAATATCCGCATATATGTTATTATATAATGTGAGATATTAGTAATATAATTGAGGGATATATTGCATATTATAATGTTCTATATCAGGCCTGTTATAGTGAGGAAATATGGTATTGTAATATCAAGATAAAATGTCATATAAAAATCAGAATAAAACTTTAATGTGACGATATGGCATTATTATTACATTGTAAGTTAACATATATAATTATATAACCCTTATATGGCTTCGATGTGGCATAGATGTAAGATGACACCAAGGTCATTTAAGGGTCATTTCAAGGTCAAATAAGCTTATTCTTTTTAAGTATGAACACTCATTATTGCGAACTTGGGTGGCTACCGAGGATTCGCATTGCTACGAACTTGGGCAAAAGAAGGGTTAAAATAATGATTTTTGAAATTTTCTCCGAAAGTCAATGGTTTCTGTATCTAAAAACCATGTTCAGGTATGGATTATTAGAGTATGCTTATCATTTTAAGTGGTTGTTGGGCTCAGTAGGTGATTTCGAAGACGATGTATAGAAATAAAAATATGTTTATTCTCTAAAACTTAGGGACAAAAAGGCGCTGGATTATATGCATATTTGTCATATTTTCAAATTAAAGAGTTTGGACGGTATGCCTAAGTACAAAGTTAAATAATAATATTAATAATATAAACTTATATGGCGGCATATCCAACCTCAAGTTGCTCTTTGGCGCTACAAACACAAATGTCAATAAACATGATCAACTTGGTACATTAAGGTGAAAAAATCATAGCATCTCTACAATTATGCGATACTGAACAAATGACTTTTTAAGTGTCGCTTAAATTGATCAAGTTTGTTACAGCTTTGTATGTGATATGGTAATTTGTTCCAAAGTAAGGGGGCAGCTTTATTAAATGATATATCACCATATGTTTTTAACTTTGTGGGAGGCACCACCAACAGATGTTTGGTGCGCAGTGGGCGACATGGAGAATAAGGGGTAATACAGTCTTGAAGGTAACTGGGTGCTAGGCCATGTTGCGCTTTGAAGCAAAGAAGGAGAAGTTTATATTCTATCCTTTGTCTGACTGGCAGCCAATGCAATTGTTTCAAAAGAGGAGTCACATGATCAAATTTCTTTCTTCGATATATAATTCTTGCTGCACTTTTTTGAATTCGTTGTAGTTTTAAAATACACCTATTTGGCAAACCATACAAGAGAGAGTTGCAACAGTCAAGTTGAGATGTCACATAGGCGTGGATGAGATGCTCAGTGGTAACAATCGATAAACAATTTCTAATGTCACCGATCTTTTTCAAAAGAAATTGTGCTTTTCTGCAAATTTGATTCACATGCTCACACATGTTAAGATGTTTGTCAAACATTACTCCTAAATTCTTTGCACTCACTGATGGCTCAATTTCGATTCCACTAATATTAATAGGGCGTAATGTTATCTTTGGTAATACGTTTGGAGATGCAACAATAAGATATTCAGTCTTATTGGCATTTAGTTCAAGTTTATTGTTCTTGATCCATGTATGTATTTCATTGATACAAGCGTCTACACGACACAGTGCAGCGATTGCTTCTGTGTAGCTTGAAAATCGGAACGACACATATAATTGAGTGTCATCTGCGTATAGATGTATTTTTAGATTATGTTTTGCTGCTATGGCTCTAATAGGTTTTGTATAATAACTGAAAAGTAAAGGTCCCAGGACTGAACCCTGAGGAGCACCAAAATTCAATTTTATGTATTCAGAGGAATTGTCTTTAATATGTACAGGTTGATATCGATCAGTGAGATATGATTCCAACCAATCAAGTGCTTTTCCACTTAGTCCATAGTCATTTCGCAAACGATTAACAAGAATTGTATGATCAATTGTGTCGAATGCAGCGGAAAGGTCCAAAAATACAACTAGTGATGCTTTGTGATCGTCCATTGCCAACAACAAATCACTCTGAATTTTCAAAAGTGCAGTCTCTGTGCCGTGATGGCGTTTATAAGCCGACTGTAGTGGCTCTCCAAGATTATTTGATTCTATGTGGTCTAACAGCCGAGATGATACAATTTTCTCAAGAATCTTTGAAATGAAAGAAAGGTTAGACACAGGACGATAATTTTTCAAAACATCCTTGTCAAGCGTTATTTTTTTGAAGAGTGGGCTGACAATCGCCTTTTTCCTGTTTCCAGTGAAATGTTAATAATTTTTGTGATTGTTGGTAGCAGTGTAGGTAAGATATCTATCAAAAATCCAGCTGGTATTGGATCTAAAGCACATGATTTCTTAGGACTTTTGCTAATAATCTTAAACACCTCCTCTTCAGTTGCTGGTCTAAAAGTGTCCAAAGAAATATCAGAACATTTAATGTCAGAGATACCTGTGAAACGTATATCAGTGCAGCTATCAGAATCAAGTTTTTGTCTGATTTGAGATATTTTTGTGATGAAAAATTTGTTGAAAATATCAGGTAATTCACTAATTGAGCCAGATGATGGTAACCACTGTGCTCTATATATTTAAAAGGCATTTTCCACTCCTCAATTGATCCATAATAAATTATATTGTCCTAAAGTATATTAGAATAAAGCTATATAACCTCCACATTATTTTTCATTTTCGATTAAGTGTTTTCTGGTCATAATAATGTTGATTGACTGGCAAAATTGACAATTTAAGGTTGAATTTGTCGGCCATTTTGAAAATACTCTGTAGCTCTAGTGCACACACATGAAAGCCGACAACCGGTCGGGGTTTAGTTATAAGAGGTCTGAGAATACATCTAACAAGGTTTTAGGTATGAACAGAAAAGTCGACACGAAAACGTTAAACAAGCTCTTTTCTGATTCCTGGCCATCTGACTATTTTAGATCGATAGAATAACACTACATTTGATAAAATAGTTTTTGGTAGATCTTAGTTATTCCAATATAATGTTTGTTTTTTCAAAAACATAAATAGTTTTAGTTAATCGAAGCCGGAAATGGCGTCAGTAATTCCAGTTTCGAATGATAGAAAATAGAAGCAAACAATTCAGCATCACAAGGGTTAAGTAGTTAATGTCTACCCTGAATAATTACAGACATTATGTAGAATGCAGAGAGCACAGTGGTTACCCGTGGTGAATCAGTGTCGCTGTGACATCTCACCTGATGGTAACAACTTGCCCTCCCGGCGAACATTTGGCGTCGACCAAAAATCAGATACATGCTGGACCAACGGCATAGACAGTAGACCAAGCTTTATCCAGCATTGGTTAGTGACTGTTGTTCGCTGTCTGGCTTATGATACCCCTTAGCTGAGGTCTAGACAAGCATAACAACTTCACCTAACTACAGAGCATGAACATTTGAACATGAATGCCAAGTAAGTTGATAGAAATATGTGATCAGCTCAATAAAAGTCCATTAAAGTAATTTACCTTCTAGTTGCTACGATTTCACTTACATGGTTTCAATAATCAACATTTCACTTCAATGAGTGAGTGAGTGAGTGAGTGAGTGAGTGAGTGAGTGAGTGAGTGAGTAAGTGAGTGAGTAAGAGAGTGAGTGAGTGAGTGAGTGAGTGAGTGAGTGAGTGAGTGAGTGAGTGAGTGAGTGAGTGAGTGAGTGAGTGAGTGAGTGAGTGAGTGAGTGAGTGAGTGAGTGAGTGAGTGAGTGAGTGAGTGAGTGAGTGAGTGAGTGAGTGAGTGAGTGAGTGAGATATCACACGCTCATCACCACACAGCAGTTAGTCTGTCTTTTTTGTCCCAGTGGATAATTGTTGTACAAGGTCCACTTGACCACCCCAGGGTGGGTGTGAAACTTTCACCCCTGGGCAATTTTATAAATCAAAGATGGCAGCCAAAATGGCTTCTATTATAGAAAATTATACTATAGTGTCCTCTAGTTATGCTAGAGAGACATGAAATACACCAAAATACGTGTTTTGAAGGATGCTCTGTTGGAATATTTACATTAGGAAGCTGGATTATTGTTATTTTCAGAGTCATCGGCCTCACTATGCTGTTTATATATATTTTATGCATATAGGTAATAGTCAAGTTTCCAGCACCATAATTCATGTAGTGGACCTTTCTTTTTAATCGTTTGCACATACACATTTCAAGTATTTTCAGCTTCGTTGGCATTGTCCCAATTTTGGGGATATTTGTTTAGAAGCTAATTTGCATAATTCATCCCACCTACTATACAGTGATAATTCCATCTACGTTGCCAAAATTAAAGCTAGCATGCTGGTGAGTGTTTCTTCTCGTTTATAATGACATAATCAGTCATTACATTTATTCATAGACCTCTAACACTGTTCTAATTCTCTACATTTATTAAAGTCACATAAGCACCATTCTAGATCCTGACAAGACACTGTGATACCCTGATACTATAGTACTAGGTTATATCGTGTTAACACTTCTTTTTTAATACTATTATGCCATACTCTGCCACTATCCTAATCAATAACCATACCCTGGATGTTTAGTGTTATATCCTAAAATTATAATACTACACCAAGAACTGATAATGTAATATTCTGACACTATGATGTTACACACATAACATGATATTAAACCTCATATTGTAACATAGTATGTCTTATTTTGTAAATATGTTGACACAATCATGATTTTCGTTATCATATTATATTATTATTGCGTTGGGAATTCCAGCTTCAGTTGGCGAAAAATAGAAAACAAACAATTCAGCGAAGGGTGGATAAGGACTATGGTCATATATATGCCTACTAATTGGTAAACCTTGCATATCTGTTCAAACGTGCTTAGAAGTATATATATCATAATAACTTGAATGACTAAATTAATTAGATGATTAAACTATTGTTCTCTAAACTTATTAAACTGGTACTCATGTCATTGTTATATTCATTTTTGGAATAAATGTACAGAAATTCGAGCTTCTCACCTTCTAAAACCCCATATTTTGATGTATTACATGCCTCTCTAGCATAATTAGAGGACACTTAGTGTCAATAGTAGAATTACCAGTTATTCAAATTAGCTTGTAATTTTGTTTTCAAAAGTTGGCGCAATACCTGCAAAGCTGAATATATGGCCATCTTGAAATGTGTATGTGAATACAAAATCAATAAAAAAGCTTAAACAAAAAAAATCCCAGCCAACTACATGAATCATGGACGCTGTCAATTGGGCTAATATATATATACATAATATATATATAACCAGCATAACATGGTCAATAACAATTATCCAGCTTTCTAGTTTAAATAAAGCATGCCTCCAAACCCATATTTTGCTGTATTACATGCCCCTAGCATAATTAGAGAACACTATAGTAGAATTGCTATAGGCCTAGCGGCGGCCATCTTGGATTTTTAAAAAAATCCTGAGGGTGAGCGTGTCACACCCACACTAGGGCGTTCAAGTAGACCTATACAAAAAAATCCGCAGTGAAAAAAAAAACCCTTATTAGATACTCTGAGGTTGGGGTAAAATTTCCAGTTTAGCAGACAGACTAAGTTGATTAATCACGTTGTTATCATGGATGGCCACACACAGCTGCTGTTAAGGTGGTTGGGTCTATTATATGTATTATACTCTGCGACGTTGGTCTCTCATACAGGCCTCCACTTTGTGGTGCATCACACAACAGACAAACCTACATTGATAGTTACCCCCAAGTTGACATCAGGCGGATTGAACTCCAGACGTTAAACAACGGTAATTATATATAAACTCCATTTTATGCTATGAGCAAAATGGATACACAATGCACAATGTAGAAAGAGAACATGCAGAGAACAAGCTGAGGAAGAAAAAGTGAAATAATAATTATTCACCTTGTATATGTTATTTGAGAAAATGGAAAGTTTAACTGGTATTTTGGCTAAAATGTTTCTAAAACGCTTAGTTTTTGGCACATGTGTCTTTCAAGATGTAAAAAAATAACTAGCTGTTAAAAAATATTGCATAAACGTGGTCGAGATCAGTTCTTTAACTCAATTGATTAGGCCTACAGCCAAGTCATTAAAAGTAGTTTATTTAAAGTAGGTATCATGCATGTTCTGATATTATGAAAGCAATATCACAAATTATTTCTTGAAAGGTAGCCTGTAGTGTACACTCAATCGACTACAGCTAGCAATTGAAAGTGGAAGGCCTATACACCACCTCTTCACCCTTTCAACCCCCACGATGCATCAAAGCATCATTTTACATCCCTGAAAACAGACCTAATATTCCTACAACTGACGGTTTTAGAAGGAATATTTCCATGAAACTCTTTTACCGATACATGGCAATTTTCTTAAATTTTTCACCCACTTTGACTCATCTTCATTCACTGCAAGTCGAGAATTGCGACAGCAATTCGCGGCTTGTAGCAAATGAAGATGGCAATGGTAAATTCAGGGCTCAAGGGGTTGAAGCTATAGACCACTTTAGGTATGTATCTGGTTTTAGTTATGCCCCAGTTGCCTCTATCTCAGTAATCAGCGCGGTGTTTTCTGGGTGCTGATGTGTCCCGCTGTTCGTACACAGTGGACTACTCCTCACCTGTCAAGTCAGTCTATTGTTAAAACGGTAGATTAGGATCTGAGAATCTACAATTATTCTGGTTTTTGCTGACCATGAAATAAGGATTTTCTATCAAATATGAAATCCACCTCAGCAAACACATGGCCGGTGTCGAGACGGTAGACTAACTTTACCCCTTAAAGCGCTGAATTTTTTTGGAGATCAAAGGGTTTATTTCAATTTGATATCATCATAGATGTCTTTGTCATCTCTTTCCAATTCCTTTGAATACCTATGTTATGGGTTTACAGCAGTTATAAATATGTTTGCTCTCACAGTGCGGAGATCGACTTTAGACGTCAGAATCTGACGTGGACAGACGTCAGATTCTGACAACTAAAGTTGCTCCTCGCGCTGTAAGGGTTAGCTAGCGCTGATTAGCTTCGCGTGTTGTCGTCTCACCACACATATTACCCGTCCCATAGACTTAGATGTATTATGACCCATACACTCAGGCCTCCCAGCACTCCTAAAACGGAGAAATGTAAATAACCCTATATATCATTTTAACCATTCTGTTGTTCTCTTTCAAAATACAAAATAAAAAAGGTATGTGAATCTGCTTGCTTTTCTGCAATTTTAGCCTAGAATAAGCTCTTGTCCCACTCTCCCCCGGGCGACCCAGAAAAAAATTGACCTCGTTTTTTAGAAGAGCCTTGTTGCAGCCAGCGCAAGGACTTCCTGTTAGATCTATCTTTTATAATTTCGAATGCTTTTGCTACAACAAAACATCACAGAATCGATTTAAATTGGTATCAAAATGATATAGCCGTAATAATAACCACAGGAGCTGCTGCAACGAGCCACACTTTTTAAAAAGAGACTAAGTTTTTTATTCTTAAACTTTATAATGATATGCGCGAATGAATTAGTGTGGTGAGACCTTAATGGGAATGTGTCTATCATGTGTAAGAGAGACAGGGGAACCTTAAAACATGGGGCACCCTGAGACAGGCCTGTTTTACATAGAAATTGTTTTTGCGATTTGTGTACCTTCTGGTTAATGGTACCAAAAGTATTTGAATTTTTCCGTCGCAAGGTGCCCCAGTCTCTCCTATTTTTAACGTCGAGGAAATAGCTCAATTACGATAGATTCGTTGATCTGAATATACACGGCTCTGCGGGCCTAGTACATTCAGATCAACGGATCTATTGCATTTCGTTCTTTCTCCTTTACATATTATAGCTGGGTCACAAACCACCCGGCTATCGGCGATGTCTCCGATCTCTAGATTGATTGAGGAAGAGGGCGCCTGTCATCCGTCGATTATTGTTGCCTGGTACGTATCGCGGAGGTGCAGTGACTAAAGCCGGAGAGTCGTAGATCGCGGGTTCGAACCTCACTCTGGCCTTCAAGTTTCAAAGAAACAATATGTTTCTCCCCCGCTCACACGTAAAGATTCAATATTGTGGGGAGCATCCGTGACGGAGAGGTAGTGTGCTCGGCCTCAGACCATCAGGACTCGAGTTTTAAATCCTGTGTCTGGAGGGCAGTATCATCCCATTCATCGTACCATTCTCAGGGGGTTATCCTGGCCCAGTTTAACCTATATGTGCACAAAGGTGATGTAAAACCCCATTAATTTCATTTCATATTTGTCGCGGGAGATTTAAGTGGAACGTACGATGCCTGGAGGGCAATGCGGTGGTCATCGGACGTCCACCGCCTGTCGTCCGTCTGTCGTTAGGCGAGGCCGTTGAGCGAAATGGCGGTCCCCGGCTGAGTGAAATGTAACTAACACACCTTGATTTTCTTGTTGCATATATAATGACCCCTATGTCCAGCGATCACCGCCAATCTCCACTCGATGATGTTTACACGATCTGAACACTCCCAAATACTGAACGCTCCCAAATACTCTGCCCGAATGAGCGAAAAAATACGTCAACCGATCATTGGTTGGCAGCCGGATAGGATTTTTGTGACCGAGGTACATGTAGGCCTATATTAGTCTATATAATGCAAATTAAAGCTCCATAACTGCTTTGTTTATTTCGATTTAAATAAACTAAAAAGTACAAAACAATCATGCATATTGTCATAAAGGCCTTATAAATGCACTGAAACTGGGTAAATGTAGCGGGATTTGTCCACCATCCGATACACAATCAAATATTATGAAGTAGTGAATCGGTTTGTGTACAATATGTATGTAATAGTGGTAAGGTTATGAACACTAGATATTGAACTGAACCAGCATAATGTTAGGCCAGTACCGCAGACGATGGGCCGACATTAGTCTACCATTGGATCAACACCTCTTGTTAGCTGAGATACAAAGCCCACATAGCCAGCCATACACGTCCTAAGACAAGGTAAAAAAACTGTTGGAAATCGGTTACAGTAAAGTCTGATGTTTTCAATATTAATTTATTTTACCGCACAGCCCGATTTATATCACTGTATGTGATGATTTACGATAAAATAAAATAAAGTCTGATATCGTCTAATAGCATGTTGACTATCTTTTGGAATGCAATGAGATACAGAATAAAAAAATGCAAATGTTTTTCAAGAAAATCACTAACATCAAAGGAGCGAAACAGATGATTTACATCACTGAATTTGTTGCTAATTCCGACGACAATATCCAAAAGACATGGGGAGAGCGTCTTAATGGTGGACCAAAGGCTCAGATGCTGGCCCACACTTAAAAGCACCATACTAAAATAGAGTCCTGTTTTTCAAGTGAGTGACATTTTCTATACCGGTCCCGAAATTAAACATGATATTATATGCATATATCACCCATATCACACAAAGTGATAACTGATTCTAGATATATCTAAATGACATGAGATAATACACTTTTCACTGTGAAATGTATCTATGATCACATAAAAAATAAGAATAAAATTAAAAGTCTTCCATTTTTTTTTCAATAATGATCGTTATCTGCCACTTGGTACTTTTAATGTCCTGATTATACAAACAGTGTGTCTGTGATCAGGTCTGTTTTGGTGAGGCAGCAATAATTAAAAACAACAAACCAAAATCCTTAATAACTCACTAACCGGAGGAGTAAGATAAAAAATAAAACACCATTCTCCATGGATTAATCTTTTGAATAAAATAAACAAAACAGCTATGCAGCTTTAAATTTGCAGCTGCAACGTAAATAAATATTATAATTATATTATAGAACACAAATATATTGAGCTGATATATTTATATTCATGAATACTTGTGTTTGTGTGTTCCAGGGCACCATCATGAATATGTCCACCTGTGTTTTGCTGTCATTGTCTTTATTGTTTCTTCTTGATGTGTGTGGAGGTCAATATAACTTATGTGATGACGATGGTGTTTACAAACCTTGGACCACATGGACCACTTGGACCACATGGTGTACTCTTATATTGTTAGCCTTGAGGGCCCCAAGGCAGATGAGCTATATAGCTCATTGGGTCCACCCTCAGTAAATAAAGTTATTATTATTATTATTATTATTATTATTATTATTGTTCTGCGTCACAGTGCGGGGAACGTGGTCTAATGTACAGATTCAGATATCCTCAGTAAGATTGCTTTGATAGGGTACTCACATTTGAGTCACTCTACATTTTAAACAGCTTAAACCTGATTTATTGTTTCAAATTATTTTTTGTATACGAAATATTTATAATTATATTTCTTTCTAAATGTGGTTCACAGCTGTGTAAATAGGGTGTTTGAAAATGTGTTGAACGTCACAAGTTTCACCACGTTATATCTATAAAAATGGTCATATATGGTAACACTAGAAGTATACTCGTTCACATATACAAACCATTTTCAATAATAATTGGATAGGCCTACACCTAATTTTTTTTCCATCAATACCCAATGAAAATATTCCTCCCAATGCAATATTTAATCGACCTTTTCATATGGGACAGCTTATAATTTATTATATTCTGTTACGTCAAAATAGGTATACTCAGCAATCATAAAACATTTGTATAACATTTATACAACGTTGGCCAACGTCTTCGACGTTGATCCAGCATCTTATAAAAGTTATCATATGTTTTGTGTTTTCCGGGTATGTATTATAGTTATATATTAATTACAATTTTGACTATGTAGCATCTGGAACGTTTAAAACGTCACTGGGCGCCAGCATTTTTAACACTAGCTACACTGTATTCACCAATCACACAGACATTGGTAAAAAGTAGGCCTATGCTGTTCTCAACCTGTTATTTTCACTCCTGAGATTTGTGCGATATTTATAGAAAAAACATTGTTCATTACAATTTAACTGATTGGGCATCCCCCCAAGAGGTTTCAGGACGCAGTAAGAACGTTTTGACATGTCAAAAACTACTCTCCGTGACCATCTGCATTCTCAGACGACTTCCGACGGCCACCAACGACATGTATACAACAACGGTCGTCTAGCGCCTCTCGTCCGACCCCCAACGTTTTTCTGCGTTCTGCCACTTTTTATGAGCTTTAGACGAACTTTATCAAGAACTTTGTAGTGTGACTGGGCTTTAAGCATGACAAACACGTTATATGAGCTGCTAACTGTTGTTAATGGGTGACACTTGTATTCTAGCTTGCATGTTAAAAAATGATGTCAGCGGGAATCGACTTTAGACGTCAGAGTCTGACGTCTATAGACATCATGCAGATTTTGATGTCTGATGTCGGTCCTCGTGCTGAAAGGGTTAATAAAGTTCTACGGAATTGATTTACTAACAGAATATAACACAGTCTGCGACGCCTTCAAAGTTTTGAAACTTTTTCATTACATAAAAAATATACTGATAGAAATTGATCAAATGTGCGGATTCCCATTGTGAATTTTGGGACGTTTATTTTTTTATAAATAATGTATGTGATCAATAATTTAAACTGGAAGGTGCGCTTGCACTATCTGTCAGTAGTATATGTCGAGCAAGTTTGATGGGATCGACGGTGGAAAACGATTAGTGATCAGGAATGGGAATAAAAAATGGCCGCCACAATCCAAAATGGCCGCCAATCAATGGCCGCCAATCAATGGCCGCCGTAATCCAAAATGGCAGCCAATCAACCCTTTGAGCCCAAGAACTTTTTTTTTTCAATAAACCCTCTAAATCCAAGAGCCAATTTTCAAGTTAACCCTTTAAATTCCAGGGTCAATTTTTTCAAATAAACCTTCTAAATCTACGGGACATTTTTCAAGTCAACCCTCTAAATTCCAGGGTCAATTTTTTCAAATAAACCTTCTAAATCCACGGGACATTTTCAAGTTAACCCTCTAAATTCCAGGGTCAATTTTTCAAATAGACCTTCTAAATCCAAGGATCAAGTTTCAAGTTGACCCTCTAAATTCCAGGGTCAATTTTTCAAATAAACCTTCTAAATTCCAAGGGCAATTTTTCAAGTTAACCCTCTAAATTTCAGGGCCAATATAAATCTGAATTATGATGAATCTCGGCGGTTGGCTTTCAACGCACACTGACCCAACGTTAACGGATTAGGCCCCTCTAAATCCAAGAGCCAATTTTCAAGTTAACCCTTTAAATTCCAGGGTCAATTTTTTCAAATAAACCTTCTAAATCCACGGGACATTTTTCAAGTTAACCCTCTAAATTCCAGGGTCAATTTTTTCAAATAAACCTTCTAAATCCACAGGACATTTTCAAGTTAACCCTCTAAATTCCAGGGTCAATTTTTCAAATAGACCTTCTAAATCCAAGGATCAATTTTCAAGTTGACCCTCTAAATTCCAGGGTCAATTTTTCAAATAAACCTTCTAAATTCCAAGGGCAATTTTTCAAGTTAACCCTCTAAATTCCAGGGCCAATATAAATCTGAATTATGATGAATCTCGGCGGTTGGCTTTCAACGCACACTGACCCAACGTTAACGGATTAGGCGGCTCTATTGTCACTACAGGATTCACGACCCCGCATTTGCATATCTCAGATTAGGCTTTATGTTTACACAAACATTCAGGGACCTGTGTTTAAATTCTAACAGCGCTCATGTAATAAAATATCCACACCAATTAACCCTTAAAATTCCAGGGTCAATTCCAGGGTCAATTTTTCAAATTTATCCTTCAGACAATTTTAAGTAGACCCGATAAATCCTAGGGCCAATTTTGGTTCCTTTTCATCATGAACTAAATATATATATGAAGTTTGTAGGATGCAGAAATTAGTACGTAGGAAGTAGCTGTCAGAACAACATCTAAAATGGAATCATGCAAACACTGTATTGTAAAAACTAAGATATTAAATGAAACGATTCAAGAATTAAGACTAGAATTAAGTCTATGTCAACGTCAATTGCAACAATATAAAAATAATCAAATGGAAGAAATACATAGCAGAAGATTACAAGCTTTGAATGCATACAAGATAGAGTACGATTCTACACATGATATTTTAGCACCTATCACAAGCTGTCCCCATGTTGAAAATACCACACATTTTGAAGGACCTTTAATGGCTGATATATTTCAACAAGATCGACTGCTTATTAATGGAGTGGAAATGAAAATATCTTTAACACAATCAAAGGATGCGTTTTGTCTCATGTCCTCCAAGGGGGGGCTGGAAAATTCAAATTTTGGAAGCCTGTGTCAGAATTTGCAAACTCACACCTATACCAGCCATTATTCTAGCCCATGATGATGCACTCAAAATAAAGCCCGCCACTTATCCATTTGTTAGAACCGAAATGAAAGCTTACCAGCTCAATACAGGACATTACGAGTTTAATTTTGAAGATATATTCCAAGGAGCAGTACCTACGCAAGTGGTATGCGGATTTGTAGATTCTACAGCTTATAACGGAAGTTATGATTCTAATCCTTTTCTATTTCATCACTACGACATAAACACTATCGCTCTCCATCTGGATGATGAGTCGATCCCGAGTAAACCTTTGAAAACAAATTTTTCCGAAGGTAATATAATGGAGGCGTATCAAACACTATTTTCAGAAAACTCTGATCAAGGTACAGCAGCCATTTCCCGAGCTGAATTTATTAATGGATTTGCCTTATTTACCTTTCGCATAGCACCTGATGATCATTCATACTACATGTCGCCCGTGAGTCAGGGTAATGTGAGAATATCTGGAACATTTGGGAAAGCTTTACCCGATAACGTAACATTGATACTACTAGCTACTTTTCCGAGTGTAATGCTGATTGATGCCAAGCGAACAGTACAAGTTTGAAAATGAATGAAGGAGAGATTCGGTTGATAATGAAGACAGATTTTTTCTTGAAGAATGAATGTTGGGGTGTTTTTGCTCGCGATGAGGTTCCCAATACGCTTCTCCCAGGTGGCTATGTAATCAATACAGAGGATAGAGGAGAACCAGGCCAACATTGGATAGCCATATGGGTCAATAAGTCAATTTATGGATTCATTTGGTTTTAAACCGGAACATTACGGCTGGCATTTCAACTTGCCAACATATTACAATTCCAGTAGGATACAACGATTAAATACTGATACTTGTGGAGCATTTTGTATATATTTTCTGTATTACAAATGTAGAAATATTACTATGTACGATATTTTAAATGAGTGTACCGAGGAAATAGTTACTAATTTCATTCAGCTTATATGAGTCAATAATGAATTTAATGTATACAAATGTATGTGGATACATGATAGATAAAATGTACTATGCAATGTTATTAATAAACGAATGATGTAAATGTATTGCAGTTGTTTGTTATTATTTTATCCATAAGAAGCGATACACATCGGAATTTATTATTTATTATTATTATTAACTGAATACACTAGGGTAAGTATTGATTTCGTCAAATCTGATTATTCATAACACACCACGATAAGTAACAAGCAATAATCAATAATTTATTGACATGTAATAATAAATAAATACAGCTATCGTTAACATAACATGCTGTTGAATATATCCAACCATAGCAAATAAATACAGAGAGTGGTAACATAGCATGCTGTTGAATACATACAGCCAGTGGTAACATAACCTGCTGCTGCTGAATACCTCTAATAAAATAAAAATAGGCGTTTTCATTATAATTTTCCAAAGACTATAATTGAGTGGGTTTGTCATAACCGCAATAAAATAATTCTAAGTACAGTTAACTCGACTAGACGAGATGTAAAATGTTAATACACTAAATAAAATACAGTACATAAAACAATATTGTAAAATGAATTGATATATCTGAGGGAGACAGTCAAGGGGATTAATTAAAAATTAATTGAAATGTCTAAGGGCATCTTCTAATACTTTCCGTTTTACATAATAATATGACAATCCTTTGCGATATTGCTCATATGTAAATATTGTGTTTTCATGCTGTTGAAACCCTATATTGGTAGCTCCAGAACTTTGCGTGGATTCTAAAACATTTTTATATTTGTCAAATACATTACTTTGTCTAGTTTTTTGGATGCCTTTGCTAGAGAATTTAATAGATTCTTCAGATTTGCAAACATACGACTTCGAACAAAGCGAAATCATTTCTGAACATCTGTGTTCAACCTTAAAAAGGCCTGGTTCTCTCTTATCATATGCTATGTGAGAGGCACAACAGTTTCGGGGAAAAAATATACCGGGTTTCGAAACTAATTGGCAATTCTCGTAAATTTCTTTCCTATATGAATTTAAATACTCTTTTTTAATAATTTGCTCAAAGTTGTTACCTGAAATGCCCATATACAACGAATCCGTATCCATTTCACAAACTTCAAAATTTGAACGATCGCATAATTTATCTTCGCAGTCATAATAAAAATTTAACATTTTCAATTTAGCAAGTTGTAGAATGTGATAGCCTAAATATACGGGTAGGTATAAATCAATTTTCTCTTTTGACATATGTAACTCGAAAGTTTCATGATCTAGCTCAGTGGCGTTTTGGAAAAGAGGTGATTTTATCTTCGAAAATACTTCCCGCTGCCCTTTAACGTATTTGATATTTTGAAATTTGTCAACATCCATGATTAAACTACCATAGCCGGAATTACCAATTAGTTTCATCGTGTTTGCTATAACGTCTAATCCTGAGTTAGAATCCCCCTCTCTTCTTGCTTGGGTAACCTCATTGCAAAATGATGCAAAACATTTCAATTTTCGAAATTCTGTGACTTGGTAAATCCTACTAACTATTAAACCATGTTCTAAATACCACTTCAGTAGAGGAGTGGATAACAAAATTTTCTCTGCTTTCATGACTCCAACAAGCAGCCTCTTGGGTTTTGGAATTTTGAACTGAAAGTTTTCAAATGTTTTTCCTTTATTCAAATGATTATCTAGTTCTTGTTGTTTAACATAATTCTGCATGTGCTCACCAATAGATTCGAAGGGGATATCAACGTTACCGAATAACGGGCACATCTCACTGAAATATTGTTTGAGAGACAACTCTGGTTTAAATGACCCCATCCAAACATCGGGTACCTTTATATCGCATTCGATAAATCCGAATAGTCTATCATTCCTCACAGCTTCTAAAATTGATTCAACTGTCTGTTGTTTATAACGGGTTTCTTGAAAAAAATTTGGTTGTCGACTGTTAATAAATAAGTTTATATTTTGATCATTTTTCCTGTCGTTTTTGAATTCGCATTCATATTTCTCGATGACTGAATAGCCTGACGACTTGAAAATTTGCGTAATTTTTTCTGTATTTTCACGTCTCGTCTTCATGCGTTCCGAATTAAGTTGTTGACAATCGTGACCGTGATAGTAACAACCGTGAAACTGATAAATGGTTTGTGAAACGGAGTCAAATCCGTCAACTTGAAACCCTAGAACTCTAGTTTCTTTTCCACTATTCAAATAGTGATCAATTTTACAATTTTGGGTTTTGGATACATAATCGAGCCAGTGAAATGCCATCATATAAAATTCATATTTTTCAGCTTTAAATTTAGTTTCCTCTCGTCGTCGAATGAATGCTCCAACGGGCATATCTTGGGATAGCGCCCATAGATATAGAGCGTTGCAGTCATATCCTACAACAGATTGACATGTTTTTAACCCATTTCTAATTTTTGTTTCACCAGCTTTCATATGCCTCTGGAAAATTATTGATGGACCGCCGACAATATTCCTTTTAACGGTGCGATATAAATCTTCATTTTTCTTGTTGAATAGTGGAAAAGAAGCATTGGCAGTTCGCGCTGCTCTAAATAGTAGAATTCTAGCGATTCCGGGGACGGAGATGGTCTGTTTGAACACATCTACCCGCTTAGCTTTGTAAAAACTGTGCATTTTTGATAATGCTTCAACAAAGGGTTTTACATCTAAATTGTTGTAATAAATTAACCAATCTCTGAACGTACACATTCCATTATCAATCCAAATTTTTTGAAGTTGTTTATAAATTTCTAGTCCGTGTTCTTCTGAATCTTCTGACAAAATGTTTTTTCCCTTTAATTTAGAATAAAATGCATTATAATCGGGTAATTTTGGTTCATCCAATTTTGATTCGTCATCAAACCACTCATATGGGAAATATGATTTCTGCTGTGAACAGTGATAAGACTTTAAGAATTTATCGTAGCTTGTACCCGGTGCGACAAAATTATTTGCATCAATAAATTTAAAATTACTTGTTCCGATACTGGTGTATGCATTCTGCTTTTTAATTACATAACCTTCTTTGTCCAAATCTAAAGCATCGGCCAAACTCTTTTTTATTAAATTGAGGTCGTATTTGCTACTGTTATATCCCACGACAGGGAGTTGGGTTATATATCTGTCAAACTCACTCCTAAGTTTCTCCAACGATTCTACCATTCCATATTCAAGTTGTTCGTGGCGTTGAATTATACATGACAATTCGTTGCTGGCTACTGACCATTTAATGGCTGTATACGCAGACGCTGCGTTTTGAATTTCGTTCAAATATGAAATTTTCATCTCTATTAATTTTCTTAAGTTCGAATTAATGAAGCATTTTGGACTTGTGAATCCCGGCACATTGCTGCAGACAGATACGCTGATGGCTTCATGCTCAGCAGTCCACTTTTTATCGCCCTGTACAGGTTTCAACATAGCTTCATAATCGTACACCGCAGAATATTCGAAATACGGGTCTTCAATTTTGATTCCAAACTCTTCCAATTTATCAAAGATTGTCTTGTCGTCCTTATAATATTTGCCAGGAAATTTTAGCAGCGTGTGTCCCCCTTTGCAAGTAGCAACGTGCCTCTGATAATTATTAATTCGCTTAAAAAGTTGTGAACAATTTGAGCAGCTGTATTTGTTACAAAATTGTTCTAGATTCAAAATCAGCATCAAATGGTTATCCCACGCGTTCATGTATAAATCATCCTTAAAGGATTGTGTAGACGCATACAGAGTAGTGGCGTGATCTGTCTCATCTAAGTGGAAAATATGCATATTAATTTCAAAATATTTTTCAAGTTCTGGTATTTCTTCTATGGTAACACCTGGAAAATCTCCAGTTATATTTTTCAAATCACGCCACTCTCTATAATATTGATGTACATAATCCTCTGATAATTTTTTATACGTGGCCAAACATCTAAAGAGACAAAGGTTGTCATTAAATGGTTGGCGAGTATTTTCATTAATTAGGAGTAGTTTGACAGATTTTTTTTTTACCAAATATGATGGTGCTTCAACGAGTTCGGTACATCCCAATGGGAAATCAGTGAGAGTCACCACATAACGAATATTGGTGATTCTCACCAATTTCCATTTACTGTCGGGTCGATCTTTTAAGGCCGACTCGACTACGTTTAAATCTCTTATTTTGTTCAAGACGCTTTCAAATTCTGCATAATTTCGAATCATGGGAGGATTTTGAAATATGTGCGTATTTCGGTAAGGAAAATAATATCTAATTTTGTCAGTTTCAATATTCTGTAGCAGCATGCCGAAAGCGAAATTTAGCCGAAAACTAACGTTTTGACGTGAAAAAATTTCCTGTACATGTTTTTCAATGCCCCCCTGTAAGTGACTGTCTCCCTCTACGGGGAAGTTGAAAACGCGTATCACATTACTTTCAGTGTTATGTGACTCTAGTATGCAGTACCTGTGACGATTGTATGCTAGATTAACACTAGGGGGCGCTTGACTCAGCCATGTCGGCTCTCCAGTATTGCTAGCGCCCCCTGTCATATGTTGGTCTAACCTATGGGCTCTTAAGTCTTTCAAGCTCTTAAACGATTCGCCACAGGTACTGCATTTAACACTACGAGGTCCTTGATTCTGTTTCAGAACGCAGGCCTGCAAGAAACAACAGCTCATATTAGACTCGGTGATATAACAATTAAGCAAGGGACTATTTAAATTATCTTTATTAATACAAATCTGCAGCATGATCAAATTTTAAAAAATCATATTTTACGTGCCTTTCTAATGATAACTGTACATGCATAATGAAACTAGTTAAACACATGTGCACTAAAAGTAACCCAAAAGAGATATGTAGCTATGATTTCGAACTTACCATATTATGTCGCTTCAATAGCCTTAACTCCTTAAATATACGACTACATCCTCCGCATTCGTAGGAGTTTCCACATGTCTGGAAATAGCGATGAAAATTGTTTATTAAAACTGCGTTGATATTTTATCTAGGAATTTCAGTATACATAATATATAATATGATAACTCACCTTGTAATGACTGTTCATTAGAGTTGCCGTTTCCAACTCCTCGTCACACTTGTCACATTTTCTCGTTCGAGTACAGCTGGATATGTCTTTATCGAGATAAAATTGTCTCAAAAATGTCTTTCCACACTTATCGCAGCTGTGTCTAACCTGTTTGGTTGCAACAGTCTGCTTGCTTGGACAAATGCGTTTGTGATAAACAAGTTCTTGTTGGCCCGAGCAAGCTTCACCACAAAGGTTACAAAAGAATTCTTTGGATCGTCCACAACTAAGTTCATGTCGCGTTAAATTTGATTTAAGAGAAAATACTTTGCTGCATATTTTACAGTTAAATTTTTCCACACCGCACATCTCAGTATGCTGCAGCATGAACCTTCTTGCCTGAAAACCTCTACCACAACGTGTACACTGATGCATTTGCGCTGGTCCTGCGCATTTTCCCAGTCGCTGATGCTTCGATAAGTTATATCTTTCAGAAAAAAAATTCTGGCACCCATCACATTTGTACGCAATCCCCGCTCCACACACATATCTGTGTTGTACAAAAGCACTATGGCCTTGTACACGTTGACCACATCGCAAACATTCAAAAAATTTCATCTCGACAATTCAGACTGATTGATACATCAGACGTCAGGTTTTATATAGTAACAGCCCGGATGCCACCTCAGGTCAGCAGTAGATCTACTGTTGTAGCCCCTCCCCCCATCTCCCCGCCTCCCCGATCAACCCTAGTAATGACCCGGCTATTAAACACATTTTGGGCTAGGAGACAACATATACCGATTTTACAGTAAGAGTCAACCGTTACAACGTAGGTTTGTTTATAATTTTCACTATTTCGATTAATCCAACAGCTTGCTGCAGGTAAGATTCAGTTATGTATAAATTGAGCCTTAGTAATCTGCAGCATTAAACCAACATCAGCTCAATAGCCTATGTATGCAGGAATTAGACTTGATATCCCGTTCAGTCAAGCGGTCAGAGGTCATCCTAGCAAACAGACACGTTGAAACAATGATGTTTTAATGTTGTCACAGTGTAGCCACCGCTGTGCCAATGTCAGTCCAGTCTAAACAGCGCTGAGCCAGCATTGGTGAGACGCTGGCGGCACTGACAGACTCGAGGGTGCGATAACAGCGTGTCTCTGTTACGGGAGATAGTAAGCTGCAGCCTTTGTTAACACACCTGCTGCCAGCGCGCACGAGTGGCTGCGTTAGAGTGGATGGGGGCTTGCACATTTTAGTGCACATAATAAACGTGCCCCCCAACTTTGTCTCCGCGCCCGGCGCGTTTATTAGGGATAATACGGTAAGTCACATTTGACGTTCCATAGGATACACGTATGTATGATAATCTCTACGTTTCAGGTGAGTGATTAATTCATTCCACTTTATCTAAGGTGAGCAGCGTCCATCATAAAATATACGAGCATGACGCGGGTGAAGAGTCAAAGTGAGATAAGTCACATTTAACGTTTCGGTGGTTAATGAGGCTACACGTGTGTATGATAATCTCTACGTTTCAGGTGAGCGATTAATTCATTCCACTTTATCTAAGGTGAACATCAGCTACCATTATAAAATATACGAGCCTAAAGACATTAAGGTGAGCGTCCGTTACAAAAATAAGTGTGTATAAAAACGATGTCGGTCCCAAATTATAGTCACACATCAATATGTCTCGATTACAAAAGCTTCACCAACAGCTCGCCGAGATCATGATTGTGGTGAGTCGAATGCTCAACGACGAGCATGAGATGATGGAGATGCTAGAGGTAAGTAGATCTAAACAACAATATTTAGTAATATAATTCATAGTTCTTATCATAACCATCATTTCCAATTCTCTATAATGTATAAATCGCTCAACGAACTCTTTTGATGTAACACATTAACTCCTACTAACATTTTGGTCAAATGCTATGTAGGCTATATTCAAGTATTTAATCATTTTCATATTTGAAGCAATGGTTTATTATATAGGTCATCATTATTATTCTGAAAATAATATGTCTGTTTTATTATTTCCAGATCAGCACAGCAATCACTACAGAGGAAAACACGGCGGATATACATTCTTCAGAGGAAAAGGTCGCTCCTGAGATATCACAGTTGTGGGATAACGAATTCTTCGAGTGGGAAGGTGAATGCTTATATTTTATAACAACATAAATTGTCGTATTTTATCCCTACATAAAATGTTATAATAAAGCTCCAAATGTAATGATATAGGAGCAATTATTAATATACTATAAAATAGTCTATAATTATTTGTCGATTGATAAGCTGCGGGAATGAGTAGAATAACATATCTGTCAGAATGGTCTGCTGACGCATAGATTCTCACAAATATATACTGTAAATGTGGTAATATTTGCGTAGTTTTAATTTTCGCGAGGAGGAGAAATTCACGAATTTGAATCCTGCGAAAATTATTATTATAATAGCGCTACTATCATCGAAATTTATCATTCTCGAATTCTAGACTTCATGACAAGTCCTAAAATCACACAAATCTAAACACAAAAATCTAAACACGCGAAAATTATCAGATCTACAGTATTTTGCGTGAATTTAAGATGTCGTCGAGATTCATCAAAATTCAATTATACTACTGGGGAGGTATTTTTTATTATTTTAATTCTATTTGACTTATATCGTGGTAATTATTGTTTATATAGTTCCCGAAGAAGAAGAACAAAAAGAAGAAGAAGTAAAATAAAAGAAGAAGAGAAAGAAAAGAAGAAGAAGAATATTTAAAACGAATGCAAAAATATACACATTATATTATTATAATATTATATACATCGTGCTGCGCTAGAACAGGTAGATGCCTCTGCAAGCTAGGCACCAAGGTGTTTTAAATATTTAATAAATTAATTTTTAACAGAAAAACTCTCTATTGTCTTTATTTTAATGTGTTGTGTTATTACTTTATACGGGTTTGTTTATAATTTTCACTATTTAGATTAAACTAATAATTTGCTGCAGTAAGATTCAGTTATTGAGTCATCATAATTCGCATGTTTGTGTAAACATAAAGCCTGATCTGAGATATGCAAATGCGGGGTCGTGAATCCTGTATTGACAATAGAGCCGCCTAATCCGTTAACGTTGGGTCAGTGTGCGTTGAAAGCCAACCGCCGAGATTCATCATAATTCAGATTTATATTGGCCCTGGAATTTAGAGGGTTAACTTGAAAAATTGCCCTTGGAATTTAGAAGGTTTATTTGAAAAATTGACCCTGGAATTTAGAGGGTCAACTTGAAAATTGATCCTTGGATTTAGAAGGTCTATTTGAAAAATTGACCCTGGAATTTAGAGGGTTAACTTGAAAATGTCCCGTGGATTTAGAAGGTTTATTTGAAAAAATTGACCCTGGAATTTAGAGGGTTGACTTGAAAAATGTCCCGTGAATTTAGGTTTATTTGAAAAAATTGACCCTGGAATTTAAAGGGTTAACTTGAAAATTGGCTCTTGGATTTAGAGGGTTTATTGGAAAAAAAAAGTTCTTGGGCTCAAAGGGTTGATTGGCGGCCATTTTGGATTGTGGCGGCCATTTTTTATTCCCATTCCTGATCACTAATCGTTATCCACCGTCGATCCCATCAAACTTGCTCGACATATACTACTTCTGTCCCAAATGAATGTAAAAGAATAACGATGGTAATTGTGGAACAAATATTGTATCATTGTGCTAATCAAAAACGAATTTGGACCATAGCATATTTTTGTCAGATAATTAAAATAAATAATCATGTGCTAATTTGATGTACAAACACAGTGCGGGAGAAATTCAAATATATGGAAGATTGATTCGATAGAAATTTATGATCCCTCAACACAATAAGTAGGCTCTGAGATGTTATTGTAAATGACGGATATTTCACTTACCCTGATGTGAGAATTATATTAGAATTGTTAACATAAAATAACAGATTGAATGTATTTTCTGTTAAGTGCAAGTGTACCTTGCCGAAGGAAAAATATACACGTTTGTTCTGGACCTGACCAACAGGATTGCAAAACGTTCGATCATGCGAGTTATGGCTGCTTACCATGTGAAACGACTGGTCAACAAAGTCGATGGCGATTAGAAGGGTGATACATGTTATATTTATAGCTAAAGTTGTATCGTCCCGCATATCAGCCCGACCTAGCTGTACTCTCAAGAGGGTCATGGGTCTTGTATCGCCCAAAGTCCGCACTTCTAAGGGTGATGCAAGACCCATGACCCGGTGGAGAATACAATTAGGGAGGGCTGATGTGAGGGAAGATACAACATTAGCCATGCTATTGTCTTTCTATCTCATACCAATATTTTCAGGCAAAGTAGGCCTAGACTAGAGACTGCAGTTAAGAAAGTAGATTACCATAGCCTAGGCCTATAACTGTAACATGTCTGTAACATGACATATAATGTCATCATCTAGTTAGCTCATCATGGTAATGCTAAGATTATTAGCAATAGTCGAGCTTGCTATGTAATCACTTTTTCAAGTTCAATGGTAAAATAATCCTGTCCAATTCATGACCCCTGAGCTGATTCAATAATATGTAGGCCTATAGTTTGCTTCTAAGTGGCACACCTGGTGGCGCACAGTAACAGAGGAGGGGAAGGGGGCATGCTGGCTGAAGGAAGGGTGGAGTTCAACAGTTGCGCCAGGATGTGCGGGTCGCGCACGAGACATTCACCCAATGCTGCTGTAGTGTTGGGCCGACGTCCTAGACGATGACCCAACAATGGGCCAATCTTTGTTACGCAGTGTAGCGTATCTACATAATGCTGTTCTACCAGGTGGGGTAATAAGCGTGGCCTGATTCTCAACCAATCAATCTTTACACCGGGGGTAGCAGGGAGATAACAGGCAAATGACAAAGCATCCCCGTGAGAAAATAACTGATGTATGCCTACCATTACTAGTGCACACAAGTTGTTTTCTCTAAATCTTTCAAGCTGTGTATATCAACCGGGTGAAAAATATTTACAGTATCTGGTACAATACAAAACATGGTTAGAGATAAATTCACTTACCTACCCACCCACCACAATTAGGTAAAAGTCAGTATTCAAAGGCTAGTCGAACCCGCTCGCTCCTGAAGCTACGGGGAGATTTCACACACATCTCTAATATCAGGGGTCTAGATGTACATTTTGGGATAACTGTACTTTGGTCCACTTTTAATTCTGTACTGTGGCCTAATAATGACATACATTTCCAGATCTTATCTCAAGAACTACTCATCTGATTGTCTTCAAATTTTGCACACATCACTAGGGGTCTAGATGTATATTTTGGGATTACTGTACCTTGGCCCACTTTTGTTTCAGTATTATGGCCTTATTAGTTGTTCAGGGTTCCCACTCACCTGAAAAACCTAGAATTTGGCCTTTAAAAAATCCATGTATGGGAAAATCATGGAATTTAAAAAAAAGGAAAAATCATGGAATTTTGTTTCAGTTATCCGATTTTTTCAATATCAGAATACATTTTGCAGAATTTATTCTTTGTCACTTGTGTTTCATTCTTAGCCTGATATTTGGACTACTGGTGGTTGCATGTGCCCAATTTTTTTGACGTAAAACAATTTAGGCAAATATTAACAATTCAGGAAAATTACATATATGCAGCCAAAACTGTTTTGAGCAACCTAGGAAACTAACCTAGTATCATGGAAAAATCATGGAAAAATCATGGAATTTTGTTTTCAGTTGTGAGTGGGAACCCTGTTGTTTCAACATACATTACCAGACCATATCTCTGGAACTACATGTCCGATTGCCTTCAAAATTTGCACACAGCACATTATGTAGTCTGAATGATGCCCTTTAGGGTAATTGTACTTCAACCTACTTTTCACAATTTTGACTTACTTTTTTTTTCAGAAATCACTCCTCCGATTGTCTTCAAATTTTGCACACAACAGCTCTAGAGGGTCTAGATGGGCATGCTTGGGTAATTGTACTTTGGCCTAAGTTTGGTTCAGTACTATTTCTGACGGCGGCGGTGTGCACATTTTGACCCACTTCAAAATATGTCAGGAATTACTGTCTGATTGACTTCAGATTTTGCACACAACACCTCTAGGGGATCTAGATGTGCATTTTTGGGTAACTGTACTTCAGCCTATTTTTGTATTCAGTACTATCGCCTAATTAGTTCTTTTGACATACATTTTCAGATCATATCTCATGAACTACTGGTCGGATGTCTTTAAAACATAACTGAGAGGCTCCACGCCATCAATGTTGGTGACTTATTTTAGCTTATAGTTTTCAATCCCCATGACGGGATTCATTCCCCCAAATTCATGCGCCAGCCTACACAAAAGGATAACACCCTGTCTAACCCTGTTACTATTAATATTTAGAAGGCCCATCCCTGCCAACACAATCAATCTAAGACTTTACACAGCAGCATAACTCTATATGAATTTACACTGCCCACATCATCCTTGAGTCCCATCATCCGGACCTAAATCCTAACGGTCCGACCCCCAAACTCATACACACTCTTATACGTTAACTGTAGGCCTACATATACTGAAGAGGGGGGGGGGGGCGTCCTGAGTTTATGTTTACAAAACAGTGATCCTTCTAGTTCAATAATTGTTTTAATGGTTGGCCACTTGATGATACGTTGAATCACACTTAACTTACAGATAGGCCACTAGGTGTTTGTTAGGTAAATGTTTGTTCAATGTTTAGAACTCGGAATCTTGTGGAGCCCGATGTGTAGCCTAAATTTGTAACTATACTTACAACATGTCTAGGTTTAAGAAGGGGTATGAACCACAGCCATGCACAGTTAGCTCACCTCAGCACTGTGTTTGGAGCCCATGGTATGCAGGTGCATGTTCAGAGACAAGATGTCGCGTGAGAGGAACCTTAACATACACTAGATCTCGCAAGTAAGTTGCACATTATAAGAGGAATCGCGATAACATAACTTGATTTAGAGAGGCGTTGTGCTGGCATAGCGGCCGGCCATTCACGTCTAATGACATCTCGCCATATGAACAATCGGTGCGTAGTAAATGGGGTATTGGTTTTAGTCAATAGTCAAAAATGAATTTTTCATATAAAATCAAAATATAATCGTTTCATTTAGTAGTTATGGCAAATTTTACTGCTTTTGGATGCAAATAAATGTAACATTTCAAACCATACCCAGATTAATTGTTTATTACCGGACGCCAATTATTATTTTATATGCAATTTATGGAGAAAACTATTGATAAATAAGTAACTTTATTTAAAAAAAAGACATTGGCAAATAAACTTTTATAATTCGTCCCTTTGGAGCAACAAGGTGTCAAGTCCATTTTTGATTGAAAAGTCACCCGGAGTGCAACAATGTGTCATGTTGCTTTGGCACATTGTTGATCAAACGTAATAGTTTAAAGATACAAAATAAAAAGGTGCCATTGTAAGTTAGGACCTTCTTTTGTGAATTGCTTCTCACTTTAACAAGTTTCGTGAGGTTTGAAAGAAAGTCCCAAAACAAGATAGCACCTTGTTGCAGTAATCAAATATTGACTTGGCCCAGTGGGTGAGCTATTTAAAATATATACAGATATTTGGCATCACCGCCTACACCATCCAGGGATCACCGTAACCTGGTCCAAATAATTAAATTAACTGAGCTGAACTGCTTGCCTTATTTCTATTCACCCGCTTGTGCGACAAGGGCCGGGCTAGGTATTTTTTTGCTCGATGTAACAAGGTGCCATCTTGTTTCAGGACTGAGACAAGATGGCACCTTGTTACACCGAGCAAAACATTACCTAGCCCGGGCTTTGATATAATCTTATTAAACAGACGTCGGTGTTTAGTGGTCAAAGTGGTGTGTAGGCATCCATATGTACACTGGTGGTATGTGTTTGGTATTTATAAGTGTACACAAAACAATTTGGAACACAACAAAAAAGGTACTTTTAAAGGCGATGAAAATATGGTCAAATGTGCGACCGTCACAGTTGATCATAATATGGTGTTTTTATTTTACAATGTATGTCTAAAATGGCAGAATCAATGTTGGTTGTCGTTTATATCTATATTCATATAGTTTTGTGAAAATTTGAGATTCAACCTACAAGTCAGTGGAAAATTAGGATTACAAAACATTGTGAGACACGAAAGTGGCCGTAACATAAGACAGCAATGGTCGTAACATTGAAAACTACAACAAGAGTTCCTAAATTCAGAGGCCCGGCTTTAGTCTGTTTGAGTGCTATTACAAAAAATCGGCTGAATATTTTTTAAACATCACAGTGTATTGATCTTCTTCATGGGCCAGAATCCTAAATGTTCAGCATATAATCAGGGATTGTTCTTTAGTAAAATCTCTGATATAATTAAGAAAATAGCCAAGGAGACAAGTGTAAATATATCTTGAACGTGTATTTCTTCCATCACAATCGCCGGTGCTGGCCAACATTCATTCAATACTTGCCTACGATGTACCTCGTACACAGGATGTAGGCCTACCTACCAAATTCCGGCTCAATGTTTGGCCAGAGTCGCTGCCCATTGCTGGTTTAATGCTGGTTAATCGTTTACGACGCTGGCCCAACACTTATCCATCACTGGGTCTGCTGTATACTTCGCGCAAACAATTGGCATTCACCCAATGCTGTTTCAATGTTTCAATGTCTTCGTCGCTGGCCCGACATTGGAACAGCATTTGGTGATTGTATCGTGTTTTCTGACTGCTGCATGGGGGTGACTATGCGGTGACGCTTTTAATCCCGGCGCCAGAAACTCCAGATAACACAATGCATTTGCCCAATGCTGATGTAATGCTGGGCCACTGTCTGCGACGCTGGGCCAACATTATACCAAACAAAACCCTTTAAGCTCCAATCACTATATTTAATCAAAAGTAAAGACAAAAGTACTTAACCTGGGAACCTCAAACGTTATATTGGACATGTTCATAAGGACTGGTGTACAGAAATGTCAACCGTTTCCCACACACAGCACCCCCCTTCTCCCTAAATAAAACACAGACTCAGGCAAAATAAACTTATTAGGCTACCGACCTATGGGCGTGCCTAATTAATACTAGAAAGTAAGGACACAAAACAGTTTGTGTCCACATGCTCGTAACATTTGGTTGTAACAAAAGACACCAATGGTCAAACTCAGGACACCGAGAAAATCATTCAGTGCGTCGCACATGGCATTATTGAGAGGACACCACAACATTTGGTGTCCCTTGTGCGACCGCCTTGAAAACATTATACATTTATCGCCCATTTCTGCTTCCAAATTTAATTGTATGGCTAATATAATTGTCATTGATTTAATCCATCTGCTAGGTAAATAAGTTAGGATCTTCATTTAAAAAAGAGGCCTAAATGTATTTGTTCAACACATTTTTTGAAAATCAGCCATATTCACTTTTTCAAGTTCAATGGCAAAATAATTCTTTACAATTCATTCCGATTCAATAATATCTAGGCCCATAGATTGCTTTCTAGCCTGTCACACTTCTCAGTGGTACACCTGTCGGCGCGCAGTAACAGAGGAGGCGAAGCGAGGGGTTCTGCCAGTTGAAGGAAAGGTGTCGTTCACCAGTTACGTCACACGTTCACCAGTTACGTCAGGAGATGCGGGTTCGCGCACAAGACATTAACCCAATGTTGCTGTAGTGCTGGACCGACATCCTAAATGATGGCCCAACTATGTGCCAATCTTTGTTACTGCTGTGTAGCGTGTGTACACACCGATGTTCTATCAGGCGGGGTGATGAACGTTGCTGATCTAGGCCTATGCCTACCCTTATAGTGCACACAATTTGTTTTCTCTAAATATTCATAGCTATATCAGCCAGGTAAAACAGCCTGTATCTGGTACAAACTTCAATACACACCTTGATATTAGATAAATAGACAATATTACCCGGTGTTTTCAGTATTGACCCTAATATTTTGTTGAGGTTTGCTGACAAGGCCGTAGGACGAGGCAAAATACGACCACAGAGACGAAATAATAGGGCCATAACTAAAAACACAAGGGTAATGATGTATTTATTATATACCTTGTGATAATTTTTTGTCACATGCCTTATAAAACTGAACAGAACTCCATTTTTTTCAAGTCGAACTTCGTGTTTATTTCTCCTCGTCTGTGTACAACACATAGATTGTAAAGATACAGTTACATAGGCATCTCACTCTGCCTAACCATGACAGAGAGGCAAAACCCGTTTTGTTTAGAGCTTGGCTCAAAAGTAAAGCGCACACCACTCTGCTCGCGGACGTTCATCCTTTATATGCACTTACACAATCATACATAATCATAATTACAACATTCATAATCATACATTATAATAGTACCAACATTGGTTTAACATACATTCCCTAGCGACGGACACAAGTGACTAACCTTTTGTAAAATATCCCAGATAGTCGTGTAATGAATGCAATCATACGCCAATCTGTGATGGATTGTTGCGTTTGGTGGTGTCCTATTCTGGCCAGGTCAACAGTCTCATAATCTCTGCGTTTGGCCATACATAACTACTTTACATAGGCCCCTCACACAAAATAAAAAAACTCCAGCTAACTCATATTAAGCATAGACAGACAACGGTAATAAACATTATGTGAGCTAGACGAACATTGCTTAAATAACAACACGTCTGCGCAGCACTGCAGAGCACACCAATGATATTACATTTAAATAAGTCATTATTACATACTCGTGACAACGGTGATTTGTCACATCGATAATAGTAGACAACAAAGCAATGATACATTGCTTAACTAGGCAGCACACAATATTACTTAAGTGTATTCACTACACTTGGTCACCTGCCTTCGCTGGTCGCGTTATTGCGATCCAATGATCTCCAGCTGTAGTAGGAGTGGGAGGTTTGACTGCCTCCTTCAGGAGACTGTGGCGAAGTTTCCACAACGAGGAACGCCGGCCGGACGTATCAAATGTCCAACTGGGCAACCGAGCATTCAATTTTTAAAGGTGATATCTCAATTTGGGGTAATGCTTGCCAAACCGGGTGCTCGAGGCGTGTTTGTAAAAGCTCTTGCGGTGCAAGGGTGGATATATTCAGTGGCAGACAAGTGAGAATAGCTGGTGTTATCGCTAACTGAGCCAGCAGATGGGCCACCCTCGGGAGTGTCCAATCTCGACCCTGCACTTAACAGTCAGCAGCCACTAGTAATATAAATATGCCTATATCCATTTTTTGTCGGCTTTCAGGTTTTCCACGACAATGTATGGAATATCCCTATCCGTAGGTACTAATTGCATACATGGCAGGCGCCACTTTCTCTGCATACCCCTCAGGACCTGTCTCTCGAGCAGCGATAAACAAACAACTGGCACGTTGGGCGACGTCACCAATAAGTATACAGATTGTCAGCTCATTGCTTGCGCAGTTGTGGGGTTCAAAGAATCTGCCATGTTGCGTATCAACGGCTACATCTTCAGGTGTTTGTACCTGGAGGTTGTGGTCCGATCCATTTACGGGAGCCGGCCACAAACGGATACGGTAACGAGCGTTCCGTATTTTGTCCACCAGTAGCAGTTGGGCAGTAAACACAAAATGTTGGGTCTCTTTCCGCACTGGTACTAACGATACATGTATATAATACCAAGCGAGACCCGGCGAAAACAGACCACCGACCTGACTAGTCTCTAGAATCAGCAGCAGCTCGTTTGGAAGCAAGATCTCCTCTGTGTTAGCTGGCCTAATTCTAGGGATGGCGATCGGATCAATCTGTGTGCTCTCTGCCAGAGCAATTACACTTTTCACGAACCCATCTTATACTCTGCGGCAAGTTACTAATTTAGCATACAGCTCCTTGGCGAATTGTTCAACAGAAACGAGGTGTTGGCGTGAGTGACCACAGATATCAGTTCGCTAGTGGCGTGGACAATACGTCTATTTGTTCTTTGGGCTTTGGCAATGTGACGTTTCAACTGAGCCACCTGGTCCTCTGTGGCTGTGCCGAACAATGGTGATCCAATTTCACCCACAAAATTGAACAAACCTCGTTTAATTTGTGTTTTGGAAAGCATCTGCGAGGGAGGTGTCAACGTAGCCTCCATGTCACGAATGCGCTGCTCCCAGACATTGCGAGTCGTACCCGCATAGTTTTGATGGGTTCCCAGTTTTTCAATACTTAAATCATTTAAATGCTCCTCCATGCGAGGCTCTCTCTGGGGAGCATCTATGACCACTAACACAGTGCATGTCCCTCGGCGCACGTTTATATCCGAGGCACAAGTAATCAATGGTCCATCACTCGGCAGGTGTGGAACATTGTCAGTCAGCATGAAGGGCATTTGTGCAGCGTGTAGAGACGTCACGCTTTGGGATTAGCGTGTAGTGCAATAAGTGCCTGACTTATGGGAAGGTGGTTAGTTTTAATATTTATGGGGCAATTATTACAAAAACCATTTGGCTCACTTCTTGCGGAAAACAGGTCTGCGTTTTCTAAATTAACTGGTTGATCTGCTCATACCCAGTCTCTGGTAATACCTGACCAACACAGGCTTCGTAGGGGTGTTCAATGCGCCGCATTGGCCACTCTTTTCTATGCCATCTCAGCACGTTTCCATCGAAATCAACTATGCCTTGGCCATCCTGTAAGGCGTCTTCTCCCAGCATCATCTTGCGCAGCAGATAACCCGGATTGGCTTTGCCACTCCTTGAACTTTGATTTAGATCGATCCTCTCACGTCCAAAGATGCGCCGGGGACGCCGCGCAACGCTGGGGCGTCAGCCAACAGCCTGTGGCGATGAGCAGGATCCGCAAGTTTGTGGAAAATGTCTAGTCATAGGAGCGTACAGGAGGCCTCTGTGTCCACCAATGCCTCAATGGACAGATCGCCAACCTGTAAATCGACCACTGGTCGACCTGAGATCGCACTTACTACTTCTGTCCATTTCCCGTACTGTTTTGACGGCACTCTCGGCTCACGTGACCGATGCGTCCGCACCCGAAACAGCAAGGTTTTTCGTCTGGAGTTCAACTAGCCCCGACCTCATGCACAGCTCCCTGGGGTGGTCTTTGTCCTTTATCTTGGAACACCCGGGGGGGGGGGGGGGTCAAGGAGGTGGTCTTGCCTGTGCCTCCAACTTCGCCACCTTCGTCTCTCCTGGCTCTGTAGCAGTTTCTTTAATATGAGGACAGTCTGGTCGTCTTGTGACGGGTCGCAATGGCGCAGGATTCCCCGGCGCGACATTCATTGGCTCCTCATGATGACTCGGCCGGGCATGAGCATTCTTTGGAGCGCTGTACCCCGCTAGTGTGGTGAATGCCTCTTCTAGCATAGTAGGGTTTCCCTCTTTTACAAGCATCCCCGCTAGTTCGTTGCTGCGCAACCCCTGGGCAAACGGTTTGATCAGAATTATGTTCTGATCTTCGTTCCTAGCGTCCACCGGGTAGACGGCGTCACCAACTTCCCAGAAACGTCTACTAAAACTAGTCTCTGGCTCATACACACTTAGCCTCCCAGTGCAATAAGCCGGCTGCAGTCCTAGCAGCAATTTTGATCTGATTCTCATCGCATACCTCGCCACCAGCCACATTCTATATCCTTAAACCGTCACACAGCGTCATTTGACATATCAACGCCTGGATACATTGTTCGTGTTGTCGGCATAGGGTTCTGGTGGTTTTCATGATAGCCTGCCGTCTGGTTATTCTTTAAACTGTATCTGTATTCTTTAAGCTGTATCTGGACCCTGTCGACAGTTTCTCACATTCTATACACAATCTGACCGTTGGTTCAGAGGTTAACACCACTCGGTTGTGTATGGTTTGCCTGCTGGCACAGTGTTTTTCATGTGGTCTGCGCCTGCTGCCACAGTGTTTTTCATAGTGTCTGTCTGAGACATTTTAAAATATAAAAGTTAAATTGTTCTACACAGATCCTAGCAAATTTGCCAATAATAAAACGTTCATCCGTGACGCCATTGTGACGCCAACACGACTAGGCCAACGGCAACGGACGGGTTATAAAATCAAGATTCCAGATTCACTGAACAGAACTCCATTTCTTCAGGTCGGACGTCTTGTTTTTTTCTCCTCGTTTGTGTAGAACACATAGAATATAAAGATACAGTTACATATTCATTTCACTCTGCCTAACCATGACAGAGAAGCAAAACCAGTTTAGAGCTTGGTTCAAAGGTAAGGCGTGCACCGCTCTGCTCACCAACGTTCGTCCTTTATATACACTTACATAATCAAACATAATCATAATTACAACATTCATAATCATACATAATAATAATCCCAACAGAGGTTTAACATAAATATCCTGGTGACGGACTCATGTGACTCAGCCTATCTTGATGGCTCGGGTGACCTTTGGCAGAATATCCGTGACAGTCCGGTAATGACCAAATCCAATCATACGCCAATCCAAAATGGATTGTTGTGTTTGATGGTGTCCTATTTTGCCTTGATATATATGCAAACCGTGTTCATTTGCAAGCGATATTTGAAAATACAGCACTTGTCCAAGGAGTAAGGTGTGAGCCTTTAGGTGAACACCTTATTCCTTGGACATGTGCTGTATTTTTCCCAACCGCACGAAAATGAACACTGTTTGCATTTTTTCACACGACTATCCACATGTCTATCCAACGGCGCAAAGAAGTGTATAGTCGACGGACATGACAGACAACCATAAGGTGGTGAATCTCATTAACTTGATATACAGCATGTATACAACATGTATACATGTAGTACAACGAAGTGCGGTATTGGCTGATACCAACATATGTCTCATAGTGAAAACACAACCAGCGAGTGTGAAAAAATGTCCTTATTGTACGCTGACGCACATATATCGCGTGTCTGCAGGCTTCACAGTGCTAAGACACTGTAACAGTTGGCTTGGCTGCTGTAGGCTACACCTAGGCTACACATTGTGTTCTACAGGATAACTAAGCACATACTAAATACACTTGTTAGTAAACACAAGTAGCTTATAATTCTCAAATGTGTTTTCATTAAAATATTCCTTCATAGAAAATAGCATAGCATAAACCTTGAATAAATCAGACCACAAATCACCACGTTATTATGCTCGTTGTGCGAGAATGGATGTGTATTTGTTTGGATTTTGTTTTAGGATTGAGGCAGTATATGGTGGTCAACCTTGCAGTGGTTCATCTACATCAACTATAACCTGTACTGAATCGACTCCAAGGGATTGTAAATGGTACGGATGGGGGGCTGGAGTGAATGTCTACCTTTCTACGCTTTCGGCTGCTTAAGGCAGCGTGCCAGTATATATTACAGGTATATGTAACAACAACAACAACAACAACAACAGCGGTAACAACAACAACAACAGCAGCGGCACCAATAAAACCATCGGTAACAACAACAGCAGCAGCAACAACAACAACTACAACAGCAGCAGCAGCAGCAGCAGCAAAAACAACAACAACAACAGCAGCAGCGGTACCAATAATACCATCGGTAACAACAACAGCAGCAGCAACAACAACAACTACAACAGCAGCAGCAGCAGCAGCAAAAACAACAACAACAACAACAGCAGCGGCACCAATAATACCATCGGTAACAACAACAGCAGCAGCAACAACAACAACTACAACAGCAGCAGCAGCAGCAGCAGCAGCAAAAACAACAACAACAACAGCAGCAGCGGTACCAATAATACCATCGGTAACAACAACAGCAGCAGCAACAACAACAACTACAACAGCAGCAGCAGCAGCAGCAGCAGCAAAAACAACAACAACAACAGCAGCAATAACAGCAGAAATAACAACAATATCATCATCATCAACAACAACAACAAAAAGAACAACAACAGCATCAGCAACAACGACAACAACAACAAAAACAGTGGCAGCGACAACAACAATAATAACACCATCAGCAGTATATAAGCAGCAGCATAAACAACAACAGCAGCAAAAACACCACCACCACCAGCAAGGCAGCAACAACATCAACAACAACAATAAAAACACCACCACCACCACCTTTATAACCACACCCCCCCCCCCTCCACACCCAACAACAACAGCAGCAACAACAACAACAGCAACATTTAATAGCAAGAGCAACAACAGCACCAACACCACCAATAACATTGAACAGACTTCCAAGAGAAGCAGGCATAGTCCACTTGCCATTATATAAAAAACTGAAGCCACAAGTTGATATATCCCAGCTCTAAGCATTTGTATTAAACGTATTAACGTATTAAACGCATTAAATATTATCACACTCTGTGCAGTGGTTTTCACTAGAAGACGTATATCGTTATCATCTCGTATCGCACTCTAGCTGTAATTTGAACTGCAAAATATGGCAATTATGTCATGTGTGACTTGATCGTGTGAGACAATAAAAACGTTGTTCATTTTTTGTGCGATATTGGATGTTCAATGAATAACTTGCTCGCCTAAACGCTCACACCTTATTCAATGAACGAGTGCTGTATTTTCCCATATCGCACTCAAATAAACACCGTTTGCATATCATCATTTTTATCAAATTTTAACGTAGGGCCTACATATATGTTTCTATCACTAACACAAGTTACCAAATAAAGCAAATAATAATCTGATCTGTATTGCTCTAGGATACAAGTTTGGTGTAGAAAGCATGAATACCATTCACCAGGATCGTGATGACAATCCTCTATCTGAAAACGGAATGATTTTGGCATCGGTCTGAAAAAATTATTATATCTTTAACAACCGTATATATTTATACAGAACCACCCCAGCAGCTTGTGGAGGCAGAGTTTGTTATGAGGAATGGTATGAAGTCGACGAAGTAGCGCCGGAACTCGGTGAATGCAGGTATGCAAGTTATTCTTTTCTCTTTCTTAAAAGTATTATAGATAGGTTTTAGTCTGTAACTTATTTCAAGTTTAGCTTCAAATAAAGTATAGAATGCTATAAACTAACTCATTGATACTCTATCATTCACAAAACTTGCAAAATTTAAAGATGATAACTGTAATAATTTAAAGGTGGTATTACGATCCAGTTATTACAATGATTACCATTATGTCAACCCTTTACCATCTAAGTTATCTAATTTAAATTTTCATCTACTTGAAGTTGTATCTCGCTAACGCGACTACCGCGACCCACAACTTCAAGTGAGTGAAAATTACTCATAATTGTTTAATTGGAGACCAAACATTTGCAAATATTCATGTTTGAAGACTAATTTAATTCCAAATAACCTTGATTTACTCCGATAATGAAATAGATTCGAAACGATAATAGTCGTTCATAGCAACCAAAGGGTTAAATCATAGACGTATACTATGTTTCAGTCGATATGAATGCTGGTGATGAAGATTTATTGCCAAAATCTACAGAAGACATCCCAATATATTATGCATACACACATACTGAACTGTAATCATATAGTTAACATTGCTATGTATACTTTGAACTAAATGCTGCGCGCTATTTAGACCAGCTACTGTACTTTATCTTAAAAGCACATTCTGTCTTATTCTATTTAAATGACGTCGTATTCGTAATTATAAATAACACAATAAGCGTGACCTATCATTGTATCGTCTCATAGTTTGTTTATATAAATGTATCAAATAAATAAGACATAAAATATAAAAAAATGTAATTTGATTTATGCATGATTAACATCATACATCTAGGCCTATGCTAATCTTGAGATATTCCATAAATGTAGGCCTATCATATTATATATATCAGATCATATTATATATCAGGATCTAGCATGATTTTATTCACACTTTGACACGGGTTCAGGGGGGGGGGGGTCACCATCCTAATATGATGACTGGCTTCAGACTTTCAGGCCCCGGTAGGCCGGGTTCAGGGGAGGAGGGTCACCATCCTGATATGATGACTGGCTTCAGACCTGCAGGCCCTGGGAGGCCGGGTTCAGGGGGGGGAGGGCACCATCCTGATATGATGACTGACTTCAGACTTTCAGGCCCCGGGTTCAGGGGAGGAGGAGGGAAGGTCACCATTCTACTATGATGACTGGCTTCAGACTTTCAGGCTCCGGGAGGCCGGGTTCAGGAAGGGGGGGGGGGTCACTATCCTGATAGTATGACTGACTTCAGGCTTTCAGGCCCTGGGTGGCGGGGTTCAGGGGGGGGGGGTCACCATCTTGATATGATTACTGGCTTCAGACTTTCAGGCCCTGGAAGGCCGGGTTCAGGGGAGGGGGGGGGGGTCACCATTCTGATATGTTGACTATAGGCTTTTAGGCCCCGGGAGGCCGGGTTTGAGGGGGGGGGGGGGGAGTCACCATCCTGATATGATGACTGACTTCAGACTTTCAGGCCCTGGGTGGCCTGGTTCAGGGGGGGGGGTCATCATCCTGATATGATGACTGGCTTCAGACTTTCAGGCCCTGGGAGGCCGGGTTCAGGGGGGGGGGGTCACCATCCTGATATGATGACTGACTTCAGACTTTCAGGCCCCAGGAGGCCGGGTTCAGGGAGGGGGGGGGGGGGGTCACCATCTTGATATGATGACTGGCTTCAGACTTTCAGGCCCTGGGAGGCCGGGTTCAGGGGGGGGGGGGGTCACCATCCTGATATGATGACTGACTTCTGACTTTCAGGCCCCAGGAGGCCGGGTTCAGGGAGGGGGGGGGGTCACCATTTTGATATGATGACTGACTTCAGACTTTCAGGCCCTGGGAGGCCGGGTTCAGGGAGGGGGGGGGGGGGTCACCATCTTGATATGATGACTGACTTCAGACTTTCAGGCCCCAGGAGGCCGGGTTCAGGGGGGGTCACCATCCTGATATGATGACTGACTTCAGACTTTCAGGCCCTGGGAGGCCGGGTTCAGGGGGGGGGGGGTTCACCATCTTGATATGATGACTGACTTCAGACTTTCAGGCCCCGGGAGGCCGGGTTCAGGGGGGGGGGGCACCATCCTGATATGATGACTGACTTCAGATTTCAGGCCCCGGGAGGCCGGGTTCAGGGGGGGGGGGTCACCATCCTGATATGATGACTGACTTCAGACTTTCAGGCCCTGGGAGGCCGGGTTCAGGGGGAGGGGGGGGGGGGTCACCATTCTGATATGATGACTGACTTCAGACTTTCAGGCCCTGGGAGGCCGAGTTCAGGGGGGGGGGTCACCATCTTGATATGATGACTGACTTCAGACTTTCAGGCCCTGGGTGGCCGGGTTCAGGGGGGGGGGGGGTT
>OZ024909.1:74201649-74214968 GCA_964017125.1 Flabesymbios commensalis | reverse complement strand
CTTTCAGGCCCTGGGTGGCCGGGTTCAGGGGGGGGGGGGGGTTCCCATCTTGGTATGATGACTTGCTTTAAACTTTCAGGCCCTTGGAGGCTGGGTTCAGGGGGGGGGGTCACCACCCTGATATGATGACTGACTTCAGACTTTCAGGCCCTGGGTGACCAGGTTCAGGGGGGGGGGGGTCACCATCCTGATATGATGACTGGCTTCAGTCTTTGAGGCCCCGGGAGGCCGGGTTCAGGGGGGGGGTGGTCACCATCCTGATATGATGACTGACTTCAGACTTTCAGGCCCTGGGTGGCCAGGTTCAGGGGGGGGGGGGTCACCATCCTGATATGATGACTGGCTTCAGACTTTCAGGCCCTGGGTGGCCAGGTTCAGGGGGGGGGTCACCATCCTGATATGATGACTGACTCCAGACTTTCAGGCCCGTGGAGGCCGGGTTCAGGGGGGGGGGGGGTTATTATGAGACTCATTGGCAGAAAGAAGTTTTTCCGCAGACTGAATTTCTAATTGTAGCTCGTTAAACCGGCCGGCTCCGATGGCTCATTCGTATCGACTGGGGTTTGTAACCTTGAGGTACCAGGTTCCAATCCTGGTCGGGACGGATATTTTTCATCGTGGTTGTTCATGTACATTGCTCCTGTTCAAAGGGATGGTGTGTACAGGGTTGCTTATGGTACTGTGCACTATAAAGAACCCTTGAAGTCATACGAAATAAGAGTAGGGCATAGTCCCGGCTCCGGGCTTCCTTCTGTCGCGATATTGCCATGATTGTGCAGAAAGTGCCTTAAAGCTATTTTCATATATATATATAGATATGAAGATATGATTAATTTAATTGTGTTGTAGATTTGTTATGACCTAGTGTTACTTTCCTTTTTTTGACAAAATGATGTAAACCTTTAGGCCCCTATATTTTTAATGAATATCCCAGAATGTTTTTTTGTGTCAAGTTTATTTATGTAGACATGTTAGTATTTTTTTCTATTTCTTGGCATTGAAATTTAAATGGTAAAATGTTTCTTAGGCCACATATTCATGACATTGGAAGAATTTTACGAAGCCACCTTGGCGACCATCTTTTATGTAATCGTATTTGGAACTACAAATTTTTCATTAAATAAATAAATAAAATGAACTGTTTGTCCGGTCATGTTTATGTGTAATTGAAACTTTATCAGCTATAAATCAAAAAGAATGTTTTTTCCATATCATCTACATGGTTAAACATGCCCTTGGACAGATGGTTGTCTATATCACTATGCCGGGCATGCCCGAAAACACCATGGGAGACACCAAATCTGCTTCTATTCTGTCAAAAATGATAACAATTTATGGTTTGAATTGCATAAATTCTAAAGAAAATGATATCAATTATTGTTTGAACTTGAACATATGGCGGCTATATTGGATTTTACCCGGAATGCAATGTCCTATAATACATTCTGGCCATACCACTATGTCGGGCGTACCAGAAAACCCCATGGTAGACACCAAAATCACGAGTCTGCTACTGTTCTGAAGAAAATGATAACAATTTATTGTTTGACCTTGAACATATGACGGCCATCTTGAATTTTATCCACAATACAATGTCTCAAAGTATTTCTGGCCATACTACTATGTCGGGGGTACCAGAAAACCCCTGTAGAAAATTACATTTTGTGTTTGACCTTGCACAAATGGCGGCCATCTTGGATTTTGCCGCCATTTTTTAAATTTAGAATATGCAGCACATTTTCCTGAAAACTCATTATTTGAAGAATATCTGTGCAAAATTTCATTTTTTTATGTCAAATTGAAAGTTGTTTTTAGTTACAAAGCCCACTATTACATGTGTCTATACGTAGTATTGATTGAAATGTATGCACAAAACCACGGTCATGGCGGCCATCTTGGATTTATGAAAATTAAAAATCCCCCTAAGGTTTTCTCTCCGGCAACCAATTTAAATTTGCTCTACACATCCATAAGACTGCGAAACCATCAAAAACAATACACTTCTCACAACAATATGGTTGACTACATAACTGATAGGGGTGGCAACTGGACTATATGCATATGTCTGTTTCCCAACCCTTGTGGTGTTGGAATCGTTCCAAGCCTGTTTTAGATCAGTCGATGCACCACTAAGGTTGATAAAATAGTTTTTGGTAAATGCTCAGTTAACTCAATAATTCAATATGGTCTCATCACCCAAATGCCAGTCCCATTGAAATACATGTAAAATGCCTCAATTCCACGGGCCGATTTTACTTCTTTTTGCCCTCCCCCCTATCTAGTGCCGCATATCATAATGAAGCCTTGACTGTGCATTTTCAAAAACAGCTCCGATAAGGGGTTGCTACCCAGACAGATTTTGAGCTAGACCCCCTAGTGTGCAAAAAGGTCACTATAGTTCAAATTACGCTTAAAGGCCGAGATACACTCTTCGCAGTTTCCGTGGTAAAACTGGCATGTTATATTTATTAACTGGCCCCTGTGACCTGTTGGTGACAGGCGTGTTGACAGCGTGATAGTGTGCAGGCTGCTGCTCATCTCACACACACCATGCATGACTGGTGTGTATCGCCGCTCAATACTTTTCGCACACTGACAACTGTTCGCTGGTATTGGTATAACGTAACCGAATTGCATCCTGACAGAGGCAGACTTAGTTGTTTCCACACTAGAGTGAGAATATATGCATACTGCACCGTTGGGAAGGCGAGATGGGCTCATCTCAGCACAAGTCACCACATCTAGCCCGAGCCTTTACTTTTGTCTCAGAACAAGGTCCAGTGCTCACTAGGTTGAACTATGAGGTCGTGTAAATTACGTAATTATGTTAAAGTTCGAAATCGTAGAATATTAAGTAGAGTGTGCTATGCTAACATTCAACCAATCAATCAGAGCTTGACTTGAGTTTTAGCGTTGTACCAACGCCTTACTGACAATGGCAGGTAGGCCAGATCCGCGAGGCACCGGCATGTGGGCACGCGGCCCTCGGGCTATTTGCCTGGTATGGGACGCTGATAGGGAGAGCGAGGCTGCGGCCTTAGCTGGCAGTGTCGTGCGGACCGTCGACCCGGCCGCTGTCAGAAACGGCTACTCACAGAGATTGAGACATATAACGTTTTACAATAGTATTTATTAAAGGGACAGGCCCAGGCTAAAATCATAAAAAAATCGGTGATTTTATTTTGGCTTATTAATATGACTATATAATGTAAACATGTCCATAGACTAGAACTGCAAAACTTTTTTAATTTTTGTGCGGCGCATTCACCAGTTAGGCTAGATATAGAGGTGAAATTCGCGTATTTCTTATTATCGACATGGTTGTCAATAATTAGAAATAAGCCGAAACAAGCCTAAATAAAATCACTGACTTTTTGATGATTTTAGTCTGGGCCTGTCCCTTTAAATGAGTCTATCACGTTCTCACTGAGACTATCATTATCATGTTTACCATCTATATACATGAGACTGAATCATATGAAATATGAATCATCAATAAAGAAGCTTGAAACTGTATTCTTATCCAGAATTCTCCCCGTAAGATAATTTAATATATGAAGTTAGTTTCCAAATACCATAATAAAGGAACTAACGATTTATTACACATCATTATTTAAAAATACGAAGTGATGCATTATTTGAGCAGTACGCCAGCTAAAAGTACGCGCATCTTATATATGCATATATGACTTATCCATCTGTCTGACCACTATCTTTTTTACTATCCATTGGTCCCAGTGTGCCAGGCTACATCTCTTTGTTTTCCCACCGTTGGTATCCAGGTTTCAAAGCCACATAATGTCTATTGTTTATACCTCAAAATGAAGCTTTCAAAGTAATATTTTATTAAGCTCATTTAACCAAAATATATATGAAATACGTCTCACTCGTGTCCTTGGTGACTCTGACGAATTATAGTTTCCACACATAATGTGTAATACCAGAAATGCATACCATACTGCAATGAACCCAATTATGTTATGACCAGAGATTGAAGTGGGGTGACCATAGAAATCATAACACTTTTCTTTGCTAATAACCATTACAATTCCTATTGTTATTCTGGGGACTATCCGATCAGAGGATAGCTGAGCTGAGTTTCAGCATTAAATTGCACGGCGAAACCCAAGTCTCCGGACGTCTGGGCATGTCTGGGGGTAGATCTCCTAGGCATGCCCAGAACCCCAGAAGGAAAACGCTCTCAATAACCCACCATGCCCTATCACCCCCACCCTCACATCATCATCTGTACATCATTCATCTCATCAATTGACTACAACCTTTTTATCGTATTACAATGTCACTCAAAAGATCTTTTGTGCCGAAAAGTGACGTAATGCAATGATTTATTACTACTATTAACCATTACAATAATAGCTCCTGTTCATTCGCGATAGAATGTGCTGTCTTGAGTAAAACGCAACACAGCCACCACTGACCAACTTTAAAACAAATTTGTTGGATCTGTTACCACATTCACAATCGTTTTTGTTAAATGCAATAATTATTTAAAGCTCATTTATACCGTTCATTGACTGTCAAGCAAAATAATTTCACATAGATTTATATATCATTAAAATTTAATTACTGACATTTTTTTTGTCAATAGGACTGAACGTATTTCTTTATGACAGCAGATAGGATATTCACACAAGCATATACTGTATATCTATCTAAAGTGAAAATTCAGGCAGAAAATATGACTATCAGTTGCCAATAAAAATGTGCCCGGTTAGCCTGGTTTTCATTCAGTATTTCTTCAGCTTTATGCTACGTAGTCAGGTCTAACCAACAAGAGCATAGCCTACAGAAGTGATGTTTAATAATGTGGATCAGGTCACCAGCGAGAAGGATGTATCGTTTGCAGTACCAGCTGCTAATATACCTATATTACATTTCTAAAACCATTTATGCAATATATAACTGGTCAAGTATGTCAGGTTAGACAACCTGGCAGATATAATTGCAAGTAATTACTCTTAGCCGACTCTGGAAAGCAAACACCATAAACATAATGTAGATGTTATTTGCTTTTTGTGTCTTCAACATAAGGCCCCGATATAAAAATATCTTCAGACACAACTTTTCATAACTTAAATCAAACATAGTATTGAAATCATTAGAATTGATATATTATAATACCCAAGGACATAAAATACACAAATCTGAAAAAGGACAGCGATATCATAAATGATAGGTTACCGTTGCTGAATTGACCTTTGAACAAAATTAAATAAATATTTATTGATGATATTCTCAATTTAGTGGTGCGTTCTGTGATGATGTCTAATCAAATTCTTCCATGGCTCAACGTTATGGATTCAGTGCACCATGAACAAAGAATTAAAGCATGGTATTATTAATAGAAATAATTTATTTTGAACTTGCTCGCAATAAAACTGTTCTTTAGTGTCATGCTCAAGCAAAATGAGATATGGATAATGAAATATGTTGAATGCAATGATTGAAATAAGACCCCCCTCCTGGAACTTCCTACAGAGCCCTGTAGAACTGCACAGGCAATGTTGGAGAGATATCCTGAAAACTGGTTGTGGCATTGCATAATACCCTTTCTTTCACGCTGAGACAGATATTATATCACCACCTTTCGAGCAGTTTATTGATATACTCATTCAAGCTAGATGTGTCGTTTAATGAAGTTTGTCATCCAGTATGACTAATGTGGCCTATCTGCATGTCGCACAGCTTATTGTTTTACAAATCGCAGAAATGTCAAAAACTATACATACATGATAACACTAAAAAACAGTTTCCTTAAATAAATGTAATAAAGCAGCCCCTTGGGATGACATCAATTTTCGTTTTCAATTCCGTACTCAAGTGTGTATCCCACGGATCATGTTTTTATTTTTTTCAGAATTTGCATATTTTTACAAATATTTATAATCAACATTTCTATGAAATCAGAAGTAACCCAAACAAACTAGTTGTATACCTGAAGGACGATTGAATGTTTTCACAGCATTGGGCCACATGCTGATGGCATCGGCCCAGCGTTGGGTAGACAATCAGTGCTGCAGGTGTGTCCTCCCGTGTCCTGACTATAATACACCAATTAGCGGCGACTGCTCTGATCTTACCGTCTCATACGTGGGGATATGTGGGGCAAAGTGCTGAATATTGCTGACTTGTTTTGTTTACATGGCAATATACGACCTGGAAATACAACTATTTCACTCTTTTTCGGTGCTTTAAATTTTTTTTCACTTTTTCGTATTTTCAGTTAAGATCAGTAGGCTATAGAGCTTCATATAAATTAAATTTTCAAAATTGACAACATTGAAAATGTCACATCCCAAGGGGTCCCTTTAATAATAAAACTATCTATATATAGCAGATAGGGCCTACATAAATTATTTTAAAAATCAACCCTTTGAGTGGTTTATTTAACTTTATTGGACGTTATTTTAAATGATAAAAATATAATATGGGGTTTTGAACAATTGGTTTTAAAATGTTTACAAAACAATAATGTTGGTTTCAATAAAAATAATCACTGATGGTTTGAACTATATATAAACCAATTGTTCACAATATCTCACTCTCTGACAAAAAATAATGTGCGATGCGGCTGTTCAGATGGGTCACATAATTATGGTGTCAGATATCATCACTAGATGAGACACAGTAAATAAATCATTCAGTAACAAATCCGCACCTCTTCGACTATGGGTTAGAAATGACGTTTCACATACAATGTCTTTAAAATGTACTATTTGCCTAGCCTTTCCTAAGCCAACGCTCATGTCTGCAGTCCACCAATATGTTTTAGAAAGTTTGGCTAGTCCGGTATACTTACACTCCACCAGTAGTCCTCAGAAAAAATATCATCAATATTAAAATGCTATTTTAATATTAATTACTCATTACAAGGATACTAGGGTATGCAAAAAAAATAACACTCAAATGGTCCAACAAGTACATTTAGGTGGGGGGATTTTGAATATAGTCTCTTGTTGGAGAGGGCTCTTGTTTTGACGAGGGACATAAAAGTTCATACTTTTCCGTAGAACTTCGAGTTAAAAGGGTTAAATATTGTTCAAATTGTCTTCGAGTGATCTAGATTGACTCACGACCACCTAAGTAGTTAACATGGATTATTACAGAATAAAACTGGACTAAACATATGTCAATTTACACACTTTTTCCTAAATTTTACCAAGTGCTGATGGCCGCCATCTTGGACGCCATTTCAAATAACTGAAACCAATAAGTGTGATATTGCCTTAGTTTTTGTACTGATACAAATCCGTTATCGTTAATAATGAATAATTTGTTATAAATAATCATTTTGTCCCTATTGACATTCTCGAAGTGTTCAGTACAAAAGCTCCCGGGAGCTGAAAGGGTTTAATGTTTAAAATAAATATATGATAAATTCGATTGTTTAAAATAACATTTTATGGGATGATCTAAAACAATTTATTGACTACTAAACTAGTTGAAATAGTGTATTACAAAATAAAATTCATTTAGAATTGCACTGTTCACGCAAACTCATAGGTCTGACTATACGTCGGCGGCCATCTTGGACGCCATCTTATTTTAAAATTAATTAGATTACCTAATTGTCATTACCATAGTCACTGTATTGATACCAATCCTTCACCATTAACATGGAATAATTATTATAGATAACAATTTTGGCCTAATTGACATCACTAAGGTGTATGATAAAGAACATTTGGGGCTGAAAGGGTTAAAAATAATGATCAGAATTGTCTAAGAGTGGCCTAGATGCATTCAGTAACTCTAAACTAGTTGAAATGGTGTATTACAACAGCAAATTAAGCTAAATTTGCCCAATTCACACAAATTCTTAAGTATGACTATTTACCGGCGGCCATCTTGGACGCCATCTTGAATTACAAAAAACTGCAACACTTTCAAACTCTACAGCCCCCCTGGTGATGACCCCCAGGCATGTCCCTAACACCTGGTATCATCAGAAATTATCTAGCTTTCAGTGTATACCTGAGTGTTATTTTTGGGCACTGGCTGACTGACTAATGGTGGATCATCACCACTTCCACAACGGGCGGGGGCCCTAGGGTAGTGGTTAGCACCGCTGCCTTTCACGCCAGAGTTCGGGGATCGGTTCCCGGTCTCGGCGGTTTGAAAGAAACAAAAAAATTTTCTTCCCCATCCACGTGTGAAAGTCAGTATTGTGGGGAGCCTCCGTGACCGAGAGGTAGCGTGCTCGGCCTCAGACCGCCAGGGCTCGAATTTCGAATCCTGTGTCTGGAGGACAGTGTCATCTAAATCATCTCACCATCCTCAGGAGGTTCTCCTGGCCCAGTTTAGCCTATATGTGCACAAAGGTGGCCTAATGCCCGATTCATTTCATTTACTTCCACAACAATGGTCAGTTTATACACAGGGTTTGCCTATAGTCAGGCAGAATATTGGCATTTTGGGGCTGAACCTTGCATTGTCGAATTACAATCGTTTTTTTGCATTTTTGAGGAGACAATATCCATCAGTTTAAGAATCAGCTGGCGTTCCATGCGCAAACCTTGTGGGTTTTTTCAAAATTCAAGATGGCCGCCAAAATGGCCGCCGTATCACTAAAAATGCCATAACTTCGCTAATAATAGACGTAGAGCTTCGAATTTGGTGTCTATTAGTATGTTTTGGATGGCAAGGAATCTATTTATGTGGTTTATTTTATGGTTAGATGTAGTATACATCCTAAATTGATGAAATCACAAAAAATATAGACCTAAGTAATGATATAAACAACAACAAACAACGCTTAAAATTTTTACTCAATAATTACTGACACAATTATAGGCTACTGCAGTATGAAAGTATACTCATTAAACGTATAAACTTAGTTACTGGTACTTAGCTACAGTGTTCACTGTTAGATTATGCTTATTGCGTTTTCGCCCTACCACTGAATACTATGACCATTTATTTAACCCATTGAAACAATGCACTCCGACTAAACCCGAGACACATTCATAATTCAGCTACAGTTACGCATGCTATGTACAAAGTTATGTAAATTCTAGTTTGACTAGTATTTACAGTGTCGGGGATATAGCAGTTCTCGTTAACGCTACCGGAACAGAATATGGAGCCGCTTAAGCCTGACTTACGACACGTACAGGTCATTGTCTTGCAGGGGGAATTTGAACTGCATCCACATTTTATGAGCTGCAAAATAAATCCGGGGCCAAGTGACACACCTGCCTCTACGGTGCGCGGAATGAGCATGCCACCAGGTCGCTCGAAACCATATTGACAAAGATCTACATTAGGTGGGTCAGGTGACATCGTATCTTTCCAAATCATCACTGTCAGATGGCTGCGTAACATGTTCACAATGGCTGCTTCATTAGTTGGAGGCAGAGACGCCAGCTTTGGAGCGCCAGTCATTGAACGGTTGCCTGCTCTCTTAGCCCACACCAACTGACGACACTTGGACATACTGGTTGCTGGAAAACCATAGCACTTGCTGTAGAATTTAGTTCCAGATGAGACTTTATCTTGAATAACAGCATTATTCTGCCCAAATTGTGGCATTGTATCCTTGCTCTAGTAATGACAAGGCAGTCTTTATAGCAATACCCTTGCCTACGGCATGATGTGCAGCAACTGAATCACACCCTGATAGTGCCAGGATTGCAAGAATATCTGGCAACAGCGATCTTTTTTGGGAGATTCCATATATATGGTTGACGAACAATCCAGTTTGTCGTAGAGATGCAACAGGAACACACATATCTATCAGTATCATCGGCTCCGACCGTGATCTGTACTGTTCCACCTGCCTGAGACACATTAATGGCTTGCTGGACCACTATGATATCTGCCTCCTCATGTGTTGTTTGGAGATCCGCTCGCCTAATTTTCACACTTTGACCATTCACTGTTACAATTAGAATAGGAACTGGGTTTGCACCAGTGGCAACTAGGGTGTGAAGGGTGGTATCAGGGGCAGTTTTCAAATGTGTCAAAATGGTGACCATCATTTTATATAATTGTTCCTTATTTTTTGACACTGAAAGACGTATTTCCTGTGCTGGGAGTGGGGATTTTATATTAAGTTTGTGAACGCGGCTGCCTGGATCGATCCGGGGCATGTGAGTATGTGCTTTAATGCTCATGGGGTAATACCCATCAAACACCAGATACACATCATATTCGCGTAGGAGGTTTGAAATTTGGTGGTTTGGGACGGTGAGGAAATCTGATACTTTGCCTTTCTTTGGTCAACCCAAGGTCCAGATCATAGCAGCAGCATCTATCACCATGACTTTTGACTGTGTAAGTATGCTAGTGTGGCTGCTTACTTTTACTTTACTTTGTTCTTGAGTGTAGCCTTATTTGTACATACTCATATGGCACCATTCTCCTCAAATAAAGCAGGTGGGTATGCAGCTAGCTCGTGTGTCAGTATTTCTTGGAAATTCAAATCTATGTTGCTGACAAGCAAACAAAGTGCACGAGCAGAGATGAGACCCTGTGAGATTTTTTTGTGGTTATCTATTGAAATATGTTCGCGTTTAAGGTCACTATTTTATCATAGAAGCCACCTGGCCACTTGTCTCTGACTTCCTCCATCTGTTTAGCTCCCATATCGTATGTTTCGTCGATGTTACATTCAGGAGGTGCTAGTTGTCCAGTGACGATATTTAGTAGCTGGCCCTGTTCATGATCAGATGGATTCAATGGGTCAATTAGAAGAGACAATGTTTCTTTTAGTGCATTTCGATCACTAGCATCATTTGCAATCCTAACTAGTGATTCTTCCTTGTGCGTCGTTTTCACTTTCTCCTCTGATCCCCCCCCCCCCCATCATCTTCAGCCGACTTACGAGCTCACTACAGGCGCTCATGCTAAGAGACCAAATTTTCATTTGATTCTCACCCGTTGCCATGCCAATGACTCCACATGGTCTATTACCATGGCGCATCCAGGTGCATTCAAGAAGCTGGTCCGTCCATATACCATGGAGATCGTAAGGCAGAGTGTGCATCCATTCCACGTATAACGTCCCATAACGTGAGTAATTTGGTCGGCCAGCAGCAAACATGAGAGGTATCATCATTTCAGCAGATGACACATGAATAGCAAAATAACCCTTAAGTGCTGCTCTACAAAACATGTTGATTAAAAGCACTGGGCGAATGCCAATATCAACCCATGCCTTAGTTGTTCGAATTTTCATGCTCAGTTCAGACAGCTTATTCATTAGTTCAGGCATTGAACCTGGAGTTGGTGGCGCATCACCTGAGTTTGATTCAAAGATGGGCCACAACAATTCCTCAATGACTAACCTCAATGCCCTCACATTTTGTGGAAATTTCTTCCCATTTAGCATCGAGTCAACACTCCCTAAGGCGCCACTCATCAAAACATGGAAACCCAGACTGTCCACCAAGGGTACCTATAGAGCTAATATAGCATTCTAGAAAGCGCATTCCTCCAGGGATGGGAACTACATCTTTAAAACAATTTGGGTCGTTAAATATTATGCTAACATCTATTTGATAGAACTGCTTATCAGCTGTAAATGGGAGTGTTATCTGACCAGCATTTCGAGAGATATATATATATATAGCCTTGGACATAGCCGTCAGTATAGTGCTTGGATCACTTGGTGTGTGGTTGATGAGAGGTAGGTAATGCCTATTATTGCCGGTTCTGGAGACACACCTGCTCCACGTACTTTTCTTGTCATGTAACCATTGTATTCAGGGCAAGTTGGTGTGGTGATTACTTTCTTTGGAAAATCTAAGTCACTTTCTAAAGCTCTCTGTGTTGTCACAACTTTCTTACAGAGGAGGTCTAGTCTGGGTACCTGATGAAGAGCATATGGTGGTGGCATAGGCGGGTGTCTTGAACCTTCATACGGCTCGAGTGGCTGATCATAAGGGATTGGATGGGACATGGCGTCTTTAGATATGCAAGGAATTGTGAGCATTTTTTATGTTTCACTTGTTGATGCCTGTCCTGCCATCATTGCCAGCACATGGCAGACTAGTTTACAATTTTTACTTGGTGTCGAAGTTATCAACTACAACATGTGAATAACGCCATCAACGTTTTTAAAGGTCACTCCATGGGAATACTCTTTGCAGGCACATATAGCAGCGTTATGTTTGAATCGCAGCACCTCGTCATATAAGCAATTTCCTTATATTTCGAAAATTCAACTATCAAATCTTTGTGACGATTTAGCATCACGCCCAAGGCAATCGTAGATCCGTAGATTGAGAGCAGACAATACTTGTGATGATTTTCCGATAATGATGGGCACGAGAGGTGATTTATGAAATTTTGCGATATCTTGTATATCAGCTCAGAGAGTGTGGAACTAACATATTCATCTGCTTTTTTCTTGTCAAGTGAGTAATTTGTCCGTTCTTACTTCATCTGAAGACATTCTTTTCGTATTTGAAATGCAACGACTGTTATGGCATTACTAACACTGTCATCATCTTCCTTCTCAACCTCCACTAGCTTTAGCATTGACCCTGAATCATGTTTGAGCAGCAGGATTGAAACAATACCAGACGAATGCAATGCATCTATGTCATCGCCGTAGAACGCAATACTTTTTCGAATATTGTTCGTCTAGATAAAGATAACCTACCTTGGTCTCTATACATAGCTACAATGTCTACTGAGTTTAAAAATCTACACCTATTATTCCTAATCACCAGACATGTCTCAAGGAAAGCCTGATCATTATACATGGAATCAGGAAGATGTTTATTACAATTCAGAATGTGAAACTTGCTGCAGCAAATCGATGGTATCGGGCATCTGCTACATGTAAGTCACTATATCATTCGCCAGTCTCGCCAAAACAACCACCCCCATATAAGGACGAGCTCTCGCTAGGCGCAGTGCCTATTCATATTAATATTAGACCTGGCAAACATAGGCCTAGGCCTAATAACAAACATCGACAAGAATCACCAGTTGTGAATGTTACAGCGTTATTTAGCGGTTTAATTAACTTTTTTGGCGGCCATTTTGCATTTTTTGTACCAGGACTGCATTTGATCTCCAGGTTAACACCAAAATCGGGTTCCCCGACCCCAAAAACCCATACCTAGACGCAAAAATCATGTCTCTAAGTCAATTGGTTGAGAAGTTAGAGCTTGTATTATGTCGCTATAGCAATTTTGGTGGCCATCTTGGATTTTGAAAAACCCACAAAGGTTGGAATTGGAACGCCAGCTGATTTTTGATCCATGGCTCATAGTCAACTGAAAAAGTAAAAAAAATGATTGTAATTCGATATTGCAAGGTCATCTTATGGTTCTGCCTGACTACTA